>CM054062.1:133424181-134081681 GCA_028641055.1 Alopecurus myosuroides | reverse complement strand
TGTTGCCGAACTTTGACAAGACTTTCGAACTTGAATGTGATGCAAGTGGAGTTGGCATTGGTGCTGTCCTATCTCAGGAACGGAAGCCTATTGCTTTCTTCAGTGAGAAGCTAAGTGATGCAAGGAAGAAATGGAGTACATATCAGCAAGAGTTGTATGCTGTATTCAGAGCTTTGAAAACATGGGAGGTTTATTTGCTGCCTAAGGAGTTTCTTGTCTATACTGACCATCAAGCCTTGAAGCATTTCAAAGATCATCAACATGTCGATCGCATGCTGGCAAGATGGGAAGCTTATTTGGAGAGATTCAACTATCTCATTGTCTACAAATCAGGAGCCACAAATCAAGTAGCTGATGCTTTGAGTCGACGTGTTAGTACTCCATTTCTTTGAAAGCTGAATTGCCAGGTATAGCCCTACGCTGCTCTTTCGTTATTGTCCAACTTCTTTGTCTTTCTATTGTCCAACATCCCCTTTGGGAGTCGCAGACAGGTCTTAATTCCCGCAAAGGTATTATACTGGATGTGTGCAGAGAGCTAATGAAACTCCATTCCTTTTTATCTATACTCAACGATCTGCTATAGCTTGCTTTTCCATAGCCAACGTATTGACCTGATTCCCCAGGAAAGAGTTGATGGCATCTCAACGCAAGAAGGTAGAGAAGAATCCCTAGCGCAGATGTGCCGAGAGCGAGAAAGCCTGTCTTCCCCGAGAAGACAGTCTTCCTCTTATTTATTATATGAATAACTGAAATCAATCCTCACTTGTATTAACTTCATGAGTGAAGAGATAGACTTTCCCTCAATACCGGCACTGCTCCTATCAAAATAAAATAATTGGATTTGTTTCCCCACTTCCTCCACGGGATTCGTACATCGGATGAGGATTCCTACAACGGTACAACGGATCAATCCATTCAAATCAATGAAACCATTAGGTACGCCCCGGGATCTACTCTATTTTTAGATTTGCTAATGCCGAGAGACTATCGAAAGCAAAGCGAAGGTTGTTATTCAATAGTTGTTGCCGGTAAAGGAACAGCGGAACGGGTATCTTTAGCAAAGCAAAGGCTTTGGTTGAATCGTATTGAGTTCCGGGTAGTAGAGTCCTCGGCTTCGATTCTTTCCAACAACGGTACGGTTGACTTTCGAACAACGGCCACGGTGTAGGTTCCTACTCGATTGATCGGCTTCCTTTAGCTTTGTTACGGCATGTGTAGAACCATTCGTAGTAGCGTACGTTCCCTACGTTAATTGATAGCGCTAGGTGATCATCGACAGCTTGGGCTAGGCCACGGCTCGACACATCCTCCGATAGTCCCTTTTCTCGGCTTAAAACCAATACGAATTGCTCCTATGATTCCCAGCGCTTTTATCCAATGATCCCCACGAATGAAAGAAATAAATAAATTAAATAGTTGTAGGCTCCTCTTTCGGATTCCATAGTAGTAGACGGCTGTAGTTCCGAGATATCCTTCCCTGCCTTTTCAATTAATAGCTCGGATTCGTATCCTCGGGCAAGGGAAATATGCTTAAACCAAGCTTCCCCCTTTGTTCGGGTACTCCTTTCAGGTGAGAGGCAGGCGCGAGGCTAGGCAAAAAGAGCTTTCTATGACCTCGCCGAACTGAGACGTAGGTAATAAGCAAATTCCCCTTTGACGACATCCCTTTAGTTTCGTAAAAAAACCCTGTTTTCCTAGTTCGGCTTCGGGTCCTTCCTCTATCGAATATCCCTAACTAGCTTTCCAAGCCAGACGCGTTATTTCCAAGTTTCCTTGGGTAAGTGAAGAGATGAAGTCCTCTTCTTCACAGTGAAAGTAGCTCAAGCGGAAAGCAAGCAACTACACAGGATCACCAAAACGTTGTTTTTGTGCCTATGTTCACACTTCGTTCCTGCTCAACTGTGCTTTTTAGTTAAAACAAGCTAATTCTCCGGAAGTCCGGTAAAACCTACTATTTGTGAGATTTCTTACTCAGATTTCATTTGTTTCACTCACTTTTTCTATCTTTTTCTGCATTCTTTCCTTACACTCTTTCTCTGTAGGTTAAGCCCCTCGATTTATCTATTGCAATAGCTCTGTTGCCAAAGAATAGCTAAGTTGCCAAAGAAGGTCAATCCCGTTCTGCCAAGCGATAAGCTGTACCATTCTTTCCTTCTACAGAGTAAGGAGTTTGAAAGCAAAAAAAACAAATACAGTAGTGGATAACAGCAATAAGTAGTTGATAGCAAAAAACAGTTCAAGGCAGAAGTCTCTTGAGAATGCAAAAGGCCTGCAAACCTAGTTCACACGAGTGGATTCTTTCACAGCGTGCCTTTATTTACGCTAAAAGCAGTCTCATCAGCAGTGAAAGAACAACTTCCTAGCCGAATAAAAAGTTTCTGAAGTCAAACCTAGCGGCCTTGCAATGATAAGTAGTCCAGTCTAAGAAGAAGTGTTGTGATAATAAAAAATACTAGCCGAAAAAGCGGTTCCATTCGAATACTCTGCTGCGAGAAAGAGGTAGATCTTATTAATCGACAATCTGAAAGTCTTTGTCATAAAGGGACATAAACAACAACAGGTCTTTGCAATACATCAGTATTCTTCTACAACAAGAAGAAGAGGCAATACATAAGTATTATTCATAAAGGCAATACATGAGATATCTCTACACACCACACCTGAACTTGATACATGAGATATCTCTACACACCACACCTGAAAAGAAAATACTGAACAATACAATACTTATGCTCACTACACTCTTGATCAGGAAGTACCAGCTCCTCATAAGTGAGACAACAGAACAGAAGTTTCAAGAGGATTCACGCCCGCTAAGAAAACCTCTTCTTCTTTAGATCCTGAAAAAACGAAAATAAGTAAGAAGGAGCAGTAGTAGTAGGAAGACTTAAGTGACTTCGTTCATTTACGTTGAGATAGACGAGTAACTACCTTTTTTCACCGTGGTGGGCAGCCGCCACGATGAGCGATTGCTGTTCTTCCAGCAGCGCCTTCTTCCTGTCTTCAAGAATGCGGATTTTGTTCTGAAGATGAAGTATATGATTGTGTATATAACCTGAACCTGGATCGACGGAAAACAGAAACATAGGCCACCAGATGCCACCCAGGCTTTCCTCTAGTTTTTTCCTATTGTTTTTTTTCTATATCTTGAATTTTGTAAGGAATGATTGCAAGTCTTGCAGCGATATCCATGGCTTTGACTCTTTCTTTCTTGTCCCGCAAAATAGAGAGTGCGCCGAAGCTTCTATTTATAGGCGAGCCTATTCTTTAGCAGAATAATTTCTTATTATAAGTCCTTTTTTTAATAGACTGTAACATAGATAATTTGCCCAGAATTCATGTCCTCCATTAGTGCGAAAAAGAATGAATCCCTTGAGTCCGGCCCCCCCCCGGGTATCGACACGCGGCTTAATCCCGATCACATCCTGAGGCAATAATAGAGCGAATAATTCAGAGCCACCACGAGCAGCGAAAGCACGCTCAGCCAATCCTCACTCGACGGCTCCGTCCTTGCTTAGGAAAAAGCCGAACCACTCGCAGATGGATCTTTTTTTTATACCTTTTTCATTACTGACGAACCGGTCGTTCGCATATGTCACTGATAGTTAAGCTATTCGGCTAGCTCTCGAATCAATAGACCACCGATTTCTTTCTCAGTCGATGGGAGTGAAATTCCTCTCATTTCCGAATGGTCTATGGGGCAGAAGCTATAATCCTCACTTTTTCCTAGCGTCTAGACACCACCTATTAGTAAATCAAGAAAGCATTTCACATCGTCTGCGTGCATCAATTATTGCAGCTTTCCGAAGATAGACTGAATGCTGAATGAAGAGAAGACTTATCTCCCGCCGTTGCTCGAGCCCGAGCTGCCGCTGTAGTGGGTCTTTCAAGGATCGAATTGGGCGTGATCTGGCCTTCATCCTCGAGGAGATCCTGGACCTTCACATGAACACATTCAACGGGTCGATACCAGCAGCTTTTGGTAACCAGTCTCGGCTCTAGCACCTTGATGCAAGCCAGAATAACCTCACTGGATCAATATTCCCGGGAATAACAGCGTTGGTGAACCAGTTGACACTTGATCTCTCATCAAACAGTTTGGTGGGGCCAATACCTAGGGAGATTGGTCAACTGGAAAATCAGGAATTGCTAATTTAGAGACAGAATGGTCTTAGTGGAAGCATTCCAGAAGAGATTGGTAACCTGAAGCTGCTAAAAGTTCTTCAACTCCCCGGATGCAAGTTCACAGGCACCATCCCTTGGTCAATTGGTGGTCTCAAAAGTTTGAAGGAACTTGATATATCAGAGAACAACTTCAATGCTGAACTGCCAACATCTGTCGGTGAGCTGGGCAATCTAACTCGGCTGTTTGCAAAGGTGCTGGGCTCAGTGGGAGCATACCAAAAGAGCTTAGTAACTGCAAGAAGCTTACGCTCATAAATCTGTCCTTCAATGCCTTCACAGGCTCTATCCCTGAAGAACTTGCAGATTTAGAAGCTATTGCCACATTTTTCGTTGAAGGGAACACGGGTCATATTCCAGATTGGATACGGAACAGGGCTAAAAAAATCCATATCTCTTGCAGAAAACATGTTCAGTGGGCCTCTGCCAGTGCTGCCATTGCAGCATCTTGTTAGTTTCTCTGCAGAAACCAACCAGCTCTCAGGTTCTATCCCAGCCGAGATATGTCAAGCCAACTCTCTGCAGTCACTCATATTGCACAATAACAATCTGACTTGGAGTATTCTAGATACATTCATTTAAAGGATGCAAGAACCTCACAGAGCTGAACTTGCTAGGTAACCGTCTTAATGGTGAGATACCAGATTACTTGAGTATATATCCAGGTATGCTTCCGAATCGAGTTTCATTAGCTAATGTGTGAACTATCACTATACTTTAATAGATTAGAATTGTCCCCATCAAAGATAGGAATGGCCTATTGGGTGCCGATCCACTCGATCCTATGCTATGCATTTGTGACCAAGGCGAGGTAAGATCATGAATACAAGATGGCGATGAGTCATGCCAAGTTTGGGGAGTGTTGCTCGTACCCTCATTGCATGTTTTAAAATAGGGCATACTGCCTGTGATTTACTATTGACTTCCAAGTCGACACGAGATTCTATTTCTTTCTCTCTACACTATGTACTTACTTTTCCGGCTATGCGAGAGAGAGACTTTATCTTTGGTCTATAGGCACAAATCCAGTAGAAAATACCAATCCAACTTCCTCCTAAAATAACTTATAACAGGCGAGCGTGACTTGTGCGCTTTTTCGTTAAATCGAGCAAATGGATGTGTTTTTCCAGCCACTGAGTATCTAGGCTCATTCCCTTTACCAAACATTGGAGTCGCTGCTCGGGTTTTCTCGAAAGCTTTTGCTTTCTTCGGTACTGGTACTTCGGAATCCGGTGCCAAGCTTTCTGATCTCTCTCCGTGAGGAGCAAATTCCTAGGATTGATGCTCGATTAGATAGTTGATTTGATTTTCTATTACTAGAGCTTGGCAGTGAAGACAGTGCAGCAGATTTTCGCACTACCAGAATGGGTCCTTATGATTCTCAAAGAATGATGAGGGGCAAGGCTGATACCTCGCAGGTGATGCTATCAACTGTGAAGAGGCTTCGAGGCAAGATCTACAAACGTCTGCCTCGGCTCGCTACCAAACTCGTAAGCAAACAGCGGGACGTGAAGCAAGCCAGCTACAGGTGCTAGACGGCTTTCTCGTCAAAGAGCGTTCTATTTCTAGGGAAGACAGTCTCAATCGGCCATAAAAGACGGATTTGTTTATAACTGACCCATTTTTAATATACCACCCAACTAGTCACTCATGGGAGGCTTCACTTGTGAACTACAATTCCCGTACTACGTAGTATGATTGGTTGCTCAACTGCCCCTGAAACTTAAAGGAAGAGAAGGGCGAAGCATATACCAGTGTTTTGCCAACGGCACGAAGCGAATCTTGCAAGCCAGCCTAGCCCTACGCCTAGATTGATATTCACAAGAACTACTACTTACTATCGGTATTCACAAGAACAATAAGTTGAGAGGAGGAGCAATAAAACTGGACGAAAGCAGTAGGAAGAAAGCGATGCCCGGGCGATGGTAGTACGAAAAGCTCGACTCCTTTGGATTCCGGATTAGAAGTAGCTCCGGCTGCGGCTAGAAGGCAGTTATCATAATTTGAGGATGATGGATTTATTATTCACAAGCTAGATCGTATTATAAAGGAACGAGGCCCATCTATAGTAGGTGGGTCCCAGCTCTTCACGAAGGTCAGTGCGGCTTTAAAGCTCCTAAGTCGTCCACTATACAATAAATAAAAGAATCGAAGCCAGAGGAAACAAGTGAAGGTGGATCAGCGATTCCTGTTCAGGTGGTTCCAAAACTAGAAACTATTCCTCTACTCGCTATGCGAAAAAAACCTGAGAAAATAAGTATAGTCTAGATCGTACTCATGAAACTCATATAAGAACAAGGTATGGAAATTCATCTTTACAGATCGGAGGAAGAGTAGGTTATTCAGCCCGAGACTTGAGATGATCGATCTTGAAATGATAAGAGAAGGACCCACCCCTATAAATAAACTATTCCAATGACTTTGTTCGCTTCCCCTGAGGCAACGGCTGTACTCGGCACACAGACCTGGCTTATGAGCAGGATTTTTCAGCCAAGTGCGTATGGTTGCTACCTGTATTCTGATAGGCCACTTAATGACACTGGCTCCCAGTTATTGACTTATGAAGAATGGCTTCTCGATGGAAGAGAAACAATAATAGGAAAATAGGAAGCTGCAATCTGAACCGGCTAACTAGACAAAAGGAGAGAGATTGGCTCAGTTCAGTAGGAGGAATTTCTATCGATTATTGAGTGGTTTGTTTCCTTTCCCCTGAAAGGTCAAATGGTTTATTTGCACCTGTAGTGGGACACCTCTCCCAGCTCCCAGCCAGGGTTCAAGCAGGAAACTATGTTAAGGAGCTGATCCGAATACAGATACAAGGCCCCCACTCATCACAACGAACGGTGAGCTTTCCCACTAGCCTTCACAGGAGCAGCACAATCATGGCCAAAAACAAAACAAAAAAGATCGTAGTACGAGAGAACAAATGGCATTTCTCTATTCTAAGTAGTTTCTTCTTTTCTTTTTAGAGGACCTGGCCAACTCTAATTCCAATGCTGCAATCCTATTGGTTTACTGAATGAGGGTGGGTAGACCGAAACGCTGAAGTGTTGTTATTTACTTCCTTCGATAACATAGATTGTCCACTCTTATGCCCCATGCATAAAAATGGCTTGTGCTTTAGCACGTTTCGAATAAAAGAATAGAAAAAAAGTAGGTGGATCGGGATCGCTATTACGAGTATTCGAGTTCTTGTTTTCCTTTCCTTGGAAAGGGAATTATTTCATGAGAAGTGCACCGGTAGAAATGTGACTAAATATGATCTTGATCCATAGCTCGGACACCTGGGACCATACTATTACGATGATGCTGGAACGTATGCGATGGGACCTAGAGATCAGCATAATGGAAGAAGTTACTCCTGAGATGAGAGTATCATATCGATCTAGTATCTACTTTGAACGGGGACCTTGATCTTTCCATCGATCCTTAGGCGAATGAATACTCAAGCAAGAATCATCATTTATACTGGGAATGCCTTCCTCTACCAAAAGAGAAAGAGTTGAAGATAACGAAGGAAAGTGGGTGGATACAAAACCAGTTCATATCACTTGTCTTTCTGGTCTTTCAGAATCTCATCGAATACTAGTAAATGCTTTCTAAGAGAAAATGGAAGCACTAGAGAGCTCAAGTTCACTTCATTCATCACAAGATGCAAATGAGAATCAAAATGGAGCTAATGAGGAAGAAATCACTTCTACTTAAATAGTTCACAACCAACACATCAAGCAATAACCAGATAGATAGAATGATAACTGGTAATACGAAGATATCAACACAGCCGGAGTCACGAGGCTCGATAATGACCAATGGGTTAGGATCTGAGGAAGCTTAGTTTGGATGATGGAATATTCGCTGTTCTGATTGTTGAGATACTGCAAATCCACTTATCCAACAATTTCAGTCCATTTTCCTACTTTTTCTGCAAGGGGAAAGCATTAGCCCTATCCTTAATATGACTCTCTGTCACACGGATGCTGCTGGGCTGCTACAAAACCCCTATAGTCGAAAAAAAGATCGAAACAGGGATAAAACGTAGGATAACCCAGATCACTCGGACTAGCTGAACTCTCCAGAACAAACACAACCTAGGTGGTTTGACTAACGTTTTGGCACATTAGACTAACCTAAGACAACTCCTGGCTACATTCAGTCCTATCGAGATACAAGCTGTTACCAACCTGATACAACGCAAGTCACAAGCTTGACACAGCGAGAATGGCTGCAACTGACAACTCCTGCATCTGAGATTGACAACTCTAGTAACAGAGAATGACAACTCCTGCAACAGATATTGACAGAGCATGACACTCTCAACTGAGCTCAATCCAGCTGTGAACAATAAACAACACTGAAAGTAAACAACACGGTTATCACAAAACTTGGATTCCGGATTACAACACTATAGGCAATGAACCACCACTAACGGCCCATAACGTTAGCTGATAGCCGCTGACCGTGGAGTACTTGCCGATCCATCAGCGAGGACTGTATCATTTAGCGAGCTAGCCTCCTTAAGGAACATGTATGTGAGAGTTCCACTTTAGCTCCCTCAACACCAGGCGGGACGAGCAGCCCTATACCACGCGTCACTCGTCTGTCCTAGTTGGACAGATCACTTCAGAAAATCGTATAAAAATCAAGCAAGAAAACGGATGCGCTAACGCGCAACGGCTTTCGCGCTAGTTGCTTGCTTCTCTTCTGTCTTGGAAAAGTGAGGATTTCCTATCGGGAAGGAAGAGAGGTTAACAGTGTTGCTGTGTCAAATCGAGATTGTGTGGGTGTTCAGTCTACCGCTCATGTTCGACGCTATCGAAAATCATGCATTGGATGGATGCCCGGGCATTGAGAAGGAAGGACGCTTTCAGAGGCGAAAGGCCATGGGGAGAGAGCTTCTGTGATCCATGGATCTCCGATCGGGAAACCGTATCCAAGCTCCGTGGCTAGTCTGCGCTCTTTGGACTTTTCAAACTTAGCGAACTGAAACATCTGAGTAGCTAAAGGAAGGAAAATCAACCGAGACCCCGTTAGTAGCGGCGAGCGAGAGCGGAACAAGGGTTTTCATAAAAAGAAATCCGAAGCGGTTTCATTCGATTTGTTGTGGATTGGATGATGGAAAAACCAGCAAGCAGCAAGCGTAGGCTGTGTTGCCGTAGCGCGCCCTACGGAGTTGTACAAAGTCAGCAACCGTTTTGGGGCGCAAGCATAGGCAACACAGGACTGATGACGGGGTGGGGCGCGCAGTGAACTGGTTTTCTAAAAAGATTGGAAGATCCGGCCAAAGAAGGTGATAGCCCTGTTCATTCGTTCCCATGGTTCGATCCTTCCCAGTAAAACGCGGCGTGTTCGAATGATGATCGCTTTTACGCGAGAAAGGGGGACCACCCTCTAAGCCTAAGTATTCCTCAATGGGGATAACAGGCTGATGACTCCCAAGAGCTCTTATCGAGTATATATCCAGGTATGCTTCTAACTTCACCTCACGCCATAAACGGAATCCCTATCATTAGCGCAACTGTATTTACAAGTTAAGTAGCCTGAGTGAGCTTTCTCCTCAATATGGATGTGGTGATTGTTCATAAACTCCTTTAAAATCAGACAGACTTATTATCAGTGCTCCAAGCTCCATGTGTTCTAGGGCTAAGACTACGTTGGTGTAGGCTCCCCTTATCCTTCCTCTGGCATTCGCTGATCTATTTCTAAATGAGTGGAATTGAGATTCTCTAACTGCTCAAATAGCAATGGTTTCCTGTTCCGCATTGACCCTAGGATTGGCGGCTTGGCTTAAAGAATATGGGATTCTCTTTCCGGTGGAAAATGGCATCTGAAAATGAGACTGAGACCTACTTTTCGAATTGTCTGAGGCTATGAGATCCACTTGCTTTTGGAAAGGAGAAGGGAGAAGCTGCATTTCAACTGTGTGAGGATGGACTCTAGACCCACTCGTTCTGATTCTGTGATTGCAAAAAATGGATCATAAAGTTTATCCTGTTTACTAACTCACTCTCGAAGTAGAAGTACCGGACCAGGTAACCAGAAGATAAGGCCACTCGGCAAGACTGGACTAGTTTAACACGGCTATCTAGTGGAACACTATATATATAGGACTTGTAGAGCTTGAAAAAGCTTGTTTTGGTCTTTTTTTCTCTTTTCTGGGCACTGAACTTCATAGACAGACTTACCAACTGATGAGCCAAAGTAGCAAATTTATTCTTCCTGGGAGGGGCGGACTCTACGTTGGTAGATCGAACTTTCATTTCTTCCTTCCATTTCATCTGTTCAAGTAGTCTCCTTCTCAAGTAGATACGCTTTGCTACCAGACTGGTGTGCATTCTACGCTTACCCAGCGAGCGAAGGAGCGAGCCAATTCCTCTGTTCCGGTAGAGCCAATTCCTTTGAAGAATTGTTGACTTTCTTGTCTTTCCTCCAGTGAACAGAGTGGAAGACCAGGTATCTTCGTAGTTGGCTCTGGAATGATTGCTTGCAGGATTTCATATTTTCCAGTGATTAGCTTAGTTGGAAGAGATAGATAGGAGAAGCGAATGCCAGATGCGCGGTGTGCCAGTCAATCCAATTTCGTGAGATCGAGTCAAGATAAGAAGGCAAAATTCTTTGGAGTAAAGTCGCCTGGAAGAAAGAATAGGAATTGATCTAGCTATAGTATAGATAGAGTGTCAGATGAAATGCTTGACAAGGCAAGGAAACAGAACTTCCACATCCTCAGGAGCGAGCTTGTTGTAGTTGGTCTAAACTAAAGGGGGAAATAAAGGACTGTCCCGCTACTACTTCCTTGATTCCCGGGAAAGAAGGAAGACCGAGGGTAACTAACTCTTCCTTCTGAAAAATCTATATCCCAGCTCGTTTTCATCGAGCCTTCCCCCCGTTTGGAGTATAGCCAAGTGGTAAGGCATCGGTTTTTGGTACCGGCATGCAAAGGTTCGAATCCTTTTACTCCAGATTATGAACACCCGATCGGATTTGTCAAGAACGAGCTGACAACTACAGGGGAAGCGGCTCGGGCTAGGGAAAATTTATTCCCCGGCATGATTTTCCTTTTTTGAATCTTTTATTAGATTATTATGGCAGTCTTTATCAATTCATAGATGCCTCTTTCCGGTCCAGGTGAAATGGTGGTCGGGACGTGACTCGAGATTTGAGTGCGTCTGTCCGTATGTACCTGGCAGGTAGTCCCGCATAAAACGCAATTCCCAATACATTTCGGTATGGTTCGAGCGTGAACCCGATACAGAGGACCTCTGGAGTAGTTAAGCACTGACGAGTTCAGGCGAACTTCCTTGAAGGCGTCAACGATGACGGTGCAATACTTGACGAGGGGCCTTTAGTGACTCGGCTCCCGGCCGGTCCGCACAATCGGGCAGTGTCCCTTGCTCGGTGCCCGCTGGCCCTTTTTCAGTAACTGCTAATGCCTACTCCAGCGCTTATCCCACTGCCCGCTGATATGTACATGGCAATAGAAGACTATACCCACTAGCGACTTTCTGCACAATCTCTTACTGGTTGGTAGCTGCGCTTCTGACTTCTTAGTTGTAGGAATAGGGGCTTCTCTTTCTCCAGCGCCTGCTAGCGTCAGAGGCTGTCGATTCGTCTCGTGCGTCCTGACGGTTCCCTACAACCCCATACCAGGAACTGAATGACGGGAGAACGAGTAAGGGGAAGGCATAAAATACTGGATTGATTGATCGAGTTAGTAATGGGAAGTTGGGCAATTCATGCTCTTCGGTCTATATTCGTCCCATAAGCAAGACTTTGAAATGTGTGATCTAAGTTTTTTTTTTTTTATACATACCTCGAACTTTTGTGATCTTTGAATCCCAGGAACCAGGAACAGGTGGTATTTCCCTTTTCTTATTGGGGAATGCACTTTCAAAATGGAATGAGGCAGATGCTTTAATAGCATTTCCAATTCCACAATGTTCTATTTATCACACAGCTCCCAACATTTCCTGGATATTATGGCAGACCCACTCGAAGTGTTGAAAGCATCTATCAGGTAGGGCCAACAATTCTGGGAAAAGCTTATGATCTGGCAGAAGAATGTATAGGGAGTGATTACTTCAAGGATATTGTAACCACTGATTTACCCTCTAGCCTTAAGTACAGCGTCTGCACCGAATCACTGGGAATGATTAAAGCCCCGGCTGGGGTCCGGGTAGCAGAACCAACAGAGGGCCAAGGAATCGAAGAACCGTCGGTTGTCCGAGAGGACATACTCCAACTTATGGTTTAGGGCACATTACCCTTACCGCGGACAAACAGATGTCGAGGCAGCATCTTCCCTTTCTCTCATTTCATCCTACCTGATGAATCGATCCTAAAATATCACCTTCAGCAGCTGTTAGTCTCTTTTTCCAGGTCATATTGTAGCTTTAATTCGCCTTTCATTCCCTCCTGCCTCGATAAAAGAAAGGGAACTGCTTGCTGCCAATGGAGATTCCAGAGACTTTTGCTTCTCTATAATCAGTTGGTCGATCAATGGATGAATACCCCACCGGGGAACCAGACGGAGATTCGAGATTGAAAATCTCTTCATGGGGCACTCGCATAAAAACGTCGGGCTGGCTGCTCTCGACATAATGAGATGCTCGAATGCCCTCTTGAAAAGGGAAGAAGGAGCTGTGGGATATCTTAGGCGCTTTCGTTCCCTCCGTCCTTCAGGCAGTGAGCTTGGTTTGTGCAATTGTTTAAAATAGGTTCTTTACCAATCGGTTGTTATAGTAGGTCCCGATCCCTCTGGCCACCAGATCACTAGGAAAGAGGAGCTCCTTCTTGCTAAGAGTGCAAGGGGATTCTCCTCCTATTCCTCGACTCACAGAAATAAACCCTCAATGCTTGCTTCCCCACTAAAACCTACTATGTGAAAAGGATTAGTTCCCGAGGTGCTGCGAAGAGATGAGAAAAAGTCTGCCTGAAATGATGTTGCATCATACTTTTGTGGACCACTCATTGGAATAATTCCAGGAATCAATCGTACGGAAACTGGACAAAGGTAAGGGCAGATTCAAGGCCAAGCAAGAGCTACTCTTCCTTCCTCTTTTTCCATACCAAGAAAGGGGAAATCCTTATGTTGCACCCCATCAAATCGAGGAGTAGCCCTTCCTTCTCGCCAGCGAGGTAGTTACTACGAAGCAAGCATACGAGTCTGCATCGGGTGAATGCCATAAGCGGATTTATGCTTTTTGGTATGGAAAAACTGTTTGAAAGGGTCGGCATAGCCTATCTTTGACCTGCTACCTCATATGAGATTGAATCGGTCGGATCTGAAAGAGTTGGAGCAGAAGCCCTAGCTTTGGGAAAGACCGGATCATAACATGAATTTAAGGGCATACTTAGTAGATGCAGATCTAGGTACTCTTTTTTCCCCAGATGGGGAATGGGCCAAGCCGATCCGTTGTTGGCTCTGAAAGTGCATTTGCTAGTTCGAAAGAATCTGAATCCGGGTGCAAATGGGATTCAAAATGATTCTTATGTTTCGTAGCATGCTGCGCAGACTCACTTGGTAAATAGCCTTCCCTAAAAGAGGCAAGGTGCTCACACATTAAATTCCCTTTTGAAGGATATCCTATTTTACTTTTATGCCATACTTGGGCAAAGCCATCGAGACTATATCCATCACCAGGAAGAAGAGAAGCGAAGCCATAATTTTTTTAGGATAAGCCAGAGATATCTAGTACAGTAACAGTGGTCGAATTGCTGCATAGCCCCCCCCTAATACGAATTTGGCAAATCCTCGTTCTAAAGTTAGCGCACCATTGAGGTAAGTAAATATTAGTAGGCACACAGGCAGCCCGTTGCAAGGAAGGAAAGAGCAAGAGCTAGGGCTAAGTGCTCGAGTTACGGTTGTTGACTCAGAATTGTAAGCCGAAGAAGCATTCCTGTGACCTGGCCTCCTTCATGGTTTCTTTCTCAATACCAGAGCAAAATCATTAGGCATCAAAATTCAAAGAAGGTTTGCCTTCAACCTTAACCATTGACGGAAGATTCATACCTATGAATATTCCCCTCCTCATTTGCTGAAAGCACTTCCTATAGCGAACCAGGCAAGGAACATATCGAGTAGGCTAGTACCAATTCCTCCACATCAACAGCAAAATAGGCATATGAATCTTAAGTAGGAAATTCCTTCATCTCAGATGAGGTAGGTAATCTACCATAATTTATTTCCATTTCCAGGTAAGATGAGCGGAGACGAGTTTATCAGCACCGATACCCCCACGCATCGTGGCCGGTTCCCTCGGGGGTAGAAACTTAGCTTGGAGAAAGATCCCGTTGATCTTCGGGCTGGCCCTTGCCTATTGAAAGTATGGTGTCTCATAAATGCTTTGTTAATTCCTCTTATTCGTAGGATCGGTCCAAAAGGCACATTTGCACCTAATCAACTGAAGCAGATGCAGGATCCGAAGTATTCGCCTCCGGTCCGGCTCAGACGAACCGAGGGATCATCTCCTGCCTATCCCTAGTCACAGCGAAAGACTTCTACTTGATAGCTATACCTCTGCCCATAAAAAAGTACTTATTTATCTCAAAATACCAACCGCCCACTATCGGATGGACTTCTTGCTCAGTTTCGTGGTCAGAAGATCAACATTCTGAGTAGAATTCTTTTGTCTTGAATATATGCCCTTCTTGGTTCATTCATTCCTGAGTTCTCGCTTCGCCCCTTCTCCCGCTTGGCGGGCTTGGTATGATATGTTCGTGATTCCCATTATCAAGAATAGGGTGAATTCTAAATGTAGGTGCAGATAAGAACTAGAAAGCACCATTGCATAGGGAAGTTCTTTTAGTAGTAAAAACTAGTCTACGGGTACCTAGTCTTAAGAGTGGGCGGGGCATGCCCTATGCTATCTTATCCAAAAGAGGTCGATCCTCCAGCTCTAGATCCTTCAAAAAGTGCAGAGGCATAACCTTAGAAGGAAGCAAAATGCCCTTTCTATGAACAAAACATGGGGAACCAACCCTGCGTAGATTCAGGGAGGATTGGTTCCCCATGATCAAAACATCGGAATCCGTCAAATTTTGGACGGGTTCCTTTTTCTACCACCAAGACATCTCGTTTCCTGGAAAGGAAATGGGGATTCCACCTTTCACCAACTGCGCTACCACTCTCCAGGATAACTGGGCAGTGGAGGCAGTTCAGACTCTGTTGACGGACCTTCTTAGGATCAAACGACGCATTGCAAAGCTTGTTTCCGCGTCTCCCCCTCTCACCGGCATGGATACAGTTCTATGCTGGTTGGCGAGGCGAATTCAGCCTCTGGCTCACCACGGTCCCCGACTCTTATGCGAATACATGGGAACCGAGGACGCCATGCAGACAACGAACAAATCTTTGATGGCGAAAGATTTGAGAAAGCGCGTAAACTAGTTGGTCGCAGCGCGCGACCAATATGAGGAAGGTCGGCCGATGTACATGGCGGCAAACCCGGCTCCAAAGGTACATGTTTTACATTCTGGGCTTTGGTTTTGCGTTTCTTCTTTCTCGGATAATTGTCTTAACCCGGACTTTGTCTTTTTTGACAGACTGCCGATCTTCCTGAGGCAGATCTTGCGACCGATGCCGAGTTGGACGCAATGCGTGCCAACTTTGCAGGCGGGCGGAAACGCAAGAAGGCCTCCGCTACCCATGAGATAATCGACCTTGACGGGGTTCCCGTTGCTACTTCCATGTAAATCATCCGGGTTACTTATTTATCTGCTTTTTGTCGCGGGATTCCTTACTATTTTCTCGGAATTCTAACATCTCGGATTTTATATTTCTAGCGTGGCTCCGACAACATTGAAGCCAAAAGGCCGGAAGAAAATCAAGTCTGTGGCTAAAAGAGGACCACAACCTTCTCATGCTACTGCCCCAGACACTCCGGTCACAACCGCGGAAGGCAACACTGTTGCCAGTGAAGAAGAAACCCAACAGACCAGCCATCCTATTGTGCCGGAGACGGACACAAGGGAAAAGGCGGTCCCGGAAATGGGTGGTCCTTCTCACGACTTTTGACAAGGATTTCAAGGTCATCCAGGACGGCCTCAATCACGTCGGGACTCTTTTTGCAGAGTATGCAAAAGAGTTCAACGAAAATTTGCCGGGTCTGCAGCGAATGAGCCAGGTAATATCTCTAGCCCCCAAGCAATAAGTCAAATGCATACTTTTGTCTTAATGCTTTTTTCATTGTCATGCTTGTTTTTAACTTAAACATTATTTATGTCTTTTCCGTGTTTTAGCAAACTGCTGAAAACATCAACATGGAAGTTTTCAACAAACTTACCATCAAGAACAAGGAGGTGAAAACCCTTCTTTCCCTTCTTGAGGATAAGGAGGCAGAACTAGCATCCACTCAGCAACAGCTGAGTGAATCAGCAGGTAAAATATTTCTCTGCTTTCAGTTGTGATTTTTTCTAAGTAGTTTTCCGATTTTTTAACTCTTCCTTTACTTGCTTTTCAGCTTCTTTGGCGAAAGCCAAGCAAATTGCTGAAGATGCCGGCAACACCGAAATCCTCCGCCGCGAGAACCTAGATCCAGCAGCGAGGAAGCAATCTCGGCAACTCCCGAGGAATCCAGCAGCGAGGAAGAGTCGGATGCCTGAAGAAGCTGCCTGGTCCTAAGTAGGAGATGGGAAAAAATAGAAGCATTATCGTTCTTACAATGTAAACCTTATTGTAATGCTTTCTATTCTTTTGTATAAACAAGTACTCTGCTTTTGCGGTTAAATATTTAAGTCTTTGCAAGTTTTCCGGGTTTTTATTCCTTTATCTTCTAATGATGAGGACATCCCTAATACATTGCCACTTAAACAAGATGAAGTGAGACATAGACCTATGACAAGGTCAAGGACCAAGCTACTAGAACAACAGGTGAATTCACTCCTTATTGATTATGCTATTTGTGATTATGAGAACTTTATACTACCTAAGTCTATGCATTTATGTATGATTAGGTTTATTGATAACACAAATATGATGGAGGAGAACAACCAAAAGGAGCTGGAAAACAAGTTTACAAGTGGTGAAAACAAAGGAGCCATGGTGAAAACAAGACTAGAAGATGGTGAAAACAAGATTTCCATGGTGAAAACAAGTGTCCAAGATGGTGAAAACAAAGAATAACAATTGTTATTTCAAGAATAACAATGAATAACAATTGTTATTTCATGATGACAAGGGGAGGGCACCTCCAACAAGTCAAATGCGCCACTTAGAAATCCTATTCTAAATAGGTATGGTTTGTATACCATATTTGGCCGAATCCCTTAATGGTGGATCGGTTTGTATCTCTCTTAGAGTCCAAGTAGGAGTCCTAGTCCAAGAAGGATAGGTGCTTGCGCAAGGGGTCCCTTGTGGCCGCATCCCTCCCTCTGATATACTCCCCTCCTGCGAGTTGTGGAGATTAGATCCAGTTTAAACCAAATACAAAAACCCTAGCCTCTAGTTTATATTGCTGCCAAGCATAGTACTTGAAGTTTACCCTTGCAAAGTTGGTGATATCTTGTTATTCCATCTGGGAATAGGGGATACAGGACCACTTGTGATCTTTGATTACTTGTTCAAGAGTGTGTAGTTGAGAATATCCAAAGAGCTTGATTGTTGTTGCATCTGGCAACAGGGGTCAGCTGAGTGAGAGGTCTCAGTGTAGCACTAGTTATCATATATTCAGAAAATGCACAAAAAGAGAGAGAAGCTCATTGAGAAGATTGGGCCACCCCATATCATCTTGGTATCAGATTCTCAGGTTGCCTCGGTGAGCAAAGTTATCTTTACTTTTAGTTGTTTTTATTCCTATCCAGAAAAAGCCAAAAATATTAGGTTAGTTTTGCCAGAGACTAGATCAACACCAAATTGCTACTCTAATTGCTGTTTCTTGTTGATTTGCGTATCTGTTTTTCTGTTTTTTAGTTTTTCATCTTTTAGGGTTAGGGTTCATCAAGTTATCTTTTGTTTCCATCCATACCGAAAAATCTCGCAAAAAAAAAAATCATGTCGTGTGTTATCTCTCTCGGGAAAGTCTAGACCTACATCTTGTTGCAAGGTGATCTAGTTTTTCGAGTTGCTATATTGTTGCGGGATGGCATGGTTCTATTTGTGCTTGGGTTCCTAGCCAAACTCAGATTGCAGTCCATTTCCTACCGTGGCATAAAAATCGCCGATTCGCTGCCGTGGCTGCTTTCCTAGTCGCTCTCGGATTCCTGCCGTGAGTCGATTTCCGCGTGAACGCTGCCGCCGCTGCCGCCACCTCCTTGCACCACCAATAGCGCATATCGGATTCGCCTTACCCGCGCCCATAAATTCCTTACGCGCGCGCCCACCACAACACCCGCGCGCGCTGCTGTAACTGCTCTGTCGTGAGGCGTTGTCGGCTTGTTTTGCTGCCGTATGGCACAAAAGTGTTCGATTCTCTGCTGTGACCCAAAACTCTGCCGTGAGCTCAATTTCCGTCTGTTTTCTTTAGTTTTTCCCCATTATATATCTAGGTTCTTGTGCTGATCTTTGTTTAGCCTTAGCCACTGCCTTTCTACAGCAAACTTTAGGTACCAAAACCCATAAGACTAGTTGTTTAATTGCTCTGCAGGCTGCTCAATTTGATCAAATATGTCCACCTTTTTGTTTTCCATTACTTTTTTGCTCCTAGTTGATTCAAAGGCCATTGAAAACATCAAAAAAATAGAGAAAAAGGAAAAAGTATTTAAAAAATAGAAAGAAAGAAAAATAAAAAAGAGGTCGTGCTATATTATCACTAGTGGAAGCTTTTCATATTGGATATTTTGTGGACAATTGAGCAATCTTGTGCCTGTTTTCATAGAGTTTTTGCTAGTGTCTTTCTAAGTGCTTGCAATATCTCTTCCATATAATTGCTAGCCACATTTGTCTCCAAATGTGAGTGTGTTCCTTTAGTAATTTTCATCACATTAGACAGTGCATTGGAGTTGTTATTTTGGTGTTGTTAGGATTCCCAACCAAGCCCCACCAAAAACCCTGTTTGCCTTGTGATACTTGATAGCTCTGTTATTCTCTTCTCACACTAAAGCACATTATTCATTGCTCCTTCTTGGTAAGTTGATCCTTTTCACTCTTGGAACATTAAGTGAAGCCATATTTGCTTGGTTTTGAGTGAGTTGTGAGAGGCACCACAAACCCATTGATTATTTTGTTACTAACAAGTTAATCATGAGTACTTCTAGTGATGTTGATGTGCAGGCAAAGAAGAATCCCGAGGACTTGGTGCAATGGAATGAATATGAAGCACAAAGGGATACTATGTACAAGAGAATTGATGTTGAAGTTGACAAGAATGATGAAGACTTGAGAAAGGAGATGACTACTCTTGATTTGAAGATAGAAGCTTGTGCATCACAAGAATCTGTGGATGCTATTCAAGAAACTTTGAGGACATTGACACAACAAATGACCACTTTATCAACTCTAGTGGGACAACTCAAACAAAGACCACAAGCTGCTGCCCTAATTGAAGATGAGAGAGGATATAACAATGATGGTCGTGGGGGATATGCAAGAAGAGTACCATTGGAAAATAATAGAGAGGATGATGGATTGGGAAAACCAAAATTCTCTATCCTTAGTCTGTCTTGTGATTCTAAAGATGTGGAAGAGTACTTAATGTGGGAGCTAAAAATTGAGAAATTACGGAGACTTCATGAGTACCCCGAGGAGAGGAAGGTGAAACTTGCATCTTTTGGATTTGATGGCTATGATCTATTTTGGTGGGATGGCATTACAAGATTGAGAGAAGAACATGAAGAAGAAGAGGTCAATACATGGAGAGAGATGAAACAATTGCTAAGAGACAAATTTGTTCCCAAGAATTATATTAGAACTCTCTATGACAAGCTACAACAATTGACGCAAGGTTCAAAATCAGTGGATGCTTATTACAAGGAGATGGAATTGATCCTTCAAAGGGCTCGGGTTAGAGAAGAGCCAGAACAAACTATACAAAGATTTTTGAGTGGATTGCAATTCAAAATTAGAAGCATTGTGAGGCATGTCCAATATGCCAATATGAGTGAATTATTGCATCAATCAAGGGAGGCTGAAAAGAGGTTCAATAAGGAGCTACAGGTGAGTGCAAGAAAGAGTTTTCCATCAAAAATCAAATTTCTCATCACCTACACCTCCAAGTGATGCAACCCGTGGGAATTCTAGTGCCAAACCCGAGACAAATACAACAAGTTCCAAGAAAACAACACCATCTACTTCGAGTTCTAGTGGTGCTACACCTCCTCCAAGAAATAGAGACATGACATGCCATACTTGTGGAGGTAAAGGTCACTTTAAGAGGGATTGTCCAAACAAGAAAATTATGCTTCTTAATGCCAATGATGAGTATGAGACTGGAGATGATGCTGATCCTAATGAGGAGGATACATATGATGATGATGATGGTCCTATTGATGCTTTTGCTACAAATTATCCAACCATTGTTTGCACACAAGCTTTGAGTATTGTTCCTAGTGATGAGAGCCAAAGATGCAATCTATTTCAAACCAAAGCAATTGTTGGTCCTCAAATGGCTTGCAAGGTGATTATTGATGGAGGGAGTTGCAGAAATTTAGCAAACAAGGATTTATGTGCAAAGCTAATATTGAGATATATTCCACACACACATCCATATTATATTCAATGGCTCAATGAAAAGGAAGAAATAAGAGTATGCCAAATTGTGAGAGTGGAGTTCCAAATTGGACCATACAAGGATACAATTGAGTGTGATGTGGTTCCCATGTCGGTTTGCCACCTATTGCTTGGAAGGCCATGGCAATTTGATAGAAAAGTTACACACAATGGGAGAGGAAACACATATCAATTGAATTGGAATAATAAGGATATCATATTGAGGCCTATGACACCCCAACAAATAGTGAATGAATCAAGACAGAAAGTTGAAGTGAATTTAGAGAAGGAGAGTGAGAGAGAAAATAAGAGTGAAAACACAACTTCTGTGGGTGAAAACAAGCCTAGGCCGAGTGGAAAAAAATAAGGGAGTGAGCCTTTTGACAATGTTAGCCACCAAAGAATACTTGAGAGAGTTTGGAGATGGTCCTAGCCTAGTACCTATAGTGCTCATGCACAAGGGGGAAATTTTAGTTTCTAATGACATGACTCCTCTTTCTATTGGTGGTTCTAATGTTTTGCAGGAGTTTGATGATGTTTCTCCAGAAGAAGTGCCCTCGGGTTTGCCACCATTGAGGGGTATTGAGCACCAAATTGATTTGATTCCTGGATCATCATTGCCAAACCGAGCTCCCTATAGGACAAATCCCCAAGAAACATAGGAAATTCAGAAACAAGTACAAGAGCTTCTTGATAAAGGTTATATTCGAATAAGCCTATCTCCTTGTGCTGTTCCTGTTATTTTAGTTCCTAAAAAAGATGTTACATGGCGCATGTGTGTAGATTGTAGAGCAATTAACAATATCACTATTCGTTATCGTCATCCTATACCACGTTTGGAAGACATGTTAGATGAATTAAGTGGTAGTGGTGTTTTCTCTAAAATTGATTTGCGTAGTGGTTATCATCAAATAAGAATGAAAGAAGGGGATGAGTGGAAAACAACCTTTAAAACGAAATTTGGTTTATATGAGTGGTTAGTAATACCTTTTGGATTAACTAATGCACCTAGTACTTTAATGAGATTAATGAACCATGTTTTGAGAGATTTTATTGGCAAATTTGTGGTTGTTTACTTTGATGATATTCTCATATATATCCACAATGAACATGAACACATTGATCATATTAGACAAGTCTTGCATGTGCTAAGAGAAAATAAATTGTATTGAAATTTAGAGAAGTGCACTTTTTGCAAAGATAAGGTCATATTTCGTGGATATGTTGTCTCTAAACATGGGATAGAAGTGGATGAATCTAAAATTGAAGCAAATAAAAATTTGCCAATTCCCATGAATGTGAGTCAAGTAAGAAGTTTTAATGGACTAGCTGGATTTTATAGAAGATTTGTGAAACATTTTAGTACTATTGCTGCCCCTTTGAATGATTTGACTAAGAAAGGTGTGAATTTCGAGTGGGGGGTTGCTCAAGATATTGCTTTTGATACTTTGAAAAATAAGTTGATTTCGGCCCCATTATTGATGCTACGTAATTTTAATAAATACTTTGAGATTGAATGTGATGCTAGTGGCATAGGTATTGGAGGAATGTTAATGCAAGATAAGAAACCAATTGCTTATTTTTCTGAAAAATTACATGGAGCACAATTGAATTATTCTGTCTATGATAAAGAATTGTATGCACTTGTTAGAGTTCTTGAGGCTTGGAAACATTATTTATGGCCAAAGGAATTTATTATACATTCTGATCATGAGGCATTGAAATTTTTAAAGAATCAATCCAATCTTAATAAAAGACATGCTAAAAGGGTAGAATTTATTGAATCTTTCCCATATATTATTAAACATAAGAAAGGATTAGATAATGTGGTTGCTGATGCTTTGTCTAGAAAAAATATGCTACTCACTAAATTGGATGTGCAAGTTTCGGATTTAGAAGAATTAAAACCACTATATGCTCATACTAAATGTTCTAATGTGAAGGCTTGGGATAAATATCATATACATGATGGATTTTTGTTTATAGCTAACAAACTATGTATTCCCGAGTGTTCTTTGCGTTTGATGTTATTGCAGAAATCTCATAGTGGTGGATTGATGGGTCACTTTGGACGTGATAAAACATTGCTTATGTTGGTTGAAATGTTTTATTGGGCACATATGAGGAGATATGTCTATATATTTGTGCAAAGGTGCATCACATGAAATAAAGCCAAGTCCAAAGTGAAGCCCCACGGATTGTATACTCCATTGCCAACACCAACTACACCATGGGAAGATATAAGCATGGATTTTGTGTTAGGCTTGCCAAGGACAAAGAGGGGACATGATTCAATTTTTGTGGTAGTGGACAGATTTTCCAAGATGTCACACTTCATTGCTTGCCACAAGATTGATGATGCTTCCCACACTGCTACTCTATTTTTCAAGGAGGTAGTAAGACTACATGGAGTACCAAGGACAATTGTTTCGGATAGAGATGTGAAATTCATGAGTTATTTTTGAAAGACATTATGGGGGAAGCTTGGAACAAAATTGGTATTTTCTACAACATGTCATCCCCAAACAGATGGACAAAACGAGGTGGTTAATAGAACCTTGTCTACATTATTGAGAGCTATGATCAAGAAGAATTTGAAGGAATGGGAGGATTGTTTGCCACATGTGGAGTTTGCCTATAATAGAGCTGTGAATTCAACTACTCAATTATGTCCTTTTGTGGTGGTTTATGGATTCAAGCCTACTACACCACTTGATTTATTACCACTTCCTATTCAAGAGAGAATAAATATGGAGGCATCAAAGAGAGCTGATTTTGTGAAGAAGATACATGAGAAAACAATGGATGCTATAGAGAAGAAAGGGAAGGATGTTGCTCAAAGGAGGAATACGAGGAGAAAAGAGGTTATTTTTCAAGAGGGAGATTTGGTATGGGTACACTTTCGGAAGGATAGGTTCCCTAAGCTAAGGAAATCAAAATTATTGCCTCGAGGTGCTGGTCCTTACAAAGTGATTGCAAAAATAAATGACAATGCTTACAAAATAGATCTTCCAATTGATGAGTTTGGAGTGAGTAATTCCTTCAATGTTTCGGATTTGACACCATATCATGGAGAGAATCTTGATGTGGACATCAAGGCTTTAAAGAGGGGGAGGATGATGAGGACATCCCTAATACATTGCCACTTAAACAAGATGAAGTGAGACTTGGACCTATGACAAGGTCAAGGACCAAGCTACTAGAACAACAGGTGAATTCACTCCTTATTGATTATGCTATTTGTGATTATGAGAACTTTATACTACCTAAGTATATGCATTTATGTATGATTAGGTTTATTGATAACACAAACATGATGGAGGAGAACAACCAAGAGGAGCTGGAAAACAAGTTTACAAGTGGTGAAAACAAAGGAGCCATGGTGAAAACAAGACTAGAAGATGGTGAAAACAAGATTTCCATTGTGAAAAAAAGTGTCCAAGATGGTGAAAAACAAAGAATAACAATTGTTATTTCAAGAATAACAATTAATAACAATTGTTATTTCATGATGACAAGGGGAGGGCGCCTCCAACAAGTAAAATGCGCCACTTAGAAATCCTATTCTAAATATTTGGCCGAATCCCTTAATGGTGGATCGGTTTGTATCTCTCTTAGAGTCCAAGTAGGAGTCCTAGTCCAAGAAGGATAGGTTCTTGTGCAAGGGGTCCCTTGTGGCTGCACTCCTCGCTCTTAGATACTCCCCTCCTGCGAGTTTTGGAGATTAGATCCAGTTTAAACCAAATACAAAACCCTAGCCTCTAGTTTATATTGCTGCCAAGCATACTACTTGAAGTTTACCCTTGCAAAGTTGCGTGATATCTTGTTATTCCATCTGGGAATACGGGGATACAGGACCCCTTGTGATATTTCATTACTTGTGCAAGAGTGTGTAGTTGAGAATATCCAAAGAGCTTGATTGTTGTTGCATCTGGCAACAGGGGTCAGCTGAGTGAGAGGTCTCAGTGTAGCACTAGTTATCATATATTCAGAAAATCCAAAAAAAAAAAAAGAGAAGCTCATTGAGAAGATTGGGCCACCCCATATCATCTAAGTTCTCTGGTTTGTATGCCATAACTGTCCTTAGTGTTTGAAATGGCTCGATAGTACTTAACCTTCATGCCAAGTGACTGGGTACAACCAATAAGTCGAAACTCGGAAACATGGATCATACTAAAGGCATTTTTACTTACTAGCTCCAGTGACCCAACATAAAAACAATCAGATAATACTTAGAGAAAAAGTAAGGAATTTTGCATGAAACTTAGGCACGCAGGCACAATCTAGGTTTCCTTAAGCCTCCTTAGGCTGAAAATCATTCAGTTTTTTAACTCCGATCACGGAGGCACAATTTGGGTTAACATTGAGTATTTTGAAATATCATTGGGAAATAGATAAGGCGGACTTATGCTTTGTATGAAAACAGATAAAACAGTAATGCATGAATTCCGACAACTTTATTTCATGATCTCAAAGATGTTTACATAGAAATTGAACTAAGTGTAGAAGGGACGTAACTGCTGGGTGCTCCTGGGCCTTTTTGTCTCTCCTAGCTCAACATCTATCTTTCTCTTTCTTTTGCGATTCGTACGCTTGGGATCATCTTCCGTGTCTCGAATATCTACAAGATAATAAGATCAATTTTTATAGCCTTGCTAATGACAAATGGTCCCTCCCAGATTGGGGCTAACTTGTGCTTCCTTTCTTGCACCAATCTTAGCACTCGGTCACCTTCTTTGAAAGATCGATGCCTGATTTTCTGACTATGGTAGCATCTCAATCCTTGCTGATAAATGGCGGATCTTTGAAGCACGAGGTATCGTTCTTCTTCTAAAAGACCGACGACATCCTGTCGAGCACATTCGGCATCTGAGTCATCGTAAGCCTGCACTCTTGGTCTATCATGGAGCATGTCCGTTGGAAGCATTGCTTCTGCGCCATAAACTAAGAAAAACGGGGTTTGCCCTGTTGATCTATTTGGCGTCGTTCCAATACTCCAAAGCACGGAACGTAATTCTTCTACCCATGCTCCAGCTGCTCTATGAAGAGGAGATTCGGGTCTTCGGCGTATTCCTTGTAGGATTGAGCTATTCATTCTTTCAACCTTCCCATTGGATTGTGGGTGAGCCACCGATGCAAGGTCTAGGAGAATTCCCGTTTGTCGGCAATATTTTGCCAACTCTCCAATAGAGAAATTTGTCCCGTTGTCGGTGATTATACTGTGTGGAACGCCATATCTCATGACTACGTCAATGATGAAGTTTCTGGCGGTCACACCATCAAGTTTTTGATGGGTTTTGCCTCCGCCCACTTGGTATACTTATCTACTGCAACGAGTAGATGTGTGAGTCCGCCTCTTGCAGTTTTGAATGGTCCCATCATATCTAGCCTCCAGATCGCAAATGGCCATGTGATAGGGATAGTTTTGAGTGCTTGGGCTAGCATATTCGTCTGCTTGGCATAATACTGACATCCGGCACATGTGTTTACTATGTGTTCGGCGTCTGTCTTGGCTGTTAGCCAGAAAAACCCTGCACGGAATGCTTTCTTAACTATGCTTTTTGATTGAGCATGATGTCCGAAATCCCCTGCATGGATTTCTTGCAGTATTTCTCGGCCTTCTTACGGCGAAATACATCGCTGAAAGATTCCGGTAGTGTTGCGTTTATACAAGCAACCATTGATTACCGTGTATCCTTTGCATAGATGTTTTATTTGTCTTTGCAAGACCTCGTCTGCTCCATCCGGGTACTTCTGATCTACTAAGAAGTTTAAATATGGAATTGTCCAATCCGGGTTAACGAGCAGGACTTCAATTGACTCGGACACAAGAGGATAGTCAACATCTCCACCTTTTATCGATGGTTTATGCAAATGTTGGACAAACACACCTGGTGATAGGGTGTTCAATCTTTCAGAGCCCATGCGGCCTAATGCATCCGTGTTCCAATTTTGTTCCCTTCTGACGTGAAGTACTTCAAATCCTAGGAAGCAAATAGCAAACTCGTCCACCGTTCACCGATATTCGGCCATGATGGGGCTTTTGGCGTCCCATGTTTGGTTGAGTTGATGATGTACCAAATCCGAGTCGCCATAGCATAATATGCGTTTGACACCTATTTCTTTTGCAATGTGCAAGCCATGAAGCAAAGTTTCGTATTCTGCCACATTATTGCTGGCGTTGAAGTGTATTTGTAATACATACTCCATAGTATCTCCTTTTGGGGATTTTAGCACTACACCAGCTCCAGCGCCTTCCTTCATCTTGGATCCATCAAAGTGCATAACCCAGTATTCTGACTCCGGCATTGGTGTGTTTTCCATTGCTTCTGTCCAATCGGCGATGAAATCTGCCAACGCTTGGGATTTAATTGTCGTCCGGGGTTGGTACTTAATGTCGAATGCAGCCAACTCGATGCCCCATTTGGCTACTCGGCCTGTTGCGTCCGCATTGTTAATTATATCCCCTAGTGGTTCTTTGCATACCACTATTATGGAATGTCCTTGGAAATAATGGCGGAGTTTTCGAGATGCGAAAAACACACCATATGCCAGCTTTTGATAGTGTGGGTACCTTTGTTTGGATTCGGAAAAAACTTCGCTTATATAGTATACCGGATGTTGATCTCGTAAGCTTTGCTCTTCTTTCCGCCTTTCCACAACTATCACAACGCTAATAACCCTGTTTGTTGTTGTGAGATACAATAACATGGGTTCTTCGTCTTTTGTTTATGCTAAAATCGGAGCTTTCATCAAGGTTTCTTTTAGCTGGGTTAATGATTTGTCCGCCTCTTCTGTCCACTCAAATTTGTCGTATTTCTTCAACAATTTATATAATGGCAGAGCTATGTCTCCTAGCCGGCTTATGAACCTGCTGACGGCGGCTGCAGAACTCGTCAATCTTTGTATATCTTTTAAGAACGTAGGCTTTGTGATGTTTAATATTGCCTTGATCTTTGCCGGGTTTACTTCTATTCCTCTGTGGGAAACAATAAAACCCAGAAGTTTTCACGAGGGAACCCCGAATACGCACTTTAATGGATTCAACTTCATTTTGTAAGTGCGCAAATTTTTGAAGGTTTCTCGCAAATCTTCAAGGAGTGTGTCTTTTTCCTTGGAAACGACGGCAATGTCGTCCATGTAAACGTGAACATTTTTGCCAATCTGACTATGCAAACATCGTTGATGCAACGCTGGTAAGTTGCACCTGTGTTCTTCAGGCCAAAAGGCATGGTTATGTAATAGTATGTTCCATACGGGGTTATGAAGGAAGTTTTGATTTGATCTTCTTTCCTCATACGTAGTTGATGGTACCCGGAATAAGCATCCAAAAAGCATAAAAATTCAGAGCCAGCAGTGGCATCTATTATTTGATCAATTCGCGGTAATACGAACCTATCTTTTGGACACAACTTGTTCAAGCCGGTGTATCTATACACGTCCTAAGAATAGTACTATATTTCTTCGGGACTAATACTGGGTTCGCAGACCATTCAGTATGTATAACTACCCGGATAAAATCAGCTGCTAATAGCCGGATGATTTCCTTGGCAATAGCCTTCCGCCTTCTTCTGTCAAATCAACGGAAACCTTGTTTGACGGGTTTAGATCCTGGAATCACCTTGAGTTGATGCTCAGCAAGCTCCCTGGGTACACCTGGCAAGTCCGCAGGACACCAGGCAGAAATATCCCAGTTCTCACGGAGGAACTTGATGACCTCGCTTTCCTAGTTGTCAGTCATCCCAGTTCCCACTACGATAAATTTTGTCGGATCTTTGGGGTCTAGGATAACCTGCCTTGTATTCTCGGAAGCTTTGAAACTATTTGCGGGCTTCCGGCTTTCTTTTCCTGCCGGCATTTCTGTCGGCGATACTTCTTTTGCCAGCTCTTTTAATTCCTCCTTTGCTATCACTTTTTCTGCACAAAGGGCGTTTCCTCTTTCCAGCTCGTTCGCCAATTTGAAGTCTCCCGATATGGTGATTACTCCTCCTTTTGGCCCTGGCATCTTCAGCTTGTTATAAATATAACATGATTTTGCCATGAATTTGGCGAAAGCTGGACGTCCGAGAATTGCGTGCTATACACTTTCGAACGGCACGACCTCGAAAGAGATTTTTTCCTATCGGAAGTGCTCTCTTTCTCTAAAGGTTACGTCTAGGGAAATTTCTCCTAGGGATTGTGCTTGTCTGCCAGGAATGATGCCGTGGAAACGTATGTTTCTATGATTGAGCTGGGTTTCGGAGATTCGCAGATGCTTCAGTGTATCCAGGTACATTATGTTAATGGTGGATCCTCCATCCATCAACACTCTTTTTAGCCTAGTGTTTTGAACTATAGGGCTTACAATTAGAGCTTGTGTGCCGGGTTCTGGGATATTTTTGGGATGATCAGACTGATCCAATTAATTTGTGTATTCGAGTACTTCAAGAATTTGGGGGTTGGTGGAACAACCGCGTTTATTTCTCGAAGTGTCCTTTTTGCCACCTTTGCCAAGGGAGTTGCGATGAAAGTTAAATTGCATTCTCTATCGACTCTCAGGAACTTTGGTCCGCCTTTTCACTGTTGTTCTTGGATTTTTTTTTGTCAGTGTCCGATTCACTGTCTTCTTTTTCAGCTTCTGGCTTTTGCTTGGATAATTTTCTCTTGGAGTTCTTCCCCTTGTTCCTGGATCCTGCACTGCCTTTCATATGCTTCTTAAGCCGTCATTGTGCGTTAGTATGGGCGGGTTTCCCAAATTGCGAACGGTGGACAGAGTTCTACGACTTAATCTTTTCCCACTCTTCCTTTGTGTAGAAGATATGTTCTGTGTTTTTTCCTTTCCATTTGCTTCCATTGTCCTTTCCAAAGGCTAGGTTAACTTCTTTGGGCTTTGGCTGTGTTTCTGGAGTAGCTTTTTTCTCAGAACGAGGCATCTTTTTGGCCGGAGCCAAAGCGTCGATACTTCCACCTCTCGCTCTGATGTCATCTTCGGCCGTGCATGCTCATTTGCGGTTGTAAGCATACATCCGAGATCTTTGTGCTTCTTTGAACCAACCATGAACGGTACGAGGCCGGGTTTTAAGCCATTGACGAAAGCATGCATTGCTTGTATGTCACTTACTCCAGATCAGCTGTTCTTCATTGCAGTCCATCTTGAGATAAATTCCACGTATGGCTCATCTTCAAACTGGGTGCAGCGGTTTAGCTGGTTGATGCTGTTGGGGCGTTTGTAAATTCCCCGAAAATGCTGAGTAAAAACTCTAGCCATAACATCCCAGCTATCTATGGTTCTTGACGGAAGCCCGTTAATCCAATCTCTGGCTCCATCCAGTAACATTAGGGGGAAGAATTTTACCGCCTCTAAATCTGTCCCTTTGTTAATCTGGACGGCTGTATAATAGTCTGAGAGCCAGGTATCCGGATTTGTACTGCCGGTATATTTTTGATATGTTGGACTAACTTTGGCAAAGCCAGAATGTAGAGTTATTCTTTGGATCCTGTCAGTGAAACACTTAGGTCCAAAGTATAGATCATCTCTTTCTGCTCTATCAGCGTGTACGGAATATCTACCGGTTGAATGGATAGAAGGGGATCTGCTCCTTTCTTTTCCATTGTTGTGCGAGTGCGCTTTTCCGGGATTATCCCTGTTTCCTCTGTTATCGTGTCCTTTTGAATAAGGTGGAGTTCTACTCCTGTGTCTTTCCTTATTCCTAGGAGGGGTATGAGATCTCTCACGCCTGTGAGGAATATCGTATCTTCCGGCTTTTTCAGCAGGGCGTCTCGGAGGCGGCATTGCTTTTCCGTCCTTCCGGTTATGTTCTTCCCGATCACTGGGGTTGATTCCACCTTTCGGCGGATGGGATCATGTTCTGGACGCTGCATCCTTGTTATCGGGAATTTTCTTGTCCTTTTTCAGATCTCCTTTCTTCTCTTTTGAATTGCCTGAATCTCCAGGTTCTCCAGGTCCAGGTGCTCCAGCGGCGCATGTGGCTATTTTGCATAGGGCTGAGTCGTCATGCAACTTCCCTGATCTTGCCTGCCCTTGCTGCTGTTGTTGCAATGCTTTTCCTAAGAAAGCATACACCCCTTGGAGTTTTTCGTCATTGGAGTACAGATCATCATTGAGGATGGCGAATGCGGCTTTCGCATTTTCTGCTGTGGTTTTGTATATAGGTTCACCCCTGGCATCGATGCCGTTTACTTGCTTTTGCCAAGGAGGGTTTTGGAACCGTTCCTTTGGCTGCAATACTTCCGGTCTTACGATTCCGGGTAACCGTGTAGGTTTTATGCCAGATCTATTCTTTTTCTCGTACTCCTAAATTTCTTCCTGCTTCAACTTAATCTCATCTTGGGTTTGTAGGAGATTTTCCCGAGTTCTGAATAGGTGTTGCCATTGCCTTTGGAGAGCTTGTCTCCTGGCTTCCAGCACTTCAGGGGATTCGTGAGGTCCCACTGGTGTTTGGAGTAAATCCCGTTTGTCCTGTTCTGACATTAGTGGAACATGGATTTCCTTTGTTTTCTTCTCCGCAGACTTTACTCCGCTTCCTCCTCCTACTTCCAGGTTTTCGTTGGCGGGATCCACCAGTTTTTTCTTCCGGAGTTTGTACTGGAGTTTCTTGGCAGCCTTGTTTCTTTTCTTGGAAGATGGAGGTTTTTTACCAGGTTCCTCTTCCGTCAATTCCTTGACATCAGGGTAAGTTGGACTGGTTTCACCATCCTCTCTTTCCTCATCCGGCGAAGGTGTTTGAGGGTCTTCCTGACTTTCGGCGTCCGTGTTTTCAGCCGGCTTTGCCATAAGCACTTCATGGAATCCCTCTTGAAAAGATTTGACCTTTCTTTCGAAAGCATCTTCATCTTCGTCTTCGGAATCGAGCTCATCTGATCCGGGTTTCGACTCTAATCTCGCCTCAATGGCGGCTAGCACAAAATCGTCTTCCGAGTTCGTCGTCGTATTGACGGATGTCGGATCTTCCACCTCTACTGTGAGATTGTTTTCTTCTGCCTTTTCCACGGGATTGTTTTCGTCCGTGTTTTCGGCGATCTCGGTTTGCACCATACCAATAAAGTGCAATCTCCTTGTAGGCATCTCCGAAGAGGTAGCAATTTGAGCAGGATATTGGCGATCCGAGCAAAATCCGGCATCATAGTATTCTTCAACTGGGTATAGGGAGGGTGGGATAAATCTACTTCCACCACAGAATCCCATTGCCTCTGCAGTTAATCCGATAAAGATGTTTGCAGATCCAATCGGTAAAACGCAGGCACTTACCAGATGATTCCGTGTTGGCATGTACGATCCGTTGTCGATGAAGCGCCCGACGTTGTTGTCGAATTCCAAGCTTCCGACAGTTATGAACTGCCGATTCCGCCGAGTATTTCCGATCGAAACATAACGCCTGACGTCGCTGGCCCCACGGTAGGCGCCAACTATCGAGACATCGTAGTAGGGTTCATAGACGGGGGTGCCATGAGCCTACGGGTAGAGGCGTGGGGGAAACATGATAGTATGATAATAAGGGACACCAAAGTTTACCCAGGTTCGGTACGTCGCAACTAGGCGGCATTCCTACTCCTGCGATCTCACTAAATCAGGGCTTAAGCCTGAAGTATACAGAGTACAATGTGAGTTTGGGTTGCTAACTCGACGAGGATCAACTTCTCGGCGAGTTGGCCTCTAGCTAATTCTGTCTCTTTCTTCTCTCCCATCCGGCTTTATATAGATAGCCGGGTTAGGTCTTACGGAAAGGAAACCTAGAAGACTATGGTAAGTTCTAACTTGGAAGGCAAGAATCCGTCTTCTGCTCCAATCCGCACCACGTGGGCCGCGGTCCGGGTTCTTCTAGAATCCGGCTTCTGCGCGTCAGCTTACTTGGCCGCCTAATGGATTGTGATCCATTACCAATCAGGCCACCCTGGTAATCCGGCTCTCTAGGACAATGCCAGATATACCCCTAATCGGTATTATATCCGACACTACGGGTCCATAGAAGTAGCTAGATGGTTGTTCTCTCCTTTGTATGCCTCATGTTTAGATCTTGTGAGCTTCCCTACATGATCAAGATCATCTTATTGTAATGCTACATGTTGTGTTTACTAGGATCCGATGAATATTGAATGTTATGTTTCTTGATTATCAGTCTATCATGTTATCTTCATGTGTATGTTATTTATGATATTGCATGCTCTCCGTTGTTAGTAGATGCTCTGGCCAAGTAGATACTAGTAACTCCAAGAGGGAGTATTTATGCTCGATAGTGGGTTTATGCCTCCTTTGCATATGTGCTCGAGTGACAGAAACGTGGCAGATGGAGGATGTGATGTTGCCATTAGGGAGAAAACAACGATGTTTACATTACACACTTTGCTTACTGTGATTATCTGTTTCTTGAAACTTAATACCCAAGGTTTGTTCGGATGATATTCTGAGGGTGGATTATTAGTCATAGATGCAGTTGGATAACGGTCTATGAGTCTTGTTGTAATGCCCGCATGAATCACATAGTAGTCATCATGTCTTGCATATGCACTTTGGTCCAGCCTTTATATCTGCCAGTTGCCCAGCTGTAATTTGTTCACCACATATGTTATTTCTCTTATATCGAGAGACACCTCTAGTGAACTATGGACCCCAGTGCTTTTTCCCCATACTGATAATACAACTACTACAATCTCTGTTTTCATACTGCTGCTACTGTTTTACTACTGCCATCATTGTTCTCTTTCATCTACTACAAACAAATATATTTTCCACATGGTATGTTTAACCTCTTTGTGTTCAGCAAAACCGGTGAGATTGACAACCTCGCTGCTTTGTTGGGGCAAAGTGATTGATTGTGTTGAGTAGGTTCCACGTTGCTTCTGAACCGGTAGTGCGCCCTGCCACCTCAGCTGCATCAACCTTCGGAAGTTGCTTCTTTCTCCTACTGGTCGATTCAACCTTGGTTTCTTACTTAGGGAAAACTTGTTGCTATGCTCATCACACCTTCCTCTTGGGGTCTCCCAACAAGTGCAAGACCTGCACCATCAAGACTTTTTCTGGTGCCGTTGCCGGGGAGAAAGAGAAATCTGCAAGGGGAGTCTCTCACTTCCAATATATTTACTTTGTTTTATTTTTGTCTAGTTTATTTTATTTTGCCTTGTTTGCTTCTCTTTATCAAAACACACACAAAAAAAGTTCTTATTCTAGTTGTTATTTTTGTTCACCGTTGCTATTCTTCATCATGTTGCTCCCTAAGTTCACCCTGAAAGACCTACCAGTGGGTAGAGGTTCTATACTTGGAAAGGATACCATTAAAGAATTCTTTGATCATGTTAGTAAGCATGAAAATTTTGACGAAAAATCCATAGTAGAGCTTGCTCCAAATTATGAACCTGCTGCAACTTATTTAATTCACATTTTAGAAGCTAGGTTTGTTAACCTTCACCCCATACTGCAGCAAATGTTCCTCAACTTGATTAATATTGAAGATATTGAAAAAAGAAATTTTATATTAGAAACCATGCTTAAAGAATTTGGAGATGTTACTATAGAAGCTACAAAAGTTTTTGGTCGTTTTAATATGCTAGGATCATGTGTAAATTTTGTTGGTGCTCTTGAAAAATCTGAACCTAAAAGTGAAAATGAGATGAAAATACCAATCCCCTTTAAATTAGTGGCATTGCATGAAGCCCAAGAAAAGAATTTTGATTGGATTGTTCTTGAAAATTTATTTGATCAGAGTAGTAAACCTAAAATTTCTAAGAGAGGAACATCTGCAACTTATTTAGATAAAATACAATGCATACTTATCTTGATTTGAATGCATCTCCTCTTGAAAACACTTGATTCCATTTTTCTGGGCCTAGCTAAAAGGCGTTAAAGAAAATAATTTCTTGGGAGATAACCCATGGTTTTATTTTTTGCTTTGTTTTTCTCTGTTTTCTTTGAGTCAAGGGGTTGTATACTTCTGTAGCAACTCCTTTGTATCTTTATTTTCATGTATTAGTTGTGCCAAGTAAAGTTTGTACCGAAAGTTGGAGTTGGTTTTGGATTTCTGCGCAGAAAACAGATTTCTGGTGTCCACCGTAAAAAAAACCTATAAATCACAGAAAGATCAAAATGACCTGAAACTTTTTGTGCTTATTCCTCAGATAATTCTAAAACTTTTTTGTTCTTTACATTTTTTTATCTGAGCAACTTAAGTGCCCCGAAAAAAATCGTCATTACACACTATTCGGATTTTGACAGATTCTGCCATTGTTCTTGCATTTGCTCTTTGACTATGTCAACTGGGTTTCTTTACTTCACGAAACATGAGTGGATGTAGCTAATGCTTAAAAGTATCAATAGTACTTGTGCCCTTGCAAAACCCATTAATTGTTTATTGTTGCACTAACCCTCTAATGTGAATTACATTGAGTGTGGCGTGAAAGAAGTTTTCAAGGGTCAAGAGAAGAGGGTGATATAATGTCATCAAGAAGAGTGCAAAGTCAAAGCTTGGGGATGCCCCAGTGGTTCATCCCAGAAAAACCTAAGAATGCTCAAGCGTCTAATATTGGGGATGCCCATCCCCTTCTTCATCAACAATTTATCAGGTCACTTCTAGTGAAACTATATTTTTATTCGGTCACATCATATGAATTTTTACTTGGAGCGTCTTTCATTTTTCGTTCTATTTTCTTTTGTTTTACTTGCTGCAATAATATCATTGGAACCTAGCATTCTTGTTTGGGAGATAGACACTCTCCGCTTTTTCATATGAATACTCGTTATGCTCGTATTCTTAGTTTTTCTTCTAGTTGCTGCAAAATTTCGTTTTTAGCTCCTGTTTTTCTTACATCTCTTATTTAGAGCTGTTAGTTTTAGTAGAGTTGTGTTAGTACTATATTGTTTCATTGCTGTATCTCTTGGAGAGTTTTTGTTTAGTATAAAATGCTTCGTGTTGGAAAGCAGTAGTACAGTTTTCGTGCTTATAACGGTGCAATTAGAAGCTTGTATAGACTGTGGCTAGACTTTTTCATATCATAATAGATGTTATTTTAATTATTAAGCCTAGTGGTTATTTGTGTAGCATGATTTGTCTCAAATAGCTTATAGTGTTTAATATGCCATTGAAAGAATCATGAGTTGTTCTTGTCATATTGAAGCATACATTTGTAATGTTCTCCTTTGGATGTTTTATTTGATTGACTTAGCGCATGCTTACACCATGTTTATGACTACAAACCAGTCACTTATAGCATCTATGGTCATTTAGTTTTTGAACTTGTAATACCACTTATGCTTTGATTAATGATGTTTTTGTCGCTATGTATGATTATGACCATTATTGCTCTCTTGATTTGTCGCTCCCAGTCTTTTGCTAGCCTCCACCTGTACCGAGTATGAGCTCTAATCGTGCATCCAACTCTCAAAAAAACAAAAGTTTGCCAAATGTGTCCACCATACCTACCTACATGTGGTCTTTAACCGCCACTCCAAAGTAAATTGCTCATGTGTTACCTTTAAAACTTTCAAATATACTCATGTTTTGTGCTCCTATTTTAGCTCATGAGGACGTAAATAGAGAATCTTTATCTCACTTGTTGATTGGACTTTCACACTTTGGACTAGTGGTTTCATCCGTTTATCCAATTGATAGAAGGGCTGGCAGCGGGGTGCCCAGCCCCAAACTTAATACAACAAATTCTCTTCACTATTTTTGCCCCTGATTTATCAGTCAAAGCATAATTGTGTAAACAAAAGAGAAAGAGGGATGACCTTCTACCCAGATGCGTCCTTCTATGGGAGCCGCTCTTGTGAAGTCTAGTTGGCTTGTGATGTACTGTATTTTCTGTTTACCATTCGTTGACATAAGCATACACACCTCTCTAAAATTTTGTTTTTAATACCTCTATTTAACAAAATAAAAAGCTCTAGCACATGAGTTGATCTCTGCTTTCCTCTGCGAAGGGCCTTTATTTTACTTTATTTTGAGTCTCCATCTTCTAACTTTATGCAGAGTTGAGAGAGCATAGTTGCCATTCTGAGTTTAATGTGCATTTGTCCCAGAAACATTATTAATTTATTCATGATGTGGTATTATTTGCTCTCAAATTATTTGTTCTAGTCATCTTATTAAACTTTGAAGGTGTCCTGGCATTTATGTTTTTCCCCACTCTTAAGGACAAGCGAAATATCACTTTGCTATGTTTTCTCTATGCTTGAAACAAACGTATAACTTTCAAGTGCATTATTATGCATGATCCTTTATTTGTGTTACTTTTCATGATGCAAAGTGATTGATATGTTTCATTGTTAAAATTATATCTATGATGCTTGTGTTTAAAGTACTATGATCTCAGCTATACTTATGCTTTTACAATTTAGATGATCAAGTTTATGTTGGTAGCATGTCACCTCAGAAATTATTTGTTTTGTCGTTTACCTACTCGAGGACAAGTAGGAACTAAGCTTGGGGATGTTGATACGTCATAAACGTATCATTAATTTCTGTTGTTCCATGTTGTTTTCATGCCATATGCTACATGTTTTCCATACACTTTATGCCATTTTTATCGATTTCCTGGGACTAACCTATTGACAAGATGCCATAGAGCCAATTCCTGTTTTCTGCTGTTTTTAGTTTCAGAAAAGTTGTTCTGGAAATATTCTCGGAATTGGAAAATTCGAAGCCCGAAGGTTCCATGGAGTCCCGAAGAGGCCCGGAGGGGGCCACACCATAGGGCGGCGCCCCCTGGCTGCGCCATGGGATGGTGTGGGCCCCTCAGGCGCCCACCGCCATCGCCCTTTCACCTATTTATTCCTCCCGAGGCGTAAACCCTAAAGAGATCCCACTTTTCCATGAAAAACACCCGAGGCCGCCGTCATCGTCAACCCAAGTTCGGGAGGGTTCTGGAGTTCTCCCCGGCACCCTGTCGGGAGGGGAATCATCACCGGAGGGCTCTACACCACCATGCCCGCCTCCGGAGTGATGTGTGAGTAGTTCATCCTTGGACTACGGGTCCATAGTTGTAGCTAGATGGTTGTTCTCTCCTATTTATGCCTCATGTTTAGATCTTGTGAGCTGCCCTACATGATCAAGATCATCTTATTGTAATGCTACATGTTGTGTTTGTTGCGATCCGATGAATATTGAATGCTATGTCTCTTGATTATCAATATATCATGTTATCTTCGTGTGTATGTTATTTATGATCTTTCATGCTCTTCGTTGTTAGTAGATGCTCTGGCCAAGTAGATACTAGTAACTCCGAGAGGGAGTATTTATGCTCGATAGTGGGTTCATGCCTCCTTTGCATCTGTGCTCGAGTGACAGAAACGCGACAGATGGAGGATGTGTTATTGCCATTAGGGAGAAAAGAACAATGTTTTCATTGTTTACATTACACACTTTTCTTACTGCGATCATCTGTTGCTTGCAACTTAATACCCAAAGTTTGTTCGGATGATATTCTGAGGGTGGATTATTAGTCATAGATGCAGTTGGATAACGGTCTATGAGTCTTGTTGTAATGCCCGCATGAATCACATAGTAATCATCATGTCTTGCATATGAACTACGGTGTAGCCTTCATATCTGTCAATTGCCCAGCTGTAATTTGTTCACCACACATGTTATTTATCTTATATGGAAAGACACCTCTAGTGAACTATGGACCCCGGTCCTTTTTCCTTATACTGATAATACAACCACTGCAATCTCTGTTTTCATAGTGCTGCTACTGTTTTACTACTGCCATCATTGTTCTCTTTCATCTACTGCAAACAAATACTATTTTCCACACGGTACGTTTAACCTCTTTGTGTTTAGCAAAACCGGTAAGATTGACAACCTCACTGCTTCGTTGGGGCAAAGTGATTGATTGTGTTGTGTAGCTTCCACGTTGCTTCTGAACCGGTAGTGCGCCCTGCCACCTCAGCTGCGACAACCTTCGGAAGTTGCTTCTTTCTTCTACTGGTCGATTCAACCTTGGTTTCTTACTGAGGGAAAACTTGTTGTTGTGCTTATCACACCTTCCTCTTGGGGTCTCCCAACGAGTGCAATACCTGCACCATCAATAATATGCTCATTAGAAAAAGCAAGTAAAGATAAATTCAGGTTTGGTGTTGTACCTGAAAGAGGATCCCGAGTATAGGCAAGCGCCATAGTCTTATCCATCATGTGATCATTAGCATTGGGTTGTGCTCGTAACCAATCGCTAGATTGAATGGTCATCAACGTATCAGACACACCCCCAAACTCGACCACCTTGCGCCTAACATCCGACTCATCCCGCTCTGTTGTTTGCGTCGCCACGCACGTCCTAGTGCCCATCGAGTCACTTGATCCTGCACCCCCTTCTGGGGTACAAGGCAAGCAAGGAGACTAGCCAGGAAGAAAACTTGATTCTACCTCTCCTCCTAAGGTGTGTGGAGAGTAGGAGACTATAGGAGCCAAGCTCCCCTCGGTCACAACATCATGCGTGATCAACAAACACTTAGCATCGCCATGACATTCTCTCGGCTCTATCGTAGGGCTGTCGATCGCCGAAGGAGGTGGTGAAACCACCATCCTCTCATGTCCGGCAGAGAAAGACACAACAGCCTGCCGCGGCGCCACCAGCTCCCCATCCTGCCCGACAGGGAAACACACGTTTCTCTGCCCGACAGAGAAACCGGCCGCCAGATCCGCTCCTCCGCCTCGGGTTCTCTCTTCAATGCTCCCGCTCCGCCTGGTATAAACCACAGTGCAAACATCTTCCATGACCACCCCCACACAGGCCATCGGTACGAGAAGAAATAACCTCCCTCATAGGAAAAGAAGCAACACTCCCAATTCCATATGTCTCCTCCCCATTCCCAAGAGTAGGTATATTAGGAGTTGAAATGATCTCCATGGCCTTCTAGAAGTAACGCTGAACCAAAGGTGAGAACACCACCCATGTCTTTGTTCCTTTGCTCGAAGGAGGTGCAGCAGACCCGACACATTTTCTTGTGTATCCATTGGAGCCACTCCATCATTTTCTTCGGTAGGTACCTCCTTATGCTCATCCTTGTTCAAAACATCTCTGAAGTAATCTCTTAAACCATGATCATCAGCATCATCATCATCTCCTTGTCTCGGATCCACCACATGCTCATCTCCGAGATATATCCGTCCTGGTCCTCCATAAAGAAAGATAGCCTATACAATCCATCTTTTATATATAGAGGAAAAGTACATGAGATTTTTGTATAATCAAGACAACCAATGAGTATCCTAAGAACTCCATGCTTTCTTGTATACTTCATGTCAATCTTTAATGTCTTTCCAAACATGAAGCCAACTGTCCAAAGAGCCAAAAAATCTCGTTGGTTCTTTTTTGGAGCAGCACCGCGTCTGCTCCGCCCACGAACAGAGCCGCGCGCATTTCTATGACCCGCCATGGATGCCTCCACAAGCGAGAATAGTTAGAGATATAGGGGAAGTGAGGAGTGTTTGTAGAGCAGCGTCAGCGACGCACATAAGTATGATATGATAAAATGCCCACCAAGGAACCCTAACGGGCCCCACTAACTATTACTGGCGTTGCGCGTGTACCATAGGTAAGTAGCACCATATATATTACCGGTGTGGCGTCAAGTAGACACGCCGGTACAGGTTTCCAACACGGGGTTGCCAAAATTTCACTTACTACCGGCGTGGGATAAGAGTGTCACGCCAATGGTTTTTAATTACTACTCGCAGCTCTATGTTTTTATTTCGTACCACCAGCGTGCAAATCATTGCGCCACCACTAGTAGGGTTTCATCTACAAGCGGTTTCCTCATAGTGTTACATATGCCCCCTTGTGCGCTTTGCTTAAACTCTCTACTCTCTCTCTCTCTCTCTCTCTCTCTCTCTCTCTCTCTCTCTCTCTCTCTCTGCGCATCTCCACTCTCAGCCCCCATACGCCGTCCGGAACGGTCCCGGAACGAGGCTTATGGGGCCCTAGCGGCTTATATGGAGGGCGCTCCTCCCCACTCGTCGTCCCCAAACCAAATTATTTTAAAAAATAAACTTCAAATATAAATAAATTTCATTCAAACCCTTAGGATTTTTACAATTTGAACGAAATTTAGCTTAAACTCAACTAATTTATTGATAACATCAGAAGATGGCTTGACGGTGTAGGCATTGTCGCCATCGTCGCCGAAGCCTAGTGGGTTGTGGTTGCTCGGCCCCGCTTCATTGTCATTGGCACCCCGCGCCGAAGCCGACGTCATCGTCCTCAAGGTCGATGAGGGGCGCCCCGGTCTCCTCGATGTACTTGCGAGGCAACCACGAGCACGCCTCCTCCAAAGACAGCCCAGCAACGTGTTCCTCGACGCCTTGAAGGCGAGGGTGAGGCTCTCGGCGTCATCGGCGGTGGCGTGCGCCTGCTTGAAGGAGACGAGCTCCGCGTACGTGGACGACGGCGCCTCAGTATTGGGCCTCTTCGTCGGCGGCAGCGGGGGTTAGCGTGCGGCGGAGCGGCCGGAGCCGACGGAGAGGGCGCCAGGAGCACGCCTCGGTGTTGTGACCGGCTACGGCTTGGGGCGCGCAGGTGTGGCGGCATCGAGCGGGAGAAAAGCGACGCCGAGTTGGAGGAGGATGAGCGGGAGGAGGCCGACTGCGTGGTGGAGCGCCTTGGCGCCCACCTGGTCGGCGTCTGGAGGCGCAACTCATCGCCTCCGTCGATGTGGCCAAGGACGTACTGCAGCTTGCGCCCTGACACACCCTAGAAAGTGCTGCGACCGGTGCCATTGCGGTCCCGCGGTAGGGCTTCGGGGTCGTCCCACCGGTTCCAGCGCTCGTGGTGAATACGCCGGAACTCCATCTCGTAGATCTCGGTGTTCGTTGGATCCCACTCTGGCGACTGGCGCTCGTTGGATCCCACTCCGGCGACCGACCCTCGTCGGTGAGTTTGTTGTTGTAGTGGTATAGGACCTGAGCGTCCTAGTCGGCGTCAGAGACGCGCAACGCGTCGGGTATTGGGACCCCGGAGACACTGATGGAGAATCGATGTCCAGCGCGCATGTCTGGTGGCACCGGGTACCACGCCTTGAAGAGCGCGGCAGCCTCCACTTGAGAAGGTTGCGCTTCCCGAAGCCGTTCGCAACAAGGTTGTCGTTGACCATTGGCGACGAGTGAGGTGGATGAGTGCGGCGAGAGAGAAGAGAGAAGCGAGGACACGACATGGCGAGAGTGTTGTGTTGGTGAGGCCAGTGCGCCGCGTTTTAAAGGCGAGAAAGGCGAGCGGGCGTGCGTTGCATATTAACGCCGCCGCGCGCCGCGTTTGTGACGAGTCTCGAAACCGCCGATGTGCATTGAAGACGATGGACGCGGCCACTCGCCTATCTATGAGCCGCTAACAGGGTTGGCCAACCCATAAGAGGTACTTCTTTTGGGCTTCTCGGGCTGCTTCGAGGTCGTGGGCAGCTGAAGCCTAAAAGAAGTCTCCGGCTTAAACATTGCTTATTTCCACCGATAAGCTCTCGCGCGGTGCATTTGGCAAAACTGCCTTGGACCAGTTTCCCCCAGAAGCCCACGAAACGTTATTTTACATACCCCGCAAGTTGTGCTAATTTACAAACAAATGCCAGAGACAACCCTGCTCTCCTCGTGCACAGAAGAACCGCCGCACCGCCGCTAGACCACGGCGATGAGCCGCCGTTCTGCCGCCTCTCGATCCCATACGAGCACTGCCTTGTCTCTGCCTCGTAGTTCCGTCCATCCTGGTCGAATGAATCGGCCTAGAACGCCGAAAATCAAGCCCGTCGAGCTCCGCCGTTCAAGTGGCCGCCAGCGTCGATTCCGGCGTTTTCCCTGCTCTTCACCGCCACCAATAGACATGGGACCCTGCAGTCGCTTCAGGTCCACGAGACCTAGCACTTGAGGAGAGCTTCGGAGGGCCTTCGCCATGAATCATCGAGCTCCACCATTCCTTTGGTCGCCGGCGCCAATTCCGGCGACCATCCGGCTCCTCACTGGCGTCAATCAACGTACAACTCCGCCGTGCTTCAGATCAGCAAGACCTCACACTCCGGCGAGCTTCGGAGGGTCGTCCAGATCTCCGGCCGACGGGCGTTCATCCCACACGACGGCCAAAATCATGGAAGCCCAAAAGAAGTGTCGGGGGCAATTTCTGAAGCTTCTCTGCACCATCGTTTTTTTTTTACCGCAACACATAAGCCTGCTTATGAATAAGCAGGAGCCTAAAAGAAGTGCCCCTAACTGTGCCTACATGACGGCACACTAACGGATGGCAATGGGGCCTCGAAACCCGCAAATCCGACGGGTACCCGCCTTAAATGGGGAGGGTTTGGTAAAATGTTCGACCCGCCAGGTCTAATGGGGCGGTGTCGTGGTGGTGTCACGGCAGATGCCATGGGATGGCTAAAGATGTGGGGACGATGGACGCTGGAGGTGTCCGGGGAGGGATCACGCGACGAGTAGCCGCGTGAGGTAAGAACAATACACTGCAAACAACACGATCTACCCAGGTTCAGGGCCCTCGTGAGGAGGTAAAACCCCTACTCCTGCCTCTCTGTATGTATTATGATGTTTCTCCGAGTAGCCACAGTACAAATGATATTGCTACCGAGTAGCCACTCTCCTCTCTCCGAGTAGGGCTAGGTCAAGAACTTAGGGTTTCTAGGGTTCAATGTGTGCATGCCTCGCGCAGGAGGCGGCGGGGCACCTTATATACCTGGTGCCCAGCCGGATACGTCCAAACATGGACAAGTGTCGACATAGTGTGCACACCGTCCTTCTTCCGGGTTCCCGCTGACAGCTTTGGTTCCTAACCTTGGCTTCATCTGGAAAGTCGTTGGGCAAAACTAGGGGACAGACTGGTATCACTGTACCTAGGCACAGAGTAGGCCCCCCTTATCCTGCCACGGCCTGCTTCCATGCTGTCACTGTCAGGCAGGCCGGTCCCAGATGAACAGTAGTTCGAATGCTGCCAAGTACGGACCCAGGATACGCGGGATCCTGTGTCAGAACGGCTCCTTTGACTTTCTGGCCCGAGTAGGTTCCCGCCAATTGTTCCCGCCAATTGTACTCGGGCCAACTCTTCTACTCGAAAGGATAAAACTTGATTGATATCTCCTTCTGGTCATCTTGAGGTGAGACCGAGTAGCAGTCGACCGGGTAGCGAGTACCAGGTAGTCGGCTACTCGACCAAACCTCTCTTCTGTAAGCCGCCTTTACCACTTGCCTTTACCCTACTCGGGGGTAACCCCCCGACAGCAGTCCCCGAAGCTGGTTGAGTCTTGCGAACTCGTTCACTAGGCTCTGCCAGCTTAAAACCAATTTTTGCCTCATAGCCCTTGAACCTCAAGATGTCGAGTAAACGGCCTCCGAGTAGCACTCTGACAAGTATCTTCTGTCTCTTGTTTCCCGAGTAGTACTTGCTTTCTACTCTGTAACCGAGTAAAAAGACTTAGAGAATTTTCTTGAATGGAGCCGTTGTGGCGCAGAACACCATCCAGCCGTCCGTGCTGCGGCCGGACGCGTGTCAAGCATCCACGACCCTGTCGTTTCGCTGCCCACGACACATCGTGCCACGCGCCCAGTTTTCACGGGGCGGGCCCACCGGCTCGTTACGTCCCATCAATCGTAATAATAGGCCACGATCTGATCGTGGGATCTACTGTGGCCGTTACGCGCGCGTTCCGCGCTTCCGTGCGTTTCTATTCGGCCACAGGCCCCACCACACAGCAATCATGGACACGATTGATCCCGCTACGCCGACGGTAACGGTAAAATCGCGGAGAGGGTATAAATACCCCCGCCGGTAACTTCCTTTTCCCTTCCCTTGCACTATTCCTCTTTCGTCCTCTGCTTTCCTCCGCCACCGAGCTCTCCGCCGCCGCGCAAGCTTTCGCGCCGCCGCGGACTCAATTCGCCCAACCACTCCGTCCAATTTCTTCCACTCCTCCTTCTCGCAACAATGGCCAAAGCCGGCTGGGCGGGCTCAATCGTTACCAGTGAGGATTTCGCCTGGCTCGTTAATACCAGGCAAGTTCCTCCCGGCGTGGAGTGCCGGGCGCCTGACAATGAAGTCGTGCCAACTCCGCGGGAGGGTGAGCGCGTCGTCTTCATGTCGCACTTCGAGCGCGGCTTCGGACTGCCGGCCTCCGAGTTCCTCCGTAAGTTTCTCGACCACTTCGGCCTTCAGATGCATCATCTGCCGCCGAATGCCGTCGTCTTCCTCGCCTACCACGCCGTGGTGTGCGAGGCTTTCCTCGGCATCCACCCGACGTCGGAAACCTGGCTGAGGTACTTCCACCTCCGCCAGCAGACTGTCGGGAAGAAGGACAGCGCGGGCGTGGCCGGCCGCGCAACCGACACCGGCTGCGCCATGATGATACAGCGGACCGGGACGAACCACCCCCGTATCAAGGGGCTGGACTCCGTTCGACTGTGGCAGAAGACGTTCTTCTATGTCAAGAACATCCCCGCCGCCGAAGGAGCCCAGGTAAACGATAGGATCAACCTTCCCGCCTGGAGCCTCCGTGCTCCCACTCAGAAGAACTGGAAGGAGAAGCCCGCCAACGACGACAACGCCATCGAGATAGAGAATAGGCTTGGCTGGCTGATAGAGCAAGGCCTCAAGAACGATGATCCGGTGGCTTGCTGGATCCAGCGCCGAGTGCTGCCTCTGCAGGAGCGCTGCCATCTCATGTGCTACATGGGAGGCCCCCGCGACTGCACCAGGACGACAACCATCGAGATCGACAACATTGATGTTCCCGGGCACGCAAGGGCCATCTTGATGACGAGCCTCAGCGACCATTGGCAGTACGGGTTCGTCCCGTACAGCCGCACGAAGCCGATTGAGCGGGTACGTTCTCCTTACTCTGTTTTTGCATATGCTTTCCGAGTAGATAACTCTTCTTCTTGCCGCGAGTAGCAATTGCCTTCTGCACCGAGTAGGATACTTAGCCGAATCTCCTAGGCTTAATGTGTTTTGTACTTGCACGCCTTGTCGGGTAGCCTACTCGGGAACGATCCTTAGGCTTAGTGTGCTTTGCGCCTGCACGCCTTTCCGTGTAGGATATTCAACAATCATGCTTAGGCCTTGTATGCTTTGTGTTTGCACGCCTATCCGGGTAGAAACAATTAGTGAGATGCCTAGGCTTAGTGTGCTTTGTGCTTGCACGCCTATCCGAGTAGAATTCCTTCTCGATACTCGGCTAATCTGTGACCCTTCTCTGTCTTTCAGATCCTTACTCGCCAGAAAATTGAAAGCTGCGAGCGCTTCGATGGCAACTTCTCTGCCGATCGCGAGGAGGACGATGTGCCCTCCTTCGATGCCGCGGATCAGATCAATCTCCCACGCTCCCCAACGACGGAGAAGCGCGAGGCCGAATCGTCTCTTCGCGATTGGTCTGAAGATGACTTCGGAGGTAACAACGTTCTCATTTTGCTTGCTTGCGAGAAGCGTCAATCCCTTGCTTGCTGTTCCTAATTTTCTTCTTTTCTTTTCTCGGACTCGTAGATGAAGTTGCTGACGAGAGCGAGGACGAGGACGATGACGAGGACAAGGACGATGCGGTCCTTGTCGTCAAACCTCTGTCCGTCGCAGCCCCCAACACCCGCAAGCGGACTGGCAGTGACGCCCAAGGACCTCCAGCCAAGAAGAAGAAGCCAGTCGAGAAGCCGAAACCGACCAAGACAGTCGTGAAGAGATTAAGGCGAAAGCTCCCTTCCACCACTGCGTAAGTTTTCTTCCCGACCGTCTCTCCTCCCGCGCTGTGGTGTTTTCCCCAATCTCCTTCTAATTTCTGATACTTTGTTTCTCGGCAGCCCTGCCATGGACGCGAATGCCGTTCTCGCGCCCGACCAAGCCAACAAAGCACCAGTACCTCTGATCAATCTCGACGATGAGGAGGATGACGCCACCAACATCCAGGGAGCAGAAACAGAACAGCAGAACCGTGCGTCGTCAGCAGCACAGGACACTGCTGCTCATCAGGACAGAGCGCCTTCTCCTCCGGCCAGCAATGCCGAGGAGGATCAGGACCAGGAGATGCATGACACCGCCACCCACGAGCAGCCAGACGCAGAGCAAGAGCAGCCCACCACCGGGGCTGCCGCACAAGAGAATCCCGCTGGTGAGCAGCGGGTAGAGGACGCCACCACCACGGATGCGACCATGGCGGACGCCTATCCACTGAGCGACGCGCACACAGGCGCCGCACCGACTAGCGCCCAGCCCGATGCCGCGCAAGGTGATGGTTCCGTGGTGCCTCCAATCGTTCAAGGCACCGCACCGCCAGTTTCCTCCTCAGTGCCACAGAACCGGGACCCAGCCAGGCAACAGGCCCTAGATGCCCTGAGGGATGAAGTTGACAGAAGAGCAGCCGAGAAAGAAGCTGCCGAGAAGGCCGAGGCTGAAAAAGAAGCAGCCGAGAAGGAAACCGCCGAGAAGGCCGAGGCCGAAAAATAGGCAGCCAAGAAGGACGCCGCCGAGAAGGCGAAGGCGAGAGCTGAGGGGAAGAAACTCGAAGATCCCGAGAAGCAGAGAGCCGAAAAAGAGAAGGCGAAGAAACGGGCCAGAGAACAGAATCAAATGCCGCCGCCAGCCTCGAGCTTAAGAGTAAGCTTTCTCTTCTCTGCATCTTTCTCTTCTCGGTCGAATTTCTTCTCGGTTCTTCCTTTACCCGGTTCTTTTCTTCTCTGATTCTGAATTTCTTACTTGCTTTCCCAGAAATCTTTCCTGCCATTATTTCTTCCTGCGTGCCCGCTCTGGCCAAGGCCCGAGCAGCACGTGCTGCGAATGGCGAGCCAGAGGACACCAGGGCCGAAATTGAAGACAGCATGCTGGTGATGCGAGGCCAGTTCGAGCGCCTAGCTGCCGTTGGTTCTGACCTCGTACGCGTTGGCTTTGAGCTTCATAAGCTCTTCTGGCCTGAGGAACCTGAGCCAACAACCATTCGGGGCCTCGCACTCAAGCTGCAGAATGTGAAGGCCGAGTTGAAGAAGTGGCGTGCTTCCGCAGCTCGTGCAGGCGCGGACTTGATGCTTCTCTGCATCTCCTCCTGGTACGAAAATCTTAACATGCAGCTCATCCGCGGGAAGCGCGACAACTCCAAGTGGGAGACAGACTCCGACTGCGTGGCCACGCGCAAATCGATCGCGTATGCAGTGGCGGAGTGCGCTGAAACGGAGATCTACATCGACGGCCCCCCCGAGACCGACACCGAGGTGGAGGAGGACGAGGAGGAGGAAGATGACGACACGGAGTCCGACTTGGAGGGCCTCTTCGATTCCCCCAGGAGCAGGGCCGGGAAGGGGAAGGGCACGGCCGTCTCGAGTAGCGATGAGGAGGCCGAGCACATCGAGACCGCCCCACTCGACTTCGGCACCTCTTCAGGGGCCGCTCTTGACGACACGATGCCCGCCCCCAGCCGAGCCTCCGGTTCCTCTACAGCTCCAGGGCCCATCTCGGTGGCCACGGCCACTTCTGACCAGGCAGCCACCGAGCAGGACGTCGTGATGGAGGAGTCCGCCATCGTCCAGTCGGAGGCGGATGCCACCCATGCCAGCGCCGAGGAGGATGCAGCAGCCAGGGCCACCACAGAAGCTGCAGCAGCCAATGCCAGCACCGACAACACCGCTTCCTCCGCATAACTTTACCTGCAAACTTTTTTACTCGAACACTTATCAGATCCCCGGGATGCCGGGAGCAAATGTAATAGACTATCTTTGTTTTGCTTGCTACTCAATTTTTATGCCCACTCTGTTTATTTCGACATTAATCAACTTGAGCAACACTGGCTCAATGCCGAGTTGCGTTTCCATGCGAGTCCCCGAGTTGCATTTCTTATTCACCCTATCTTTTCATCTCTGCTCTACCCGCAACTTGTTGCTTTTTTGGTATTCGAGTCACAAGAGTCAAAGAGTAGAGCTGCAAATACTCAGCCGCTAGAAACAGTCATGATAACGCAGCCCACCACTTAGCCGAGAAGACGAAACAGGAAGCAAAAGTAATAAACAACCTACTCGGTTCCTGCACTTATTCTTCCTTAGCGATTTTCTTGTGCTCAGTGACCTTTTGCTTGTTCTCTTGCTTGCCATGAAGCCGGGTTTCGGACAGCAGCAGAGTCGAAGAGTTGGCATATAGGTTTAGACACAGTACTCAATACACTTATGAGTTTCGAAGTGAAGCAACCGAGTAGGAAAACAGTAAGGCCGAGTAAAGATACTTAGAGCAATTTTGGACGAGGGCAGTCCCCGAGAACAATTTCAGATTGCAGAGTAGAATTTCAACTCGGATAAGAGGGTACATACACATCTTTGCTTACGAATGAAAACGACGAAGTAGAGCTACATTCCAAGGGCGCTTGGTTTCCTCTCCAGCTTTATCTGCCCTGTTCGCCTGCGATGGGCGCACATCTACAAGGTAGTATGCATCATTGTGCAGCGCTTTGCTCATGATAAAAGGCCCTTCCCAAGGAGGAGACAACTTGTGCATCCCGGCTGTGCGCTGCACCAGCCTAAGGACCATGTCTCCTTCTCGGAAAACCCTTGGGTTCACCTTTCGGCTATGATAACGCCGCAGGTTTTGCTGGTAGATAGCCGAACGTGACATAGTCAGCTCTCTTGCTTCTTCAAGCAGGTCAACGTCGTCTTCTCGAGCTTCTCTCGCCTCCACCTCAGTGTAGAGGGCTACTCGGGGGGAGTCATGCTCTAAGTCTATTGGCAACACGGCCTCAGCCCCGTATACCAAGAAGAATGGCGTGTAGCCGGTTGACCGGTTAGGGGTAGTCCTTAGACTCCACAACACCGCTGGCAACTCTTCTAGCCAACATCCAGGTGTTTTCAGCAATGGCTCAATCAGCCTTGGCTTTATGCCTGCCAGTACCATTCCATTTGCTCTCTCAACTTGCCCATTGGAGGCAGGGTGCGCGACTGACGCAACGTCTAGTCGGATATGCTTATCTCTGCAGAATCGCACCATTGCCCCCTCTGCAAAGTTGGTGCCGTTGTCGGTGATGATACTGTGCGGGTAGCCATATCTCATGATCACATCCTTCACGAACTTCACAGCTGTGACCCCATCGCACTTCCGAATAGGTTTCACCTCAATCCACTTGGTGAACTTGTCCACCATGACCAAAATATGTGTCATATTGCCTTTAGCCGGCTTGAAAGGACCAACCATATCCAAGCACCAAACAGCAAATGGCCATGTGATAGGAATTGTTTTCAACTCGGAAGCAGGCATGTGAATCTTACTTGCGAACATCTGGCAGCCGTTGCACTTCCTCACAATATCTTCAGCTTGCTGCAGTGCAGTGAGCCAGTAGAAGCCATGCCGAAAAGCTTTCTTGACCAAAGCCCGAGATGAGGCGTGATGCCCACATTCCCCTTGATGTATCTCCACCAGAATTTCTTCTCCCTCTTCCGGGCTCACACAACGTTGCAGCACACCAGTGGCACTTCTCTTGTGCAGCACATCTCGGACTATAGTGTAGCCCTTGGACCTTCTCTGAATCTGCCTCGCAGTCACCTCATCTTCAGGTAAAGTACCGTCCCTTAGAAAGGATAATATGGGCATAGCCCAACTCGGTGTCTCCCGTATGGGAAACACTGGTTCGTCCAGTTCCATTGGGACAGGCTCTTGCGGTTGCACAGGAGGAGTAGGAGCGCTTCTTTGCAGCCCAGACCGATTGGCGAGAACTTCTTCAATGAATGCGACAGCCTCTGGGTTGAGGGCGGCAGTCCCCGAGTACGGAGTGGCAGTCCCCGAGTAAGGAGTGGCAGTCCCCGAGTAAGAAGTGGCAGTCCCCGAGTAGAGGACGGCAGTCCCCGAGTAGAGGACGGCAGTCCCCGGGTTCCCTGCAGCACTCTCCCAGTCAATCTCCATTGGGTCAGATTCTTCACTTGGCAGAGAAGGAACAAAGATGGATTCCGAGTTGGGGGAAGGCTTGATGGATGGCTTCCTCAAATGCTCCAAGGCAATCCCTGCCGGGATGGACTGCCGAGAAGATCCCAACTTGGATAGCTCGTCTGCTGCTTCGTTCTCTGCTCGGTGAATGTGCTGAAACTCACAGCCTTCGAAAAACCCAGTCATAGACTGCACCAGGAAGCGATACGATGCCATGTTGGCATCTAGAGCATTCCAGGTACCTGAGACTTGCTGCACCACCAGATCTGAATCGCCATAGCATATAATGCGCTGCACACCAACCTCCTTTGCTACTCGCAAACCATGCACCACTGCCTCGTACTCGGCTACATTGTTGGACGCCTTGAAATGAATCTGCAACACATACTTAAGCTGATCTCGCTTGGGTGACGTAAGCACAACACCAGCGCCAAGGCCTTCTTTCACCTTCGAGCCATTGAAATGCATCCTCCAATAGTTGGAAACTGGAGCAGGAGGTTCATACTGCATCTCGGCCCAGTCCACAAGAAACTCCGCCAGGACCTGAGACTTGATTGCTTCTCTTCTCGCATACGCGGGAGCGTACGCGGCTAGCTCAATCGCCCACTTGGCTACTCTGCCACTTGCCTCCTTGTTGCCCATGATATCCGAGATGGGGGCAGAGCTCACAACAGTGATGGGATGCTCCTGGAAATAATGTTTCAGCTTCCTGGCGCCCAGGTACACACCATATGTCATCTTCTGATAATGCGGATAGTTTTGCTTGGAACTGGACAGCACTTCACTGAGATAATAGACTGGGCGCTGCACACTCTTGCCTTCTTCTTCTCGCTCCACCACTATCACCACGCTGACTACTCGGTTAGTCGCAGCAATGTACAGCAGCATAGGCTCCTTGGGTAGCGGACTAGCCAAGACGGGAGCGCTAGCCAGCATTGCTTTCAGCTCGTTGAATGCCACGTCCGCTTGCGGAGTCCAGACAAACTTGTCACTTTTCTTCATCAGCTGGTACAGAGGCAAGGCCTTCTCGCCCATTCGGCCCAGAAAACGGCTCAGAGATGCCAAACAACCCGTGAACTTCTGCACATCTTTCAGTGATCTCGGTAAAGACATGCTCTCAATAGCTTTTATCTTAGAAGGATTGGCTTCAATGCCCCGACTAGAAACCAGAAAACCGAGTAGCTTTCCAGCCGGTACACCAAAGGTGCACTTACTCAGATTCAGTTTCATTTTGTACTTGCGTAGGTTAGCAAAGGTTTCCTCCAGGTCGGCAAGCAGAGTATGTGTTTTATTCGTTTTGATGACAATGTCATCTACGTACACCTGCACATTCTTGCCGAGCTGGTCGTGCAAGCATTTCTGCATGCATCTCTGATAGGTTGCACCCGCATTCCTCAAGCCAAAACACATGACACGATAGCAATAAGCCCCGTACGGGGTAATGAAAGCAGTCTTTATTTGATCAGCAGGGTTGAGTGCAATCTGGTGGAAACCAGAGTAGGCATCTATGAAAGACAACAGTTCACAACCAGCAGTGGAATCGATCACCTGATCGATGCGAGGTAGCGGGAAAGGATCCTTGGGGCATGCCTTGTTCAAGTCGGTGTAGTCGACACACATGCGCCATGCAGTGGCAGCCTTGGGATCTTCCTTTTTCTTCTCGACCATGACCGGGTTGGCTAACCAATCCGGATGCAGCACTTCCATGATGAAGTTACTTATCAGCAGCTTGGTGATCTGATCACCGATGGCCTTCCTTCTCTCATCTCCGAAACGGCGCATAGCCTGCTTCACGGGCTTGGCGTCAGGACGCACATGCAAAGAGTGCTCAACCAACTCCCTCAGGACTCCTGGTAGATCTTCATTGGTCCAGGCAAACACATCCCGATTCTCACGGAGGAAGTGGATGAGCGCGCTTTCCTATTTCTTCTCCAACCCGGAGCCAATGATGGCTACACGGTCGGGGAACTCGGGGTCGACCTGGACTGTCTTGGTCTCCTTGGCAGCTTGGAAAGCAGTACCATGCTGGGTACTCGGCACACCTTGTGCGCCATCTTGTGCGGACTGAGCCATGGCCACCACCTCGTACATCTTCTTCTTCTCGGCCTCGATCACCATCGACTCTGCCAGCTTGGAGCTAGCCGAGGCACACTCCATGGACTTCTTGTAGTCACCAGCGATAGTGATTATGCCATTGGGACCAGGGACCTTCATCTTCAAGTATGCAACATGAGTGGAGGCCATGAACTTGCTCAGAGCAGGCCTGCCGAGTAGAGCATGATAGGGGCTCTGATGATCCACCACTTCAAACTGCAGGCGCTCTGTGCGGCAGTTCTCCCGAGTACCGAATAGCACATCAATCCACACTCGGCCAATCGGGTTGCACGAGATCCCGGGCACAATGCCATGGAAGGTGGTCTTGCTAGGCAGCATCATGTTCTCGGCTAGGCCAAGCTTCTCGAGTGTGTCCTTGTACACAATGTTGATGCTGCTGCCGTTGTCGATTAGCACCTTGCTGAACCTCACATTCTTCTCGGGACCCAGGAAGGTAGGATCCAGCACCAAGGCATAGGTACCCGGATTGGGCATCACCTTGGGATGATCTGCTCGAGTCCACCTGATCTCCTGGTCACACCAATACATGTAGTGAGGGACGGCAGGAATCACTGCATTGACCTCCATGGCCCGCCTGTGCTGTGACTGCTTGTCGACTGCCTCAGAAGTGAAGATCATATAGCTCTCATGGTGCTCTTGGTACTGGTTGGAGCCATTGCCCCCATTGTTGCCATTGTTGTTGTTGTTGCCCTGATAGTTGTTGTTGTTGCCTCTGTTGTTGTTGTTGCGGTTGTAGTTGTTGTTGTTGTTGCGGTATCTCTCATTGTTGAAGTTCTGGTTGGCTCCTAAAGCCACCTGGTTGACATTCTCTCTTCTCGGGTACACTGGCGGCCGAGCTGCGGGTGCGCGAGTAGGCTGAACAGTAGCATTGGCGGCTGGCAGGGGAGGAGGAGGAGGCAAGCCATCACTCTTGATCACATCCCACCATTCGCATTGCCGAGTGGTATGGTTCGCAGGCCTTGAGGGGTGGTGAGTGTGAAAGCTGCATGGGCCATCCTTCATGTCGTCAAAGACAAACTTCTTTGGCTGCTCGGAGTTCCCGCTACCCGACTGCGCAGTACGGAACGGTTTCTTGTTGCCCTGGCCCTGGTTTTGGTTCTGCCCGTAGGCTCCAGCAGGTTTCTGCCTTTGGCCACCACCGCCTCCGACATTCACTGCATTCACCTCCTCAGGATCATACCGAGTATCTACTCGGCGCTTGTTGCGGAACTCGTTGCGTTTGCTGCTGTTGAAGTTTCTTCTCGGCTCAGAGGAGTCCATCAGTGGCTGAGTAGGATCACCGAGTGCGTACTGATCCGCAATCTTGATGGTCTCGGCCAGGGTGTTCGGCATCTCCTTCTGCAATCTCTGCCAAAGCATGCTACCATGTCGGCAACCCTGCGCAAACCAAGTGATGGCCTGTGCTTCATTCACACCCTCGCAGGTGTTCCTCAGCGTGCTCCACCGAGTAAGGTACTCGCGGTCCGTCTCGTCTTCTCGCTGCCTACAAGCTGATAGCTGTTGTGGCCTATTCGGCCTCTTGTATGTACTCGTGAAGTTGCTGATGAAGGCATCCGAGAAATCCAGCCAGCAATTGATGCTGTTCTTGGGCAGGTTGTTGAGCCAAGTGCGGGCTGGACCCTCTAGCATCTGTGGAACATAGCGCACAGCCCATCTTCTGTTGCCATTCGCGATATGGACCGCGGTGACATAATCATTGAGCCAATCTTCAGGCTTGGTACTGCCATTGTAGCTCTTGGTGCCTCTTGCGAGCTGGAAGCCCTTCACGGAAGGCTCGTTCATGATGCGCGGGCCAAAGCACTCGGGGCCAGGAGGACCCGTGCTCTCAAGCCGCGCTGACAAGCTGATACGGTCCAGCTGGTGCCGTGCATCTCCAGGCGCCAACACGCGCTCACCAACACGGTCATGAATATCATAGCCAGCCATCTCCATAGCCGAGTAACCATCATCATACCTATCCACCTGCACAGCTGCAGGCTGCTCCACCGGGTTGGCGACTAGTGCCATTGGGCGCGGCTGCTGCCTCTGCCGAGTAGGCTGAGCTGCGGGTTGCCGAGAAGAACCTGGACGCGCGGCATCTCGGGCACGGCTTTGAGCTTGATGGGCTTGAGAGCCTGCTCTTGCAGCGTTGTGTTCCCGCCCGGGCTGCTGCGGCACAGCAACCTGTTTCGCGGCAGCAGCCGGGTCATACACCTGCATTTGCCTGTCTCTACCCGAGCGCCCGCTGCGGCTCTTCTCGCAGCTAGGATGCGGAGATGAGGCCTGATCGTTAGATCTAGCCGCGTGCGAGTGAACCACCTGCGAAGCTCCAGCACCCGGGTTGGCCTTCCGGAACTCCTCGTTCTGCCTAGCGGCCTCCAACACCAACTCGTTGAGCCTCTCCTGCTGCCTGAGACGCGCCTCTCCATCCAGACGCGGCAACTCGGCAGCCACGGCCTCTGCTGCCCTGAGCGTCTTGGCGGGTGTGCTGTACCTTGGCCTTGTGAAGGTGTTCGCGGTGGCGGACTGCGCGGGCACCTCCGCAACTGTCGCCATCTCGACACCCAAGTTACGCCGCGTAGCGCCTACTCTGCTGGGCCTCCTGGCGACCGGCGTGAAGCCGTGAGCCTTGTTGTACTCGAGCTGGTCTAAACTCAGCTCAAGCCTGATCTTCTCCAACTCCGCCTGCTCGGCAAGCAGCTCCTGGCGTTGCCGCTCGAGCTGCTCCCTCGCGGCTAGGAGCTCGATGTCGGTGGGAGTGGGCATACCAGCTCGCGCACCAGACGCGGGGATGACCGTAGACGTGGAAGGCGGCAAGTTGCTCTCCTTCTCGTAGGGCCGGTGAGTCCTGCCACCAGCAGGCGGTTCGTCAACCTCCTCGACGACGGCCGCAGCGCCAGTAGCAGCTGCGCCAGTGTTTGCCGCCAAACCCGTCACCATCACCTCAGCGCAGCTTGCAGAGCTGCATGCGGGCCTTCCGCGAGCAGCAATCACCGCGGGAGGATCCTCCGCGTCATGCACCAGCTCGGGGTACGCGCTGTTGGCGACGGTGGCGACGTAGACGAGATGAGAGCCGAAGGAGATCACCGTGCCGCCCTCAGGCATGGCCATGCCGCCAAAACAGCCGGCGTTGTCGGTGACGAAGTCGAAGGAGCCGAATCTGTGGACAAGGCCACAGACCACGCGCTCTGCTGGAGAAGATCCCGTCCGAACAGAAACTCCAGCCAGCGCCGCTGGTTGCCCCACGGTGGGCGCCAACTGTCGTGGTGGTGTCACGGCAGATGCCATGGGATGGCTAAAGATGTGGGGACGATGGACGCTGGAGGTGTCCGGGGAGGGATCATGCGACGAGTAGCCGCGTGAGGTAAGAACAATACACTGCAAACAACACGATCTACCCAGGTTCAGGGCCCTCGTGAGGAGGTAAAACCCCTACTCCTGCCTCTCTGTATGTATTATGATGTTTCTCCGAGTAGCCACAGTACAAATGATATTGCTACCGAGTAGCCACTCTCCTCTCTCCGAGTAGGGCTAGGTCAAGAACTTAGGGTTTCTAGGGTTCAATGTGTGCATGCCTCGCGCAGGAGGCGGCGGGGCACCTTATATACCTGGTGCCCGGCCGGATACGTCCAAACATGGACAAGTGTCGACATAGTGTGCACACCGTCCTTCTTCCGGGTTCCCGCTGACAGCTTTGGTTCCTAACCTTGGCTTCATCTGGAAAGTCGTTGGGCAAAACTAGGGGACAGACTGGTATCACTGTACCTAGGCACAGAGTAGGCCCCCTTTATCCTGCCACGGCCTGCTTCCATGCTGTCACTGTCAGGCAGGCCGGTCCCAGATGAACAGTAGTTCGAATGCTGCCAAGTACGGACCCAGGATACGCGGGATCCTGTGTCAGAACGGCTCCTTTGACTTTCTGGCCCGAGTAGGTTCCCGCCAATTGTACTCGGGCCAACTCTTCTACTCGAAAGGATAGAACTTGATTGATATCTCCTTCTGGTCATCTTGAGGTGAGACCGAGTAGCAGTCGACCGGGTAGCGAGTACCAGGTAGTCGGCTACTCGACCAAACCTCTCTTCTGTAAGCCGCCTTTACCACTTGCCTTTACCCTACTCGGGGGTAACCCCCCGACAGGCGGGTATGGGGGTGGCAAACCTATACCCGCATACCCGCACACCCGCTCTAAGGCCTAATCATATCCCTAATAATCATATTCCTAACCACACGTCCACGAGTTATGGACCACAAACCTCACACATCATATGGACGCGTTGGAATCTGCAGTCCCGGAGACAACACACATACACACGTGTCTATTCCCACAAACTTCATCCCAATATTCCATTGTTTTATTCCCCACATGTGTCGGTGTCGCTCCTTAAATGGGTACCCGTTGGGGCCCCGAACCCGGCGGGTCGTGGGTCTGGTAAGAAAAGAGACCCGACAAGTTAAATGGGGCGGGTATGGGGGGCGCCGACCCGGCCCCGAACCCGGTGGGTGCCATCCGGAGGCACACTGTTTCGTCCGGCGTTACCGATGGCGCCCCAAAGGCCTTTGGGGGGAGTCAAGTGGAGATGGTCTAAATTAATGAAAAGGCAAGTCTTTTGTCGTGGTTTGAAAAAAAACATTAGGGAAACTCCCGACCGAGCGCGAGATGAATAACCTCAAAAGTCAAACCTCGTATCAAAATCCTCCAGCTACTTCAGTCAGTCAGGGGCTCACGGTGCTCAGTAAACGATTCGCAAGCTTACAGTGCTTGGCGACGTATACATAAAAAATGACGAAGTATACATCAAAACTTATGGTTCGTGATTCCACAGATAGTGCAAACAACTACGCATGAACTTCGCTTTTGACGTTTTAACAGCATAAAGAGATTTCTGCGAAGGAAAAACTTCATTATATTACTATTTGTTGATTTGACAAAATTACGCCCCAAAATTTTACCAGTAACCTCAACCTTAGAACAGTGAGCTTTCAAGTGATAGCAGTGCAACTTAGAGAACAAATTATGTTGATGGGGCCAGCCTCCAGTTCTGCAGACTGAGCTAATCACTGAAGGATGCAAAACAATTTCAGTTAAGAGATCTGCATTTCTTCCTTACAGATCAAAAGGGCGTCCAACTCCAGGTATGCTAATTACTAACAGGCCAAATATTTTAGGGAAGTTCGATGTGCCAGACAGGGCACATGAATAGGCAACATCCAATTTTCTGTATGGTACTTACTTGAAGCAGCATGGCAAATCCAAAGGTTAACTATTACAGTACGTACTATCCATCTTAACGAGGTCCTAGTATCCCAACCAACGTACCAAAGGGTTTCAGATTACATCACGTAAGGCGCTACTCTACTTCTAAACGGTCCTTGCTCGGAGCAGAATCAACGTAGCTCCGAATCAACCTTTGATCCATTATCATGTTTGGAATCTGCAGAAGAATAGGCAACAGCTCAGCCGAGGATTTCTCACCAGATATACAAAAGAAGATGGTGTGTTCAATGATTCAATACCTTTTCACCGAAGAAAATCTTTGTGTTATTGGCAACTGATTCAATGAACCTCAACTCAAGATACTCTGGTGTAAGTTTTAGTTTGTTAGCCTCTGCTTCCTTCGTGATCCTAGACAGATCGGATAAAAAACAGTGAGTTGAAAAGAAGAAGCATGCACGAGCAGGACAAAATGAAGAAACGATAATGCTTGTCATACCTGTAATAGTTGGCATCTGCAAGGGCTCTCTGCTGGGCAAGAAACATTTCATTATCAATTTGCTGTTGCCTTTTGGAACTGTCTTTCTCCGTCAGCATCTGTTGCATGAGGATCTTGCTCACTAGTGCATTCTTTTCTGCTTCAGAGAGTGCGATCTTCTTCTGAGTTTCTGCCTCCTTCTCTGCCACCTTTTGCCTTTCAATGGCAATCAGCGCCTGCAGATCGAAGATGCTATAAGTATACAAGACATTCTCGAAACCTTAAAAGTTGCTCAAACAAAGAGATGTCATGATTTTATCAAAACCTGGAGCAATACGCCAATGCAAGTAAATCATTCCTGTGAGTACAGAATTATGTATATCTCAGAATACATATAATAGTGAGCTGCTCAGACGCAATGTTGCTGCTATCAGACATATGTTTGTATATACTGGTCTAATAAATCCTCAACGATGGAGAACCAAGGGTGATCGGTTGGCTAGAGGCACAGGTGCACACCCAGCCCACCCATGTTCGAGGCTCAGCCCTCTGCACGGTGTGCGCTCATGGTTGTCTTAATAAATATGTTATTGGTACTAGGGCCTGTTGGCCAAGTCTTCTAATAAAAAGGCTCGATGATCTAATAAGGCATTATCTGGCAGGACTTGAAAACATTGATGACAAGACTCACTTTGAATATGTGCTATTCAGAAAGCTGCATGCAAAGTTTGTAGAACTTAATATACATTTTTATCACTCCATAGTTATGTGCAACGACAATCCATTATCAATCAGATTGATTAAAAAATCAATCAGAGCAATTAACTAAGTGCGCCAACTTAGTAGCCATTACTTACTATTTAATGTGTCCTAATGCATGATATGTATGCTACACAAATAATAGCATCCCAAGCAGCAGCATTGTATATAACAGTACAAGACTGTCCATACGGAGACAAAAGTGTCAAAGATGGTTTGGCTACATGTAGCATGTACATATATACCTTTGTGCGCTCCTCCTCCATTAGTTCGAAATTTCTCCTGATATTAACAGGTATGTTCGGCTTTGTAACACGAACACTGATAATTTCAATCCCAGGAGCATAGCGTGTGCAGTCCCTTTGGATAGCTTCTTTCATGGTCTCATCAATCTGAAATTTTAGCAGGATAGGTGAGCCGGTGGTACAGATATAAGGTTCCTATATCGCACATAAATGTAAGGAAGGAACAGATCAGGTGATGTGCTGAACTAGGAGATTTCTAAATATTCTCAATATATCTGACGAATTTCAAGATAAAAAACAATAATAACTTCGAGAAACAAAGGAGACATATACTTGGCAGAATGGTAGAACAATCACAGCAGTAACTGATTATCTTCATTGTGCGCGCCACAGGTGTATAGTGTGTTTGAGTCAGATCTCAAAAGGTTACAGAAATGTAGGACATGGCATGCCCTACCTCTCATAAGAATTTCACATTCATTGCAGAGTTCAACATAGGAATTACAGGGAGTTTCACTAATTTGCTCTTGCACTGGTTAAGCTGCCATGTTGGAAAGAACCGAAAGCGGATTAAATGAAAAGGATTTACCAACCTGATCGAACATGTCAATGTATACTTGCTGCAAACTGTGAGCACTGCAGAACTGGTTTATCTCATGATGAATTTTGTCATAAATCCATGTCTTGTCATAATGCACACCATAATTGAGTAGGGTGTCATAAACAAAGTCTTTATTTAGACGGTTGACAACCTGCAAGCCCACCAGTAGATTAGCCAACTCAGAAACAAGCAAATGAACTCTGTGGAACAGAGCTATAATTTCCATTAGAAACGTAATTACTATACCTCTATCTTGTCAAAGCTGATCATGACACCACCTTTTGTTCCACAAGGAATACCTTTGACCTGGTTTAGCACAACGAGACGCATGAATATATTTATACAACAAACTCAACTGATAAAGAAATATAGTAGTCTTTCAGTTCATACTTTAAAGTTCCAAACAAGCAGACATGACCAGTAAATTAACAAACATACAATTGGAGTGAGAACATAACTTTATAATAAAAGGAAAAAAAGAGGGACATTCACTCGCCTGGTCTGTCTGGAGAGTAACCTGTATTGGCTCAAACTGGGTGATCAAAGGCAGCTTCAGATGATAACCTAGCAACAAAGAAAAAAAAATCAGTACAGGCACTCAAACAAAAAAGAGAAGAAACATTTGGACAAAAAAGGCACCTGGAGGAGTGATTGTTTTCAAAAGAGCACCTCCTCTCCAGTATACCCCAACATGTCCTTCAGGAACTTGATGTAAAATGCTGGATGGAGCTGAGATTGAAACCTGCATATATTAACCAATACATGAGAAATGTAATGTTAAACTCGAATACCATGCTTCAATGAGAGAGATAATATATTTACTATGCAGATATCCCTCTTCTTAGTTTACTTCAGCCAATACACAATATATGGTAACTGGGGCCAGTTAACTTACTAAAGTTCCTAGTTGAGCAATGCATAGACATACTCAAAAAAACATTCTGAACTGGCAGGATACTAGAATTTAAGTAAAGCTGGTAAAAGATCATAAGGGCATTTGGACTGTTTTAAGATCAGTCTTAATGATACTTTGTGCTTGCATGGGAATCGCAACACATCAGGACTGAAGGAGCATCAAGTTAAAGCTTTTGACCATTTATCTCACAAACAGATAACCTTCATTTAATCATTTGAGAATGCTCAACAAGAACAGCAATACAACTCCATTAGAACCTAATGAGAAGGGAGTGAAAACTCAAAGGGACCTTTCTCTTTGCCTTGACTCCTCTCCTCGGAAGTCATATTTGCAATTTTGCAATTTTACGGTAAGGCACAGTAAGCTAACAACACCTAAAAATTTCCCGCTAACAAATACTTATATGGTTTGGAAAAAGTAAACCACAAGATTGAATACCTTTATAATTAAGAGTTGATTTTCTGTAGGATAACACCCTACCTTAATAAAACCATTCTACATCCTCTAATATATACTTTTGGAGAGTGCCACATATCGACGCTGCTAATTCATTTACTCTTTGAATGGTGGGCAGAATAAACGCATAAACCATTCATCGAAGTGAGGAAATCAAAAGTCCATTGGTCATGTCTACCTCAAAATCCATCATCCATGCCAAACATTCGCTCCAAAACTCCTCATAACTTCACATGATTACATGCATTCCTATCCAATAAAAGATCTCTAAACGTCTTAGAAAAATCAAGGAAAGACCGAATGAATAACCATTTGACACTTTTATGTACCAAAATACCATTGGACACTTAGAACCAATTTTGAGGCAAGCAGAAACTACTTTGCTCATACAACTTTTTGGGCAGTATAAACTTTTCACATGCAAGCTTACTCCTATGGATATATGCACTCCGTTGTACAATTTTTTTAATAACAGACAATATCTTTACTTACTATTGAAGTTTTGACTTTTATCAAAATACTTTACCAGCATCACTACTAGCCTTGCACATTCATATTATTTACTGGCAATTTAAGTCAGTAGTAATCAGTTGCAAGGAAAATAATGCTATGTCGTTATAATCTTTCTCAGTCAAAATTGCTTAAATTTCACAACCGGTGTCATTCACAGTGGTTGAGCATGAGATCTAAAAAGAGTGTATGAGTTAAATAAATTAAACTTCAATTACGAAAAGTATAAAATCAATATACACCCAGTTAAAATATCAGGTGAAAATGAGAGCTTGCTGGAAATTCTAGTTTTCACTGAATCGAGAATTTTGTGAAGTGTAAACATTCAGAAAGAAAATAGCAGATGTTCGGGAGGTATTTTTTATGTAGATCAAAATCAATCGATCTGCCAGAGACAGAAGAAAGACGATACCTAGCCAAACAGTGGAAACACTATTTCGGTGAGTATTTGTCTTTCTGTGTAGTGAGCGCGGTTGAGTCAGATCTCAAACTTTCGCAGAGATGTTGAACATAACCTACCCTATGTCTCATTGTAATTTGGTAAGTTTCAGAGACTTCAATTTGAGCAGAATTACACCAAATAGTTTCAGTTGGTACACTGCCCTATGTTTGTGCAATCTGCAATCTACTGCATAGTTGACTCAGTACATTTTGGCACCTACCAAGTATCCCTCAACAAATTCTGCATTGAGCAGACCAAAAATTTCTAGAACAATACTAGACTATCAGGAAAAATGTTCGAGAGTTGAAAACTACAATGGTTAAGCAGGGCTTTTTTTCATATCTAATGATTAATAACTGATTTCGAATATAACCCTAAAGGCCTATAATCTGCTTAGGAAGCATCTAATAAATACAACCGCCTAATCCCGCAAATGAAGGCTGGACCAATGCATACCATAAGTACAAAAACCCAGTGTCCGATCCAAGGATGAGCCAATCGGCGGATCAGGCGCGCGCGCGCACACACACAGACGGCGACCAAACATCATCTACTCTACCACCATAAATTTGAGAAAAGAGGAGCGGAATTGTGGGTCACCAGGAGGAAGCAGACGGCGATGAAAATGATGACGCCGAGAGCGAGGGGGTCGGAGCCAGGAGGGGGCTGTTGACGAACGCGTGACTGCTGCTGGGACAGCGATGGCGAGGGCGGAGGCGGGCGCTGGCGCGGCGTAGACTCCGCTGTGACGTCCGACATCGGGAGAGGGTGGTTCGCGATCTCAGATTAGGGTTTTGGTCTGGGCGATGGGCGGAGCGGGGATGAGGAAGAGCTAACGAAGGTTCGTGCGATTGCGATGTGCGTGTATAGGAAGGCGTGTGCTCGGAACTCGGGTATCTTGCAGTGCTGGTGGAGAGCTGCGACGTTCCTTCCTACTCCCCTCCGTTAGAATTTAATCTACATCTTAGAAAAATTCAGACAAATTAGAATAGCATTTATTAGTACCACTTTGCACAAACTTCTATGCATCATAATTATAAGTCTTACAAGAAATAAATTATTTTATTGGTTAAACCAATCTTAATTAATGCAATGCATGCAAATCTATACATATGACATTTTTTGTCCGATATTTGTACGATGTACAGTCACACATGCATGGATGCACTTTGTTGTCCCTGACGAAAAGGAATTGAGTGAATCTGAGCAAGCCACGTAGAATCGTACGTCCGTTGGATACAAACCGTCGTAAGCGAGGCACTTCCGTTCCATATAATTTGACCAACTTCTACGTATGCATAGTGTGTGGCATCTCTCTACTCTTAATTACCAGGGTGGGGACCATTCAGGATGTAGATTATTTCTAAACAAAATCATGACCCAGAATGTAGAATAAAAGCGAACGGAGGGAGTACATCCTACAGAGTAGTAAATGTCTTTTTTTTGCGAAACAGCAGTAAACGTCCAGTTCATAGGTATTACTGTACCACTATTTCCAGTGTTTCAAAATAGGGTTTTGCTAAATCTTAGTCACTTTTGAGAAAAATGCAACCGCGGTTTAAAAAAGTGCAATTGCACTATACTGGACAGAAAAATGCAACGGGTGCATTTTCACATCTCTTTAAACTATAGTTGCACTTTTCTGAATTGATTGACAACATCATTGAAAATTTTATAACAAAAAGTTAGCATGTACATAACTACATATCGACATTTCACGTACCCACGTCAAGTCTCGCTAAAAACTGACATTTCCTACTAATTTGTTTACCCAACATGTTATCTATCTATTTTGGAGAGACACTTCTACTGAAATGTGGATCTGGCCCATTTCTCTACACTGAGATACAACCACTACAACCGATGTTTTACTACTGCAATTATTGTTTTCCTACTGCCATCATTGTTCTCGCATTTGTTTACTTCTGTAGCAACTCATTTAATTCTTTATTTTCTCGTATTTGTTGTGTCAAGTAAAGTATCTAGTGAAAGTTGAGATTAGATTTGGATTTCTGTGCAGGAAACAGATATCTGCTGTCCACCGTTAAATTCGTGTAAAATCACAAAAAGATCAAAATGACCTGCAAATTTTTGTGCTTGTTCCTTAGCTAATTCTGAAACTTTTTTTAGCTTTGCGTTTTTCTATTTGAGTAATATAAGTGCCCCAAAAAAATTCGTCTTTACAGACTGTTCTGGTTTTGACAGATTCTGTCTTTTTACTTGCATTCTCTCTTTTACTATGTCGAGTGGATTTCTTTGCTCCACAAAACATCAGTGGTCGTACCTAATGTTTAAAAAGTATTAATAATGCTTGTGTCAAAGGAGAACATGTGAATTTTTGATTGTGCACTAACTCTCTAATAAGAATTACATTGAGTTTGGTGTGAAGGAAGTTTTCAAGGCTTAAGAGAAGAGGGTGGTATAATGTGATCAAGAAGAGTGAAAAGACAAAGCTTGGGATGCCCTCGTGGTTCATCCCAAAAAATTCTAAGAAGACTCAAGCGTCTAAGCTTGGGGGCATCCCCTTCTTCATCAGCAATTTATTAGGTTACTTCTAGTGAAACTATATCTTTATTCGATCACATCATATGCACTTTACTTGGAGCGTTTGTTTATTTTTGTTTTCTTTTCTTTGTTGCAATAAATATGTTTGGAACCCAACATTCTTTGTGTGGGAGAGGGACACGCTCCGATTTTTTATATGAATACTTGTTTTCTTCCATGCTCGTATTTTTTGTTTTCTTCCACCTGTTGCAAATCCTTTTAGCTCCTGTTTTTCATGCATCACTTATTCAGAGGTGTTAGTTCTAGTAGAGTAGTAGTAGTAGTACTCTCTTGTTTCATTGCTATATTAGTTGGAGAGTTTTGTGTTGATATATTGTTTGGTGCTTGATGTAAATAGAAAATACTACATGTGGTAGATGGTATGTTGGAAAAGACTTGCATACTCTTGTAGGTCATTAAACTGTTTCACTTGATTATTTGTTGTTGTTTTGAGATATTAATATGCTTAGTGGTAAACCTTATGGTTTAGTAAGGTAAAAACAATTAAAGGTTGGTCTAAAAGATTAAAATTGCGCCACACTCGAAAAACCAGTTGATAATATAATGGTATATGACTTCCTCTACTAATAACAATCATAATGGCTTTTTGTTACGCGCTACGGTCGGGGTAGCTGAAAGTGCACTATGGTCAACTAGAGGGGGGGGTGAATAGGTTGACTACCAATTTTTCTTTTCTTTTCCTTTTAAGGGGCTTAGTAAGATAAGATACGATTCTCTAGATGTGCAACTAAGTGAACAACCTATGTGAAGAGAGTAGTATGCGCAACGGAAGTAAAGCGTAAGGTAGTAAAGCAAACAACAAGTGTAAACAAGGAGACAAGGATATGTTTCACCGTAGTTCCTTCTCAAAGAGAAGTACGTCTACGTTGGAGAGGTGGGGAGCCACCTAGGCGCTCCTCAATAGCACGGTTGTGCACACCTTGTTCTCCTTGAGCTTCTCCGGTGAGGGAGATGCTCGTTTCCACTATGAGGTCGACTTGAAGGCGTTGACCAAACCTTTACAAGGGCTTGAGGTCACTCCACAAGGATGGAGGCTCTCAAGCAATCCGTAGCTTCTTGCAACAAGGTGGAAACTACAAGCACGAGATCTACTAAGGTTTCTAGGCCTCAAGTAGGATTCTAGATCTACTAGGTTGTGGTGGATGGATTTGAAATTCCTTTGGTGGAAGTGTGGATCTAGGTCTCCTCTAGCTCTCCACCAAGTTTGGGAGTGATTGGGTGGACGGAGAGAGAGATCTAAGAGGTTGAAGCTTTCATTAATGGCTAGGAGAGAGAGTGAAAAAAGCTTGGCATTTATGAGGTAGGTGAAGGGGTATTTATACTCTTGGCCACGAAGTAGCCGTTTGCAGTCCAGTGCACCGGAGGCTCCGGTGGTTTCACCGGAGGCTCCGGTGGGTCTTCTTTGCACTGCGCAGTTGCGCAGTGCCTTATCCTTTTTGCGCTGTAGAGGAGGCCGGAGGCTCCGGTGGACCGAGCGGAGGTTCCGCCCACCGGACCCGCACCGGAGGCTCCGGTGGAACCTCCGCCACTTTCCAACAGAAGGGGTGCCGAGCGGAGCTAGCACCGGACCCTTCACCGGAGGCCATTTGCCCTAGCGCCAGGGGGCCACCGGATGTCCACCGGAGGCTCCGGTGGAACCTCCGCCACTTTCCAACAGAAGGGTGTTTGGGCGGAGGGACCACCGGATGCACACCGGATCCTTTTTGCACACAGGCTGAGTGGCAGCAGCGGGCTGAGCCTCCGGTGGATTCACCGGAGCCTCCGGTGGATTTACCGGAGCCTCCGGTGGATTCACCGGAGCTTCCGCCCCTGCATATTTTGGCTTCCTGGGATCCTTTCTCTTAGCACTTTTCGAATATATTAAGCATTAGCCCCATAGATATAGTGAACCTAATAACCTGGGCATTTTCATCATTTGAACAAACATTAGATCCAACAATTATGTTGTCATATAATTACCAAAACGGACGATGATCTTTCAATCTCCCCCTTTTTGGTAATTGATGACAACATAATTATTTGCATGATTACGGACTCAACATGAACGGAGCTCCCCCTAAAGATATGCTCCTTTCATATTGAGATCACTAAGACATGATATAAACTAATAATAATATGACAATGATAACACATATCACATAGATAATATGAAACGAGGTTCACACATGATCACAATATAGCGAGGTTCATGATAGATACGAATAAGATAAACAACCGAAGTTCCAAATAGTTCAAATCAAATTCCCTCAAGCAAAAGAGAGATGCAAATCAAAGAGAGCTTGAGGGACCATGCAAATGCCCGTTGCCTAATATATCTTTCTCCCCCTTTGGCATCAAGATACCAAAAGAGGGAGAGCCAAGTGCTAACGCCCCAAATCATTCGGAGGATGTGGGAGATGCTTCCGGAGCCGGGGAGGGAACACGGTGAGAACTAGTGGCTTCGTCTCCTTCTTCCTCGGACCATTCAATGAGCTTGCCCTTGGAGTCCTTAGCTTGCCAAGCATCCCAATCTGTGATGCTGTCAAGAACCGGGGATTCAATGGAGAGACCCTCTTCACGGAGACGTTCACGAGATGCTTGAGCCTTTTTACGTGCCTTGAGTTCCGCATCATAATGTGCCTCCCATTGATGTTGCTCAATATTTTTGTTCAAGCAAAATACTTTCTTGAGAGCCCGAGCCATCCATTTGAAGGCATTGCTAGAAGGAGGGGGTTGAGATGGACCCTCGGGTTCCGCTTCCTCATCCACAATGATGTGAGGCCGAGCCTTGTGCTTGCGAACAGCTGGAGTGGGATGCACAACGGGCTCGGTGTGATTCTTCATGAGGAGCCTCTTTTCCGTATGAGAGATCCAAAGAGAATCATCCAAAGGATCATCCGGAAACCTAGCATTCCACACCTTCAATATAATTTTCATGATGAAAGGACCAAAGCAAGCATTCCTTCGGTTGGCAATGACATGCCACATCTCGTTCCAAATGTAGTCAAGGACATCAAGCTTGCGAGGAGTGGCATCCATACGGTGTTGATGAGTGAGAAGCAACAAGTTCTTCATGAAACCTTGAATCTCATCCACATTGCCCGCCTTTGGATTGATAGTCTCTCTATAGACCCGTAACATGATGTCATAGGTGGGATAGAGACCCTTGACGAAGCCCACGGCATATTTCTTCCAATGATAGAGGGGAGTGAGGTCATCCTTTGAATTAGCTTGAGCGGAGTGAACTCGAAACCACCCATTAGCAAATTCTTCTCCGTTGGCAAAAGGACCAAAATCTGGGTAGCCACCAAGCAGAGTGCCAACATCCTTCCAAGTGATGTCAAGTTGTTTGTCCTTGGTCATCCAAATGAGGTGGCGGTTGGTCTCATTGCCAAGATGAACTGTGGCAAGGAACTGACAGACGAGCTCTTCATCAAAGTCTTGTTGAAGGGTGATAATGGGACGGAGGCCAAACTTCTCAATGACCTCAAGGGCCTCCCCAAAGTACTTGTGGTTGCGTTCCATGTGACCAATGCTTATAGCATGTTGGGGGACCACATTTTCCTTGGGCTTCCTCATCAAGATCTCCTTGAATATCTGTCCTTGGAAGGCGGTGTGGAAACGCGGATCCTTGCCCCGGAATTGGGGCATTTGGCGGTCACGGGCAATGACATAGGGATTTTCCCTTCTTTCCTTGATAAATGTCCCATCGGACATCTTGGATGCGGTTGGTGCGGTGTTCTTCCTTGGCAAGGTCTTCTCGGGAGCCGGAAATCTCTTGCGCTTGCCTTGAGTACGGTCAAGTTCCTCTTGAATCTCATCCACGGGAGGTGGGTTGCGGCGGCCCGTGGACTTGTACCTTACTCCTTTCCCTTTGGAGCCGGAAGCATCTATCATAAAAATCGAGAAGAGCAAGAAAAACAAGTAAAGCTCGAGTCAAATAAGGCACGCACAAACCAAAGAACCAAGATATTCATGGTGTTAGGGTTGAATAATCTAGGGTTAGGGCAACTTCCCATGGAACCGCAACGATTCAAGCCTAACATGGATTATCTAGGTTGCTAGGGTGAGTACTCGAGAAAATCCACTCCTAAAACTCCAAACCACAAATCTAGAATGCTAGAACATGAACTCCTATGCATCTCATCCATCAACTAGATGAGAGAGAGAGAGAGCACATACCGGCTTCATCCATGGTGGAGAAAGGAGGAGGGAAGGTTCCCGGGGCGTCCCGAGGCGAGGAGGAGGTCTCCCCGCGGTGGAGCACCCAAATCCGGCGGCGGTGAGCTTGGGGGCGGCGGCGGTTGAGAGGAAGAAGATGGGGGCGTGGGGGGAAAATGAGATTGGATCTCACTTACCCCCGTGCGCCCCAATCTTTAACCGCAGTGATTTTTCCGCCGGCGGAACCTCCGGTGGTTTCACCGGAGCCTCCGCTCCCGCCAGCGGAGCCTCCGGTGGGATCACCGGAGCCTCCGCTCCTGTCCCAAAACTTTAAGTTTTGGCCCGCTGAGCCACAGGGACCCAGCGGAGCCTCCGGTGAGGTACCGGTGGACAGCCCCGGCGGAGCCTCCGGTGGATTCACCGGAGGTTCCGCCCAAATGAATTTCAGCGCGCCGAGATTGGAAAAACTCGAGCAATACAATAAGAGCAACGGTTTGGGCAAGTGGGGCTTGGGTTTGAAAAACTTTTTACTGTCATACGAGAGACATTGCTCGACGGGGTTCGCAAGAACCATAAAACAAGTGAAAAACCGAACCCGTACGAGTTGTCAAGATGAGGATATAAAGTGAGAAAATGATCAAAAACACCTCAAGGGTTGGTGGCCGAGGCCACCATGTTTGAGTGTGTAACTTGGCACCGCGAAGATATATCTTGGGTCCAAAATTACTACTCACAATTAAGCACAATGAGTCACAACTTGACTAGATATGCAATGATTGATTGATTTTCGCATAATAGAAGGAGTGCATACTCATGAGTTGAGTAGCGCTCCCCCTATATCCATGCCTACACCTAGACGAGATAGCAAGTATAATGAGGGTAGATATGCAAGGTTTCAAGTGAAGTTGGAGGAATCTATGACATTTAGTTCATTCCTCAAAGCTCGAAATCTTGGTTCATCAAGGGCCTTCGTGAAAATATCGGCAAGTTGATCCGTGGTGGAGACATAAGAGAGATCAATATCACCTTTCTCAACATGATCCCGAATAAAGTGATGACGAATCTCAATATGCTTCGTCTTGGAGTGAAGAACCGGGTTGTAGGCGATCTTGATAGCACTCTCATTGTCACAAAGAAGAGGCACCTTGTCAAAATGAATACCATAATCCTTCAAGGTTTGCCTCATCCATAGCAATTGGGCACAACAACTTGCCGCGGAGATATACTCGGCCTCGGTGGTGGAGAGAGCAATACAATTTTGCTTCTTGGAAGACCAACAAACCAAGGAGCGGCCAAGAAATTGGCAACCCCCGGATGTGGACTTCCTATCCGTCTTCTCTCCCGCATAATCCGCATCCGAGTAACCAATGAGCTGAAAGCTTGAACCCTTGGGGTACCAAAGACCGAAGTTTGGGGTATGAACTAGATATCGAAAGATTCGTTTCACGGCTTCCAAATGACTTTGCCTCGGAGAGGCTTGAAACCTTGCACATTTACCTACGCTATACATGATATCGGGTCTAGATGCACAAAGGTAAAGCAAAGAGCCAATCATGGAGCGGTATACCTTTTGATCTACCTCTTTCCCATTAGGGTCGGGTTTCAAGTCGGTGGTTGTGGACATAGGGGTCTTCATAGGTTTGGCATCATTCATATTAAATCTCTTGAGCATGTCTTGAGTATATTTGGCTTGTTTGATGAAGGTTCCTTCATAATATTGATTCACTTCGAAGCCAAGAAAGAATTCCAACTCTCCCATCATAGACATCTCAAACCTATCGGTCATAAGCTTGCAAAACTCCTCATTGAACAAGGTGTTAGTAGACCCAAAAATGATGTCATCCACATAGAGTTGGCATATGAACAAGTCACCTCCAACCGTCTTCGTAAAGAGTGTGGGATCGATTAAACCAACATTAAACCCGCGATCTACTAGAAACTCTTTAAGGTGCTCATACCACGCACGTGGAGCTTGTTTAAGTCCATAGAGCGCCTTATCAAGTTTATAGACATGATCGGGGTGGTTGGGATCCTCGAAACCCGGAGGTTGCTTGACATATACTAACTCATTAATGGGACCATTAAGAAAAGCACTTTTGACATCCATTTGTTGTAATTTGAAGTTATGATGAGATGCATAGGCAAGTAAGATACGAATGGATTCAAGGCGAGCTACGGGGGCAAAAGTTTCACCGAAATCGATACCTTCGACTTGAGAAAAACCTTGGGCCACCAATCTTGCCTTGTTGCGAATGACAATACCATCTTTGTCTTGCTTGTTCTTGAACACCCATTTGGTACCAATAACATTTTTGCAATCCTTGGGTCTTGGCACTAATTTCCACACCTTGTTGCGCTCGAAGTTATTGAGTTCCTCATGCATGGCTTCAAGCCAATCTTGATCTTCGAGAGCTTCATATACCTTCTTGGGTTCAATGAAGGAGACGAATGCATGAGCCTTGCTAAAATCCGCCAATTGCCTTCTAGTGACCACTCTTCCACGAACTTGACCAAGAATCATGTCCTCCGTATGACCCGCTCGTTCAAGATTCTCTTGCCTTCTCTTTGCTCTTCGAGCCAATATCTCCTCCAAAGATTCCTTGGATATGGATTGAGAATCACCTTCTTCATCGGAGACATGTCCATCTTCATTTTGCCCTTGATCAATAATGGGTGATGAATCACCACTAGGTTGAGCATTCTCAACAATAGTAGAATCTTGATCATGATTTAGGTGTGTTGCTTGGCCTTGGTCATTAGCTTGGCCTTGATCGTTAGCTTGAGGGCTTGGTGCATCTTGTTGGATAGCTTGATCATCAATGGGTGTAGTCAATGGCTCCACTTGAGTGGGGCATAGTCCTTCTCCCTCCGTCATCCGGTAACCCTCAATGGGAATTATTTCACCAATCCCCATTCTTCTTATGACGATGGGAGGAATTGCATCTCCTACAACACCATGATCTATACGCCCCCCTTGGGAGCCATTATCCTCATCAAACACCACGTCTATAGCTTCTTCAACTTGTCCGGTGGACTTGTTGTAGACTCTATAGGCGTGAGCGTTTGTGGCATAACCAACAAAAATGCCCTCATAAGATCTAGTCTCAAATTTTGACAACCGTTTACCTTTCTTGCGAATGAAGCACTTGCAACCGAAGACCTTGAAGTAAGATACATCCGGTTTCTTACCCGTGAGAATCTCATAAGGGGTCTTGTTCAAGATCTTGCGAAGATATAACCGGTTGGTGGCGTGACATGCGGTGGAGACGGCTTCGGCCCAAAAGTTATAGGGAGAGGAGAACTCCGCAATCATAGTTCTAGCCGCATCCATCAAAGTCCGGTTCTTTCTCTCCGCAACACCATTTTGTTGAGGGGTATAAGGAGTGGAGTATTGATGAGCAATGCCCTCTTCACTAAGAAAACCCTCAACGGTGTAGTTCTTGAACTCCGAGCCATTGTCACTCCGGATAGCCAATATGGTAGCATTGTGTTGGCGCTCGACTAGAGTGATGAACTCGATGACTCTACTTTGAGTTTCACTTTTCCTCTTGAAGAAATACACCCAACAATATCTTGAATAGTCATCCACAATTACCAAACAATACTTCTTTCCTCCGAGACTATCATAGGATAGTGGACCAAAGAGATCTAAGTGAATGAGCTCGAGAATTCTTGTAGTGGAGATAGATGTCTTGGTTGGGTGTTGTTCTCCATGTTGCTTCCCAAAGGTGCAAGAGCTACACACACGATCTTAAGCTCGGACTTATCACCAATAGTGACGCAATTGAGATGAGGTAGAGGAGGTTCAAGATTGCTTATTGCGTCAAGGCTTCCGGTCATATGTTGGGATGCACCACTATCCACTGTCCATTTGTTAGACCCGGAAGCATTTCCCTACAAGAGATCAATTTCTTGATTTAGGTACCCATCCTTCAATGGGTCCTCTTTTGTTAGTAACAAGGGTCTTAGGAACCCAAATAGTCCAATGATAATCATCACCATAAGAAGTACCAACGTATTTAGCATAAACATGTCCATCCCTAGATTTCATAAGAACATAAGATGGATTATATTTTCCGGCGAAATCATTATGAGTGATGCTCCCCCTAGAGGTATCACCACCCATAATGGTGTTGGTCTCCTTTTCTTTGGTCACCTCACCCTCTTTTACAAAGACAACATTTTGAGGGGGAGAGGTGACATTCTTGGATGTCTTCTTTGACTTGGAAATGAACCCAAGTCCCTCTTTACCTTTCTTGGCACCTTGAGAGCTTATTGCATCGTTGAGAATTCTTTCCTTCCCTACATTGTTAGTCGTAGAGGAAGAGGTAGGTGCAATAACAACACTATTTGATGAAGATGCAACATGCTTATTTGATTGTTGAGCTAGAAGCTTAATTCGAGACTTGGCAAGTTTGTCATGAATTTCCTTAAGAGATTTAAACTCTTCTTTTAGTTTGTCATGTTCCTTGTCAAGTTTTTCATGAGCTATTCCTAGCTTCAACTCTTCCTCTTCAAATTCTTTAAGCAAAACAAGAGATTTAGCATGTTCTTTCTTAAGTTTGGCAAGAGATTTTTCATTGTCTTTCCTAAGCTTAGAAACACTAATAGCATAAGAGTCTTGTAAGCTAGATAGTCTTTCTTCAAGAGAGGCTCTCATGGATCTCTCCTTTTCGAGAGCCTTAATTAGTTCACCATCATGATTCTCATTGGTACTACCATGATTCTCCAAGGTCATGATGATTTCCTCTTTCTCATCAATGAGAGAGTTGGCATCATCAAGTTGCCTTAGGAGAGTTTTTACTTTTTCTTTAGTTTCACCTTCAAGACTATTCAACCAAGACCCTAGGTTCTTGGCCTCCTCATCTTCACCAATGTTTTCAACACAATCCAATAAAGAGGGAGTGGTAGTGTTAATAGACTTGGAGGTGGAAGTTATTACCGCGGTGGCTTTTGCCATGAGACATGTAGGTCGGATCGATGTCTTCTCATTGGGAGATTCAAATAGAGAGACCGATGAAGAGGAAGTGGTAGCTATGGCAACGTGGGCAACACCTACGACTTCATCTTCTCCTTCATCTCCGGAGTAGTATGTCTCCAATGTGGGGCCTTCTTGAACATATAGAGCCCTTGGAACCCTTCTAGCGAGGTTCTTGTTTTGTGGAGCTTTGTTCTTGTCCTTGCGAACAAGCTTCCCTTCATTCTCTTCTCTTGGCTCAAAGGGACACTCTTTGACGAAGTGGTTTGCACTTCCACAATTATAGCATGTCCTTGGCCGTTCCCCTTTCTTCCTAAAGATCTTGTTCCTTGAAGGTCTTGGGGCACCGGCTTTGTGAGCCTCCCATCTCTTCCAATACCCTTGCATGGCAAGAGCAATACATTTATGGGCACCCTTGTATGTATCCTCATAGTCCTCATCATCATCATCATCATCATCATCAACTTCTTCAATCTTGGCCATTGCTCTAGACTTCAAGGCAAGGTTGGGAGACTTTCCAAGTCCTCTAGAGCGAGCAAGAGCATCATCCGCACTTTTGTGAGATAAGGATATAGCAATGAACTCACTAAGCACTCCAATGGAGTTAAGGGAGTTGTAGTCGGATCTTGTTCGAATGCTAGTGGAGAGGTTCTTCTCAAATGGAGTTATGGCCTTGACAAACTTCCTCTTGATCCATTCATCCGAGATTTCTTCTTTCCCAAAATCTCTTAGTTGATTGCCAAGAGTGACAACTCTTCTATATAGCTCCTCGGGACTCTCGTCTTCAAGCATGACGAAGTTCTCGGACTTGTCGAGAGCAACATCATATTTTGATGATTGAATGCTAGCATTTCCTTGGAACAAGGAGTCAAGTTTATCCCATGCTTCCTTGGCGGTCTTCAAGCCGCGAATGTGCTCAAGATGTTCTCTTGGGAGAGCCTTTTGAATAGTCACAATAGCGGTCTTGTTGAGTTGGAATTCCACGTCTTCTCTTGGGGTCAAGTTGTTTGGATCATGAGGGTGGAATCCATGAACAACGCTTCTCCATAAAGCGGTGCAACAACCTGAAATATGAGACTCCATATCGAACTTCCATGATGAGAATTCGTTAGTGTTAAGCATGGGAGGATTTCCAACATTAACCATGTGTGGTATTGTAGCAATAGGGTGGATAGAATCATAATTGGGAGGTGGTGGAACTTTAGAGTTAGACCCCGAACCGTTAGCCGATTGAGACTTGGAGCCCTCGGAGTTCCCACTACTCTTAGCCTTTTTATCGGCTTTTGCTTTGGCTTTCGCCTTAGCTAAAACGATGTTAGCTTCCATTTCATCAATGTCCGGAATGGATTCTTCATCCGAGCTAACATCGTTGGTAGTGAGAGGTGCTTCCTCGGACTCCTTGGTTCTCCCCATCAATACCTCCATCATTTTCTTGATGCTAGAAACCTCCGTACTGACAGTAGAGCTAACCTTAGACATTTCGGCTTGGAGGATTCCAACCGAGTCTTGTAGGTTAGATATACTGTCGGACATCTTGGAGATTTCCGCACTAGAACTACCGGGGGTATTTTCATCGACCATTGTACTCTTAGGCGGTTAAGCCCTTAGTAAGAGCCGAGGCTCTGATACCAATTGAAAGTGCACTATGGTCAACTAGAGGGGGGGGGGTGAATAGGTTGACTACCAATTTTTCTTTTCTTTTCCTTTTAAGGGGCTTAGTAAGATAAGATACGATTCTCTAGATGTGCAACTAAGTGAACAACCTATGTGAAGAGAGTAGTATGCGCAACGGAAGTAAAGCGTAAGGTAGTAAAGCAAACAACAAGTGTAAACAAGGAGACAAGGATATGTTTCACCGTAGTTCCTTCTCAAAGAGAAGTACGTCTACGTTGGAGAGGTGGGGAGCCACCTAGGCGCTCCTCAATAGCACGGTTGTGCACACCTTGTTCTCCTTGAGCTTCTCCGGTGAGGGAGATGCTCGTTTCCACTATGAGGTCGACTTGAAGGCGTTGACCAAACCTTTACAAGGGCTTGAGGTCACTCCACAAGGATGGAGGCTCTCAAGCAATCCGTAGCTTCTTGCAACAAGGTGGAAACTACAAGCACGAGATCTACTAAGGTTTCTAGGCCTCAAGTAGGATTCTAGATCTACTAGGTTGTGGTGGATGGATTTGAAATTCCTTTGGTGGAAGTGTGGATCTAGGTCTCCTCTAGCTCTCCACCAAGTTTGGGAGTGATTGGGTGGACGGAGAGAGAGATCTAAGAGGTTGAAGCTTTCATTAATGGCTAGGAGAGAGAGTGAAAAAAGCTTGGCATTTATGAGGTAGGTGAAGGGGTATTTATACTCTTGGCCACGAAGTAGCCGTTTGCAGTCCAGTGCACCGGAGGCTCCGGTGGTTTCACCGGAGGCTCCGGTGGGTCTTCTTTGCACTGCGCAGTTGCGCAGTGCCTTATCCTTTTTGCGCTGTAGAGGAGGCCGGAGGCTCCGGTGGACCGAGCGGAGGTTCCGCCCACCGGACCCGCACCGGAGGCTCCGGTGGAACCTCCGCCACTTTCCAACAGAAGGGGTGCCGAGCGGAGCTAGCACCGGACCCTTCACCGGAGGCCATTTGCCCTAGCGCCAGGGGGCCACCGGATGTCCACCGGAGGCTCCGGTGGAACCTCCGCCACTTTCCAACAGAAGGGTGTTTGGGCGGAGGGACCACCGGATGCACACCGGATCCTTTTTGCACACAGGCTGAGTGGCAGCAGCGGGCTGAGCCTCCGGTGGATTCACCGGAGCCTCCGGTGGATTTACCGGAGCCTCCGGTGGATTCACCGGAGCTTCCGCCCCTGCATATTTTGGCTTCCTGGGATCCTTTCTCTTAGCACTTTTCGAATATATTAAGCATTAGCCCCATAGATATAGTGAACCTAATAACCTGGGCATTTTCATCATTTGAACAAACATTAGATCCAACAATTATGTTGTCATATAATTACCAAAACGGACGATGATCTTTCAGTAGCCAAGAGTGACATGTCACTGCCACGGACCCTCTTGGAGATATTTTCATTATGCCTTGTGTCGAATCCCTGACTCAACAAATCCCTTCGATGAACCTATCGGGTTTCGATTAGGAGAACCCATGAGCGCTGGTGGAATCGTCGGCTAGACAGGGGGCGAGATTTACCCAGGTTCGGGGCCCTCGAAGAGGTAAAACCCTTACTCCTGCCTCTTGTCGATCTGTATTGAAGATTAGATCGGTTACAAAGGTTGTGCTCAAATCGAGAGTAGGTCTCGAGTTCAAGGCTTTTGGTCGTGCGGTATTGCTTGGTCCTCTCTCGGGGGCTCTCCTGGCTTTATATAGGCGGCCAGGTCTCGAGTTCTACCCGGAGAGGACTCCAACCCTAGCTAGGTCGGTTACATGTTCTCTAACTTAACCCGCAAGTTTAGTGCGGATGGGCTTCACGTGGGCCTTCTGGAGTACTCCAAGGGCTCCTCTTCTTGGGCCTTCGCCTTGGGCCTGAGAGGGGGTGTCCTTATCCGCAGGATCCAGAATCCATATCTTCGTCAGTAGCCCCCGAGCGTTTGCTCGAGTGGGATTTTTCCAGTCGAGTAGACGGTCAAACCTTTTCGGCCTGGCTTTTCCTCTTGAATAAACAGCTTGGCTGCCTACTGTTTTGAAGGGTGTGTTCCCTGTGCAATGAGTCCTTATGCTCGAGTATCGAGCGACTTAGGTGCCTGTTATCGCGGCTTTATTTGCAGAAGGATGCGGCACAGTAGCTTGGCTCTCCCGAGAGATCAGGGCCAATTAATTGCGACTAGGGCAAAAACATTCCTGGCCTACACGGATTCGAGACCTCCGACTCGAACCCGATAAGGTGATTGTTGCGACTGGGCCGTTGTGGACTTATCGAGTCGAACTTAACCTATGAGGGTACCCGGCGCGTCCGCTAGGATTTTTCTTCGTGTTGTTGACACGGAACTGTACCGGAGGACGCAGCTTTCGAGTGCGATTCCAGGCCCTTAAGAAAGATCTTTTTGGGTCTTACCTTCATATTCGAAGAATATGGCATCCGGATGTGCCTAGTCGGCTAAACAATCCAGGTTTTCATGATGTAGAAATATCATGTGTGAATGGAGGTGGGTTCTTTCTACCCGAATGATTGTTTAAGACTCAGTCGAAAGAGTTTTCGTACTGTAGATAGTCGTGCCCGTATGAAAGAGTTTTCATGTTTGGGCTGTTGCGCCTATACGAAAGAATTTTCGTGTATAGGTTGATTCTCTTGTTTAAAAGAGGTCTTGCTTCATGACTTATCCGTAAAGGAATTGCCTTTAGTCGAAGGAATTTCATACGAAGCTATTTTCGTGTTTGAATTGCCCATTCGAAAGTTCTTGAATTTGATGATGCGTGCCATGACGTCATGGCGCACTCTTCTCCTCCCGATGGGACGTGACGGAGTGGTAGCAGATGGGCTGGCCCACCTAGTCAGCTTTTTGACCGGGAAACGAGACGCCGCCTCCGTTTTTTACGCGAACTGCGCAGTAAATGCGCACGATCTTCTGTTAAGATCGTGGCACGGAACAGCGTTCACCGCCCCTTCGTTTCATCTTCACACGTGGTGGCTGCGATACGTGCCACGTAGCACATCGAGTGGCTGAGATTGACCCTCTTCGTGTATAAATACGGGACTTAGCGCTGCGGTAAAATTTTCCCAGCCTTTGCCTTCAATCGTCTTCTTCCTCGTGCTCATCTTCTTCCTCGCGCTCGAGCTCACACTGCTAGCCATGGCCGGAGGCAAAAGACGTGGTGCTGCCGCTTCCGCATCCGGAGACGTTTCCGCACAACCGGCGCCTCGGGCCGGCGACTGGCGCTCCCCCAATACCACCGCGAAAAGCATCAAGGAGATGCAGCGGGAGGGGCTGCTGCCGGCTGAATCTGAGAAGCGGGTGCGCCTCGGGAAGAAAGAAGAGGTACCCAATCCGCAATCGAACGAGCGCGTGGTCTTTGCGGACCACGTGTCTCGGGGTCTCTCTTTCCCTCTCCATCCTTTTCTCCTCGGGTTGCTGTATGTCTATGGCATACAGCTTCACGATCTTCCTCCGAATGCGGTGCAGCACATTTCGTGCTTCATCGTGTTCTGCGAATGCTTTCTTGGCATTCGCCCTCATTGGGCGCTGTGGAAGGCCCTCTTCAAAGTTCGCATCTTCCGCGAGAAATCGCGGGTGGACTCTGAGCCTGGCGAGCCGCTGCGCACGGGTGGCTTCGGGATCCAGGCGCGACTGGAGAGCAGCTACTTCAACATGCACTTCGTCGACTCCGCCCAAGGCTGGCGGAAGAAGTGGTTCTACGTCATCGACAACAGCTCGGGTGGGCTCGTGGAGTTCCACCCGTTCGCTGTTTTGAAGAGGCGGAAGTCTTGGGCGCACAAGCTGTCAGCCGAAGAAACCCAGGTCGTCACGCCCCTACTAGCAAGAGTGTCAGCTCTCCGGGATCAAACCGCCGGAGTGGTACTCAACGGGCTGCACCTGGCGAGTATTTTTCTGAAGCGCAGGATCCAGCCGCTGCAGCAAAGGCCTTCCACTATGTGGGAATACCAAGGCGCTGAAGATCCTAGCCGAGTGAGCCGCGAAGAGCTTTCGAACGCTGAGTTCGAGAAGAAAATCGCGGCTGTCACCAGCTTGAAGGTTGGGGAGAAGTTCCCTGACTGCTCAATCGAAGCCTTCAACGCTTCGAAACCCCCACCAGCCGAGGTTAGCTTTATCCTTTCTACTCGTCATTATTTTCTTCTTTGCTTTGAGTCTTTGGTCGACTGAATGTTTCCTTGTCTCCCTCTTCCGTCTTTGTAGAGCTTAGCGGTGGCAAACTGCTACCCGCCAGTTGTGGGAGAAGACGCCTCGGAGTTATTGGCGAGTCACCTGGACGGCTTAGCCGATACCAGTGTAGCCGATGCTTCCTCGAGCTCCGAGGATGATTCTTCGGATGACGCGGAGGGCTCGAATGGCGGCCTACGTCGTTGCAAGCGTCGTCGGGTAGAGGACGACAACGAGGCTACCTCCAAGGATAATTCCTTGGAGGAATCGCCCGGGAAGGCCCCTATCTCCGCGACTCCACTTCGCTCCCTCGCCCCTTCGCCTTCATTCCCAGTAATCGCAACCGCCTGGAACGCGGATTTGCTGGATGAAGACGAAGATGACGAGTAAGTTATCTTCCTCGTTCCTAGTCGAACGTTCTTTCTTCTGCGCTTGTTGTTTGATTCCTTGTTCTTTTTTTTTGCCGCAGTGTGCAGGCCATCAGCCCTCGCAGGTACGCTTCTTGTGTTCCTCCCGAAAAGAGGAACAAAACAGGAACTACGGGTGGAGCTCCCAATGCTGGTACCGTCCAGAATTCTCCCAGCGCAGCCCCCAATGCGGCGACTGCGGAACGTGAAGCTCCTAGCTTTGCCGCCAGGACTTCAGCTTCGAAAGAAGCGACAGACAGTTCCATAGATCCTCTCTCCCGCGCCACGGGCCAGGTAAGCTTTGTAGTTTGTCTTCGAATTTGTATCGGGTGCACGACAGTGCTCCCGATGGGAGTAGCCCCCGAGGCTGTAGTCGATCGCTTGCGATCGGCTACAGGCTCAAAATCTTGCTCTATTTTCTTCGTCTTGATTTCTATCGGGTGCACGACAGTGCTCCCGATGGGAGTAGCCCCCGAGGCTGTAGTCGATTGAATTCAATCGGGTACAGGCTCTAATTTATATCTTCTAATTCTTCTATTTCTGTACTTTTGCAGTCGCTTGTTGACTCGCTTGCGGCGATCGGTCGCCGCGTTGTTCTTGCCGAATCGGAGTGCGAAAGGCTTCAGTCACACTGTAGTCGATTCCACACCGAGAACGAGCTCCTCAAGAGTAAATCTCATCGTCTTCTTTTGTTTCTGTTGTCGTCTCCATTCTTGATGTTTAACAAATGTTCATTGCGCAGCTCAACTCGAACATTCGGAGTCCGAGAGAGTCAAGCTCTCTGAGCGGGCAACCACTCAGGAAGCTAATTTGGCAGCTGTTCGACAAGAGCTAGAGGCCTCCCGCATGCTGTCAGAGGATCTTGACAGGCAACTCGCGGATGCGAGAAAAGCTTTGAAGGATCAACAGGAAGCTGGCAATAAGGCCGATTCTGACCTTGTCACCTTCCTCCGTCCCCTTGCTGAGCGTTTCGCGGGTAAGTGGCTTAGGCTCTCGCAATTGTATCTTTTGTCTTTGCAAAATTCTGATATTCTTTTCCTTTGCAGGTCTTCTGGATGTTCCTTTGGAGATCCCTGGGATCCAGCGAGTAGATGTGTTAACCGACACGCTTGCTCAACTCAAGAGGCACGCCGAAGGAGTGTGCTCCTTGATTTGTGATGCCACCCAAGTGTTGTCGCAATTGCACAGTCGCTTCCTTGCCAATGCTGCTCCTCCATCCGCACTAGACGGCCTGCTAAAGATCTTCTCGGAGGGCAATCTCCTGGATGCTTACGCAGTCGCCCAGTCGGAATCTGGTGCGAAGACTGCGATTCAGTTCGCGCTGGCGCACGGAGTCAATGGCTTGGAGGAGGCCTACTCAGCTCTTCCAGTCGACCCCTCGACGGGCAAAAAGGTACGGCTCTCTCGTTTTAGCGAGCAGGCCACCATTCTTGCTCGGAAGCTGTCTGAGCTATTTGCTCGACTGAAAGGAGGGGCGACTGCCACCAGTGGGAGCACCACTGTAGTTTCTTAGTTTTGTTCTTGTTCCTTTTCCTTCGTGAATGTAATGAACCTTGGGATGTATTCCCGTATTTTCATCGTCTTTAATTGAAGTGTTCGTTCTGGAAATTGTCTCCCGTAGCTTGTGTATTTTCTCCCGATGGGAGTAGCCCCCGAGCACTTTTGTCAGATGTGCGACTAGAAATATTTCGAATAGGGCTTCTTACTTCTTTCCTTGTATTCTTCCAGGCTACCGGGGTAGTTGCAGAATCTTCGAGTGGACATGCTACTCCAGTAAATCCCCTTGTTGCCGCGGTTGGCACATATGCTGGTCTTCGTGATAAGGTTCGGGAGGGTGAGCGTCAGCTTAAAGCTTTGCGCGGTATAGCCGATGTGGCAAAGTCCAAGCAAAAACTGGCGGCTGAACGTGAGCAGTTCCTGATGGATGAATTATCGCTGGTTGCGAGGGATTTGCTGTGTAAGTAATACAGCCCCCGTGTCTTCTTTTTTGCTTTGTTTCCTTAGCTGATTAAGCATGCTTTGCTCTTCAGTTGTCAGACCTGATGACAGGGAAGAAAAGCAGTGGGTTGAAAACCATATAGTTCAGGGGGCTGGTAGCTCAAATCCTCATGCGAGTAACTTCTGGTCTGATCGCAGTCGAGGATTTGTGATGGCCACCTTGAAGTTCTGTGTTCTGCAAGCGAGAATTCTCGTGAGTTCTTTTCACGAGGTCCTCATTGCGATGAACGCTGCTTTCTACCCACTCGAAAGGGGTCCTGAAGACTGGAGCTATCTTCTCAGATTGTACGGACGTGAAGGAGAGGTTCGCGCGTGTGTGCGCAATCAAATGACATGCGGCGCGGTTGTAGCTCTATCCTTTGTCCGAATATGGTATCCAGAAGTAGATTTTAACTCTGTAGCTAGGCTCCCAGATGATCCAATCGATGATATTTCTCCCTTCTATGATGCTGTTCGCCCTGCAGCGGAGAAAATCATCCGATTGTCCTCTGAGGAGGTAGATAGAGTTTTGGCGACTGAGAATGCTCAGCGCTTTGATTGATTGTCGGATGCATATCCTGTATCCTTGTATAGTTTGTAAAACTGTTGTAAGGTGTATAACCTTGTATGTATGCTTTTTTCCTGTAATGCTTAGTCGTAGGCGTAGCCCCCGTGTATTTATGGGGTGTGTTCCTGTAACTTTTGAGCGCGTAAAAATAGGAAGTTGCGAATGAATATGATGGAGAAACCATGTTTTTATTGCGATGACTGAGAAGCCATGTATTCGAGCTACAAGAGTGGCTAGCATAGCCTTATTTGTTGTGAGAACAAGTAAACCTAGGGATAGAATTTGCGGAGGTGCGCAATATTCCAAGGATTGGAATAGATTCCTCTAGTCGATGGATTCTTCAATCTGTAGGCCCCGCCTGGGATTACTTCGTGTATGATGAAGGGTCCTTCCCAGGGTGGTTCGAGCTTATGTCCTTCCTTCTGCTTGAGTCGCAGCACTAGGTCTCCAACCGCGAATGCTCTGTGGCGTATGCGGCGACTATGATAGTTTCGCAGGGATTGCTGATATACTGCGGATCTAGCGAGTGCGATGTCCCGCATTTCGTCGAGTGCATCCATATCTTCTGCGAGTGCCCTGTTAGAGGTTTCTTCGCTGTAGGCCACAACTCATGGGGCGCTGAATCGAACGTCCTCGGGGAGGACTGCTTCTGCCCCGTATACCATGAAAAATGGCGTGTATTTTGTAGATAGGTTGGGAGTTGTGCGGAGGCTCCATAGGAAGGAGGGTAATTCGTCCGCCCAATGTCCTGCGTCGAGGTGTAGACGATCGAGTAGGCGTTTCTTGATGCCAGCCGAAACTGAGCCGTTGGATCTCTCGACTTGTCCATTGGTTTGCGGGTGAGCAACGGAAGCAAACTTGAAGTTGATGCCCTTTTCCTCGCAGAACTGTTGCATTTCCTTTGCTGTGAAATTTGTACCATTGTCTGTAATGATGTCGTGTGGCACACCAAATCTGCATACGATGGAGTCGAGGAACTTGACAGCGCATTGGGCGCTAGCCGAAGTTACTGGCGTGGCCTCGATCCATTTGGTGAATTTGTCGACTGCGACCAGCAAGTGTGTATATCCTCCAGGGGTGGACTTGCGTAGTGGTCCGACCATGTCTAGCCCCCATTGTGCGAAGGGCCAGGCAATGGGTATCATGTGCAATTCCGTAGCAGGTGCATGTGGTCTTGGTGCGAATCGCTGACAGGCATCGCATCGTTCGACCAGGTTCTTTGCGTCGGTAGCTGCGGTCAGCCAGTAGAATCCTGCTCGGAAGGCCTTCCCCATTATTGTTTTCCAGCTAGCATGATGTCCGCAATCTCCTTGGTGGATGTCACGAAGCAATTCTTTGCCATCTTCGGGTGCAATGCAACGCTGAAGTATTCCCGAGATGCTCTGCTTGTATAATTCCCCATTGACTACCCGAAAGGATTTGCTGCATCTGATTATTTGTCGAGCCTCGTGTGGGTCAGCCGGGAGCTGTCTGTTGGTCAGGTAGTCGAGATATTTCTGCGTCCAGACTGGCTCGACCAGAAAAACCTGTCGTGATATGTTATGAACGAGCTCGATAAGGGCGACTTGCGGGTTGACCTCTGTTTCTGGCACTGCTATTGCTTCTGCAGCTTTCTTGATTTTTACCGATCGCTTGATCATCCGTTCGAAATATATTCCTGGTGGTATGGGTGTATTCGTGGAACCCATGTTTGCCAGTCGATCTGCTTCTTCGTTGCTAGATCTTGCGATGTGCTTTAGCTCGCATCCCTTAAAACTTCCTTCGAGTAGATTGTACATGTCGCGATACGCGATCATGTTTTCGGCGATTGCATCACACTCTTTCATTGTTTGTTGTACAATGAGATTGGAGTCGCCGTAGATCATTAGGCGAGTAGCTCCACAGGCGATTGCCATCTTCATCCCGTGCAACAAGGCTTCGTATTCTGCGTCGTTGTTTGATGCCGGATCATCTGGTGGAAAATCCAATCGTAGGACGTATTGTAGCTTGTCTCCCTGAGGGGATATAAGAACTATTCCAGCTCCTGCTCCTTCGTTTCTCTTGGACCCGTCAAAGTACATTATCCAATTGCTCGTGTACTCGGGTGGTCCTGGCGTTTGTAATTATGTCCATTCGCTTAGGAATTCAACGAGCACCTGGGATTTGATTGCGCTTCGTCCTGCGTAAGTGATGTCCCAAGCGCCCAACTCGATGTTCCATTTTGCTATTCTTCCGGATGCCATAGGGTTGTTCATGATCGTCCCGAGTGACGCATCATTAACCACTGTAATGGCGTGTTCCTGGAAATAGTGTTTGAGCTTACGGGCGGTAAGAACAACTCCGTACGCGAGCTTCTGGTAGTGAGGGTAGCGTTGATTGCATGGTGAGAGTACTTCGCTGATGTAATATATTGGACGTTGAACTCCGTACGCTTTGCCTTCCTCAGGTCGTTCGACCATGATTGCTGTGCTGATGACCTGGTTTGTGGCGGCTAGGTACAAGAAAAGTGGCTCCCCTTCTCGCGCTGTTGCGAGGATGCGCCTACTTTGCAATGACCGCTTCAAATCTGCGAATACTTGCTTAGCTTCGGGTGTCCACTCGAATTTGTCTGTCTTTTTCAACAACTTGTAAAAGGGTAATGCTTGCTCCCCCAATCGTGCGATGAATCTGCTTAGGGCGGCTAATCGCCCTGCGAGCTGTTGTACTCCGCGCAGGTTGGTTGGTTCCTTCATGGTTAAGATAGCTTGTATTTTCTCCGGGTTGGCTTCAATGCCTCTGGCGGATATCAGGTACCCGAGAAGTTTTCCTGCCGGAACACCAAAGACACATTTGGTCGGATTGAGCTTGATCCTGTATGCGTTGAGGGCGTCGAATGTTTCTCTAATATCTTCAAGGAGTGTGTCCTCAACTCGAGTCTTGATGACAATGTCGTCAACGTACACTTGCACGTTGTTGCCAATGAGGTTGGCGAGGCATCTTTGCATGCAGCGCTGATATGTTGCGCCTGCGTTCTTCAGCCCGAAGGGCATTGTTGTGTAGCAGTAGACACCGTGATGTGTGATGAATGCTGTCTTTTCTTCATCCTCCTTTTTCATTCGGATCTGATTGTATCCCGAATAGGCGTCCAGGAAGGAGAGGCGTTGGCAGCCTGTTGTAGAATCCACGATCTGGTCGATTCGCGGGAGGGGAAAATTATCCTTGGGGCAATGTTTATTTAACGACGTGTAGTCGATGCACACCCGAAGGATATCCGTGTTCTTTTTGGGGACCAACACCGGGTTTGCTAACCAAGTGGATATCTTGATATCCCTGATGAATTTTGCAGCTAGCAATCTGTTTACTTCTTCTCCAAGCGCCTTTTGCTTGGGCTCTGAAAATCTTCGCGTGGTCTGCTTGATGGGTTTAGCATCTGGAAAGACTTCGAGTGAGTGCTCGGCAAACTCCCTGGGTATTCCTGGCATATCTGAGGGCTGCCAGGCGAAAATTTCCCAGTACTCACGGAGGAGTTTGACGAGCGCGCTTTCCTATGCTTGCGAGAGGGTTGTTGAAACCATCGCTGTCTTCGTAGAGTCTGCCGGGTGCACTTGATGCTTTCGGGTGTCGCTGTTGGCGCTAAATTCTAGCTCAGGCGCATTTTTCTTCGTGAGGGGCATCACGGAGTGATCCGTGGTTTTTGCCAGCTCTTGGAGTTCTTCGTGCATCCCGAAAGATTTTGCGATCTCGTTGAACTCAATGTCGCATTTGTTGGATTTCTGAAAGTCCCCGTCAATGGTGATTACGCCATGTTCGCCAGGTAGCTTGAGCTTTAGGTAGGCGTAGTGCGGTACTGCCATGAATCTGGCGAACGCTGTTCGGCCTAAGATGGCGTGGTACTGTGAAGGCCAATCGACAACTTCGAAGTCGAGGAACTCTCTTCTGTAGTTGCTCTGCGTGCCTAGCACAACTTCTAGGTTGATTGTTCCGAGTGGACGGACAGCCTTGCCTGGAACTATCCCGTGGAAGGATGTTTCTGATTCCGGGAGGCCGTCCAGGTTCTTGTTCATCCGACGGAGTGTATCCGCGTAGATAATGTTGAGGCCGCTGCCCCCATCCATGAATACGCGGGCTAAGTCGTAGTTGCCAATTTGCGCCTGGATGACCAGGGCGGCGTGTCCTGGTCGATAGACTCGTGGTGGGTGATCTTTCATCGAGAACGTGATCGGCTGGTCCGCCATTTTCAGGTACTCGGTCTTCGTTGGCGGTGTCTGCACTGCCATGCATAATTGCCTTGTGTTAGTCTTTTGAGCTCTGCGAGAGGGGCATACCTTCTAGATCATTGCGAGTTGTCCTGCCGGGTTTGGATACGCGTTTGCTCCGGCGTTCGGTGGTGCGGGTACTGCAGCTAGCGCCATGTTTGGGTTTGCGGGTGGAGGTGGTGGTGGTGGCGGCTGGAATCCTTGGTGCCCTCCTCCTGGAAGCGGCGGGTAATTTTGAGTGGAGGCGGATCTTTTCCTCGCGAGTGCGTCCGAGATGTCATGGAACTTTCGGCAATCCTTGAGCAAGTGTGTTGCCTTGGTTTTGCCCGTGCGCTTATCTGTGAATAGATGTAGCGAGCAGTATGCATCTAGGTCTTCCTCGGGGGATTTTTCTTCGGCCTTTGGTCTCCACTCGCGATTTCCACGGCGACCGGAATCGCGGTTTCGAGTGAATTCCGCGGCAACCAACTCCTCTCTATCCTCATGATCGTAATATTTTCTTCTTTTTCTTCGACCGTCACGATCGTCATCGTGCGCGGGTGACGATGCTCTTTCGTTGCGCACCGCATCTTCTCCGTTAGCCCATTTTTTGGCTATGATCATCAGCTCCCCGATAGTCTTGGGTGCAGCTCTGCCTAGCTCCTCTCGAAAGGCAGTTCTTCTGGCTCCCTTTGCGAAGGCTTCGATTGCTACTTCTTCTGAGATGGTTCCCGCGGTATTCCTGAGCGTTGTCCACCGCTGGATGTATTCGCGTGTGGACTCGCCGCTAGTCTGCTTGCAGGCCCGTAGTTCTTCGATTGTAGCTGGCCTCTTGTAAGTCGACTGGAAATTTTTGCAGAAGTCGTGGTGCAAATCATCCCACGATGCGTAGCAAGATTTTGGTCTTCTTTCCAGCCAACTGCAGGCTGCGCCAGTAAGATGCAAATTGAGGTATTGCATAGCCGTGTTCTTGTTCCCACGTTGGCATTTTACTGCCGTGAGGTAATCGCTTAGCCATTGAGAGGGATCGAGTGAGCCGTCGTACTTCGTCACCTCCGTGCTGAGCTTGAATCTTTTGGGTAGAGGTGCTTCGCGGATGCTGCGAGCGAAACAAAGTGCTCCGCAGGTTTCGTCATCCGAGGAGCCAGATGAAGAGCGCTCGCGATATCGCGAAGCCCTTGCCTTATCCACCCTTTTTTGAGCGAGATCTGATCGCGCGTCGTATTCTGGCCGGTCGCGGTCGTCATCTTTCCTTGATTCCTTGCTTCGTTTTCTCGAGCGGCCGCTATGGTGTCGCGAGTTTCTGTCTCTCGGGCTTTCTTCAGTGCTGCTTCGACTGTCGCCGCGGCGTCTAGCTTCTTTTCCTCGACCACGGCGTGGTGATTTATCTCTCCTTGGTGAAGAGCTTCTGTGCCTGCGGGGCGTTTCTTTATCTTTCTCTTTCTCCCTTCGCTCCTTCTCCTGCTGCTCTTCGGCCTTCTTGCGATCGTGAGAGGCGAGCCTTGCGGCCGTCAATCCGAGTCCTTTTCGTATTTGCTTGTATTGCTCTGCCCGAGGGTCGCTTTCCGTCGGTTGGTTCATCTGCATGTAGGTTGCCGCGGCTAGAACCGCCGCGGCGGGAGTTTGCGGGTACACGTTGCCATCGTCGTCGACTCGCATGAGAGAAGGAGTGGTTGATCTGTTTGTTTCGGGTATGGATTCGTCGTTCCTAGACGTGGATGCGTGTCCTTTCCCCGCGGGTCGGGTTCCGACCGAGGGTGTTACGGATAGCCCAGCTCGTCTCTGGCTTGACTCGTCCGCCGCTCTTCTTCGGCGGGCCAGATCTACCCGAGCATCTTTGATAATCGTGGCTGCTCTCACCAGGTGATAGTGGTAGGCCACCATGTCTTCATGTGAGGATCCGGCTGCGGGTGGCTTGCTTGTTCGCATGGCTTCCTTCGCCCGTTTCCAAGATTCCCGCGAAACGCCGATTATGTTGCGCTCAGTCGCGCTGTGTTCTGTTTTCGAGCCTTGTTCCGATCCTGCCATGCAGACTTGAGCTAGTCGAAGCTCGTGCGTCCTAGGCGTAGGTCGAAGGTTTCTTTGGATTCTTGATGGTTCCTCCGTCGAGAGGGCGTGATAGTCGTTGGCGTTGAAGCGGATCGACTCGCCACTTTTCACCAGGTGACGGCGCGAGTCGACAGCTCCAGATTCAGTCTCCGATTCATCCGAGAAGTGGAGGATCCCGTCCCTGTTCGTCACGAATTTGAGGCTCCCGAACGTCAGGGTGACGCTCTCCTCCAGATCTTCGAATACCGGGCGCGATTCCGGCGAGTGCGGTGTGACCACGACAGATCCGATCCGTAAAGGATTGTTCGGAGCCGTAGTCATTGGATTCCAACGAGAGTTCGATGTCGATGAAGCCGAGGATGCCGGTGATCCAGCGCCCGCCGTTCCCACAGACGGCGCCAATTGTCGAATCCCTGACTCAACAAATCCCTTCGATGAACCTATCGGGTTTCGATTAGGAGAACCCATGAGCGCTGGTGGAATCGTCGGCTAGACAGGGGGCGAGATTTACCCAGGTTCGGGGCCCTCGAAGAGGTAAAACCCTTACTCCTGCCTCTTGTCGATCTGTATTGAAGATTAGATCGGTTACAAAGGTTGTGCTCAAATCGAGAGTAGGTCTCGAGTTCAAGGCTTTTGGTCGTGCGGTATTGCTTGGTCCTCTCTCGGGGGCTCTCCTGGCTTTATATAGGCGGCCAGGTCTCGAGTTCTACCTGGAGAGGACTCCAACCCTAGCTAGGTCGGTTACATGTTCTCTAACTTAACCCGCAAGTTTAGTGCGGATGGGCTTCACGTGGGCCTTCTGGAGTACTCCAAGGGCTCCTCTTCTTGGGCCTTCGCCTTGGGCCTGAGAGGGGTGTCCTTATCCGCAGGATCCAGAATCCATATCTTCGTCACCTTGTATGATCGTATTTCTAGTTGTAATCTTTTAACTTGTGAGTTCTAAGTTGCGGTTTTCTGGCACTTCCACCATCCATATTTGCTAGCCTCTTCGGTACTGGGCATTGTCCATTCTCACATTGAGAGTTGTTGCAAACTTTGTCGGTGCATCTAAACCCCATGGAAGGACTTTGTTCTCCTACACATTGTGACGCCCCGAGATCGGGCACTATGCAGATTTCAGCATTCCCGCCAAAATCCACATAATAACCGATTCCAGATTGCCACGTCTGATAACATTACAACAGTTCACGAATATTCCACAATTACAACAGAAACAGATAGATACAAGATGACTCAAACGAGCTAGGGATACAACTGATACAATACAAAGATCCAAATAACAGCGGAAGAAACAACATATCGTCCGTCTACGGACAAGATACAAACTGGACTAAGAGTCCTGAAGATAACCGAGAGCGTCCAATCCCTGCCCAGGCCAAGCCGGAGGGATTCCCAAGCTAACGTCGTCAGACTTCAAACCTGTTGACTGCAATGTTGAATATGCAGCCACGAAAGAGATTCGTGGGTCATTACGGTTAAGTACTGGCAAGTGGATAAACCATACTCACAAGATACCGGCGTAGCCAGTCATCACAAGATACAAATACTTTGGGATCAACGGAAAGGAAGGGGTTATTGCAAATAAGCGGCAAAGGGCTGCTCTAACCATCTACAGAGAGATACTACAACTTCCGGCTAACAGAAAGAAGATAAGATCGAGTATTGTAACCAACTGAAAGATAACTTCAAACAAACCCATCCTGGATCTCGCCCCTTATCCGAAGAAGCAATCCGAGGATAACTCACACAGTTGGATTAATGATGGTTCAGATTATTGTGTCAATAAGCCTATTACTAGTCAAGTTGTTATTCATTGGGTGTAAGGTTGTTAATCATTAGGTTTAAGTTTTCCTGAGTACTTGTTAGCCAGTAATTTCACCAAGTAATCCATAACCGCGGAAAACACGGCTTCTCGAGAAGATTATCCCTGCAGGGTTGCACCAATTTGGCCGTACACGCAAGAATATCCCGCCAGACGGGAATCAAACCCACCAAGCGAGGTACTCTACACAACTCAACTCTTCTTCGCATCAAGCCCAAAGCACCTTGGGCGCACGGCTAATCGAGCCCAGAAGAAAATGGACCCTCATAGCACTCTAAGAACGTGTCCTCCTATATGCCGACTACGAAAGTTCCACCCGGGATCCAAGGGCTCGCAAGATCATGCATGCAGCAAATGGAAACCCCGAACTAAATGAGGCGATTTGGACGAGATGCGAATCGAGTCAAATTGAGGGGGGCGCCCATACTCGCTTCCCACATGCGGGTAGTGCGCTCATCATGGATCAGTAGACAAGACCCTTTTCCTATTAGGGTCGACACTAGCAGGCCTCAAAACCACAAAGGGCCTCCTGCCGGTGCCTTATCATCAAATTATTATTACCATTAGCATTAACAGGATTGATTGATTAACATCGAGCCCCCAGAACATAATAGAGTAGTAACAGAAAGTAACGGGTAACAGACTCGAGCAAACAACCCTAAGCATGCTAGTAAGACACAGGCAACAAGCAATGGTTATAGGTATGGAGGTGAGGCAATATCAAGGTTAAGGGATTCATGTGATGGGTTCGTAACAGAAACAACTACTACTAGGGCTAGCAGAAAAGAACAACGGAAAGAATCGGTAACAAGTGATGAAAGGCAGCCATATGGCAACAAGTGAGTATACTTGCCTGAGATCCCGCAAGGTAGCAGAACTTGTCGTTGCTCACATCATCTCAACGTCCTATCCGGGAAGAAGCAACGAACCTCGAACAAACACCGGATGCAACAATTACTACTACGGCAAAAGATCCAGCATGATCAAGATATGGATGCATGACAAGTTTAAAGATGCATCAAGGTAAACTAGTTGACAAGGTAAACAAAGTTAAATGGACCCATATGCAATTTGAGTTGCATATGAAAAGCCCATGAATTATGGTTGAAACAATTGTTTTCCTACTAACCAATAGGTGAAAGTGGATTAGCATGATGCATGGATGAGGAAAACAACAAAATAACAACAATAGAACCAATTGTAAATAAGGTTTAACAAGTTTGGAAATTATTGGTTAAGATTGGAAAGTTTGGTTACTTAAACATGTCACACAAGCAATTGTTGTTTTCATCAAGTTAAAGTGTTCAAAACAATTAACAAAATTTGTATTTGAAGAGAACATCAAATTTTAGTTGGACTACATGTTTCAAATATTGAAATTGGAATTAGGATGAATTTATTATGACTTAAACAATATTAAACAAGTTTTAAATGGATTTGAAACAAGTTTGAATTTAATTGAAGTTTTATTTGTTCAAAACATAATTTCAAAGTCACATTTGAAAAGTTCACACTTTGATGGTTTGAAAACATATTTTGCATGTTCAAAATTATTTTATTTTGAGCAAGTTATGATTTTATCAAATTTAAATGAATTAAACAAGTATTAAATTATTTAGGCAATTTAAATTATTCAAACCATGAAACAAAATTTATATTTGAAAAGGTTATTCAAAATGGTATGGAAAACATATTTTATTTGCCTTATTTGGAATTAGTATGAATTATTTATGAATTGTTGCAAATTACAATTGGATTATTTGAATTCAAATTTGAATTGCATTTTGAAAATTCAAAACAGAAAACAAATTTTATATTTGGAAAGAACATCTAATTTGGGACATAAAACATATTTAAAAAGTTAAATTGGAGTTGGGATGAATTTCCTATGCAATTTACAATATTTAGTGTAATTCTGCCATTTTTTTATGAACCAGGGACTTAGGAAAATTTGCAGGGGCTAGAAATAGTTTATAAGGGCCTATTGGTGATTTCTGACAAGTGTGGTGACCAAACAAATAGCAGAAAAAAGTTTGGGTTTTTGGTGGGCAGGGGGGATCGAACCCCCCACCTCCTGCTTGCGCTCGGTGCTGGTAACCAGATGGGCTGCTGCTGTTTGTTTGTAACAGAAGGGGTGTAGGGGGGGTTAAGTTGTGGTTCCGCGCGGTTTTCTGAATCTGAAAGATGCAGTCTTTCTGCTTCAGGTTGTGACAGAACAGAGGATAAAAGGATGGATCGTGGCGTTGTGAGGGATGGATCCCAGGCTCCACAGCCTGACCACGACTAGGTGCTACCACTAGGCTAGCACCCGATCGGTGATGCACATCGGGAAGGATCAACCAGTTACTGTCCCCGCGAGCTGAGGTTCTGACGATCAGAAACACTGGAACAGAGAAAAACGGACGGCGACCAGGGGGGTGATTCGGCGAGCTAGAGGGGTTACCTGACAATGAGGCCTTCGGTGATCTTGGTGAGGAAGGGGTCCTCGTTCCATTCCCGGGGACAGAGGTTCCTCGAGGTGGCCATGGCGGTGAGGGCGACGGGAGGCAGTGGCTCTGACGGTGGTGTTCGGTGTCGAGGTTCAGAAGAATAGAAGGACTCGGGGGAAGAGGAAGAGGAGTTGGCGGCGCTAGAGGAGGGGACTAGGGTGGCTAGGTTTAGCAGAGGGGGGAGGGGGATGTTTTAAGGGGGAGGAGCAAGGGTACGGCAGGCCATCGGAGTTGGGGAGAAGGATCCTGCGGTTCTGATGATGATCGTACAGGTGCTGACGTCGAGGTGGAAGACGACAGAAAGGATGGGGTATTGGGCTAGAAGATTTGGTGGGCTGGGGAGAAAAGAGGATGGGGTTGGGCTGAGAGGAAGTAAAGGGAAAAGGGGATGGGCTGCCCCTCTCCTTTGCTTTTATTTTTATTTTTTCTATTAGTTGATTTTTTTTTGTAAAGAATAAAAGAGAGAGATAGAGAAGGGTTAGGGTTTTCTTTTAGGACTTATTTGTGATAATTTTCCAAAACAGCAATTAGAGCAAAGTTAACATTATTTCACAATTTGAAAATTTAATTTGATTTAAAGTTTGTTAAGTGAATTTTTCCCATAGAGTTTGGGGTATTTATTTGATAATTGATTTTATTAAGTTGCAAACAATAATCAAAAGCAAAGGTTAGTTAATGATTTTCAAGATTTGGAAATATTAGTTTGATTTTTAAGTGGTTAGTTGAATTGCAAACAATGTTTGATTTGGGAATTTTGGAAATAATCAAGTGCTATTTAATAAGCTCAAGCAATCATACCAACATTATTGAATTTAATTTGTTTGCCAAATTTTAATCTTTAAACCCACATGGAAAATATGATAAGTAGGATTGAGTTGCTTTGAATTTTTGAATTGCCATTAGGATTTTTTATCAAAAGGGGGAAATTTTGTTAACAGGCAATTTGATTAAAACAATTTCAAACTATTGAAAAACAAATGAGTGGTTTAGTTTGCAAGTTTGAAATTGGAAAGTTTGAGCAAGGGGTGAAAGTTTAAATTGATTTGAATTTTCAGTTGTGATGCAAACATGGTGCAATGCAATGTGATGCATATGATGCAAGCAAAAAAGAAAACAAACAACTCTCTATTAGGGTAACACCCCAGGTGTTACAGACGACACCACTAACAAGGGATTGCGCCCTCGCAATCCACCTGCTAACCCGGGAGGGGAAAGAAATTCGACTATCGATTCTTCGTGCTTCCGGTTGATCTCCTCGACACCACTAACAAGAGATTCTTGCTCGGAGTGACGACGATGTTCTTCCACCAGGAACCTTCCGATGATCGAACCTATTAGGTTAAGGGCTCAGAAAACGTCCACCCACGTAGGATCCTAACACTTTGAAAGATAGACAAGGGGGGAGACTCCAAAACAAACAAGATGGGAAGGGAAATAGAATAGGGATAAGGAGAAAAACAGGAATCCTATTGAGAGGTTTTCCAAAATAGTTTAGCAGAAATAGTTTTCGACACTCTAGAAACAACGACCGTTAGCGAGGTTATCCTACAGGCTTTGCGGACCCGTTGCTTCGATAACCATTCGTATCGAAACAATCTCGGGAATCGGAACCAAGGCTCTGATACCATTTGTGACGCCCCGAGATCGGGCACTATGCAGATTTCAGCATTCCCGCCAAAATCCACATAATAACCGATTCCAGATTGCCACGTCTGATAACATTACAACAGTTCACGAATATTCCACAATTACAACAGAAACAGATAGATACAATATGACTCAAACGAGCCAGGGATACAACTGATACAATACAAAGATCCAAATAACAGCGGAAGAAACAACATATCGTCCGTCTACGGACAAGATACAAACTGGACTAAGAGTCCTGAAGATAACCGAGAGCGTCCAATCCCTGCCCAGGCCAAGCCGGAGGGATTCCCAAGCTAACGTCGTCAGACTTCAAACCTGTTGACTGCAATGTTGAATATGCAGCCACGAAAGAGATTCGTGGGTCAGTACGGTTAAGTACTGGCAAGTGGATAAACCATACTCACAAGATACCGGCGTAGCCAGTCATCACAAGATACAAATACTTTAGGATCAACGGAAAGGAAGGGGTTATTGCAAATAAGCGGCAAAGGGCTGCTCTAACCATCTACAGAGAGATACTACAACTTCCGGCTAACAGAAAGAAGATAAGATCGAGTATTGTAACCAACTGAAAGATAACTTCAAACAAACCCATCCTGGATCTCGCCCCTTATCCGAAGAAGCAATCCGAGGATAACTCACACAGTTGGATTAATGATGGTTCAGATTATTGTGTCAATAAGCCTATTACTAGTCAAGTTGTTATTCATTGGGTGTAAGGTTGTTAATCATTAGGTTTAAGTTGTCCTGAGTACTTGTTAGCCAGTACTTTCACCAAGTAATCCATAACCGCGGAAAACACGGCTTCTCGAGAAGATTATCCCTGCAGGGTTGCACCAATTTGGCCGTACACGCAAGAACATCCCGCCAGACGGGAATCAAACCCACCAAGCGAGGTACTCTACACAACTCAACTCTTCTTTGCATCAAGCCCAAAGCACCTTGGGCGCACGGCTAATCGAGCCCAGAAGAAAATGGACCCTCATAGCACTCTAAGAACGTGTCCTCCTATATGCCGACTACGAAAGTTCCACCCGGGATCCAAGGGCTCGCAAGATCATGCATGCAGCAAATGGAAAACCCGAACTAAATGAGGCGATTTGGACGAGATACGAATCGAGTCAAATTGAGGGGGGCGCCCATACTCGCTTCCCACATGCGGGTAGTGCGCTCATCATGGATCAGTAGACAAGACCCTTTTCCTATTAGGGTCGACACTAGCAGGCCTCAAAACCACAAAGGGCCTCCTGCCGGTGCCTTATCATCAAATTATTATTACCATTAGCATTAACAGGATTGATTGATTAACATCGATCCCCCAGAACATAATAGAGTAGTAACAGAAAGTAACGGGTAACAGACTCGAGCAAACAACCCTAAGCATGCTAGTAAGACACGGGCAACAAGCAATGGTTATAGGTATGGAGGTGAGGCAATATCAAGGTTAAGGGATTCATGTGATGGGTTCGTAACAGAAACAACTACTACTAGGGCTAGCAGAAAAGAACAACGGAAAGAATCGGTAACAAGTGATGAAAGGCAGCCATATGGCAACAAGTGAGTATACTTGCCTGAGATCCCGCAAGGTAGCAGAACTTGTCGTTGCTCACATCATCTCAATGTCCTATCCGGGAAGAATCAACGAACCTCGAACAAACACCGGATGCAACAATTACTACTACGGCAAAAGATCCAGCATGATCAAGATATGGATGCATGACAAGTTTAAAGATGCATCAAGGTAAACTAGTTGACAAGGTAAAAAAAGTTAAATGGACCCATATGCAATTTGAGTTGCATATGAAAAGCCCATGAATTATGGTTGAAACAATTGTTTTCCTACTAACCAATAGGTGAAAGTGGATTAGCATGATGCATGGATGAGGAAAACAACAAAATAACAACAATAGAACCAATTGGAAATAAGGTTTAACAAGTTTGGAAATTATTGGTTAAGATTGGAAAGTTTGGTTACTTAAACATGTCACACAAGCAATTGTTGTTTTCATCAAGTTAAACTGTTCAAAACAATTAACAAAATTTGTATTTGAAGAGAACATCAAATTTTAGTTGGATTACATGTTTCAAATATTGAAATTGGAATTAGGATGAATTTATTATGACTTAAACAATATTAAACAAGTTTTAAATGGATTTGAAACAAGTTTGAATTTAATTGAAGTTTTATTTGTTCAAAACATAATTTCAAACTCACATTTGAAAATTTCACACTTTGATGGTTTGAAAACATATTTTGCATGTTCAAAATTATTTTATTTTGAGCAAGTTATGATTTTATCAAATTTAAATGAATTAAACAAGTATTAAATTATTTAGGCAATTTAAATTATTCAAACCATGAAACAAAATTTATATTTGAAAAGGTTATTCAAAATGGTATGGAAAACATATTTTATTTGCCTTATTTGGAATTAGTATGAATTATTTATGAATTGTTGCAAATTACAATTGGATTATTTGAATTCAAATTTGAATTGCATTTTGAAAATTCAAAACAGAAAACAAATTTTATATTTGGAAAGAACATCTAATTTGGGACATAAAACATATTTAAAAAGTTAAATTGGAGTTGGGATGAATTTCCTATGCAATTTACAATATTTAGTGTAATTCTGCCATTTTTTTATGAACCAGGGACTTAGGAAAATTTGCAGGGGCTAGAAATAGTTTATAAGGGCCTATTGGTGATTTCTGACGAGTGCGGTGACCAAACAAATAGCAGAAAAAAAGTTTGGGTTTTTGGTGGGCAGGGGGGATCGAACCCCCCACCTCCTGCTTGCGCTCGGTGCTGGTAACCAGATGGGCTGTTGCTGTTTGTTTGTAACAGAAGGGGTGCGGGGGGGGGGGTTAAGCTGTGGTTCCGCGCGGTTTTCTGAATCTGAAAGATGCAGTCTTTCTGCTTCAGGTTGTGACAGAACAGAGGATAATAGGATGGATCGTGGCGTTGTGAGGGATGGATCCCAGGCTCCACAGCCTGACCACGACTAGGTGCTACCACTAGGCTAGCACCCGATCGGTGCTGCACATCGGGAAGGATCAACCAGTTACTGTCCCCGCGAGCTGAGGTTCTGACGATCAGAAACACTGGAACAGAGAAAAACGGACGGCGACCAGGGGGTGATTCGGTGAGCTAGAGGGGTTACCTGACGATGAGGCCTTCGGTGATCTTGGTGAGGAAGGGGTCCTCGTTCCATTCCCGGGGACAGAGGTTCCTCGAGGTGGCCATGGCGGTGAGGGCGACGGGAGGCAGTGGCTCTGACGGTGGTGTTCGGTGTCGAGGTTCAGAAGAACAGAAGGACTCGGGGGAAGAGGAAGAGGAGTTGGCGGCGCTAGAGGAGGGGACTAGGGTGGCTAGGTTTAGCAGAGGGGGAGGGGGATGTTTTAAGGGGGAGGAGCAAGGGTACGACAGGCCGTCGGAGTTGGGGAGAAGGATCCTGCGGTTCTGATGATGATCGTACAGGTGCTGACGTCGAGGTGGAAGACGACAGAAAGGATGGGGTATTGGGCTAGAAGATTTGGTGGGCTGGGGAGAAAAGAGGATGGGGTTGGGCTGAGAGGAAGTAAAGGGAAAAGGGGATGGGCTGCCCCTCTCCTTTGCTTTTATTTTTATTTTTTCTATTAGTTGATTTTTTTTTGTAAAGACTAAAAGAGAGAGATAGAGAAGGGTTAGGGTTTTCTTTTAGGACTTATTTGTGATAATTTTCCAAAACAGCAATTAGAGCAAAGTTAACATTATTTCACAATTTGAAAATTTAATTTGATTTAAAGTTTGTTAAGTGAATTTTTCCCATAGAGTTTGGGGTATTTATTTGATAATTGATTTTATTAAGTTGCAAACAATAATCAAAAGCAAAGGTTAGTTAATGATTTTCAAGATTTGGAAATATTAGTTTGATTTTTAAGTGGTTAGTTGAATTGCAAACAATGTTTGATTTGGGAATTTTGGAAATAATCAAGTGCTATTTAATAAGCTCAAGCAATCATACCAACATTATTGAATTTAATTTGTTTGCCAAATTTTAATCTTTAAGCCCACATGGAAAATATGATAAGTAGGATTGAGTTGCTTTGAATTTTTGAATTGCCATTAGGATTTTTTATCAAAAGGGGGAAATTTTGTTAACATGCAATTTGATTAAAACAATTTCAAACTATTGAAAAACAAATGAGTGGTTTAGTTTGCAAGTTTGAAATAGGAAAGTTTGAGCAAGGGGTGAAAGTTTAAATTGATTTGAATTTTCAGTTGTGATGCAAACATGGTGCAATGCAATGTGATGCGTATGATGCAAGCAAAAAAGAAAACAAACAACTCTCTATTAGGGTAACACCCTAGGTGTTACACACATAAGCCCAAATATCTTCCTCAAAACAACCACCATAACTACCTATCATGGCATTTCCATAGCCATTTCGAGATATATTTTCATACAACATCCATCTTCATTATGTTACTTGTTACATATTTCATTGTTACTTTGCATACTGCTACACTGGCAGGAGCATTAAGTTTTATACATCAGAGATATTTCAGTTTTAGTTATGAGTACTAAAAGTGTGACGATTCATTGTAAAATAGAGTGTTGCCCCTACCAGTGAGGTTATATAAAAAAAGGAGAGAAAATCCCCCCAAAAAAGAGGGCCAAGAGAGATAATAAAGAGAGAGGGGGCAACATTACTATCATTTATTCCACACTTATGCTTATTTGGCACCAATACTTCATTTTGAAGAGAGTTTCCATTTTATGACTTGCATAACTATGTGGGTAACTTTATATTATACAACTTGCCTTGTATATTCCAACGACGAGCCTCCTCAGAAGTGCTCTAGGTCTTCATGGGCAAGAAAGTTGGATGCACCCCCAATAGTTCCATTGGAGATCTTTCATACACTTATAGCTCTATGTGCATTCGTTGTGTGGCAATCACTACTCCTTACATAGCTTCGATTATAAGACTTCCTCTTGTCTAATGATCACTTTCAGTTGTGTGAGACTTTCTTCCATTGACCTTCCAAACCCCCATAATGTTCTTTTAGCCATAACATCATGGTGCCAGGAACCAATATAGAACGCTTGCTTGTTTTGAGTGCATAGATAGTTTGATGATTTTCCAACGTGCATATTGTTGTCACTTGACTTGATCGTAATAGGAGTTGTTGTGAGAGTTTGATGCTTAGGATGATTATATTGTTATTCTTGAAGCTTAAATCATCTTTAATATACTTTGCATACTGGATTGTATTTTAGTATTGATTCATTGAAAAGTTTTACTTTGTTTTTTCTAATGGTTTATACATTACTCAATTTGATATCAACTATAAACCATAGCCTTTATTCATTTGATCTTAGTTTACATGCTTTACATTATGATGATCAAGTTTATGTCGGTAGCATGTCAGCTCAGAAATTATTTGTTTTTTATCGTTTACCTACTCGAGGAAGAGTAGGAACTAAGCTTGTGGATGCTTGATATGTCTCAAACGTATCCATAATTTCTAATGTTCCATGTTATTTCCATGCCTTATGCTACATGTTTCTTATACACTTTATGTCATTTTTATGGATTTTCTAGGACTAGCCTATTGACAATATGCCACAGAGCAAGTTCATGTTTTCTGCTGTTTTTGGTTTCAGAAAAGTTGTTCTTGAAATATTCTCGGAATTGGGCGTAACAAAATCCCAGAGTCTTTGAAATTCGTCATGTACACAGAGTCTGGAGGAGATCCAGAGGGGGGCCTCAGGGACCCCCACACCATAGGGCGGCGCGCCCCCCTCTAGCCACGCCTGGGGGTGGTGTGGGCCCCCTGGCCGCCAACCGACGTTGCCCTCTCGCCTATTTAAGCTCCTCCATGGTTTAACCCTAAACACCTGAGACTTTTCCACCAAAAAGATCCGTATCCCCCGTCATCGTCAACCCTAGTTTGGGAGGGTTCTGGAGCTCTCCCCGGCACCCTGCCGGGAGGGGGAATCATCACCGAAGGGCTCTTCATCACCATGCCTGCCTCCGGAGTGATTTGTGAGTAGTTCATCCCTGGACTACGGGTCCATAGCAGTAGCTAGATGGTTGTCTTCTCCTCTTTATGCCTCATGTTTAGATCTTGTGAGCTGCCTAACATGATCAAGATCATCTTATTGTAATGCTACATGTTCTGTTTGCTGGGATCTGATGAATATTGAATGCTATGTCCAATGATTATCAACCTATCATGTTCTTTCATGTGTATATTATTTATGCTCTTGCATGCTCTCCGTTACTAATAGATGCTCTAGCCAAGTTGATGCTTGTAGCTCCAAGAGGGAGTATTTATGCTCGATAGTGTGTTCATGCCTCCCTTTCACTCACGCTCGAGTGACGGAAACGTAACGGGTGAGGGATGTGATGTTTCCATTAGGGAGAAAACAAAAATGCTTTGTCTAAGGATGATTTTAATGTTTACATTACACACTTTGCTTAACACAATTATCTCTTGCTTGCAACTTAATACCCAAAGTTTGCTCGGATGACACTCTGAGGGTGGATTATTAGTCATAGATGCAGTTGGATAACGTTCTATGTATCTTGTTCTAATGCCCGCATGAATTACATAGTAATCATCATGTCATGCATATGCACTACGGTGCAGCCTTTATATCTGTCAATTGTACAGCTGTAATTTGTTTACCCACCATGTTATCTATCTGTTTTGGAGAGACACCTCTAGTGAACTGTGGATCATGGTCCATTTCTTTACACTAAAATACAACCACTTAAATCGTTGTTTTACTACTGCAATTACTGTTTTCCTACTACCATCGTTTTTCTCTTTTCATTACTTTAAACAAGTACTATTTTCCACAATATACGTCTAATCCTTTGTTTCGGAAAAACCGGTGAGATTGGCAGCCTCACTGCTTCGTTCGGGCAAAGTAATTTGATTGTGTTGTGTAGATTCAACATTGCTGCTGAACCGGTAGTGCGCCCTGCCAACATCACCCGCATCAACCTTCAGAAGTGATTTCTTTCTCCTACTGGTCGATTCAACCTTGGTTTCTTTCCGAGGGAAACTTGCTAGTGTGCTCTTCATACCTTCCTCTTGGGGTCTCCCAACAAATGTGTGTTACACGCCATCAGTCCCCTCAAAAATTATTTTTTTATCACTTACCTACTCGAGGGAGAGCAGGAGTTAAGCTTGGGGATGCTGATACATTGCAAATGTATCTATAATTTCTGATGCTCCATGCTTATTTTCTACCCAATACCTTTTGTTTTTTCACATGTTTTCTACGATTTCCCTTTGTTTTGCGGATGTTTTCATTGACTAACCTATTAATAAGATGCCCCAAGCCAGATGTTGTTTTCTGCTGTTTTTCTATTTCAGAAAAGTTCTTAAGGAAATATTCTCGGAAAAGGCTGAAAATCCACGAAGATCATTTTTCCCCGGGACGGAGACGGAGTCCAAAAAAGAGCCGGAGGGGTGCCATGCGCGACCCCACCCTAAGTCGCTCCTGGTGGGCCCCTGGCCACCGCCTCTCGATGCCTCTTCGCCTATAAATTTCGTTTTACCCTAAAAACATCTGGGATGAAGTTATTTTCCACGAAACATACAAATAGGCGTTGTTGAAAGATCATGTTCCGTTTTGATAACTAATGACAACATAACTATCGGACTAATTTATATTTAGAGCACTTGCAGGTTTTACTTGATACATATGAAAATGCCCAGGTTCTTCAAGTACACAATCTCAATGGGTTACAGGAATGATTCTAAAGGAAAGAGCTCGAAGAAACAAAGTTGGGATGCTGTTTTTGCAAGCAGCGGAGGCTCCGGTGAAACCACTGGAACCTCCGCCCCATGCATTTCCCAGCTACCTCCAGGCGCCAGCCTCCGATGGAACATCCGGTGCAACCTCCGCTGAAATCACCTTCAGGTGCATAAGAGCGGAGGCTGTAGCGGAGCCTCCGGTGGGCGGAGCCTCCGCCAAAACCACCGGAGCCTCCACTGTCCCACTGTGGGGCTGGCGTCCGGTGGCACCTCTGGTGCTACCTCCGCTCAAAGTGCCTTCGGGTTCATACGAGCAGAGTCTCCAGTGAACCTACGGTGGGCGGAACCTCCGCCAACACCACCGGAGCCTCCGCCCTAAAGATTCCATAGAGAAGAAAACGAGCCACGGGGTGCGCATAAGTAAAGACCACCAGAGCCTCCCGTGCTGCGTGGGCTGCTCAACGGTTGGATTGGGGAAGGGGTATTTAAAGCCCTTCCCCTACATCATAAATGCCAAGCTTTGCCCACTCTCTCTCCTAGCCATTAATGAAAGCTTCATCCTCCTAGATCTTCCTCTCCAGCCACCCAAACACTCCAAAACTTTGTGGAGAGCTAGAGGAGACCTAGATCCATGATTCCACCAAAGGAATTTCAAATCCATCCACCACATCCTAGTAGATCTAGAATCCTACTTGAGGCCTAGAAACCTTAGTAGATCTTGTGCTTGTAGATTCCACCTTGTTGCAAGAAGCTTAGGATTCGTTGAGAGCCTCCATCCATCTTGTGGAGTGTCCTCAACCTCGTGTAAAGGTTTGGTCAACGCCTTCAAGTCGACCTCGTAGTGGAAACGAGAATCTCCCTCACCGGAGAAGCTCAAGGAGAATAAGGTGTGCACAATCGTGCTATTGAGGAGAGCCTAGGTGGCTCCCCACCTCTCCAACATAGACGTACTTCTCTCGAGAAGGAACTACATGAAACATATCCTTGTCTTCTTGTTTACACTTGTGGTTTATCTTGTTACCTTTCGTTTTACTTCCGTTGCGTATCTTATCTTGTATCACTTAGGTTGCTCACCTAGTTGCACATCTAGCGAACCTTATCTTATGTTGCTTATCTATAATTAAAAGGAAAAGAAGAAAAATTGTTAGTCAACCTATTCACCCCCCTTCTAGTTGATCATAGTGCACTTTCAATTGGTATCAGAGCCTCGGATCTTGCTAGGGGCCCGACGATTCTAGTCCGGAAATCGCCAAAATGAAAATGAGCCCGACGATTCTAGTCCGGAAATCTCCAAAATGGCCGACACTATAACTAACCTACAAGAAACGGTTGGAACCATCCAAGCCGAATTGTCCAAGGTTAGCTCTAGTGTTGGTTCAGAGGTTTCTAGCATAAAGAAGATGTTGGAGGCCATGATGGGGAAAACCAAGGAGTCTGAGGAAACACCTCTCACCACCGAAGATGTTAGCTAAGATGATGAGTCCATTCCGGACATCTCCGAAATGGAAGCTAACATTTCTTTAGCCAAGGCGAAAGCCAAGGCAAAAGTCGATAAAAGGGCTAAGAGCGGTGGGAGCTCCGAAGGCTCCAAGTCTCAATCGGCTAAAGGTTCCAGGTCTAACTCAAAAGTTCCACCACCTCCCAATTATGACATTATCCATCCTATTGCTACAATTCCACACATTCTAAATGTTGGACTTCCTTCCATGCTTAACACTAACGAATTCTCTTCTTGGAAGTTCGATATGGAGTCTCATATTTCAGGGTATTGCACCGCCTTGTGGAGAAGTGTTCTCTATGGATTTCATCCTCACGATGCAAACAACTTGACTCCAAGTGAATACGTTGAATTTCAACTCAACAAGACTTCTCTTGTCACTATCCAAAAGGCTCCCCCAAGAGAACATCTTGAACACATCCGCGGTATCAAGATCGCTAAGGAGGCTTGGGATTAACTTGACACCTTGTTTCAAGGCAATGCTAGCATCCAATCCTCCAAGTATGATGTGGATCTTGACAACTCCGAGAACTTTGTTATGCTTGAAGATGAAAGTCCTGAGGAGCTATATAGAAGATTTGTCACCCTTGGCAACAAATTGAGGGACTTTGGTAAAGAGGAAATCTCCGATGAGTGGATCAAGAGGAAGTTTGTCAACGACATAACTCCTTTTGAGAAGAACCTCTCCACTAGCATTCGAACAAGATCGGATTATAACTCGCTCAACTTCATTGGTGTTCTTAGTGAGTTCATAGCCATATCCCTATCTCACAAGAGCGCGTATGATGCTCTCGCTCGCTCAAGAGGAGTTGGAAAGTCTCCCAACCTCTCCTTGAATTATAAGGCGGTTGCTCGGATAGAAGAAGTGGATGAGGATGATGAGGATTATGAAGACACATACAAGGGTGCTCATAAGTGCATCGCTCTTTCCATGCATGGTTATTGGAAGAGATGGGAGGCTCATAAGGCCGGTGCTCCTAGACCTTCAAGAAACAAGATCTACAAGAAGAAGGGGGCGGCCAAGGACATTCTTCAATTGTGGAAGTGAAAATCACTTCGTCAAGGAGTGTCCTCTTGAGCCAAGAGAAGAGAATGAAGTGAAGCTTGTTCGCAAGGACAAGAACAAAGCTCCACAAAACAAGAACCTCGCTAGAAGATTCCCAAGGGCTCTATATGTTCAAGAAGGGCCCACATTGGAAACATACTACTCCGGAGATGAAGGAGAAGATGAAGTCGTAGGTGTGGCCCATGTCGCCATAGCTACGACTTCCTCTTCATCGGTCTCTCTATTTGAATCCCCCGATGAGAAGGCATTGATCTGACCTACATGTCTCATGGCAAAAGCCACCGCGTTAATATCTTCCACCTCTAAGTCTATTGTTACTAGTTCTCCCTCATTATTGGATTGTGTTGAAAACATTGCGGATGATGAGAAGGCCAAGAATCTTGGATCTTGGTTATGTAGTCTTGAAGGTGAAACCAAAGAAAAGGTAAAGGCCCTCTTGAGGCAACTTGATGATGCTAACTCTCTCATAGATGAGAAGGAAGAGATCGTAACGACCTTGGAAAGCTATGGTGGTGGCCATGAGAACCATGACAATGAGCTTGTGGAAGCTCTTGAGAAAGAGAGATCCTTGAGAGACTATCTAGTCTAGAGACTATCTAGTCTAGAGACTATCTAGTCTAGAAGAGACTTATGCTATTAGTCATACCAAAATTAGGAAGGATGATGAAAAATCTCTTGCTTTACTTAAAATGTTTGAAGAAGAAGAGTTTAAGCTAGGAATAGCTCATGAGGAACTTGTTGAGCGTCATGGAAAAATAAAAAAGGAGTTCACGTCTCTTAAAGAGATCCATGACAAACTCACAATGTCCCGAAATAAGCTTCTAGATCAACAATCTAATAAGCAAGTGACATCTTCCTCTAATAGCATTGTTATCATGCCTACCTTTGTACTACTACTACTAACGTTGTAGGAAGAGAGAAAATTCTCAATGACGCCATAAGCTCTCAAGGAGCTAAGAAAGGGAAGGAAGGGCTTGGCTTTGTTGCCAAGTCAAAGAAGAAAACCAAGAATTTAACCTCTTCCTCTTGGAATGTTGTATTTGCGAAAGAGGAAGAGGTGACCGAGGAGAAGGATGCCAACGCCGTGGTGGGTGGTGATACCTCTAGGGGGAGCATCGCTCACAACGACTTTGCCGGAAAATATAACCCCTCTTATGTTCTTATGAAATCTAGAGATGGTCATGTTTATGCTAAATACGTTGGTACTTCTTATGGTGATGATTATCATTGGAATATTTGTGTTCCTAAGACCCTTATTACTAACAAAAGAGGACCCATTGAAGGATGGGTACCTAAATCAAGAAAATGATCTCTTGTAGGGAAGTGCTTCCGGGTCGGGTAGATGGACGGTGGATAGTGGTGCATCCCAACATATGACCGGAAGCAATGACGCAATGAGAAATATTGAACCTCCATTACCTCACCTCAATTGCGTTACTATTGGTGACAAGCCCGAGCTTAAGGTATTGGGATGAGGCAAGGTGGCTATCTCAAATGATTTATCAATTGAGAATGTTCTCCTTGTTGAGTCCCTTGGCTATAACTTGATGTCCGTTCTTCAACTTGCGTATTGTGGCTTTACCTCTTTCTTTAATAAAGAGAATGTGATTGTCACTTGGGAAACAACTCTTAAAGTAGCCTTTGTTGGGTTTGTCGAGAATAACATGTATGTAGTGGACTTCTCTAAAGGAGACACGTGTGCCGCGACATGCCTAATGGCTAAAGTTGATGTGGGTTGGCTTTGGCATCGCCGGTTAGCCCACACCAATATGAGAATGGTGCATGACCTTCAAAGTGGAAATCATGTTCTAGGACTAACCAAGGCTAAGTTTGCTAAAGATCGTGTGTGTAGTTCTTGTGCCTTTGGGAAGCAACACGGAGAACTTCACCCAACCAAGACCACTATCTCCACCACAAGAATTCTCGAGCTCATTCACTTAGATCTCTTTGGTCCACTATCTTATGATAGTCTCAGAGGAAAGAAGTATTGCTTAGTGATTGTGGATGATTATTCAAGATATTGTTGGGTGTATTTCTTCAAGAGGAAAAATGAAACTCAAATGAAACTCCAAAACAATGCTTCGATATTGGCCATCCGGAGTGATAATGGATCGGAGTTCAAGAACTACACCGTTGAGGGTTTTCTTAGTGAAGAGGGCATTGCTCATCAATATTCCACTCCTTATACCCCTCAACAAAATGGTGTTGCGGAGAGAAAGAACCGGACCTTGATGGATGCGGCTAGGACCATGATTACAGAGTTCTCTTGTCCCTATAACTTTTGGGCCGAGGCCGTCTCCACCGCATGTCATACTACCAACCGGTTATATCTTCGCAAGATCTTGAACAAGACTCCCTATGAGATTCTCACGGGCAAGAAACCGGATGTATCTTATTTCAAGGTCTTCGGTTGCAAGTGCTTCATTCGCAAGAAAGGTAAACGGTTGTCAAAATTTGAGACCAAATCTTATGAGGGTATCTTTGTTGGCTATGCCACAAACGCTCACGCCTATAGAGTCTACAACAAGTCCACCGGACAAGTTGAAGAAGCTATAGACGTGGTGTTTGATCAGGATAACGGCTCCCAAGGGGGGCGTATAGATCATGGTGTTGTAGGAGATGCAATTCCTTCCATCGTCATAAGAAGAATGGGGATTGGTAAAATAATACCGATTGAGGGTTACCGGATGACGGAGGGAGAAGGACTATGCCCCACTCAAGTGGAGCCATTGACTACACCCATTGGTGATCAAGCTATTCAACAAGATGCACCAAGCCCTCAAGCTAATGATCAAGGTCAAACGAGCAATCAAGGCCAAGCTAATGATCAAGGCCAAGCTACTCATCTTCATCATGATCAAGGTTCCATCATTGTTGAGAGAGCTCAACCTAGTGGTGATCCTTCACCCATTATTGATCAAGGACGAAACGAAGATGGACATGTCTCCGATGAAGAAGGTGATTTCCAATCTATATCCAAGGAATCTTTGGAGGAGATGCTAGAACATAGAGCAAAGAGAAGGATAGAGAATCTTGAACGAGCGGGTCACACGGAGGACAAGATTCTTGGGCAAGTTCATGGAAGGGTGGTCACTAGGAGGCAATTGGCGGACTTTAGCAAGGCTCATGCTTTTGTCTCTTTCACTGAACCCAAGAAGGTCTATGAAGCACTCGAAGATCAAGATTGGCTTGAAGCCATGCATGATGAACTTAATAACTTCGAGCGCAACAAGGTGTGGAAATTAGTGCCAAGACCCAAGGATTTCAAAAATGTCATTGGCACCAAATGGGTGTTCAAGAACAAACAAGATAAATATGGTATTGTCATTCGCAACAAGGTAAGATTGGTGGCTCAAGGTTTTTCTCAAGTCGAAGGTATTGACTTCGATGAAACCTTTGCCCCCGTAGCTCGTCTTGAATCCATTCGCATCTTACTTGCTTATGCATCTCATCATAATTTCAAGTTACAACAAATGGATGTTAAGAGTGCTTTCCTAAACGGTCCCATTAATGAGTTAGTATATGTCAAGCAACCTCCGGGTTTCGAGGATCCCAACCACCCCGATCATGTCTATAAACTCGATAAGGCGCTCTATGGACTTAAACAAGCTCCACGTGCGTGGTACGAGCACCTTAAAGAGTTTCTAGTTGATCGTGTGTTTAATGTTGGTTTAATCGATCCCACCCTCTTTACCAAGACGGTTGGAGGTGACTTGTTCATATGCCAACTCTATGTGGATGACATCATTTTTGGGTCTACTAACACCTTGTTCAATGAGGAGTTTTGCAAGCTTATGACCGATAGGTTTGAGATGTCTATGATGGGAGAGTTGGAGTTTTTCCTTGGCTTTGAAGTGAATCAATATCATGAAGGAACCTTCATCAAACAAGCCAAATACACTCAAGACATGCTCAAGAGATACAATATGCATGATGCCAAGCCTATGAAGACTCCTATGTACACAAACACTGTCTTGAAACCCGACCCCAACGGTAAAGAGGTAGATCAAAAGGTATACCGCTCAATGATTTGTTCTTTGCTCTACCTTTGTGCATCTAGACCGGATATCATGTATAGTGTAGGTAAATATGCAAGGTTTCAAGCCTCCCCGAGGCAAAGTCATTTGGAAGTGGTGAAACGAATCTTTCGATATTTAGTTCATACCCCAAATTTCGGTCTTTGGTATCCCAAGGGTTCAAGATTTTACCTCATATTCCGTTTTGATAATTAATGACAACATAACCATCGGAATGATTTATATTTAGAACACTTGCAGGTTTTATTTGACACATATGAAAATGCCCAGGTTATTCAAGTACACAATCTCAATGGGTTACAGGAATGATTCTAAAGGAAAGAGCTCGAAGAAACAAAGTTGGGATGCTGTTTTTGCAAGCAGCGGAGGCTCCAGTGAAACCACCGGAACCTCCGCCCCGTGCATTTCCCAGCTACCTCCAGGCACCAGCCTCCGGTGGAACATCCGATGCAACCTCCGCTGAAATCATCTTCGGGTGCATAAGAGCAGAGGCTGCAGCGGAGCCTCCGGTGAACCTCCAGTGGGCGGAGCCTCCGCCAAAACCACCGGAACCACCGTTGGTTCCACTGCCCCACTGTGGGGCTAGCCTCCGGTGGCACCTCCGGTGCTACCTCCGCTCAAAGTGCCTTCGGGTGCATAAGAGCGGAGCCTCCGGTGAACCTCCAGTGGGCGGAACCTCCGCCAACACCACCGGAGCCTCCGCCCTGAAGATTCCAGAAAGAAGAAAACTAGCCACACGGGTGCGCGTAAGTGAAGAGCACCGGAGCCTCCGGTGCTGCGTGGGCTGCTCAACGGTTGGATTGGGGAAGGGGTATTTAAAGCCCTTCCCCTACCTCATAAATGCCAAGCTTTGCCCACTCTCTCTCCTAGCCATTAATGAAAGCTTCAGCCTCCTAGATCTCCCTCTCCAACCACCCAAACACTCCGAAACTTTGTGGAGAGCTAGAGGAGACCTAGATCCGAGATTCCACCAAAGGAATTTCAAATCCATCCACCACATTCTAGTAGATCTAGAATCCTACTTTAGGCCTAGAAACTTTAGTAGATTTTGTGCTTGTATTTTCCACCTTGTTGCAAGAAGCTTCCGATTCGTTGAGAGCCTCCATCCATCTTGTGGAGTGTCCTCAACCTCGTGTAAAGGTTTGGTCAACACCTTCAAGTCGACCTCATAGTGGAAACGAGAATCTCCCTTACCGGAGAATCTCAAGGAGAATAAGGTGTGCACAACCGTTCTATTGAGGAGCGCCTAGGTGGCTCCCCACCTCTCCGACGTAGACATACTTATCTTGAGAAGGAACTACGAGAAACATATCCTTGTCTCCTTGTTTACACTTGTGGTTTATCTTGTTACCTTTCGTTTTACTTCCGTTGCGTATCTTATCTTGTATCACTTAGGTTGCTCACCTAGTTGCACATCTAGAGAACCTTATCTTATCTTTCTTAGCCCTAATTAAAAGGAAAAGAAGAAGAAATGGTATTCAACCTATTCACCCCCCTCTAGTTGACCATAGTGCACTTTCAGCTGTCACCTCGTAAGTCCAATCTAGGGCTTCTACAGCCTTGTTCCGACACCCTGCCGAAGAGGGGAATCGTCATCGGAGGCCTCTACGTCGCCATGATCGCCCCCGGACAGATGCGTGAGTATTTCATCTCGGGACTACGGGTCCATAACTGTATCTAGATGGTTGTTCTGTCCCATATGCCTCCATGTTTAGAGTATCGTGAGCTGCCTCACATGATTGAGACTACCGTTATTTAATTTTGCATGTTGTGTTTGTTGGGATCCGATGAACCATGAGATTTTTTTTTCATGTCAATCTGAGATGCTTCATATATATCCGTAGAGAGTTTTAATCTTTTCTTGCAATGCTCCGGTGTTTATGATTAACTTGGCCACATAGTTGTTGTCACCTCCAAGAGAGGGTTTATATGCTAGATGGTAGGTTCGTACCTCCCTTACATGAGTTCTCGAGTGACAGAAACGTGACGGATGGGGATGTGTTGTTACTAATAGGGAGAAAATAGTGGTGCTCTTGTATATGGACGAGGACCACTGCTTACATTACGTATTGTTCTTAATGCATTTGTCTGTTGCACGCAAAGCAATCACTTTGTCGCTGCAACTTAATACCAGAGAGATTTGCTGAATAGCTTTCTTGAGATGGACTTTTAGATATGGATGCATGATGGATAGCGTTCCATATGCCTTGACGTAAATTCCTACAATGTTAGAACCCATGAACTATATCTCGTCATAATAGTATTGTTGTACGTTCATGATTTGTCAATTGCCCAGCTGTAATTGTTCACCCAGCATGTTTGTTTTCTTTAGAGAGACAACACTAGTGAACCTATGGCCCCCGGTCCCATTTTCCTCATATTTGTAACCTTCTTTTAAGCTCTTCAATAATTGTTTCCTCGCTGTTCTACTTTTTTTTTACTTTTATTACTTTTCAAGACTCTATACGTTTAATTCTATCGTTTTCAGCAAGGCCGAAAGATTGACAACCTTCTAGGAAAGTTGGGGCAAGAGAGAGTTTGTTTTTGTGTGCATGTTCCATGCTTGTTGACGAGCCATACAACAAGCAACCTTCTCCAAGACTACAAAGCCCTAATGGTTCTATAAACCATGGTTCCTTAATTGGGGGAAATTTCCGCTGGACTACATCATACCTTCCGCCTGGGGTCTCCCAACTACTGTGTGATCACGTCATCATCAAGCCACCGGAGGGCTGCCTCTCCACGCCATCTCTACCACCAAGGCTTCATCTCCAACAACACCAAGACATCCAAGCAATAGGAAGAGAAGGATATGTCGCCGCCATCACCGCCATCTCCATCCGCGTCTCCAAATGTCTCTCTTGTTTAGTATTTGTAAGATTGAACATGGTGATGATGTACTCTATGATTTTCTATTCATCTATGTGTGGGTAATTGATTTGGTTCTAGGCTAAGGTATGATCTAGTATGAAATCCTAAACTATGTGGTATATTCTAGTGTTTTATTCTCTCTTCGGTACACGGAGGAGATATATGACTTTGTGTGAACCCTTCCGGTTGTGTGCTAACATCCTTCGTGTGACAACAAAGTTTATATGTCGTACACTACATGTGACAACCTGGGATTCATGGGGAATCACGTATTTATCTAAAAAACACTTGACACTTAGTTGCCCCTCTAGTACTAGTGAAACCGAATGCCTAGACACCGCGTAGTATAGTCATGTTCGTCTTCTGGGCTTAGAACTTCTTATTTGCTCCATGGATCGTTGTCGTGGTATATGAAATTTGACCACCATATCCATTGCTTTCTCCTATCTCTAAGATACTTAATGAAAGCATGGAGCACACATGCCAAAGATAGCAATCATATGGTTTCCAACCATCATGCTTTAAATTGACTCGCAGGTCAAAATAAATACAGTGGATAGCATTCCATAGAACTCTTGAATGATAGTGCACTATACCACATCACATATCATGCTCTGCAAAAACAAGTTAGATGAATCTAACGCTTGTGTATGTAACTTTTACGTGGATGTAGGTTCTACAGAGTGAACCGTTACTACCTACGAACAAAATCAGGCATGATTGTTCATGTTGCTAGATTGACATTACGGGGTGATTGAAACACAAACATTACGAAAAAAATTGGAGCATCAATCTAAAATTATTCATAATCATGATCCCCGTGTGGATCCAATCCACATGCACCGTCCATTATGTCGTCAACGAATCCAACTATAGAAAGACCCAAAGCTAAAGACGCACTTCTTCGGACTAGATGAGATATGCCAGGAAAAACTTGAACATCCTAGGATTGCCAGAAGTTTATAAAAATCTCACTATGTCGTTGAAAAAAAACCGACACAAATTATTGGGAAGCAATCATAAACAATCTGAATATTAGAGAGATTTATAATATACTTGCACAAACTTATGCAATACCCGCACACACCGGTGCTCTAGATCGTACATGTACCTACACATAAACTAGACTCTGATACCACTAGTGGTGTACGTAGCAGAATTTAAAATTTTCCGTCCTACGTAGCACACATGATCTACTATGCAGGTAAAGGCGTGGATAGATATGATTTGTTACCGACACAAAGCGCGGAAGTAGTGTCGATGACGATGTCGGTAATGCGTGATGAAGAGTCCCACGGCTAAGCCTAGCGGTGGGAATGTTGCCGATTCCCCCATATCCCACCTTCTGGATCAAGCAGAGTGAGGGTATCACATGTTACCCCTCTGAGAGCTGGCACACATAGGTCCGTCAAAATCCTGCAGCACTTTGCCGTCCAGGATTAGGCACCGCAGGTTTGCAATTAAGGTGGAGAAGTCCCAACACATGGGAAAGAGAGAGAGAGATATTAGGGCTAGGTCTAATCGAGAGAGATAGTCATCATCTCCCAATTAGACGAAGCCCTAAACCAATTAGAGGGTCTCTAATCAGAAGCTCTAATTCAATTATAGATGTTCTAATTAGACCCTCTGGTCCAATTAGTGAGTTTCTAATTAGAGGCTCTAATTAGATCCTAATCCCGAGAGAGAGAGAGAGAGAACTGCCCGAAGGCCAATTGTGTGTCTCAACAATGAGGAAGGGGGTGGGATTATATAGTGGGACAAGGGAGGAGACTTTCCTTGAGGGAGAGATTGTTTTCCCCTCCCTCCTTTGGCCGCACCAAGGCCCCTAGAAGGATTCGGATTGGACTCCTAGATGGAGTCCAATCCCCCTCCCCCTTTTTTCCTTTTTATTTTCCAATTTTTTCTCCTCATTTATTTATCAAATAAATAAGGGAAAAATCTAGGGAAGGCTAATGCACATTGTTAGACTGTGGCTCCCACCTGGTAGCCCCTAAAATTAGGGCTTGCCCATAGGAGGAAATCTTTCCCCCTCCAGCGCTGCCCCTTATATGGAAAGTCCCCCGGAACTCTTCTGGAACCCCGTGACCCCTATAGATAAAATCATCGAACTTATCTAACAATGTCAGAAACATATTCCCGACATCCTCGGACATCTCATATCCTCCATTGTATAGCATTCTGCCTACACCGACATTATTTCTCTCTTATGGTAATCTCTCGAAACGACTCCGATTGACACCGAACATGTTTATGTGATATTGTAATGATATCTACCATTACCTATTGATGTTATAAACATATTTCCAACATCCCTCGACATCTCATGTCCTCCGTAGTCTCTCATGAACATTTATTCTATCACGTCAGAATTACCCGAATGATACCCTACTCTCCTCCGGACCATCTAATGCAAACAACAGACTTTCACGCTTTAAGCGTGTGCCCCCTACATGTTTGATAACTAGTGGACATGATTGGAAAACATATTTCTCAGTCAATAATTAACATCGGGACCGTGGACGTCCATATTGATTCCTACAAGTTATACGAAAGAAAAACTGCTGAACCTGTTGGTTGCTAAGTAAGTTTCTATTACTTCGCGATACCAATCAATACCCCAGGACGAGATGAATGATAAGACTGTGATTAAACTCTTTAATCACCTTATCACATTATTCCCGATATTCGGTATGATTCATGTTATTCGTTACCGTGACATAGTATCCCCATGACTAGTGTCATGTCCTTGTCTGCATAGACTTATTTACCGATACTATTTCACCGAGTGGATTCTGGATGTATCTCTTTATTAACTAGAGGAGTAATTCCCAATCTTGAACTATCACAATGAATGAATGCTTTTGTGACCACTCAGTGTTTTCCTTTTCTATCACCCAGTTTACAGTGTGATACTTGACTATACCAAAATGATCCTTACGGTAAACATCATTGAATATTCTCATGGTCTAAGGAAGCAAACAAGACAACTATTCTGTGATCATACTATTTCGCAAAACTAATCTCGTAGTATCTCAACTACTTGGGTCTATCCAGCCACAATGTTAAAACAACATTGTGCTCACATTAATATTTACATAACAAATGTCCATGACCAGGAAAACGTGGTCATCTAACATTAATGAGTTTGTCTGTGAAACATGACAAAGAGTTATAACGACGTGTTTATGTTTCTACATGTGTGTATGGGTTTTCCTCTGAATCTCATGTTCAGTGACTATAGCAGTTATAGCATAAAAATATAATACATTAATCATGAAACCGATGTATTCTGTTGTCTCTTGGGCATACATACAATAGTTACAACCCCACGTGTAACGGCAACATCGCAGTTGCAACCGCACTTGCAACTGAAAAAATATCTCAATTACAACCCACTTAATACTGGTAAAAAATTCTAAGTTTCAACGTCACTTGCAACTGGATTTTTTTCAGTTACAACCCTACTCACAACTGAAAAATAACTCAGTTACAACACCACTTGCAACTGAAAAAACATCTCACATGCAACTAGAAAATATCTCAGTTGCAACTGAAAATATCCCAGTTGCAACCCTACCTTGTGACAGGAAAATCTCAGTTCAAATCACATTTGCAACTCAAAAATATCCGCAATATCTTAGTTCTGGAAAAAGAAAGTCTGATTACAAGTCTACTTAAACGGTTAAGAAAAATCCAGTTACAGCCTCACTAAGGCCCAACAAAAATTTAGAAAAAAGGCCTCTTGATGCATATATAGGGAAAACAACAATTGAAAACCACAACCCACAAAAACCCACAAAGGACAAAAGTCAACTTGGATCATTAAAAAAAAAGACACAAATGAAAAAAAAAGGGGCCTAAGCCCGCCCTAGCAGCCACAAACTACTACTAGCCAGCTAGAATAGATGCAGCCCATTTACAGCCCGTTCAGCCACCCCTTGGTTTCGAAAAAAATCCAATCGCACGAATCTCCGTACACATTTAGTTGAGAATTAGCAAAACCGCTATGTTTTCTCATATAGTGATTATAAGATGTTGAGGCTAACATGATGAAGAAGGAAGACATTTGTCATAGTCTGATAACTCACTATGCTGCAGCGGGGACCTAAACAGTAGCCTCCAAGAGCAAACATATAGAAAGAGAGAGGAGGCAAACATAAAAGCTGGAGGTTGACAGTGATACGGAGCCTACTTGGGAAAGAGCCGATATGTTTGCCGGTGGTGCGATGTGCCACGCTACCAAATGTATCACACCGTCAAGGCATTTCCTTGCCCCCAATCATATTGCCAACCGCCAATGCAAGGTCGATTGAGAACTCGATCGTTTCCCATGGAGCTGCTTCTCCAAAACCTTTTTTGTTTTTAAGGAAATATCTGTACAAATATTAGTATTGTACTGTAGTAAACACGGGATGTTCATGCAATAGGAATGTTGTATCGAAAATCTGAAGCTTCCTGCTGACGTTTCTTTTATATTTTCCAATGTAGCTTGCATCTATGAGTAAAGAAGTTGGGTGCTCTTTTCCGACATATATTATCGGGTGTTATTTGCCTCTTCCACATGGTCACATTGCACGAAGGCATGCAACAAGTTGCTGAGGAGAAGTGCAAGATTCTGAATGTAGACACACAAGCAATCATCTAAGTTGATGGTGGCATAAGAGTTTATACCAGCCCACCTTTCTTAAATTAATTAAATTAACCCACCAGCTAGACTATTGCTCCACAGATTCACAAGCAAAATGATTAGAATTAAGAAAAGCCAGCAGTACTAGTAGCAGCGATCATACAGAATGGACAAGGAAGACAAGAGTCCTTGCAGGCGAAAGAGATAGCCATCCTACCAAATCATACACCACCACTCCAGCCTGTAGGACGCCATAAATAAAATGGGTACCAAAATAATACCCTCCAGCCCATCGACCACCCACCCATGACACTAAGCAACAATAACAACAATCATGCATGCATGCTCCAGATGGATGGATTCCATTCGAAAAGTCAGCTTGTCTTTAGCAGACCAGTAAACTAGTGAAGCTAACTGTACTGCTGTTTCTGCCATGAGACTGAGAAGGGACTCTTCAGGGCAGTGCCAAGAAGGACATGAGGAGGGTGGCAATGGAGGCGGCCAGTGTAATCGATGGAAGCAAGCCTGCCGCGGCGGCGGTGCCGTCCATGCTGCCTGTCCCCATCGGGCTTAGGCTGCCTCCCAGCCCGGTGCCGTTGAACCCGGTGCCCATCCCAGGGCTGAAGGTGCCCGTACTCGTCCCGGTTCCTGTACCTGTACTTGTCCCGGTGCCCGCAGTCGTCCCGGTGCCCGCCGTCGTCCCAGCAGCACTGCGTCAAAGAGACGAAGCATTACACACTCTTCTGTTTCCATATAGAAATTTATGTCAGCGGAACTTCTGAATTCTTGTCTATTTCCTTTTCCTTATGCATAGTATGTTCATGGATCCTACTACACTGACTGCATCATCCTTCTGCCAGTTCAGCTATATTTTTGCCTTCAGACATGACGCACATGCTATAGAAGAAAACCTGTCGGCCTTTTCAGTTTCGACGTGACGATCAGCCATATAAAATGTTTTGTGCTTCTCTTTTGTCAGGATGTTATGACAAAACTGCAAGACACTAAAGTCAAGCAATTGTTTTTGCTTCTCTGAAAAGTCTAGTAGTTACAAAGGATGGAAGCTGGCTACGAAAAGCTGGGGTTCTCCATCTTAATAGAAAGCCCTCAATGTCAAAATCGGTTGGGAAAGTTGCAGTTGAGCAGCTTGAAGGACTTGTCTGTAAAACGCTTGAAATCGAAAGAATATTTATTTGGAGTCCTGCACTGTGTGGCCAAGGGAACACTTGTTTTGGTAGGTTATCTTATCAACTTGATCTAGGTATCCCGCAAGAAGAAACTTGTTTTAACTAGTGTCGGTGTACCATGCATGATTGACAACCTCTATTTTATTGCAACCATGATTAATATTGAAAGGTGTATTTGACTAGTTTGTGAGAATCACTTTGACTCAAATGAGGAACTGGTGGAAGGAAACGCGATGAAGCTTCCAGCATCTGATGCTACTATACATACAAGTAAACTTAATGCAAGAGCAAGCAAGATAAAGTGTATGTACCTGGCACTCGAAGGAAACGTACACCCTGAAAAACCTGCAGGCCGGAGAGCAAGATGAAGAGAGAAGACGAAGGTAGGTGAGAAGTGAAGGCAGAGAATGGCAGTGTGAGATGAGACTGAACGTACTGGGGTCGGCCGAGGACAGAGTGGCGGCGCCGGTGAAGTCGCAGGTGGCGCCGGAGGCCCTGTACTTCTGGAAGTAGCTGTTGGCGGCCCAGGAGCAGTGTGCGGCGACGTCGTTGGGGTTGTAGCACGCCCCGGTCTGCTGGATCTCCGTGCAGTCGGCTCCCTGCCCGCAGGAGAAGTCGATCGCTTTCTGCAGCTCCGCCGTCGACTGGTCCGACCGGCACACGCAGAAATCTAACAGATGAAAAGAACAAGGATTAAGAATGAAGAAGAAAATTAGAGAAAAGAGTGTAGATGAGCTACAGCCATGAGCCAACCTGAAGCAACAAGAGCAGAGGACGAGAGGAGCACCGCCGCGACCAGCACCAATGCCGCTTCCATCACCCCAAGACGCAGAGGAAACAACCGATGCTGGGTGGAAGTGAAAGCGCCGGAGAGCTGAGGATCTGATCAGTAAGAACTCTCCGAACTCTGGGTAGCTTGGTAGTCACCGTCAGAAGAAACCTCGAAGGTTGGCGCGGGTAGAGCAGGCACTATGTTTTTCTAGGAGTACTTAAAAAGAGAGACATGGAGCGTGCGTACTCGCTGTACTTGCTCTGTGTAAGCGTGTAGTTGTGTATCGCCCGATCGAGCCGCTGGTTGGTGGGCTACAGGACAAGGCGCCAACGATTGTGTGCTCGAGCCCAAAGTAGTTTGGTGCGTCCGTCGGTTCGATCCGTCGCGATGTTACTTTTTTTCCTTACTGCTTCTTCAAGTAACATGCGACGGATCGACGCTGGCGTGGATCTGGATTGCGCGTTTTCTAATGCTGTATGCTCTCCTCGGCTCTTCAGCAACGGTCGAATCGGATACTCGTGGGCGAGGCCATACGTTCGTCGCTATAAACACCGTAGTAGCAAAGGAAGCAGGAGTGAGGGGGATGGTTGTGATGACTGCGGCGTGGTGGCGCATGGCGGTGCCCCGTCGGTGCCGGCTCCTTCGGGTTTTTTTTTTTACTTTTTACTTTTTAAGCATGTACACAATTGGTCTGTGCATAACTAAGATACACACAGGCAAAACTCGTCCAAAACATAAAAGTAAAATAGGCGAATTATATATTAGGATGAGAAAGTGTAAAACGCCTAAGATATCGGAGGGCCTATCTGTAAATTATGCTGTCATCCATGTGAGGATAAAAACTCCTTCACCGTATCCTCTAGACGCGTATACACCTTCGTAAATAGCTCACGATGCTCCACACGCTACAAGACCACGAACGGATAGTAGCTATACTCATGTAAATTACCTCCATGATAAAGGAATTTTTATCATTAAAAATCTTGTCATTTCTATATATAGCCAAAGCGATCAAATCACGGCTAACTCTGCCACCCTAATAAGTCTCTTAAACCTTTTATCCACCCCGTTTAACCAGCTGCCAAAAATATTGGTAATAATTAGTGGTGGGTATAAAGTAGAACCTATCTGGATGATTGACCATATAGAACTAGCAAATTTACACTCGAAGAAGAGGTGCTTGATAGTGTCGTCCTTATGACAGAAGACGCACTGGTTACTTCAATGTCAATTGCGTTTTGCAAGGTTATCTTTAGTAAGAATAAATCCCGGCGAAGGTACCATGCAAAGACCTTATTGTTAAGGAGAATTATCATTTTCCAAATTTTCTTGTTGTTATCCACGGGCCCATCCAATTGGTTCAATGCTTTATACGTAGAATTCAATGTGAACTTACCACTAGTGTGTAAGTTCCAACAAATGCTAACCGCTTTAACAACTCGTTTCAGGATGCTAGTCGAGGTCCAACGAGGTCCCTTCGCAACGTTATCGTAGGTGGGCTATGTTCGAACACCTTAGCGAGTATACCGCTTTTGTGACGTGCCAAGACTATATTGAATAAACCTGGATATTGTTCGCGAAGGGTGGCATTACCTATCCACTTGTCCTCCTAAAAACTTATCTCAAATCCATCCTTTATATAGAAAGAACCATATGGAAAAAAGAACTTCTTCGTCGCCATTAGGCCAGCCCAAAAATGAGAATCACCTGGCTTCCAAGAAACCAGTGAGCTTTCGAGCCTATATACTTTGTCTTTAGGAGAGTTTGCCAAGCCTCATCTTCGGTAAATAGTTTGCATAATCACTTTCCGAGGAGAGTTCTATTCTTGACCTCAAGGTTTTAAATACCCAACCCTCCTTGTTCTTTGGGACAATGTAACACCCGGGGGATTCCTCCCAATTAGATTTGGTTGTTTTTCTTTTTGTTTTGCATCACATGCATCATATGCATTGCCCCTGTTTTCAAAACAACTTAAAAAAGTTCAAACCAATTTAAACTTTCAAACATGTCCAAGTTTCCAATTAAAAGTGGCAAACTAAACAACTCAAAATGTTTTCAATAGTTTTGAATTTGAATCAATTAAAATGCTTGTTAATAAAACCCCCCTTTTATTAACACCCTAATGGTAAATTCCAGTTCAAATTCAAATAAAATCTTTCATACTTGGCATGTTCCAATTATGGTTTAAAATTGCAATCTTGCAAACATTTAAGCTCAATAAGTTTTCATAGTGTTTGAGCTTATTGAATAAAACTTGCTTATTTTAAAAATCAAATCTATGTGAAACCCTATTTGAAATTCAATAGCAAATTCAAATCAAATTGACATTTCAAATTTTTGAAATTTATGTTAACATGCTTTGACTTTACTGTTTTGTAATTCAATAAAAATTAATTCATAAAATGAAAACCCCTAAAACCTCTTTCTTTTTCTCTCTCTTTCTGTCCTACAAATAAATATGTGTGTAAACAGAAAAAAGAAAGAAAGGGGGAGGCAGCCAGGCCAGAGGCCCAACCATCCAGCCCATACCCCCCTTCTCCTCCTACCTTTCGGCCCAAGGCCTCCTTCCCCCACCTCCGTACAGGCGATGACACCATCGCTGATAGAAAGAGACAACCGAGCTCCCCCTCTCCCCCTCCTTTTCTACCCAGCCTCTGCCCCCTCCTTTCCAAACCCTAGCCCTACTCCATCTCCTGCGCCGCCACTTCCTCTCTTCCTCCTCCCCGTCGATCTCCCTCTCTGCCATTGATCTTTTTCTGTTCTGTCTGTGGCACTTTTCCTGACGCCAAGAAGAACACCTCCGGGGCCGAGGTTGCCGTGCTTGGCGCCGCCGTTGAGGGCCTCGCCAGTCCACGCCAAGGCCGGGAATGGCACCGGGGAGGTGCCCTCTGCGCCTCCGTTCCCTCGGCCAGGCCCGGGAAGCTTCGTAGCCCCCTCGCCGTCGATGTTTTCCTCCCGGGCGCGCGGCGATCGTCGCCGCCATCCCCGTCTTCTCCACGTCCACGACACTCCGTCCTCGCCTCCGAGCTTCCCCACGGTGAGCCCCGACCTACCCGCCTCTTCCCCCGTCCTCCCCTCCTGCTCTGTGAGCCTGCCGTCGAGCAGCGCTGCCACGGTCGCCGCCGTCGCGCCGTTTCTGAACCATGTCGCTGTTCCGATCGAGGTTCAGTTTGGTTCAGTTAGGTTCAGTTAAAACGCGCGGTATTGCCTCTTATTCTGTCACGCAGAGATCCTATCACAACTCGCACGCCTACCCCAGTGGTACTGCACCCTGCACCGCGCCGCGAGCGCCCGGGATCGAATCCCACCCAGCCGATTAAAGGCCAGCCTTTTTGGCTGTTTGTCACCGCGCGGCTGGCCCACCTGTCGGTGACGCTGGTGGCCAGCGTGGCTTCCACCCGCGCCTGCGTGTGCGCCAGCGTGGCGCGGGCCCGCTTGTCAGCGACCCAGGGTCGCTGTGGTGTTGTGCCGCACCCCTTTTTGATCACAGATTTCGCAGAGAGGCCCATGTTTCCCCAGTTTCTTCACCATCAGGTCCCTGGCTATTAAATAAAATGGCAGAACACTCCCTACACTTTGAAATTGCATAACTTTTGAATGTTAATTCCAAATCCAACAATTTTAATATGTTTTCCACACCAAATTAAATTCTTTACCTGTTTAAACCATTTGTATACTGTTTTGAACATTTCAAATGGTTTCAAAAATTCAAATTCAAACAACTCTTTCAAATTTGGTCAAATTCATAACTAATTCATTTTAACTCCAAATTTGAAAAGTAAAATATGTTTTACAATCAAAATTCTCTAAACTTTGCAAATATAAACTTTGTTTTCTATTTTGAATAAATTAAATTGCTGAAAACAACTATTTCTTAATTAATGCATTTAAAATTGTCAATTTAATAACTTGCTCATCTAAAATCCAAATTCAACAAATGAAATATGTATTCCATCTAAAATTTTGTGTTCTTTCCAAATATAAATTTTTTTATCTGTTTTGAACATTTAAAATTGGTGAAAACAACAAATGTTTGTTTAAATCATTTAAAATGCCAAAGTTCATAACTTAATAAATAAAATTCCAAACTTGGTAAACAACATATCAAACTGAAGCTATTGTTGTTTTCTTATTGTTTTCATCATCCATGCATCATTCTAATCAACTTTCACATGATGGTTGTTTGTAGATCATTTAATTCAACATTAATTCATGGGCTTTTCCATATGCAATCCAAATTGCATATGGGCCCATTTAAATATGTTTACCATGCCAACTAGTTTATCTTTGATGCATCCTCAAACTTATCATGCATCCATATCTTGATCATGCTGGATCTTTTGCCGTAGTAGTAATTATTGCATCCGGTGTTTGTTCTAGTTCGTTGCTTCTTCGCGGATAGGACGCTGAGATGATGTGAGCAACGACAAGTTCTTCGGATATACCTCTACTTGCCGGATCTCAGGCAAGTATACTCACTTGCTGCCTATGGCTGCCTTTCATCAGCAATAATGTGGTAGAATATGAAGCACTACTCCATGGCTTGCACATTGCAAAAGAAATAGGCGTCAAACACATACTATGATACGGAGACTCACATTTACTACAGCACCAGCTTAACCATACATGGGATGCTAAATGCCCCATAATGGCGGAATAACGAAGAACTGTAGAAGAATTCGCCATATGCTTCCTAGGATTTGAAGTAAATCATGTAAAGCGGGAAAAAAAATGGAACGCGGATGCCTTATCCCGGATGGGCTCGGAAAGGGTAAAAATATTACCACTGGGTGTATTCATTTAGCATTTGTTCGAACCATCCATCAAAGGCGGAGATGCAGACTATCCCCTAGTTTCTGAGTCAATTGAAATATTGTTTGTAATCCCGGACTGGACGGTACCATACCTGAATTTCTTAGTTGATCAGAAATTTCCAGACAGAGTAGACGAAGTCTTGCAAAGGTAGATTAAATGCTGATGCAAAGGATACACAATAATCAATGGTTACTTGTATAAACACAGTACATCCGGAATTTTCCAGCGAGGTATTTCGCCGGAAGAAGGACGAAAAATTCTGCAAGCAATCCATGCCGGAAATTGCGGGCGACATGCACAATCTAAGAGCATTGTGCATAAAGCATCCAAAGCAGGGTTTTTCTGGCTTACAACCAAGAAGGATGCGGAACACATAGTTAATACATGTGCCAGATGCCACTATTACGCCAAGCAGACCAATATGCTGGCCCAAGCACTCAAAACTACTCCCGTTACTTGGCACATTCGCAGTCTAATGATCAAGTTGAACACATGAATAGATCTATTCTGCAAGGCATACGTCCAAGACTCGAATGACCTCTTCACAGAGCAGCAAGAACATGGGTAGAAGAGCTACCTTCCATGCTTTGGAGCATACGCACAACGCCGAATAGATCAATGGGGAAGACGCCTTTTTTCTTGATTTATGGAGCAGAAGAAGTGCTTCCTACGCACATGATCCATGATAGCCCTAGAGTGCAAGCTTATGATGAGGCAGATGTCGAAACTGCACGACAGGATGTCGTCAATCTTCTGGAATAAGAACGAGAACTTGTGTTACAAAGATCCACCATTTATCAGCAGGGTTTAAGGCGATATCATAGCCGGAAAATCAAGCATCGTTCTTTTAAAGAAGATGATTTGGTGCTAAGAAGGATGCACAAAAGAGAATACAAGTTAGCCCTAGTATGGGAGGGTCCTTTTGTCATTAGTAAAGATATGAAAAATGGGTCATACTACCTTGTAGATGTTCGGGATGATGAAGATGACCCGAAAAATAGCAATTGCAAGAGGAAAAGGACACATAGATGTAGAGCTAGGAGAGACAAAATGGCCTTAGAGCATCCAACAGTTACGTCCTTTCTATACCTAGTCCAATTCTATGTAAACATTATTGAGACCATGAAATAAAGTTGTCGGAAATTCATGCATTTTCTTTTTTGTGTTTTACATTAAAGCATGTTTCATATTTTCTAATTCCCAATGATCTTTCAATTTGCTTGAATGTTAACCCGAATTTTGCCGGTGTGCTCAGAGTTAAGAAAACTGAATGCTTTTTAAGCCTAACAAAAGTTAGCAGGACACCGGATTGTGCCTGCGTGCCTGGGGTTCATACTTTTATTTAGATCCTTATTTTCTTAAGTATTATCTCATTGTTTGCCTGCTGGGTCACTGGATTAGTAAGTTAAAGTGCCAAAGTATGACTCATGATTTCGAGTTTAGACTGATTGATTTCTTAACCCGGTTGCTCAGCGTGAAGATTTCATACTTTAGAACCATTCAAACACTAAGAAAGGTTAAAGCATACAAACTAGAGAACTTAAAAGAAAAGGAGACAAATTAACTTGCAAGAATAATTTAAACTGCAAAAGCATAGATTGTTCATACAAAATAGGCATTTAGAATGCATTACATAATGAGTATTACATTGTTAAAATAAGTAATGCATTTCTTCGCCTTCCGACGGGTGTAGGGCTATGATCTATTCGGCATCCGCAAACTCGTCGTCGTCGTTGCTATCACTCGGATTCTCCCGACTTAAAGGAATTACTTCCTTCGGATAAAAGTGGTTGTGGAGACCATCCGAGCGATCTTGAAAGCATACCCCTTGACAGACTCGAAGATGTCTGCCCTTTGAGCTTCAGTGTAGTCTTGGGGATGCCGGTTGCGACGCGCCATGTTTTCGTGGAGGGGTAGTGCATAAGAATAAGCCAAAGGGCCATCCGCACTCCACCGCGAGCGGCAAACTGCATCCAGGATTCCCGCTACATGATAACTTCGTCGAATGCAGCTGGGAGTTGCCCAATGTTGGAGTATTCGTCTTTTTTGATTGGAAAGAACTTGCTCACAAGTTTCCTTCTAGATTTCTTCATGCTTTCGACGAAACCGCCGAAATCACAGATACGCTCGATCCAAGAAGAAGAATGGTATCCTTCCCTATAAAGCATGAATAAGCAGGTATTATTATAATTCAGAAAAAGAACAATAAGTTCGAAACTGAAAGAAAACTGGTAAAGCTAAAAAGCATATCGAGGATGTGTTTGTCTATCTCCATGACCTCCTCTAGGCGATCGTGAAGAGCATACTCCAAATCCTAGATGGTGGAGCTGTCTTTTTTGCACTATGCTTTAAGCCGAGCCTCGGAAATGTCCAAGACCTTTTGGCTTTTAGCGAGCTCCTTCTGGATCTTCATGTTTTCCTTGTGAAGTTCCAGGTTTTCGTTATGGAGTTGTTGAGAATTGCCAGCATCGCAACAATCTGCTTCATTTCAGCAAGCAGGGTTGTAGAGATGGAAAACTAGTTAGCGCGAAAGCATAGAACTCGCAAGACAAATAGCATACAATGAAAAGTATGCTTACAAGCATTCTCCTTGAATTTCTTTTGAAGCTCTGCAAGCTCCGACTCCTTTTCCTCCGTAATTTGGAGGAGTGAGCGCAACTTCTTATTTTTAATGGGAAGCTTTTTGAGCACTTCCATGTTAATACTTTCGGCGGTTTGCTAAGAGAGAGAACGGGAGAGAAAAATCGGTGAATCCAAATAAAGAAGATTGTATCCTAAAAAGTATTAATGTGAAAAGAAAGCTTTCGTATTAATTCTTGGGGATGGAAGCATACCTGGCTCATCTTTTGGAGGCTCGTAAGCATGTCGGTGAAGTCCTTGCTGTAATCTGCGAAGGAGATCCCCAGATGACAATGCCATCTTGAATGACCTGCCGTGGGGAGAAGGTATAGTTATTACGGATAATTAAACCACTTTGCAGCCAAGGACAGATCAGGGGTCTTTGACGAATTGTTTTTTAGCCCATTTGTGCATATAGCCATTCTCGTCAAAGCATGCTTCCTTTTTTTACCTTGAAATTTTGGTAAAAAGACAAAGCGTCTTCATTGAGATTGACGGAGAACGAATCTCCTTGCTCTGGTTGTGCCGCCCTTTTCTGCACATCCGGAAGGGATGTATCAGGCTGGCTGGGCTGGCTGGAAGGCGAAAGATCTTCGTCTTGAAGTGGGACGGGATGTTCTCCCAAAACATCCTCCACTGGTGTGTCCCGGGCGACGATGGGAGAAGGCTTTGGCTCTCAGTGTGCGAGAACTTTCCGCCTTTTCAGTTTTGTCCCCTTTAGAGGATGGGCGAGAGTCTGGAAAGAAGGAAAAGAAAGCTAAGAATTAAGCCAAAGAAAATTCTGCATGCAAAGAGAAAGATATGATAAATACCTATAAGTCGCGAAGGCTACGCCGTCTAGGTTAATGGCTTCCGAGGTGGAAGCAGACTTCTTGTGCTTCCTACCTCCAGCCGTTGCAACCCTCGTTTTCAGGGTCGCCTCCTCTTCTAAGGACACAAGTTGGTCTTCCGGCAGAGTCTCAATCTGCAAAAGCATGAAAAGATGTTAGTATGATTTCGTGTGTGCAAAGAATAAAACCTTCCCTAGAAGACAAAAGCATGGAAATTACCTAGGGAGGAGGGTTTTCTGCGGTGTACATGGCCAGGCTCTCGAAGTACTGGGTGCGGGTGGATACCAAATGATTCACCCTTATCCGGAACGTTTTGTCGGACATTCCAGACTCGTTCACCCGCATGGAATCCTATGGGCCTTGATAGGTGCAGAGAAGATGGCCGAAGCAGTGAGAGAGTGGCTAGATCCACCATCCCAGCCAGCAGAAGACGATGTCCATCCCCGTAAGAGGTTGGGAGGACACAACTAACTTGGAAATCCGCCTCTAGATCCTTAGGAGATCTGGCAGCAGTTCCTGGACGACATCCAGTGCCCAGTTATCTCTAGGAGAGGCGACGGAATTTTCAAAGGGCGGAATCCCTGTATCCTTTTCGGGATAAGGGATATCCTAATAGTAAAAGAGGGAACCTGTCCAATGTTTGACGGATTTCGAGGTTTTGATCTTTGGGAACCATTCCTCTCTGCCACAATGCAGATTGAAAGTAATGGTTCCGCAAATAGGAGGAAGGTCGTCAGAAGTATTTTGCTTCACATAGAAGCAGTATTGGAAAAAATATAACCTAGGAGCTATTCCTAGGTTTCCCTCGAATAAGGCTTGAAAGCCGGAAATATAGAGGATGGAGTTGGGGGAAAGATTATGTGGCTGAACGCCGTAGTGGTGAATAACCTGAAGGAAAAAGGCGGAAGGGGGATGTAACGTAAGGACCCCAGACCGACAGTCTGAAACCCTCCGTATGCATACATTCACGATCCCAGAAAGATCAGTCGTGAACAACATACAAAGTTGGCACACAGAAATACATCATCCATTACACGAATACATAAAGGTATTACATAAAAGATCACATGATCAAGTTTAACACAACTGCCACATAGGGCAGGCAACTTATCAAACACAGCGGAAGACAATTAAAACACAACGTAGTTGAGCCAAAGTCACGCCTTAACCTACAGGCTGCTCACCCGGAGACGATCCTAGTTCGCAAAGCCGTCAACTCCGTACTTCTCTTCATTGATCTCCTTCGGAGGCTCCTTCTCAAAGTCTGGCAAGTAGATACCAGGGGCGAAACCATAATGAGTACATTTGAATGTACTAAGCAAGACATCCATCATGTCACTTACCAACATGCAAGTATGCTTATATGGTGGAATAGGTAGGCTATAAGTAGGGTTCACTATCAATGGTGTTCATATATGATGACACCACAGTTGCAGTCAGGTTAATCTGTATCTTCGTTGAAGAAGATACTTCAGAAGAAAAATAATATAATTTTTATTTCTCTTGTAGATATCACATGTACAAGAGGTTTTGTAAAGTTTTTTTAAAGAATATTTTCTCTTTGCAAAACTTCTTGGAATCAGTTTCCAGAGTTCTTGCTTAGAGTAGAAAAGGTTTTCTTTGCAAAACATTTTGTTTTGTATAACAACATCTGGCTTTTCATCATCGACGATACCTCCACGGTATAAGTTTCCATTCCTTTCTGAACTTCACAAGTTCAACACTTCCTTTCCAAAATTCCTTTTCAAAAACTTCCTTTTTGAAAACATTGACACAATGCTAGCTACATGGCCATTCAACTGTCCATATACGAGGACGCGGCTTCTTCGAAAAAGTTATACTCTGCAGAGGTTTACACATCCACCAGATCCAGTACACCTCCCGTGAACAATCACGGACTGTAACAACAGTATGTAAACATCAGGTATCTGATCATAACCATCCACTATGTTCAAGCTAGAATGTGTCTATCTCTCAGTTGAGTTTTACCGGTCACCGCCGGCACCGGGCTAATCCCTGCCAGCCAGGATGCCTCAACTGATGCGACCGGAGGGAAACTCAATCCCACACTTTTTATGTCTCAACTCTTGACAACAATCGGTTCAAGGGATTCCGTCCCTTATAGCGTTTGAGATAGAACACACACTAACAAGGACAAGCTTCCAGTTAAGCCCCGTGCCCATGTTGGGGTAGGGTGGCAGTACGGTAAAGGTTGTCCAGCGAAGACTAGGTTATGTGTCATTTTTGAAAAACACCATTTTCTCAAAAATGACCACTTCCTCATTCCTCCGGAGAACAAGGATCCGCCTTTTCTCCGGGTTTTTCCGTAAAGCCTTTGTTTTGTAGAATCACAATTTTAGGGTGTCCACTTAGGGACTAGTATATTTGATGGTAATAAATACCATATGGTGGCTTATGGGCTTGGTATTACCAAGTTTAACTACTGGCATAATAGTAACCTATATAATAGTATAGTAGTAATTTCCACATCAAAAATAGTTTTGATAATCAAGTTTTGGTAAAACTTCAGAGGTAAAACATGCATGATAGATAACGATAAGTATTGTATCAGCAAGCATCAGGATGGCTTGCCTGGTAACTCCTTGTGTCCCTGGTTTTAAGTGACTGGAACTTGAAACAGAGCTTCACGACACTCCCTTCCTCTTCGTTTTCTAACGTCGTAAAAAGAATAACGGACACACGTTCAGAACCAATCAAGGAAAGCAACAATACATAACAATACATACAGCAAGGAAACTAATAATAACCTATCACACAATTATTAATTGAGGCAAACAATCAGACAAACACACTTGGCAGAAATGCCATTTAATAAGACAACTTAAGGTTGGAGGAACATAACTCACAACCTCAATATCATGGATTCAGTGGGTGTGCCACTCTCATACCAAGATATTAATAAACCCAAAATAAACTTAGTTTCACAAGGGTGAGACTACTAAGAGTATACAAAACATGCACAATAATAATCATGGCAATGGGTCTATCAACCACACCACAAAAAGAACAAGGTAGCTAATCTGCTAAGCCTAAATTCACATCAAGAATAAATAAGGCACATGATTTGCAAAAGTTACTTGTACAAATCAGTGAGCCTACACAAGGGTAACAAGGTAATAGACTCATCACAAAACACACAATTTCTCATAGTGAGAACAATAGAAACAATGACTAAAAAGGAGGAATCCTATGGACATGATTCTACTAAGGGTTTGCTATGCAAGCAAGCATAATAAGTAAAGTACTAAAATGCAAACAAGGAACCATGTTATCATAAAGGGAAATGAAAACATGTCCTCATGCTAGGATACACAAATATTTACCGAACACAAGTTGGCAGGAAAAACAATTCAATACACGAAAAATGCTAGGGAAACTAGTACTACTCAAACATGAAGAATCAATGGATGCATTTCAATCAAGTAACTGAAATACAACCAGAGGGTCCATGTCATAAAAACAGGAATGAAAAACATCTATAATTGCTATAACAAAAATACCCCATTTAATAAAACAATGCATCAATTTGCAGGGCAACTCCTACATACTAGTGGTAATAAAGGGGGCATTACTAGAGGAATCAAACAACACTCCAAGAATGGATTTTTCCTAGCAATCCACACATGATTACAACCACTTACAAACAGAATCATACATATTTCCATTTAGCACAAAAAAACTCAAGGCAAAAATACTAGGCACTCATTAGTTAGAGAACTATATAAAAGAAACACATCTAGTGTGGGGGAAATAATGTTTCCACCAAAAATGCAATGACACCAGTGGGTGTTCCACTAGCATAACAAAGCATTAAGAGGTCACAAGGCCTCTGGTCATTCTTGCTAAAAATTAACAAAAGCCTAAACTAGCACCTAGTGCAATAACCATACTAGTAGAAAATAATAGGATGCTAAAATAAGCAAGGTAATGCTACTCATGCTATTATTTCCACACAAGTGAAAACTTTAGGGTTAAAGTAATCATAAAAACATAACCAAAATGCTACTGGTCCTATGAATACAACACAAAAATATGTGGCTACACAACCACAAATGTTTATGTCAAAAATTCCACACATGAGGGAATTTTTCCATAACATTCTCATAGTCATGACAAAGCTACTCATGCTTTTCTACCAATTCAAATGCAAGATAGCAGAGGTGATAAAAACACAATATAAGTACCAACATGGTACTGGATCCAATCAAAAATCCAAGTGCGTGCACATAAATTTAACACTCAAAAATTGCTATGCAAGATTTAACTAGAGAATAATCATATGCTAATAACAAAAATCCTATTTCTTCTCAACTCAAGTCCACACAATCTAACATGCTAAAATAGCTAAGTACATCTTAGAAAACAAGTTCACAAAACTTTTACATGCTAGAAATCAATATTGCAACACAAAAATAACTCACACAAATTAATTACCTAAAAATGCCAAAATGGCAGAAACATGTAAAATAAAGATCTGTCCACCAAATTTTCTATGATGCTCTAAAAATTAAACCAAGCTAGGTTTGGATAGCCCTAAACATATACAAGACCATCCAATTGAGTTTGCATCAAAAATCATTTTTAATTATTTTATCAAAATCACCAAAGTGCTCACTGGTGTTTTACCAAATTGCATTCCATTTCAAAAATACTAGGAATTTGGAAGCAAGGTTAATTTCTCCTGTTAGTAAACTTCAAGGGCTTTCCAATGCAATTTGATATACCTCATTCTAAGGTGTGAAATGAAAATGGTGCTCATTTTGGTGTTTCTGGTACCTGTTGCCAAAACATTTTTCATTCCTAAAATAACGATCCAAATGTAGATCTACAAATTGGAGGTGGTTTAAATTTTGTTGGTTTACGTCTGTTAATTTTGGTTTGGTCAAATTCATCTTTTAGGTTGCCTTTTAAAGCCAAAAGCAAACATACACTTTTCTGTCAAAAATTAAAAGGAAAAATATACTAGGGATGGGCCAGATCCAACTGGGCCGGCCAGATCCAGATCCCACCGCGAGGGAACCCAGCCGTAGCCGCTGACTCGCGGGCCAGCCGGCCACGCGGGCAGCCACGCGGCAGATCCGTGGCCCCACGGGCCAGTTTGACCTCCCACGCGCGGGTCAAGGGTTGATGGCATCAGCGCGACGTCATCCCGATGTCACTCGCCGGCGGGACGGCTCCGGCGAGCCAAAATCGGGCGATACAATCCACCATTTCGCGATTCGAGGACACCCACGCATTTCTTACAACGAGGGGAATCAAACTAAGGCAGTCTCGCTTCCAGGGAGGTCGCCGGAGAGCGGCGGCGACGAGGGCTCACGGCGGCCGGACAGCGGCCACGGCTCGGCGTTGTTCTAGAGGGAGAGGGAGAGGGGAAAAGGGGCCGGGAGGTTCGCCTGCTCACCGTGAACACAACGGAGGGCTCGGTGAGGTCGGAGAATGCACGAGGCAACCGCGATAGCTCGCCGGAGTTCATCGGGCTCGGGGAAGAAAGGTGGACGGCGCGGCCTCCTCGAGTCGTTCCACCTCGATTCCCTTTGCACCGAGTACCACCATGACGAGGCGGAGACGATGAGCTACACGGTGGACGGCGGCGAGCTCAGAGACGGCCGCTTCGACGGCGAGGTCCTCGGGCTAGGGTTTGGTAGGGGAAAAAAATAGAGAGAGAGAGAGAAACTCGAGGGGGAGAGAGAGGGGGCAGGTAGAGATGCACATGGGGTTTTTTATCATCTAGAAGACTTCCACTCGAAGGCAATGGATCATGGGCTTCCATGCCTTCCACTGCTGCTACAGGAAGAAGAAGGACAAATGACAGCTTACATTTTGGTCCCTGGTTAATTACAAAAAGGTCCTTTTCTCTCTTTTCCCTCTCTGGAAAATGCTGTATTCACCAATCCAACAAAGTCAAAAATTGAAACTCTTTTGCCCAAAATTCTTATTGGTTGATATGCACAACATATGTGAAAATTGGCTCAATTGGATAAACTTGATAGTTCAAAGTTGTTCAAATTTCAAATCTGACATAAATGGACATTGAATTTCTTAACCTACTTAGGAGCTTCCAAAAATGATAATTGTTGGCACACATTCCTTATTTGATGTGTTCCTTACGTGGTAGAAAATTCAAGTCATTTAGAGTTACTTCATAGAACAAACTTGTTCAAATTTCAAAAAGGTGCTGTCTTGAAAACAGGGGTTTTTGGCAACTTAAATTATTCAAAAACTTGTGCCCTTTTGGTTTTCATCCTTATTTATGTTATAGAGAATGTGGTAGTAATTTCATGGCATTTTGAAAAAGTTTGTAGAACAAACTTGTTCAAAATTCCAAATGTTGCTGTGGAGAAAAATCATGTTTTCAGGACATTAATGGATTCAATTTTTTGTCTCCTCTTGTGTGTGTTCCTTATTTGATATAAGGAAGCACTGGTATTAATTTCAGATCATTTTAAGAAAGTTTCCAATAGTAACTTGTTTGAGTTTTCTGTTTCTGGAAATATTGGAAATTCAATTTAATAAGGCACTTGGCTTTTCTTTAACAATGCTTTGCCAAAATATTTATGTGACTAGAGATAGCAAGTCAATGCTCTCAATACTTTTTTTTAAGCTTGCAAGGTTGGAAAAACATTTGATAAGATTTTGGTGAAGCATCTAAGAATGCCTCTTTTTCCTGATAATCTTTTAGGGAAATTTATTAAGTGTTTCCTCTTTCTTAATCTAGGCCTTGGAATAATATTCAACAAGTATAGGATTCATAAGATAGTTTTGGAAAACTCTTTGATCAATATTTACTTTAGAAAATATTGCCAAGGTCATTGGAACCATATGTTGAATATTTTTAGTTTACTGCTTTGCTATCTCTTTAAGTTTGTTTTCAATTTCTTAGCCATGTAAGATTATATAATTAGTTTGTTTAGTTGCACTCAAACAAACACAACCAAAGTTTATTGGTCAAGCAATTAGCAAAACAACTGTGTTATCAGGTATTCCAAAATTGGGATGTGACAGGTCTTCCCCCCTTAAAAAGAATCTCGTCCCCGAGATTCGCAAGCGAGGACTAAGGGAGGGCCAACAAACACAATGTTAGTGTTGGAGTGCAGGTGCTTCCCCCCTTTGACTTTTCTTGGGAGGCGGTAAATTAGCAAATTCTCTTTAAAAAGTACACCAGCACTGTTTTAGGTCCAAAAACTTTTGTTTCCTAGTTTGACGAGACCTGACCAGGGTCTCCTCACCTTGGGTTTTGGACGATTTAGAAACAAGCAAAATTAAGGTTAGTGCAGAACTACCTGGAAACGTACCGTCAATTATTACATGAGTTCCTAGCTATATCCCACATCTTACATAACACATATGGAGTGGTGTAGGATACTCTTAAGCACAATCATAACACAAGTATAAACTCATGCTAAGGTAAAACATTTAAACAAAATCCAATAAGCAAGCAAACAACACCACAGATGAATAGACTATTTATTCACTAGGTTATTGTTTACTAGAGGTTTTGGAATCCATCAATCATGAACAATTAGCAAACAACCAGTAGCTAAAAACCAATGAATCCAATCATAAAGATACTCTAAAACACCATCTTCACACAAGATATAAAACTCCTATTACACAGGCATAAAAAAAACAGGACTGCACAAATAACACACTAGTATGAAAAATCTACACCAGCATGTTATAAGAGATAATCATAACCTATAACCATATAACATGCAACTAAATAATTCATGGCATGATAACAGAAGTAATAACTTCCTAAACATGCTATATCAACACATACACTCATAAAATAAAAAGAGGGTAATACTAGAGCAAAAATCACCATTTTCTAGTGGTGAAACTAGTTTCACACTAGAGAAGCAAACAATGCTATCATGATGTTTAAACTTAAACAAGCAAGTCATGAATATAAGTGTACCTAATAACAGTGCACCAATCCTACTCATGTCAGTAAGCACAAGCACCAGAGTAATTTTATGAATCAACCATTAAGCATGCAGAAATTTCTTCTAGCAATTTCTGTTTTCTTTAACCAATTACTAGAAAACAAGCAAGGTATAACTCACACAACCAGTAGCTATGCAATTAATGAAAAGTTATCTAAATTTTTTCAAAAATCCATACACTCAATTTAAAATTATTCACAAACAATCTACCAATCAAGAGGAATTTATTTTATTTGCGAACAATTTAATTTTAGCACATGATAGTGAAACATTTCTTAACACGATACCCCTAAGGAATATTATGCTAACAAAAGGATCACACCTAAACATACTATTATTTACTAATAAGAAATAAACTTTTCACTTGCATAGGTGAAAACAAACAATTATATTTTCCATGGTGGAAAATAGAAATCAATCACATAGTGAAACATGCTATTTTCACACATGTGTATGGTTGGGGATTTTTCATCCTCAAGCCAAAATGCAATGGGACCAGTGGGCTATGGCCTACTAATACCAAGGAAAAATAGGTACTAAGCCTCTGGTTACTCATTAAAAACTTTGCATACAAGATAAAAATATAAGGCTATTTAATCTAGTGCAACAATACTAGTGCATATTGATAGTAATGCTTACACATGCTTTACTATTTAGAGACATGCAAGCTAACATAGGTACAAGCATCAAAATAACAGTACCTAAATGGTACTGGACTCAAAAAAACATAGCACAAAATCTACTAAGAAAGCATACACAGATCTAGTTCTCACAATACTTCCAAATAATAAACTAGAACGTAACAAATGCTATTTCATTTTTGTTCGAGTTTCCAATCATGCACACACTTTCTAGGGTAGATTTATTGTAAGAACACAACATAATAACAAGTCCTAACAACTCCATATAATTTAGGAAGCAAGATTGAATAAAACACAAATTCATCTCAATCAAGAGCACACAAAGAAACAAAAACAGGAAAACTACTGTTTTCTAGATCTATCATAACCATTCCATCGTTCACTTAATTTTAAACCCCGAATTTCATAGTGCTTACAACGTCTATTAAGATTTGGTTTCCAAAGTAGATACACCCGATATCCTATTTACTAGTAAACGAATAGGTCATCATTTTATTTTATCGGGACTTCTCCTTTTACCAACTAGATTAAAAGGTGTCCTAAGTCACTTAATTTCTTGGTTTAGAAAGAGTTGTCAGTAGTTCGCATGCTTTGGTTAGGTGTCAACCTAAGATTAGAACAAAGCATGTTAGTCTTGTTAGCTTTCTATTTAATCATGTTTGTCCGACAAGATACGACTAGCGTCATCGTACGTCGAATATTGAATTGTGCTCTTTTGATTTGCTTCTGAGGGGGGTTGCGCATCATGGCATGTAAAGACTTCTTTTGCACCTTTCTCCAGAGGAGGGAGGTATATAACTTTTAAAAGGGGATCTCTCTATTTTGGTATTTTAAAAGGGGACATAAAAAGGTGCAACATTTAGCCAACAGGGCAAAACGAGTCTTTTGCAAACAGACAAACATAGAGGTTTTGGTCAGTATTGGTTGGTTTTCTTCACGCCTTTTCTTCTTTGAGGGTTGTCGTTGTTGGAGCTTTATATGTTGGTGTGCATCACTGGTAGCAACGCTATCAGCTCGTGTGGCTTGATTGTCCTCTATTATTAGGCACAACGGTGCTTTCATTGATGGTGGGGGAGATGGTGGTGGTTCACGACGGTGGCATTCCGAAGCGAAAACAAGTATAAGTCTAAGCAACAAATTCTTGTTTTTGAATACTATACAAACATTTTTGCTTGCAATTTTTTTAACAAGAGGCGATTCAAAAACAAGAGCGGGGCAATCACAAATTTGCAAAATTTGAGCACTCCGCAAACATATAGAAGCCTAGATGAACCAAATTCTACACCACACAATAGCACAAAGTCCTACGGACACACATAAGCAAGCCATAAAACACAAGCAAGGCTCCATTGGAGCTACGTCGGGGGAGGCGACTCATGGAGTCATCGCTAAATTACTCCAGACTAGACTGATCCAAAAATCCTAGAAGTGGCTGAAGAACTATATCTACTTCTGACCATCATCACTGTAGAGCTAGGCAATTATTTTGGTCTTCTCGGGACATCGGCAAGTATAAAAGTTTTTGGATGGAAACAAGATAATAGAAGTAATGTTTGATAAAACTTTTAACTGAGAGAGGTAAAACTACGCAACAATTTGTTTTTGAAACCCCAACTATTTTCTGAACAGAAAACTTCAAAGACGAGAGATGTTTCAAAAACAGAGCGGAGCAGTTGCAAACAAGTAAGAAATAAACTCTTAACCGAGAGAGATACCAGCTCTGTAAGGCCCGCCCTTCAAACCACTGTTCAAGGACGCCCTTGATATGCATTTAGAATCTTTTGAAAAGATAATAAGGAGGGAAAATATACTAAAATTCCCTTAGATAAAAATAATGTAGACAGTAAATAGGTTTTTACTCAAAAATACTTTCCTTTCCTATCTGACGTCCATGCTAACTAAGGTCTCCTAAGGTCAGGATGGCTATGATACCAACTCTGTAAGGACCCCAGACCGACAGTCTGAAACCCTCCGTATGCATACATTCACGATCCCAGAAAGATCAGTCGTGAACAACATACAAAGTTGGCACACAGAAATACATCATCAATTACACGAATACATAAAGGTATTACATAAAAGATCACATGATCAAGTTTAACACAACTGCCACAGAGGGCAGGCAACTTATCAAACACAGCGGAAGACAATTAAAACACAACGTAGTTGAGCCCAAGTCACGCCTTAACCTACAGGCTGCTGACCCGGAGACGATCCTAGTTCGCAAAGCCGTCAACTCCGTACTTCTCTTCATTGATCTCCTTCGGAGGCTCCTTCTCAAAGTCTGGCAAGTAGATACCAGGGGCAAAACCATAATGAGTACATTTGAATGTACTAAGAAAGACATCCATCATGTCACTTACCAACATGCAAGTATGCTTATATGGTGGAATAGGTAGGCTATAAGTAGGGTTCACTATCAATGGTGTTCATATATGATGACACCACAGTTGCAGTCAGGTTAATCTGTATCTTCGTTGAAGAAGATACTTCAGAAGAAAAATAATATAATTTTTATTTCTCTTGTAGATATCACATGTACAAGAGGTTTTGTAAAGTTTTGTTAAAGAATATTTTCTCTTTGCAAAACTTCTTGGAATCAGTTTCCAGAGTTCTTGCTTAGAGTAGAAAAGGTTTTCTTTGCAAAACATTTTGTTTTGTATAACAACATCTGGCTTTTCATCATCGACGATACCTCCACGGTATAAGTTTCCATTCCTTTCCGAACTTCACAAGTTCAACACTTCCTTTCCAAAATTCCTTTTCAAAAACTTCCTTTTTGAAAACATTGACACAATGCTAGCTACATGGCCATTCAACTGTCCATATCCGAGGACGCGGCTTCTTCGAAAAAGTTATACTCTGCAGAGGTGTACACATCCACCAGATCCAGTACACCTCCCGTGAACAATCACGGACTGTAACAATAGTATGTAAACATCAGGTATCTGATCATAACCATCCACTATGTTCAAGCTAGAATGTGTCTATCTCTCAGTTGAGTTTTACCGGTCACCCCCGGCACTGAGCTAATCCCTGCCAGCCAGGATGCCTCAACTGATGCGACCGGAGGGAAACTCAATCCCACACTTTTTATGTCTCAACTCTTGACAACAATCGGTTCAAGGGATTCCGTCCCTTATAGCGTTTGAGATAGAACACACACTAACAAGGACAAACTTCCAGTTAAGCCCCGTGCCCATGTTGGGGTAGGGTGGCAGTACGGTAAAGGTTGTCCGGCGAAGACTAGGTTATGTGTCATTTTTGAAAAACACCATTTTCTCAAAAATGACCACTTCCTCATTCCTCCGGAGAACAAGGATCCGCCTTTTCTCCCGGTTTTTCCGTAAAGCCTTTGTTTTGTAGAATCACAATTTTAGGGTGTCCACTTAGGGACTAGTATATTTGATGGTAATAAATACCATATGGTGGCTTATGGGCTTGGTATTACCAAGTTTAACTACTGGCATAATAGTAACCTATATAATAGTATAGTAGTAATTTCCACATCAAAAATAGTTTTGATAATCAAGTTTTGGTAAAACTTCAGAGGTAAAACATGCATGATAGATAACGATAAGTATTGTATCAGCAAGCATCAGGATGGCTTGCCTGGTAACTCCTTGTGTCCCTGGTTTTGGAGTGACTGGAACTTGAAACAGAGCTTCACGACACTCCCTTCCTCTTCGTTTTCTAACGTCGTAAAAAGAATAACGGACACACGTTCAGAACCAGTCAAGGCAAGCAACAATACATAACAATACATACAGCAAGGAAACTAATAATAACCTATCACACAATTATTAATTGAGGCAAACAATCAGACAAACACACTTGGCAGAAATGCCATTTAATAAGACAGCTTAAGGTTGGAGGAACATAACTCACAACCTCAATATCATGGATTCAGTGGGTGTGCCACTCTCATACCAAGATATTAATAAACCCAAAATAAACTTAGTTTCACAAGGGTGAGACTACTAAGAGTATACAAAACATGCACAATAATAATCATGGCAATGGGTCTATCAACCACACCACAAAAAGAACAAGGTAGCTAATCTGCTAAGCCTAAATTCACATCAAGAATAAATAAGGCACATGATTTGCAAAAGTTACTTGTACAAATAAGTGAGCCTACACATGGGTAACAAGGTAATAGACTCATCACAAAACACACAATTTCTCATAGTGAGAACAATAGAAACAATGACTAAAAAGGAGGAATCCTATGGACATGCTTCTACTAAGGGTTTGCTATGCAAGCAAGCATAATAAGTAAAGTACTAAAATGCAAACAAGGAACCATGTTATCATAAAGGGAAATGAAAACATGTCCTCATGCTAGGATACACAAATATTTACCAAACACAAGTTGGCAGGAAAAACAATTCAATACAAGAAAAATGCTAGGGAAACTAGTACTACTCAAACATGAAGAATCAATGGATGCATTTCAATCAAGTAATTTAAATACAACCAGAGGGTCCATGTCATAAAAACAGGAATGAAAAACATCTATAATTGCTATAACAAAAATACCCCATTTAATAAAACAATGCATCAATTTGCAGGGCAACTCCTACATACTAGTGGTAATAAAGGGGGCATTACTAGAGGAATCAAACAACACTCCAAGAATGGATTTTTCCTAGCAATCCACACATGATTACAACCACTTACAAACAGAAGCATACACATTTCCATTTAGCACAAAAAAACTCAAGGCAAAAATACTAGGCACTCATTAGTTAGAGAACTATATAAAAGAAACACATCTAGTGTGGGGGAAATAATGTTTCCACCAAAAATGCAATGACACCAGTGGGTGTTCCACTAGCATAAAAAAGCATTAAGAGGTCACAAGGCCTCTGGTCATTCTTGCTAAAAATTAACAAAAGCCTAAACTAGCACCTAGTGCAATAACCATACTAGTAGAAAATAATAGGATGCTAAAATAAGCAAGGTAATGCTACTCATGCTATTATTTCCACACAAGTTAAAACTTTAGGGTTCAAGTACTCATAAAAACATAACCAAAATGCTACTGGTCCTATGAATACAACACAAAAATATGTGGCTACACAACCACAAATGTTTATGTCAAAAATTCCACACATGAGGGAATTTTTCCATAACATTCTCATAGTCATGACAAAGCTACTCATGATTTTCTACCAATTCAAATGCAAGATAGCAGAGGTGATAACAACACAATATAAGTACCAACATGGTACTGGATCCAATCAAAAATCCAAGTGCTTGCACATAAATTTAACACTCAAAAATTGCTATGCAAGATTTAACTAGAGAATAATCATATGCTAATAACAAAAATCCTATTTCTTCTCAACTCAAGTACACACAATCTAACATGCTAAAATAGCTAAGTACATCTGAGAAAACAAGTTCACACAACTTTTACATGCTAGAAATCAATATTGCAACACAAAATAACTCACACAAATTAATTACCTAAAAATGCCAAAATGGCAGAAACATGTAAAATAAAGATCTGTCCACCAAATTTTCTATGATGCTCTAAAAATTAAACCAAGCTATGTTTGGATAGCCCTAAACATATACAAGACCATCCAATTGAGTTTACATCAAAAATCATTTTTAATTATTTTATAAAAATCACCAAAGTTCTCAGTGGTGTTTTACCAAATTGCATGCCATTTCAAAAATACTACGAATTTGGAAGCAAGGTTAATTGCTCCTGTTAGTAAATTTCAAGGGATTTCCAATTCAATTTGATATACCTCATTATGAGGTGTGAATTGAAAATGGTGCTCATTTTGGTGTTTCTGGTACCTGTAGCCAATTTTTTTTTCATTCCTACAATAACCATCCAAATGTAGATCTACAAATTGGAGGTGGTTTAGATTTTGTTGGTTTACATCTGTGAATTTTGGTTTGGTCAAATTCATCTTTTAGGTTGCCTTTTAGAGCCAAAAGCAAACATACACTTTTCTGTCAAAAATTAAAAGGAAAAAGATACTAGGGATGGGCCAGATCCAACTGGGCCGGCCAGATCCAGATCCCACCGCGAGGGAACCCAGCCTTAGCCGCTGACTCGAGGGCCAGCCGGCCACGCGGGCAGCCACGTGGTAGATCCGTGGCCCCACGGGCCAGTTTGACCTCCCACGCGCGGGTCAAGGGCTGATGGCGTCAGCGCGACGTCATCCCGATGTCACTCGCCGGCGGGACGGCTCCGGCGAGCCAAAATCGGGCGATACAATCCACCATTTCGCGATTCGAGGACACCCACGCATTTCTTACAACAAGGGGAACCAAACTAAGGCAGTCTCGCTTCCAGGGAGGTCGCCGGAGAGCGGCGGCGACGAGGGCTCACGGCGGCCGGACAGCGGCCACGGCTCGGCGTCGTTCTAGAGGGAGAGGGAGAGGGGAAAAGGGGCCGGGAGGTTCGCCTGCTCACCGTGAACGCAACGGAGGGCTCGGTGAGGTCGGAGAATGCACGAGGCAACGGCGATAGCTCGTCGGAGTTCATCGGGCTCGGGGAAGAAAGGTGGACGGCGCGGCCTCCTCGAGTCGTTCCACCTCGATTCCCTTTGCACCGAGTACCACCATGACGAGGCGGAGACGATGAGCTACACGGCGGACGGCGGCGAGCTCAGAGGCGGCCGATTCGACGGCGAGGTCCTCGGGCTAGGGTTTGGTAGGGGAAAAAAATAGAGAGAGAGAGAGAGAAACTCGAGGGGGAGAGAGAGGGGGCAGGTAGAGATGCATATGGGGGTTTTTATCATCTAGAAGACTTCCACTCGAAGGCAATGGAGCATGGGCTTCCATGCCTCCCACTGCTGCTACAGGAAGAAGAAGGAGAAATGACTCAGCTTACATTTTGGTCCCTGGTTAATTACAAAAAGGTCCTTTTCTCTCTTTTCCCTCTCTGGAAAATGCTTCTTTCACCAATCCAACAAAGTCAAAAATTGAAACTCTTTTTCACAAAATTCTTATTGGTTGATATGCACAACATATGTGAAAATTGGCTCAATTGGATAAACTTGATAGTAGTTGTTCAAATTTCAAATCTGACATAAATGGACATTGAATTTCTTAACCTACTTAGGAGCTTCCAAAAATGATAATTGTTGGCACACATTCCTTATTTGATGTGTTCCTTATGTGGTAGAAAATTCAAGTCATTTAGAGTTACTTCATAGAACAAACTTGTTCAAATTTCAAAAAAGTGCTGTCTTGAAAACAGGGGTTTTTGGCAACTTAAATTATTCAAAAACTTGTGCCCTTTTGGTTTTCATCCTTATTTATGTTATAGAGAATGTGGTATTAATTTCATGGCATTTTGAAAAAGTTTGTAGAACAAACTTGTTCAAAATTCCATATGTTGCTGTGGAGAAAAATCATGTTTTCAGGACATTAATGGATTCAATTTTTGGTCTCCTTTTGTGTGTGTTTCTTATTTGATATAAGGAAGCACTGGGATTAGTTTCAGATCATTTGAAGAAAGTTTCCAATAGTAACTTGTTTGAGTTTTCTGTTTCTGGAAATATTGGAAATTCAATTTAATAAGGCACTTGGCTTTTCTTTAACAATGCTTTGCCAAAATATTTATGTGACTAGAGATAGCGAGTCAATGCTCTCCAATACTTTTGTTTTGAAGCTTGCAAGGTTGGAAAAACATTTGATAAGATTTTGGTGAAGCATCTAAGAATGCCTCTTTTTCCCGATAATCTTTTAGGGAAATTTATTAAGTGTTTCCTCTTTCTTAATCTAGGCCTTGGAATAATATTCAACAAGTATGGGATTCATAAGATAGTTTTGGAAAACTCTTTGATCAATATTTACTTTAGAAAATATTGCCAAGGTCATTGGAACAATATGTTGAATATTTTTAGTTTACTTCTTTGCTATCTCTTTAAGTTTGTTTTCAATTTCTTAGCCATGTAAGATTATATAATTAGTTTGTTTAGTTGCACTCAAACAAACACAACCAAAGTTTATTGGTCAAGCAATTAGCAAAACAACTGTGTTATCAAGTATTCCAAAATTGGGATGTGACATGTAACTTAGTAATACCAAGCCCATAAGCCACCAAAATTAAAACTTTTGTTTTCTTGTTAATGCAAGCCACCAAAATCAAATTAAACTTAGACACAAATGAAATATTATGTCATATTCCAATAATAAAGATTCTTTATTCAAGTAATTGTTTTCTCTTAGCAAACATTATTATATAATTTTTTTCGAATCAAATATTACCTTGAAAATGTTTACGGAAATTAAAACTAGAGGATTATTACCTTTAATAATTTCCTATGCCTGAAAAATATCTTATGATAATAAAAAGTATCTATATTGATTTTCAAGTGATAAACCAAGTTTGAATCATAATATCATTTTTATAAAATTTGTTGTTTATGAAAATAAGTTGAAAGGACCTCTCAAAAACAATATTTTGATTTGTATAATTTTTCTTACTAAATTTATTTAACCCCAATTCTATTTCTAAGTATTATTTTCTATTAAGTACTATTAGTGAATAATTTATATTTTAAAATATAAAAATTGAAATGTGTTGAAATGCTTATAAAAATGTTCTAAAGAGAAAGGTATTATTTTTATTAAAGTTTAGAAACTTGTTTGAGGTCAATTGGATTTATAAATCCGAAGTTACATAAAAAAGGAGAAAAAAAAAAGAAAAAAAAAGAGAAAAAATGTAAACATTCCGAAACCCAGCAACGCAGCACCAGGCCAGCCCATCCCGCCCTTTCTCCCTACTCTGACAGACCGATGGACCCCACCTGTCAGCTTCAACCTCTGGCCATTAACCTTCCCCAAATCACTCCCGAAACGGCCGATTTTAATCTTGCTAATTCACGCGATTAAAGTCCATGTTTGATGCTCTATTTCCTCCCATAAATCCCCTAGCTAACCTCTCCATTTACCCTCAACCCTCCCTGTCGATTGCGCCACATTGCTCTGCAATTTCGGCGTCGGAGTTGCACACTGCCGCCACCGGCGATCTAAAATTCGGCGAGGTGAGGTTGTCCCCGAGCCAGATAACCACTCTATTCGTCTCCTTGTCCCTGCACGCCCCTCCTTACTACTTCGTTGATTTATTTTTTCGCGTAGAATCGAGAACGCCGTGCACTTACGAGACTCACCGATGTTCGCACCATCTTCGTCCGCCTCGGGCTGCCCCTTTTGGAAGCTCAAGACGCCGCCGCCATTCCCATCCTCTCTCCCGTGATGCGCAGAGCCCCGTCGTGGTCTTCACGAAGCCGGAGCACCACCGGAGGTTCATCGTCGTCGTTTCATGATAGAAGCACCACCGCGACATCCATTTTCGGCCGACCCATCGCCGGCAGAGGTAACCCTAGCTGCCCCCTCTTAATCTTGGCCGTTAGATCTCGATCCAACGCCCCTCGTTAAATCACTTACGTGAAAGGGTATGGAAATTCACGAGAAACAATCTAGGCAGTCCAGTTAGCAGCTATTCTGTGTTGCTTCATCACCGAGTCAGCCAGACCGACCAATCAGAGTACGCCATATGGCTCGGCCATTTTTCTATTTATCCGGAATAGAAATTTAATTGGTAATTTTCCAGAAAAGACCCTAGAACTTGGAACCATCATAACATTTTAACCACTTGGCCAGATTTGACAAACTTGGACCTTTTGAAATCCTCTGAATGTGTAGAATTTTTGGCACTGTCCAAATTTATATTTGAACATTTTAAATTGGTCAAATTCAAATGTGCTTGTTTGATGAATTTTGGCATAATTCAAATTCTAGAAATCCAATTTTTGCAAATAAAATATTTTTGGGATCCTTATAATGTGTACTAACAGTTACCCACTGCCCAAAATCATGGTTTGATTATTTTATGGTTGATTTATAATTTAGATGGCCATTTGGGTATTTAGACATAATTTAAATTTTATAAATAATTAGAAAAAGTTTTCTTAAGCAAAGTTGCTCCATTTAGTAACTTTAGACCATTGAGACCAGTATCCCAACCACTTTCCCATCTAGAATCATTTACATGACTATTTGGCCAAATTTTCACACATATGTTTCACATCATGTTACCCATGCCTTAGAAAATATTTTGCATATATGGTTCTATGTGATGTGGCTATATTTGACCAAGGCTAAGTTCTTAGTGAGGTTCAAACTTATAAACCTCCCACTGGTGAACCCAAAAATACTAGTACAATTATTTTCTATCTAATTCTCAACTCCCATATTATTGCTTCAAGAATTCATCAAGTTAGCAAAATAGAAATCAAGATTCGAGCATAAGAAGGAACTTCATTATCAACTTGGTGGCAACATGAAGAGCCACAAGGAAGATCATTGAAGAAATTCAAGGAAGGACTTAGACTCCATAACAACTAGAAGAGACTTAAGGAAGGACAATTGTACGAAGAAATCAAGGAGAAAACATCTACCTCTCTCTTTATATATTTCTTCTTATTTCCTTCCTTTTATATTTGACTTAGTGGTATTTTGTGCCCATCCCACTTTGGAACAACTAGTGAGAAAGCCATGAAGAATATATCAAGACCAAGAGAAGCACCATCCCAAGTAACAAGACTACAATGGAATCATGAAGATGAACTTCAAGAAAACAAGCATGTGAAGACTTGAAGGAAATCTATACAAGTTGAAGAATAAAAAGTTGTTTTTGGCCAACCATTGACCCAAATGGAAAATATCAAGACTCTACCTTATTTTGTCTATTGTTATGAAGTTAGTGAAATCAAGACCTACCCGAACCAAAATGGAAAGGCTAACTTAGATCACTCAAACTTCTTGATGAAAATAACTAAGAGTTACACTTTGTTATGTGTTACTTTAGTTGAAATAGTGAGATCACCTTGGTGAACTCTTGGAACTTCCTCGACAAATATGGTTATAATAAAGTTAGATCACATCAAACTCAACCTAGTTCAACCCAAGTGTTTTTCTGGATTTTTCTTATGGATCCATCATAGTATGAATCTTTCAAACTCAAGCTTTGGACAACCCATGCCTTAGTAGCTAGCCCAAAACCCCCTTTTCCATATTTCCTTTACACTTGAATTGTTTGTTATGTTCTCTTCAATTTTTTGATGAATGTTTGAATGATTGTTTATTTTGTGTTTGTGTTTTCAATGTATAGGTTGTACAGAGAGCAACGTTCCTTTGTGAAGAGATTGAGATTTCTTCACCAACTTCAAAGGCAAGCAGCACATCATAAACTACCTATGCATTTTATAAATGCAAGAGACCTTTTTTAGTAGTTTGCGTGCTAGGAAATATCTTTTACATAAGTGTTATGCTATGCTAATATCCTAAGTAGTGTGTAGCTACCCTGTTTTATCCTGATAGGGTGGAAAACCTTGAACTTAGTAGAATTGCTTAGCTAAGCTCATCAAATGTTTTATTTAGATGTTAAGGATAAAACTACCAAGTTTAATGAACCACCTAGGTGGATTTATTGTTTTGGTGATTGAATACGGAATGAAATATGAAAAAGTGGTGATGTCAACCAGGTAGCACAGGAAACCCACACTAGTGATGATGCTTACTAGCAAGGTGACACAGGAAATCCACATGTCCCTATTTTTAAGTGGTGATGTTAACCAGGTAGCACAGGAAACCCACACTAGTGGCGATGCTTACCAGCAAGGTGACACAGGATATCCACATGTCTATTTTTTAGTGGTGGTTGCAATCTAACAAGGGTGCACAGGAAATCCACAACTTTTGTGGCAATGTTTACCAATAAGGTAGCACAGGAATTCCACATTGTTCTTGTCTAAAGGATAAAAAAAAATTATGAAAAATATTAGGACAAAGCTTGCTTTCTGCAATTAGCCAAGCTCCACCAAGCCAAATATTCATGTAGCATAGTCTTGCCACTTATATCCACCATACTGTTACTTTCCAATACATTAAATTGTATTGACCCCTTGTGGCTGCATATTCCATTCTACAGATGAATCTGAAGACGAGTAAAGTTTTTGTTTAGGATCTCGAGTCTACCACCAACAGGTTTTTCCTGTGGCACATGAAGAAGTTGGGGCTCAATGTTGTACTATCTTATCTGTTGTAATAGTTTGTATCCTGCTAGTCTTCTAAGACTATGCAAGTTGTAATGTTACCTTTGTAAAGACTGGATCATGCGATGTAATAGATGCTGACGCATTTTCATGATATTTCATTTTGAACTGCGGTGCTAACAGTTGATCCAGGGACTAGCACAATAACAAAGGTGTTCTTGCATTATTTAAATATGGAAACTCTACAGGGAAAACCCATACCTCGGAGAACGTGCGAGGCTAGCATGACCCTTTCTCCCTCTTCCATCTTAGGTTCTTTATCTTCCTCCTTGATCCGCCATTTATCCCTAAGTATAAATCCGTCCTTTTCCAGTCTTCGAAGAAGGGTCGACGTAATCGAGCAGAGCACCCAATTTCCGGCTTTCGTTCCTCCTCCTCCTTCTTCTTCCTCAGCTCTAGCGGTCGCCTCTCCATCTGCATCTTCTCTGGCGCGGGAGTTGTTTCCATCACCACCTGACTAGGGGGCTGCAGAGGAATAGACGGAAGGGCATGGAAGATCTGGCGGGGCGCTAGGGCTGCCCCCCGCCGATGAGCTCGCCGATGTTTCTGTTGTGGCCGAGGCGGCGGCCCCCAGGACGATGGTGGAAGGGCCCACCATCGTGGACGGAGTTCCCGTTGCGGTGGGAGCAGGCGTTGCAGTAGGATCCATGGTAGTTGCGGCCGCGTGCACACCGCCGGCGTCCATGGAAGCGTGAGTTCTTCCTCCGACCATTTTGGTGCAGAAGGTTGTCGGGCGTGATCCGGAGCCGCCGATGATGAATGCTCTACGGCGAGGTGTTGCTCTCGTTCAGTTTGCTCTCGTAAAGAAGCTCTCTGGGCGTTTGGCCTCGAGTGAATCATGGTGGGGGGAGAAACTGGAACAGGATGGGTAATGATGTATTTATAGCCATTTGTGCTGAGATTAGCCCAACGGGTAGTTTAACCGTTGGATGCATGCCTCGTGTATCGCCAAAAATTCGGGATACGGCGAGCTGGCGCAATGATGTTTAGGCCCAGTTCTTTTGCCAGCTTATGAAATAAGCTGCCCCCTCCCCAGCTTCTCTGATAAGACCGCTAGCTTATTACTCGAGGTTTCTAAACTAGTTATATCATAACTAAACTAGAAGCCTCGAGTAATAAGCCGGGTGGCTTCTCGGGAAAGCTAGGGAGGGGACAACTTATTTTTAAGCTAGCAAAAGAACTGGGCCTTAGTCCCCTTGTTTCTCGCGCCAAATCTGGCAGGGATTCGTTTTTCATTCTTTGACCAAAACCAAGAGGCGGTGAAATAAGCATTGTTTCTTCTCCTACGTCACACGTTTCTTTAGAACAAAGATTTCAAAAATGCTGGATTCCGGAACGTCAGGTTTGGCATAAAAATTGTGTCGGAAAGAAGATTCAAGATTGAAGGTTGAATTTTCTGAATGCTAAAACTACCGAGAAAAGGCGAAGAACGAAGATCTTGATTCTTCTTGGGGCTACTGTCGGATATATGCCAATTAGGGTATATCCGACACTAGGCCGAAGACCGGATTACCAGGGTGGCCCAGAGGTAATGGAACATAGTCCATTGGGTGGTCCAGTAAGACTGATGCACAAGAAGGCGAATTTTAGAAGAACTCGGATTACGGCCCGACGCGTAATCCGGTTTGGAGAAGAAGCCGGATATCTTACTTTCCAAGCATAGGAATATTTTCTGTAGATTGTAAGGTTTCGTTCCTATAAGCCCTTATCCGGCTATCTATATAAAGCCGGACGGGAGCATCCACAAAGGCAGAGAAGAGAATAGCTAGAAGCTAGATCGTGGAGAGCCTAACCTCGCCAAGACAGCGAAACCCTAGACTCACATCGTACTTTGCATACTTCAGGCTTCAGCCCTGATTTAGTGAGATTGCAAGAGTAGGAACGTCGCCTTAGTTGCGACGTACCGAACCTGGGTAAACTGTGTCCTCGCCTCCGGCTTACCCCTATGTTTCCACCCACGACTCTACCATGTGGCCTATGGCACCCCTTGCCATGAACCTAACTAAGAACACTCGACAGGTCAGGGCGTTCCTCGCCCAATCCGCACCAAGGGAGGTGTCCACACCACCCCTCCTAGCCCAACCTGGATTGGACTCCCTTTGGGAGTCCAACTCCCCTCCTTCCTTTTCTCTTTTTCCTCCTTTTCCTTTGGTATTTTCTTTTCTCTCTGGAACAAAATAAGGAAGGAACCAGGGGGAGTGGTGCACCTTGTGTAGAGCCCAGGGCCCCACTTCGCAGCCCCCAAATAATGGGTGCGGTCATGGTGGAAATTCTTCCCTCCTCTGGCACTTCCTCCCTTCTCGGTATTTGCCCGTAACTCTTCCGGAACCCTGTGACCCCTATAGATAAATCATCGGCCTTACCTACCAATATTAGAAATATGTTTCTAACATCCCTGGACATCTCATGTCTTATGTGTTCTCTCTCATAAAATTCTGCCTTCTCCCAGCTTCATTTCTCTCTCATAGCAACTTCTCCGAAACACCTCCGATTGACACCGGACTTGTTTTTGTGGCATCGTATGGACATCGACCATTCATAAAACCATTAGAAACATCTTTGTTCTCTAAATTGAAATGGCTTAAGCGTGTGACCCGGTAAATATTCGGTGACACATAGACATGTTCGGGAACTTACCAAACAATAACCAACATTGGGACCGTGGACACCCATGATGGCTCCTTTGTGTCCACGAAGAAGGAGGGAACCTTCAAGTTACTAATTGCACTTATTCCCTTAAATTTACAATACCAGCAGTACCTCAGGTGAGACAATATGCTCTAGTCTGATCAAACCATTTGATCATAACTCATATAAAACTCCTACCGATATCGTTCTCTTTTCTCATCCATATCTCCGACGTCCTTGTGATAAATCACACTGTGTATGGCCAGACGATTAGTTGATATAGGTGATATAGAGAGGGCCCAGAGGATGTATCTCTCCATCGTCTGGAGGAGTTAAGTACTATTCTTGAACTATCTTAGTTCCATTACATGCTCTAGGTTATACCTAGGTGTCAACGTTATAATCACCTGTTATAGTGGATGGTTGAAGATATCCAAAGTATAACTGCCGAATGTGCAGCCACTAGATATTCTCATAGTATAGGAATTCTAGTCGATGAAAACTTCATATGTATTTTGCTAAATACATTAGAATTGCCAGTCTCTTAGTCAGATCATATACTTGGTTCGTGTAGTACTATTGTTATCCTAACAATAAACTCTTATGTTTGCTAGACTTTATCAAAGTCACTGATCAGGAAAACGTGAACATCTCACAAACCATGAGCTAATCTTAGAGACAAGATTAGGAACTCTTCTTTGTTTATATCTTCACACCCGCACAAAGGTTTTCCTTCAAAAACTCACTTTTCAAGTACTGTAACGGTTGTAGCATGATGACATAAACTTAATTATGAACTTGGAGATATAATAATAACCAAATATTATTATCTCTAGGGATATCTTCAACAGTATCCAACTTGCACTAGGATTCAATCATACTCTATTTAGTATGATGTCATAACACCTATGGAAATTCGGTGTTACTCACACTTTGATTGTGTTTCTTTACACCATTGTATTTCACCTTTTTATCCAATCAACTTGTGATTAATTTGCATTGGATTTGTTAGGAACTGAAATTGTGTGAATCTGGTTCCATAGTAGCATTAATAATTGAAACGTCTCCAAATGAACTATCATACCGTCTTTTGAAACCTCACTACGTCGAATGACTTTTATCCAATAACTTGCAATCCACAATCTCACATTGTTCGCAACTATCCATAGGAATATATTGTAAAGTCCACTCAAAATACATTAGTGTTGATAATTATGCAACATACAATATTATGAATTGAAGAATCATAATCTGAATTAAAATTAATAAAGATTTAAGTTTGTAATTCCACTACAAATACATATGTGAGTAAACATCTCAAAATATTATTTGAACCTTTACAAAATCGTACTGAGTCGGTTTTACTTTATAATACCACTGAAAATATCTATGTGAGAAACATCTCATCATAATATTCAGGGTTTAATTACAAAAAAATAACTACTTTTATGACAAAAAATTAAGTTTTTTTTTGCTTTATACCGGTTAGCTAAATAATTTAGCACATCGGAAACACACCAGTTCTTATGTGCCTATTCATGATAACGAGATTGGTCAAATCACAAATTTTTGTGACTCGATCTCAACCCTTTCTAGTTTGCTCACCAAAACCACAAAGGTCAAGTTTATTGCATAATACCACATCATGCTTACATTTGAAAAAAATCCCTTGTCTCATTGCAATTCGAAATTTCTTTCAGAATCACACTTAGCACACTCATCATATTCATGTTTATTAAACTCCTTAATCTATCTCACAGATTCTAAATTTAATAAGATACTTTTTGGCAATTTATTTAAAAATCTTTTAAATCATTTTGTGAGGTAATTTTCTTTCAATTAGGCCTAAACGAATTAAAAGATCATATCCAACTCCCAATGAATTTTAAGTCCCTTCACTTTACATAACAAAAAAATAATAACCTATTGTTTCATTAACATAGCCGACTTAACGCTCATAATGTAACATTTCAAATTACTCTAGTAATCTAAAGTTTATTAAACTTAACAACTATTTTTGCTAATTAATCCATCAACAACACCAAGCAATTGATATGATAAGATAACTCCTCATTATCATTTATTCGTTCTTGATATTTTTTAATCAAGACTAGATTTATGAGTTAACATGAACATCTAGTTTTTCTTGGATCTCTATGACAATCTAGTGTCATTTATGAGAATTATTATCTTGTTTGTTTTGTTTTGGTTTCGTTGTCATCGTCTCGGAATTTTGATGACTACATCACAAAGTTAATATTACATAAAATTCCTCATATGACCTTTATACAATATTAAGTTTGAACTTTATATATATCATACATAAACTCCTGCATAAGGTGATGAACTGAAAACATTTGCATGTTGGCCTTTTCATTCAGTCCTTACTCGAAAGATTCACTATCTTAACTTAATATAATTTCCACCTATCTATCATGAGAAGAGACTTTTCTCCTTAATCCAACTTGTTAGACACTTGGAGTTAGAGTGTAAATTTACAACCAACAATCATATTGGTTTTATACAAAAAAAAATAATCAATTATGCATCATACTTGAGCAAGATTTATTACTTGGAACTTTCATTAAAATAATTATAAGTTAATTAATGATAATGATCCAACCTTCACAAACAAAATAATTTTACTTAGTGGGTTGAGAATTATTTTCGTTTCATGCTTCACATATCACACCAGACATTTAGAAAATCTTATTATAAAATTACTTAAATACTTGTCTCACAAAGAGTTCATTATCACGATAATTTTGAGTCACCCAAAATTGATCATGAGTAATTTTTACTAAGAAAACTTTATTTTGTCAATATGTTATAATTTTATTAAGTCCTTCTTTCAATAAAATGTCTTTGATCTCAATTTTTTTTGATTCATAGCACTCTCACCGAATTTGATGAAATATTCAAACTTTAATTATTTCATCTATTCCACTTCATCAATATGATCAACCTATAATATTTATTCTTCAATGGAATTTAGTCAATTGGGAAAACATCCATCCTTTATGTGAAATTTGAAATTCACAAGTGCCTATCACTTTATAGATTTTTAGCTTTGTCAAATAACTTGGAGACAATCTTAAACCTTGATATATCAATTAAATACTTATCTCTAATTTATTTAACAAGCCATAAAATATTACTCAAACTTAAGTAATAATTTGAATCAAAATATCCAAGACTTAATAATAAAACTCAATGAAATAATACAATAAAGAATACCATAAACTTTGGATTCCCAAGCTTGGAACTCCCACACATATCTTATAATTTGAACTCAACAAGGTTCACGAACATTAAATATTCATTATAAAATGATCGAACTAAAAATAACTATTATTTCGAAGTCCTAGTTTTGATCTTATCTATTGACTTGGACTTCATGAGATGACCATCTACACTCCAAGTGCATTTGCAATGTCATTCCAGAACTTCCTCTTCTTTCCAGCATTTGCTCCTTCTAAAGTACCCGCCACTAGTGCAAGTGCGAGAGTCAAGTATATCTCATACTAATGATTATGAATGATGGAACTATGTCAATTGGTTAGGTATAAGTTCTATACCTGTCTTATTCCATGTAGGATCTCCGGCTTCAATGTCACATTCTTCTTACTTGAGTAAGGTAAACAACATATGAACAAGCCACTCTTCTGTAATGGAGTTGTAAAGACTTACAAAAGCAGGGTACACTGGCGGAAGTTATCCCAAAACTATGTAATAGAAGTGCTCAAGAGTCATCGGAAAACCAACATCTCCGAGTCTTCTCTTCAAACTGATCATTCTGAATTCAAATAGCTTTATAGGTTCACCCAACGCAAGCCGATTATTCATCAGTTTTCTGGACATATTGTAACGCTTAGTGCACACTTGATGTGTGAATAGATATTTCAGTTCTTCTACCAAATGGTAAGTATTATGGTTACGAAACTGATCAACCAACTCAACATCAATACATGTGTGCAAGATCTTCTTGACAACGCACACATCAAATTGGATGTGAGGTCCTTCATGAACGCCATCTCCAGGCATGTGATCCACAAAGTGATCCATAATGGTTTTCCTGAGAACTACCATCAGAGCATGAAACCATTCCCCAAAGTTGTTTCCATTTGCAGCCAAAAGGGCCCCACGCAAGCTAGGGGCGGCCAAAGGGAGCCACGCCTGCCACCCGCGTGGCCACCTGGAAGCTCCCCCTCCCCCGCTAGAATTTCTGTCTCCCTCGCTATTTTCTTCTGAAAGAATTATACATTTTCTCGTGATTTATTGAGGCCTAGAAGTTTGGTACATTGACGAGTTCTTTTTCCAACTATTTTCTCACTCTAACAGATAATTCTCAATAAATGCAAAACATGCAAAATAAGAAAAAAAATAACATTAGTATTGCATTCTAATATGAAATATATCAATCAATAAGATCAAATTATGATATAAAATGGTGATGCAAAATAGACTTAACACATGTCTATATCATCCAAGTGCTCTACATGATGCTCACATAAACTATTATAACTTCAAAGTAGAATAACAAATATTTTGTTCCATTCCCAATGACCCAAGCCAAATCAAAGCCGACAATGAAAAATATTTGGATAGTGATCAACAGGAGAAATACAAATGTAGTCAGGTGGTGAGCGAGTGAACTACCTGAGTGAGAGACATAAGCCCCCAATGAGTAGAAATAAATAAATAAGTGTGTTTCCCATGCTGTACTTTTGGCATACACCAAAAAGGATATGAGAGAAGTGAGAGCAAACCCATCCATAGTTCACTTTGTACTTGTGTGCAAAGGTGAAGTTATTCAGACTAATGACTTATCATTACTTCCTAATGTTTTTATTTTTTATTTTTTGCGTGAATTGACGGATGTGTTCCTCAAGGAGATACCCATATACTTCACCCTCTTTGTGGAATTGCTCACCGGACTAACCTCATCCCTAGTTCTATATTACCAAACGGTGCTCCTTACCTCACCAACCCCAAGGAGACTAATGAAGCTCAACACCAAGTGCAAGACATCGACAAGGGGTATGTTTGAGAAATATTAATCCCACGTGTCATGCCCGTCATTCTTGTACCTAATAAATATGATTCTTACACATTCGTCCCATCAACAATAATAATGTGTGTTATCGACATCTCATTCCTCGTTTTGATGATACGTTTGATGAATTGTGTGTCTCGGCTAGTTTTTAAATATTGATTTGCGCAGTGGATACCATCAAATTAGCATGCACATGTGGGTGATGAATGGTAAACACAATTAAAGACTCAATTTGGTCTTTATGAATGGTTAGTGATTCATTTTGGCCTTTCTAATGCCCCCCAAGCACTTTCATGCGCAGCCATGTCTTGCGATCTTTGATTGGAAAATATGTTCTTATGTAATTTGATGACATTCTTCTTTATTTTTAAATCTTTGACCATTCTGGACATGCCAAACAAGTTCTTATTGTTCTTTGCAAATAAATTATTTCTCCCAAACCTCAAAAAATGCCTTCTTTGCACTAATAAGCTTGTATTTTGGGGTTTTGCAATTTATTTCAATGACATTCAAGTGGACGACTCGAAAATAAGGTAATCAAGAATTTCCCACACCAACCAATGTGTATTAAGTGCATAGATTTCATGGGTTGGCGGGACTCTATCACTGCTCTGCGAAAGATTTTAGCTCAGAGGCATTTTCTTTTAATGAATTAACATGCTAAATGATTTATGGAAACCTCACGACTCGTGCTTCTAGATATCACTGCGCTTTTAAAATCTAATATGTTCCAAATGAAATCAAATCCAGCGGAGTCCATATGCAAAGTGGTAGGTCGATTACATATTTCAGTGAAAAACATGATCCGTGCAATTTAAGCACGCATTAATCGGTTAAAAAATTACCTTTGTATCCGGAATGTGAGTTTATGGCCTTGTAAATAAAATTGTGGACGGCAATACTATATATTACAAATAATTTTATGCTTTGGTTCATCTTCTTGAAGTTTGACAACACTATCTATGGCCTAAAGAATGTATTATTCATTATGATCTTGAATATTTAAAATAAATTAAATGCAAATAAAAATTGAATTGTAGCGATGCAAAGTTGGTTAATTTTATTGAATTTGTTTCCTTTGTGTTTTCAAGTACAAAAAGGGAAAAGATAACATTGTGGCAGATGTTCTTTCCTGCAAATTGACCCTTTTGAATCGACTTGAAGTCCAAGTGTTGGGACTTGAGAGTGTAAAATATTTATATGGTTTGGATCCATTATTTGGTGTTCTTTTCCCATAATGGTATGGAAGGGAAAAATCATTATCTTTCATGTATGAGGTACTTTAAAAATCTTATTCATGTTAGAGCAAACCCGACGACCCCGACTAAAACGAGCATTTCTGTTTGTTTTAGCCCGCGGACATGAGTCTAGGTCAAAAACTCATCCCAATGCCCCCCAAACGGAAGGGGGGGGTGGGAGACCGGTTGCGTTTGCACCAAACGTGGCCTAAATTTGGTCCAAGTTTTGAGTGGTCCGCGGACGCGCTCTAGCCCACATGAGTGCCACATGCGGCCCCCTTGCCCCCTGCCCCATCATGGGCCACGTCAGCACGACACTATACATCCCCACTTCTGTACCCACTCCCTCCCACCAACCAAACCCTAACTCAATGGCGAAAAACCTAATTCGTCGAGGCAATGGTGAAGAATGAGGCCAAGCACTTTGTCTCTGGTCGCAAGGACCACGAGGCCAGCTCCTCGCGCTGTCGGGAGTGTCTCCGTGTGTCTTCTACATCATTCTCGATGATGACTAGGCAGCAAGGCGACAACGGCCAGAGCGGCAAGGCATCACCATTGAAGCCTACTAGGTTTTTTTTGTTAATATTGTTTTGGCCCTAAAATGTATGCAAAATCCCCTAATACATGAATACTAGCATATTACCCGTGCATTGCCACGGAATTATAATAACTAATAAGTACATTATAAGTTAATAACTTAATCCTAGACTTTAACTTTCACTCTAGATATAATTTGAAATTTTGGTCGCTCATGCGTGCTTGTATATTGAGCTTCTTTTGTCTGCCCTCCTGCGATTCTTTAATTTGTTTCCTCATGATATCCTGGTTCAAGAAAGAGTAACATTAGGTACGAATTAACTTTGTCGTCGCAAGTAATTCTTTTTAAATAAAGCTACACATGTTTGTTAGATATATTTGTACACCGATCAATGCCAAACATGAGGTATATCGGTATAGGCGTATGTGTCACGTTTTCCTTGAACCTCTCCCTGTAATCTCTCTCTCTGTAACAACCCTTGCCCATTGGGCTATATTAACACGTACGCGAGCCTAGGCCACGGCATCGCTTCCCGATCAATCACATGGTATCAGAGCTAGCTCTTCCGTGACATCGAAACCCTAGAAACACCAAAACCGATCTCCCAAACCCTACCATGGCCGCCTCATTATCCACCACACCGCAGGGTCTCGGTCAGCCGCCGTCGGAGAAGCTGACCCGGGCGAATCACCTGCTCTGAGGGGCGCATGGATGCTTGGCCTGTTGGATGGCAAGGAGGCCGCGCCGCCGGAATTTCTGGTGGTGTTGAAGGAAGGCAAGGAGATGAGGACCGAGAATCCAGCATACGAAACCTGGATAGACAGAGATCAACGCGTTCTGAGTTACCTGCTCGGATCGCTGTCGATAGAAATACTCGCTCAGACAATAGGTCTCGAGCACGCCGCGGAGGTTTGGGCACTCATCAATGCAATGTTTGCATCCAAATCCAAGGCCAATCGCACCAGCCTGCGGGGAGGACTCTCCAACACCAAGAAGCACAACCTTTCGGCCGACCAGTACATCTCCAAGATGCGCGGGTATGCCAAGGCCGAGATGTCGAAGATGAAGAACTTGTTGAGTTCATCTTGAACGGACTGGTATCCGCTGTCAATTCTATGGATTCGTGCTCGGTCAGTGACCTGCACGGACTCCTCGCCGCGCATGATATTCGGCAGGAGATGCTAACCGGAGGTGGCCAGAAGGGGTTCGAATCCTCGGCTAATCTCGCTAACCGCGGCGGTGCTCGCGGTGATTACGACTACAACAAGCAAAAGAATGATTCTGGTGGCTGGCGTCCTGATGGTGATCGCGGCGATCGCGGTGACCGCGGCGGCGGTGATCGTGGTGATCGCGGCATCGGCAGCTGGAACGGATCTTGCTCGGGTGGAAACGCTGGCGGCTGGCAAGGACAAGGTGGCCCACCTGGAGGCCCACCTGCATGGCACGGAGGTCCAATCGGCGGCCCACCTGCATGGCACGGACACGGTGGTCCACCTGCGTGGCACGGACAGGGAGGTCCGCCCGGCTGGCCAGGCTACGGCGCCCCGATCTGGCATGGACCTCCTGGCCCCTGGCACGGCGGCTGGCATGGACAGGGCGGTCCGCCTCATGCCCCACCGACCTGGAACGGGCAGGGTGTCCCACCTGGCTGGCCTGGACAGGGTGGCGGCAATCGAGGCCCTCCTCGAGGGGGTAATTGGCGTGGTGATCGCCCAGCCTCCAAGTTCACTGATGTTCAATGTCAAATCTGCAAAAAGACCGGCCATCCCGCCAACGAGTGTAGATGGAGGTATGCACAAGATAGAAACAAACGTGAGCGCGAGAAAGAGCAAGAAAAAAGTGCTAATACAGCCCATGCCTATGGTGTTGATACCAACTGGTATCCAGACACCGGAGCAACAGATCACATCACCGACAATCTTCAGAACTTGATGCTCCAAAACAAATATCCCGGCTCCGACAAAGTACACACTGCAAATGGAGAAGGTATGCAAATTAGTCATATTGGTCATTCTTGTATTCAAACCCATAATCGTGATTTGCATCTATCCAATGTTCTACATGTTCCAAGCACCACAAAAAATCTTCTTTCTCACAAACTTGCTTTAGATAATAATGCCTTTCTTGAATTTCACCCTTGGTATTTTTTTGATAAAGGATCGGTCAACCAAGGAAATTCTACTTAGAGGTGAATGCAAAGGAGGTTTATATCCCATCGTGTCATCATCATCCACATCATCCAAGCAAGTTTGTGTCGTCACCAAGCCTTCCAAGGATAGGTGGCATCATCTATTAGGTCATCCTTCAAAATTAGTTGTTAAACAAATTTTAAATAAATTTAGTCTTCCTCATGAGAAATCTTCTAGTGATGATTCTATTTGTAATGCTTGTCAAATGGCTAAGAGTCACCAACTTCCATATCCAGTGTCCACAAGTATTTCTACTTTACCCTTGCAACAAGTTTTTTCAGATGTTTGGGGTCCTGCATCCACTTCTGTGGGACGTCATAATTATTATGTGAGTTTCATAGATGACTATAGTAAATTCACATGGATCTATCTTTTGAAAAAGAAATCAGATGTATTTGATGTCTTCCATAATTTCATGCAATTTGTTGAAAGAAAGTTTGATAGGAAGATTATTACTATGCAAACAGACTGGGGAGGTGAATATGAGAAACTCCACCCTTTCTTTCAAAAACTTGGAATTACACATCATGTTTCATGCCCTCATGCCTATCAACAAAACGGTTCAGCTGAACGCAAACACCGTCATATTGTTGAAGTAGGTCTTTCACTTCTTGCTCATGCATCTATGCCCTTAAAATTTTGGGATGAGGCCTTTCTCACTGCCACATACCTCATAAATCTTATGCCTAGCAAAGTGATTAATAATGACACACCTGCTGAACGACTCCTAGGATCCCCACCAGATTATACATCACTTCGTGTGTTTGGTTGTGCTTGTTGGCCTAATTTGCGCCCTTATAACTCTCACAAACTTTCTTATCGTTCTAAGCAGTGTGTGTTCATTGGTTATAGTTCAAGGCATAAAGGAGTAAAATGTCTAGAGATTTCTACTGGTCGGATCTATATATCAAGGGATGTTGTTTTTTATGAAACAATTTTTCCCTTTGCCTCCCTACACCCAAATGCCGGTGCACTTCTTCGAAAAGAAATCCTATTACTACCTAACCATCTCTTTTCCAATCACGAGGGTGCAAATACAACTGATCATATGCCTAATTCTACAGTGTCTATACATTCTTCTAGTAATTTGCAGGCCACTGTTGAAAATTTGGGTGAAATTGGTGAAGTTTTGAGCTCAAACGGAGAAGAACAAGATCATCATTTTATGGTGCAAAACGACACGCCGCGGGAGAATCCCGGTGTTGATCTGCTGCTGCTGTCGGACACCCGATCCGAGGCGGATATGCCTGCTGGCGGGGATCCCGGAGGCTCTGCGCGTGGCAGCGCCCCTGCTGTGCATGCCAGCGAGCTTGCTGACAGCGATCCCGGAGCGGATACGCGTGTCAGCGCAGGCGCACGCTCCTCCGCACGGCCAGCATCTTCAACCAGGAAGCGCCACGCGCCCTGCTGCTTCCACGCGGTCCCCTGTCAACCCGACAGGGTCTCCACCGCTCGGATCTTCTGCGCCGGATACAGCGCCTCCTTCACCGCCACACGGATCGCCTGCGCCACTGCCTGTGCTGGGATCTTCTGCGGTGACTGCCCCTGCTGTTCCTCCTGTGGCTCGAACAAGGCTGCAAAAGGGTATTCAAACTCCAAAAATTTGGAAAGATGGTACTATTCGATATAATTTTTTTGTGTGCACTGTAGGAGAACCAGCAAATTTGAAAGCTGCACTTGGAGATCCTATGTGGCGCCTTGCAATGGATGAAGAATATGCAGCTCTCATGAGGAATAATACGTGGCACCTCGTACCTGCGCATGGTAACAAAAATTTAATTGATTGCAAATGGGTTTATCGCATAAAGAAAAATCCTGATGGTTCCATTGAAAGATACAAAGCTCGTCTTGTAGCAAAAGGGTTTAAGCAAAGGTTTGGTATTGATTATGAGGACACTTTTAGTCCTGTTGTTAAGGCTGCTACTATACGTCTTGTTTTGTCCATCTCTGTCTCTCAAGGTTGGAATCTACGTCAACTTGATGTCAAGAACGCGTTTTTGCATGGTGTTCTGGAAGAGGATGTCTATATGAAACAGCCTCCTGGGTATGAAGATGTGAATTTACCCCATCACGTGTGCAAACTTGACAAGGCTTTGTATGGTCTCAAGCAAGCACCTAGAGCATGGTACTCTCGATTAAGCAATAAGCTTCAAGATCTTGGTTTTCTTTCTTCTCAAGGAGACACATCATTATTCATTTATAATCAGTCAGGTATCACCATATATGTTCTCATTTATGTTGATGATATCATAGTTACGGGGTCTTCCTCAACAGCAATAGATACTCTCGTGCATGATCTCAATAAACATTTTGCCATCAAGGATCTAGGAGATTTACACTTTTTCTTAGGTATTGAAGTAAGGAAAATTCATGATGGGCTTGTTCTCACCCAAGAAAAATATGCTGCTGAATTATTGTCCAAAGTGGGTATGATACACTGCAAATCATTCACCACCCCTATTTCTCCTTCCGAACCAATATCACTTCATACAGGGGATCTCTTGGGTTCTCAAGATAGTTCACATTACAGAAGCATTGTAGGAGGTTTGCAATATTTAACACTGACAAGACCTGATATATCTTTCTCTGTTAATAAAGTATGTCAGTTTCTTCATGCTCCTACTACAGTTCATTGGACAACAGTTAAAAGGATTCTTCGTTATGTGAAAGATACTATCAGTACTGGTATTACTTTCAGAAAATCTATGTCTACTTTGGTTAGTGCATTCTCTGATGCAGATTGGGCAGGATGTATTGATGATAGACTGTCCACAGGGGGATTTGCTGTATTCTTTGGACCGAATCTCATCTCTTGGAGTGCCAGAAAACAACCCACAGTGTCTAGGTCCAGTACTGAAGCAGAGTACAAATCATTGGCAAATGCAACAGCAGAGGTAATATGGGTTGAGACTTTGCCTAAAGAACTTGGTGTTAAACTTAAAGAAACTCCTTGTTTATGGTGTGACAATATGGGAGCAACCTATTTATCTGCAAATCCAGTTTTTCACGCAAGGACAAAGCATATAGAGATTGATTTTCATTTTGTACGAGAACGTGTGGCTCAGAAGTTGCTCAATATTTGGTTCATATCATCAAAGGACCAAGTTGCAGATGGATTTACCAAAGCTTTGCCAACAAGAGAGTTAGAGGCTTTTAAACGTAATCTAAACTTATATAAGTTTTGATTAAGGGAGGGTGTTAGATATATTTGTACACCGACCAGTGCCAAACATGAGGTATATCGGTATAGGCGTATGTGTCACGTTTTCCTTGAACCTCTCCCTGTAATCTCTCTCTCTGTAACAACCCTTTCCCATTGGGCTATATTAACACGTACGCGAGCCTAGGCCACGGCATCGCTTCCCGATCAATCACAATGTTTACTGTTGGTACTACATTTAGAAGAGCATTGCTTGCATGTTAATTTGTATTGGATAAAATTGAATGCTAGTTAGAAAGAACACCGATTCTCAAAATTTGATGGAGCAATATTCTCACGGTTTCTCTAAATGTACAGAGATTGTACAAAGTATGTTTCCCACTGATCATGGTTGGAAGGCGTAACCATTAGGAAAAATAGGTACAACTTATGTTCTCTCCATTTTGGATTGAAACGGAGAAAAGACGGAACTGTGAAGTAACTACATATGTTATGCTTATGATGCAAGAACATATCAATTTCAAGTTTGATTTATAAAAAACATCAAATTATTCAAGATAATGAAAATGAAATCACAGAAGAAGACTATAGCAAATATAAATTGAAACTTGATTATTTATGATCTATAGAAGATACGAAATAGATGGACTAGTCTTAAAATATAGCAACAATAATCTTACATGTATCTCGTCAATTACACGTGCAGTGAACTATCTCCTCGTGAATGATTTGTGGCAATGGAGCGGGAAACATAGCAGTTTTCAATAGAGATGTACCATGTTTTCTATGGCAGTGTGAAGGAAATCTTTTGTACATTTAACATACATGATCCAGTAGTTCTGCCTGACTTTGTGCTCTGATGGAAATTGACGTTACCTTTATAAGAATTTGTCACACAATGCTCGTCCTTTCCTACGGACCAAACCTAGCTACAAAGAATAAGGTTTGGCCGGGTAAAAAAATAGCAACGGTCGTGTTGTAACTTGCGTCACAGAATGACAATTATGAACGTTTAAGTGTTGTATATCAACATCTACAGTAATAGATATGCAACAGCTATAAGACATGCAATTCAAAACACAAAGCAGCAAACATGAAGACATTTTTGTTTACATGGCACCTCTATGCTAATGACATGGAAACTCTTTTTTTTTCTTAAGTTAATATTTGTTATAAGTAACCCTAAAAAAATCATTCATAACATACCAAACAATCATGTTGACCTATAACAGAGCAGGATAATATGTATAACGAGGCGGGACAAACATTGAGCAAGAAGTACATGATAATACTTGTGTTAGGATGGCCTTACCGCCTTCGTGATCATCTTAAATCTGCTGTTATGATAGTAATATCATACCCATGCCTACCTTTCAAGTGACTAAAAGCCTGCTATTTAGAAAACAGTCATCACATCAAACCTGGGGTTCCTGCATGCATGTAGTATTCTCCCTGAAATATTATGACACGATCACAATGGTAGCACTTTTTTGGTGTTGGTGAACTAAAAGAAATAAAGCTAATCATGGCAAATGCAGGCCGTCGATTGAGTAACTCCAATTCACCGCTTCTAAGGCCACTGGACCAGGTGGGTGCTAGATGGTTGATCGCCAAGCTCAAAGAGGTGCATTCGTCGTGTCTGCCGTCACGGCAGTCTGGAGTCGCGCCTCTTAGCTGATTTTATTTATGTCGCTCCTTTCATTTGGCTAAGCTGTAAAGCCTCAGCATTGTAATCAACTCTGTGTGAACCGTCTGGGCTTTGTTAACTCAAAGTCGGGTAATAAATTACCTTTTATCTAAAAAAAGTGCAACGACATGTTTGGAAATGGCCTGAATTTGTTAAGAAAAAACCAGTAACTGCCCCACCGCCTGTAGCACAACGATGGTAGCCTCCATCAGAGTATTGGATAATGATAAATTCTGATGGAGCCTTTCATGCAGCTAAATGTAACGGTGGATGGGTTTTCGTTGCCCGTGACCATGCAAGTCAGCCCATCTTTACTGCTGCAGGCTCGTTAACGAATGCAGGCACATCGTTATAAACCGAAGCAGTTGCGGTTATGCAAGCCATTACTGTTGCCGAGCAGATGGGTGTTGGAAGAGCTATCTTCGCCGACGACTCCCAGGTTCTGATCCAAGCAATCACTTCAGATAAATATGATGATGCACCGTTCGGGGCCTGTTCCGAGAGATTAAATATCAGCTCAATCTAGCTTTTATAGACTTTCCTATCATGTATGTGCACCGTTCATGTAATACGATCCGCGGATGGCTCTATTTTTTGTGTTATTTTCTCTATCCACCCCCTTATTTTATTGGATTTTCATATGGTTTTTTACTCCTACACTAACCCAAACATTGCTATGTTTGGAGATGTTTGATTTCTTCATTGAGATTTCAGGAATATTACTAAGAGGGAAGGAAATGATGCATATTAATGATAATTGGAGGAAAACAAGCAATTCTGAAAAAAGGAAAATTAGAATTAATTCGCAGAGGCATTGAATGACCTCAGTACGGTCACTCTCGACTGTACCACTCACCGTACCGCATGCCACCGCCTCTAGCACATCAAAAGGGACAACTTCCGTGAAGAGGCGAGGGACGAAAAATAGATGTAGCCGCCACCAGAGCAACCAGAAGGAAGAAGAAGGAGATCCGGAGAGGAGAAGCCCTATCTGATCCTGTCAGAGATCGCCATCTTCAACACCATCCACAACACCATCCACCACACCATCCATTCCATCATCCCATAGAGAGATTGAGATCATCATTGTAATAAGTTTAGGGTTTTGAGAACTCTCCCGTACAAGTGTTTGTTGATCCGAGGATTATTGTGCCTTGCTACGGTGATATAGAGATGAACCTTCCACTCAATTATCGAGTTCATGTTTGCTAACTCTCTCATATGCAAGTAAATTCCCGCAGACCTGGGAGATGACGGGGATTGGTACTATGTGTTTGTGCTAATTTATTTCATCTTATGTGTGAGAGCCTGTTTTATATTGTTTATAGGATTACGTGTTTATAGTGTGCTATAGTGTGCTAATGCCTGTTATCTAGGGCCCAGGTAACATTGTACTATTAGAAATCTACGTAAATATGTACTTGTTGTTCAACAATTCTGCGACGTTCTAAGTGACAGGTGGAGATATCATTGAGGAGTGAAGACAACAGGAGGATCATGAGAAGTCATCGAACTTAATGAATTAGTCTAACCTACTGGTTTTAAATAGCTGAACTGACCATGGAAATGGAACGACAGGACGATAGTGATAAACAGAGCCATACATAGGGACGTTTAACTATTTCAGGGTGACTCGCCTACCGACCATTCAATATAAGAGAATATATATCACATATCCGCTACCTCCAACAAGCACATTCACAAGAATCATGAACCATAAATCTCTCCACGCCTCCTCATCCATAAGCAATACAACACAACTTTACAATATTTCTTTCTTTCCGTTATGTATTATAAGTAATTTATTCCGTTTTTATTTCCACACAACTCACCCTCTGTTTTTCACAGGTTTAAACGAATTAATATTTCCGTGAGTCAATTCACGTAAGTGTGACACCTTGTGTGTGACAAAGCCATCCTTGAAAACTTTTTACCATATCAGTTCTCCGTGAGATCGATATAAATTAGGAGATCATACTTCCACGAAATGATGCTTTAACGAATCTGTACACTTGCAGGTATCACTGCCGACAAGTTGGCGGCGCTAGGTGCGGCCGGGTTTCTACCATGTTTGGGTGGAGAACTATCAAATTATTATAACCAGGGCCATGTCCGGCGTTATGTCGAGCTAAATTAATGGAATGCCCACGTTCAGGTAAAAAAAAAGCCAGAACATCTCTACCCCGGTAGCATCTTCGGTGGAACATGCGCCAAGCACGCCAACCATAGAATTGACAATATTATCTAAAAAAGAATTTACAATATTAAAGAGCTAAAATAGCAACTGATTCAGAGAGGGCACAGCGCAGTTCGATGCGTCTTTTATGCAGCAAATACACCAAGAAAAATAATCTTGCAGATTCCCTCGATCTTGTCTTCCCCAAGCAAAGTAGCATCCGCTCTCAACACAAGCAGATGCTGCAATCAAAGTAGCATCGGATGCAATACCCACAAATATCATTATTTTCGCTCATTCTCGCTGAACCTCTCAGGAAGTCGCATGTGCACGTGCTCGCGTTCGGCCGGTGACCAGCACAGTTCTTCAACCGCTCGAGGGAAAAGAGCAGGTTCTCGGGGCAGGGTAGGCAGCACTCGTCTAGGCAGCACTCGTCTCCCTTTGCTTTACGAACTACTCCGTAGTTTTTAAACTTGAAGGAGCAACTATTCAGTGCAACTGCTTACCGAAAAATGCTTTTCGTCCTTCTTTATAAATAAAGCAACCACCAATCCAGTTTCATACAATAAACTCAACAGAAAAAAGGGGATAGTAGAGTAGACAGTAAATTGCTAGGGGCATCGGCACAAGTAACATAAAACAACGAAAAGGAGAGGAAGGTGGACGGTGGTGGCAAGAGGAGATGTTCCCCCTTCAGCGGAGCTCAGCTTGGTGATGAAGTGGAGATCCTCCATAAGAGAGGTCCGTCTTCTTCTTATTTCGATGAGCAAGAAACACCTAGAGCACACACAGCAGTCCGAGATGTCAGGAGATGGCTCTGGTTCGGATTCTAGGGGAGTGGAAGCTGGTTTGTCGGAGGAGATGGTGCACGTCGCGGCATCGTGTGGTGGAGTTGCCCTGGACGCTGCGACGACGGGGGCTGGTGATGGGCGGGTGGCCATGGTATCAAACGGATACCAGAGGTCACCTGTCACCTCGCCGTTGTGGAGTGCGCACAGCGGCGGTGATTCCGCAATGGCGCCACGGCGCTTGGATGGCGACTTCCACGGGGCGCAGTCCCTCTCCATTCAACCAGGCGGGTTGGATGGGGGATTACGGTGCCTACCTCGACTTTCACTGCATCACCGGCGGTCTCCTACACTCCACCAGGCGGGTAGGGTGGGGGGACGCCGGGGGTTGCTGCGGTGATTTCTTCGACGGGGGATACCCCTTTGATGGCCGGACACGGCTCACCCCAACCAGGCGGGTTGGGGTTGGCAGCGGTGTTGGCTACGCCGTCGCGACCATCGTTGGCTGCGGTGATGGCGTACGGGGGCATCTCAGCGGGTGACATGGAGGTCCGTTCCAGTGCACGCTTGAGGGCGAAACCGGACGCGGATCTCCCTCAAGAGCTGCGTGCTATGGCTCTTGCGCAGCGCAAGGATTCGGCATTTCCTCGAGGTTGTAAACAAGGCGGTCTATTGTATCCAGATGTGGGTTTTTCTTCTCCCCGTGGATCAACGCGGACTTATGGATTCAGGCTGTGCTCGACTGATGGCGGTCGTTCGGGCTATTTAAAGCCAGGCTGGGTGGCTTAATTCTAGGCGAATTGATGTGTAATTCGTCGATGTTTGTGTGGCTTATTTTTGTGGCCACGTTATCCGATCCATGACTGTAATACGATTTGAACTCTGGATTTTTCTTCATATCATTTAATAAAATCCGGCTGTGTGCATCGATTTGATGCAGAGGCCGGGGCCCAGGCTCCCATTTCTAAAAAAAAAACCAATCCAATTTCATACAATAAACTCAACAGAAAAAAGGGGAGAGTAGAGTAGACAGTAAATTGCTAGGGGCATCAGCACAAGTAACATAAAACAACAAAAAGGAGAGGAAGGTGGACGGTGGTGGCAAGAGGAGATGTTCCCCCGTCAGCGGAGCTCAGCTTGGTGATGAGGTGGAGATCCTCCATGCAGACGCCACCAAACGGTCAATCATGTCATCTAGCTTTGACCTGTCCAGATGCCTACATAGCGGGTGCCACTGCTGCAAAAAAAAGAGACATTTGAACATAGAGTCAGCGGCATGTCGAAGGAAGATCCTTTCTATGACCATCCTATTCCTAATCGTCCATAGTGTCCAAGCCATCCCGACAAAAACAATCCGGAATGGCTTCACCGGAGGAATGGTTTCGGGGACATAGATAAGATAATTTACACAACCGGCCGGACTCAGAACTGGTTTCCTTCCGAATGTACTTGTTTTGATTCAACACGAGATTGTGCTCTGCCTAAAGCAAAGAAACTAGTATTTATACGTGAGATACGAGCGGTTTTTACTTGCTTATCTGCAAAAGTGCAGCCATTCCGGGATACTACTAACTCATACTTTGCCACATGAGTTCCCTTCCTCCGACATTCTCTCGGTCTTCCTAGAACAACAAAGCAGGTTGGGGCGGGAATGAGGGTCTCGAGGGCAGAGTTTCTGACGTCGGCGGTCGGATTTCGTGGTGGCGGCGAAAAATTTGAAGGTTAGAAGCGAGCAAATCAGGAGTTGTCGGGGATGATGGATCGGCCGCGGCTCGGAGGCAGGGTAGCGAGTGGTTCAGTTTCCCTCGCCAGGGAAGGGAGGCGGCGCCGCAGGGTGGTCGCCTCGGGGATTCCGGGTCTGGTCCATGGATTGAGATGGGGAAAGGGCTAACTTGGCGGTGGCAAAGGCTGTAATATCTACTGACTCGCAGGGGTAGAATAGGAAATATAAAAGACGTACCACCCATCACATGAGGGGTTTTTATATATAGTAGAGATTACTAAATCTTTATATATATTATATTTACCTAATAAAGGGACTAAGGTTCCTCCTTCGTCCGTTTTGATTTCCTTCGTTGGTTCGTACGTCGTAGTGTATCGTCTGTACGTCCCCACAAGGCTCCCCTCAATGTGGGACAAAACATGCAGTTGATTTGCGTCAAACCTGCGCTCAGCTCGCTAAGTTGGTCCGTGGACCTTTTAGTGCATAATAAAGGGCCAGCCCACGTGCGCTCTAGCACGTTCATAAAAAAAAATCGAACTGTACGTCACGTGCAAGCTTTGCAACAAGATGCTCCTCAACTACCTCTGGTGATCTCGGAAACAAACGCTAGCTCCAAAGTACACATGGACTTTTTTGTCCGGTCGACCAACTATCTACAAAAGATACACGAGTGCCACGATAGGAAAAAAGTCAACATAGCCAAAAAATACAACCTCGCTGTTTCGCCCTTGTGTGACATTGTGATTGTCTACGCTCGAGTCTGTTCGCCGGAGCTCGACATAGCCAAAAAGACAATATCACCATTCCACCCGTGTGTGACATTGTCAACATTCTGTCGACTATGTCGGAGTCCGTCTGCCGGAGATCGACCGAAGGTACGGGATCAGATGATGTGTATTTTATCGTAGACATCATCGGGATTGGCTGAAAGGCGGGTTCAGACTAATGGACTGGCCGGGAATGCGGAGAAGAACTCAAGCGCTGCCGCCATGGATCGCAGGGAATTCACCATGACTACTGCAACTGCAGCCACCCTATCCCCCTAGCAGATTATTCCGGGCCACCACGACGGCTATAGCGGCGTGACCTACCAATATGACATGCAATGGTGCGAGGCCAACATCCCGACGCCCTTGTTGTAGACATGAGGGGGTCAGGATCTTAAAGTATGTCTTCAATGAGACTATAAGTGGACACATGCTATTCATGGCCCACTTAATAGTGTCCGTGGGCGCCCGTTCCCTCTAAAAATTTACCGCTCTTCTCTCCCCAAGTGATTAGCGGCCGCGGTTTCCTCAAAGAACACGGTGATGGAGCCATGGAGGCATCGGCGGACAGGTGATGGCACAAAAAATCCACCCCATGCGCAACCAATTAAGTGTTGAGCACCGCGTTCCCGGCAGACTCTTTTACGCCCAACCCTTGCAGGATCGGCCCTATGTTGGGGTGTTGGCGACAGGGTGCAGCCGAAAGATCATCTTCCGTTTTTATAATTGATGACAACATAACTAAAGGACTAGTCACTATTTTGAGAATGTGTAGGTTTTGTTTGATAGTTATCAAAATGCCAAAATACTCCCAATAAACATTCTCAAAGGCTTACAATATTTATCCTAAAGGAGAAAACTCAAAAACACAAAGTTGGGAAACTGTTTCTACAGGCAGCGGAGGCTCCGGTGAAACAACCGGTACCTCCGTCCCCTGCTGTTTCTCAGCACATTCCCAGGTAGGGGGTTCCGGTGGCGGTACCGGTGGTACCTCCACCAAAACCCCCTTCAGGTGGCTCACGACGAAGTCCGGGGCGGAGGCCATCGGTAGTACCGGTGGGCGGAACTTCCGGTGTTCCCACCGGTACCTCCGCCTGTTCAACTGAGCTACAAGTGGGGGTTTGGTACCGGTGGAACTACTGGTGCAGGGTCCACCAAAATCATGTTCGCGTGCATCACAACGGAGGCCAGGGCGGAACCCACCGGTAGTACCGGTGGGCGGAACCTCCGCCAGAACCACTGGTACCTCCGCCACTGAAAAATCTGCAAAAAAGAAAAGGAGCCGCGCGGGCTCCAGTGTGTGAAGACCACCGGTGGTACCGGTGCAAACACCAGTACCTCCGGTGCAGCGTGGGAGAGGGCAACGGTTAGATTTGGGGAAGGGGTATTTAAAGCCTTTCCCCTACCTCTTAAATGCTAATCTTTTCCCACTCTCTCTGTCGGATATATACCAACTAGGGGTATATCAGATGGTAGTCTAAAGTGTCGGATTACCAGGGTGGCCTAAATGGTGATGGGCTATGGTCCGTTAGGCGGCCCAGTAAGCTGATGCACAGAAGCTGGATTCTAGAAGAACCCGGATCACGGCCCACGTGATCTGGCTTGGAGTAGAAGGCGGATTCCTTACTTTCCAAGTTAGAGAGTTACCGTAGTCTTCTAGGTTTCCTATTCTGTATGCCCTAATCTGGCTATTATATAAAGCCGGACGGGAGATATGATAGATAGACAAGAAGCTAAAGGCTAACTCGCCGAGAGGTTGATCCTTGACAAGCAGCCAATAAAACCTCACATTGTACTCTGTATTTCCAGGTTTTAATCCTGAATAGTGAGTTTGCAGGAGTAGGAACGTCGCATTATTGCGTCGTACCGAACCTGGGTAAAAACCCTGTGTCATTGTCCTTCGCACAACCACGTCTCCCCACGTCTCTATAGGTAGTCTCATGGCACCCCCGTCTATGAAATCTACCACGATGTCTCGACAGTTGGTGCCCACCATGGGGCCAGTGACGTCAGGCGTTAAGTTTCGATCTGGGATACTCGGTGGGATCGGTAGTTCCATAACTATCGGGAGCTTGGAGTTCGACAACGACGTTGGGAGCTACCTCGACAACGGATCTTACATACCGGCGCAAAATCATCTGGTAAGTGCCTGCGTATTACCGATTGGATCTGCAAATATCTTTATCGGATTAACCGTAGAGGCCATGGGGTTTTGCGGTGGAAGTAAATTTATCCCACCCGCCCTATACCCAGTCGAAGATGACTACGATACCGGGTTTTGCTCAGATCGCCGACATACAAGTGAATCACACTTTATCGGCATGGTGCAATCCGAGATCGCCGAAAACACGGATGAAAGTAATCCCGTGCAAGAGGCAGAAACAACACTCCCACAACAGAGGTGGAAGATCCGACAACCGTCAGCATCGCGACGAACTCGGAAGCTGACTCGGTACTAGCCGCCATTGAGGCGAGATTAGAGTCGGAAACCGTATCGGATCACTTTGACGCCGAAGATGAAGACGCTTTCGAAAGAAAGGTTAAATCCTTCCAAGAGGGATTCCACGAAGTACTGATGGCAAAACCGGCTGAAAACACGGATGCCGACAGTCAGGAAAGCCCTAGAACTCCTCCGCCAGAGGAAGAGAGAGAAGAAGGGGAAACCTCACCGAAATTCCCCGATGTCAAAGAGTTGACAGAGGTAGAACCAATCAAAAAACCTCCCTCTTCCAAGAAAAAGCACAAAACTGCTAAAAAGCTCCAATATAAACTCCGAAAGAAGAAATTGGCTGATCCAGCCAATGAAAGCCCGGAAGTCGGACACGCAAGCGGTGTGAAACCGTCGGAGAAGAAAACAAAAAAAATCCTTGTTCCGCCAATGACGGAACAAGAAGAACAGGAGTTACTCCAAACACTAGTGGGATTGCATGAACCACCTGAAGTGCTAGAAGCCAGGAGACAAGCTCTCCAGAGGCAACAACAACATCTATTCAGAACTCGTGAACACCTCGAAAAACCCTAGGATGACATCAAACTCATGAAGGAAGAAATCGAGGAATACGAGAGAAAGAATAGATCTGGAATTAAACCTACAAGGTTACCCGAAATTGTAAGACCGGAAGTACTGCCGCCAAAAGAAAGGTTTCATAACCCATCTTGGCAAAAGCAGGTAAACGGAAAAGATGCCAGAGGCGAACCAATATACAAAACCGCAGCAGAGAATGCGGAAGCAGCTTTCGCCATCCTCAACAATGATTTGTACTCCAATGGAGAAAAACTTCAAGGGGTGTATGCTTTCTTAGGAAAAGCATTGCAACAACAACAGCGAGGGCATCAGCGATCAGGGAAGTTGCATGACGACTCGCCCTATGTAGAACAGCTACATGCGCCGCTGGAGCACCTGGACCGGAAGAACATGGAGATTCAAGCAACTCAAAAGAGAAGAAAGCAGATCCGAGAAAAGACAAGAAAAATCCCGACAACAGGGATGAAGCGTCTAGAACTGGATCCCATCTCCCGAAAGACGGACTTAATCCTCGCGATCGGGAAGAAAAACTCCGGAATGACGGAAAAGCAATGCCGCCTCCGAGACGCCCAGGTGAAAAACCTGGAAGGCAGGATATACCTCACAGGCGTGAGAGATCCCGGACACCCCCCCAGAAATAAGGAAAGAAACAGGAGTAGAACTCCATCTTATCCAAAGGGACAAGATCTCGGAATAAATAGAGAGAATCCCTGAAAAGCGCGTTCGCGCCACAATGGAAAAGAAAGGAGCAGATCCCCTTCTGTCCATTCAGCCGGCAGGTACTCCGCACACATGGATAGAGCGAAAAGAGACGAGTTATACTTTGGACCTAAGTGCTTCACAGATAGGATCCGAAGGATAACTCTACATGCTGGCTTTGCCAAAGTTGGTCCAACATACCAAAAATATACCGGTAGTACAAACCCGGATACCTAGCTCTCAGACTATCATACAGCCGTCCAAATCAACAATGGGACAGACTTGGAAGCTGTAAAGTTTCTTCCCCTAATGTTGCTGGATGGAGCCAGAGATTAGAGCAATGGATTACCCTCCAGAACTGTCGACAGCTGGGATGATATGGCTCGAGTATTTACTCAGCATTTCCGGGGAACCTACAAACGCCCGAATAGCATCAACCAGCTAAACTGTTGCGCCCAATTTTAGGACGAACCATACGTGGATTTCATCTCAAGATGGACGGCAATGAAGAATAGTTGCTCTGGAGTAACTGACGTTCAAGCAATGCATGCTTTCGTCAATGGCCTAAAATCCTGACTTGTACCGTTCATGATTGGCTCCAAAAAGCACAAAGATCTTGGATCTATGCTTACAACTGCCAACGAACACGCTGCAGCCGAGGACGACATCAGGGCAAGAGGAGGCAATATCGATACACTGATACAAGCCAAAAAGAACCCTCGCCCTGAGAAAAAAGGAACTCCAGATGCAGCACAAAAACCCAAAGAGGTAAACATAGCCTTTGGAAGGGAAAATGGCAATAGGTGGAAAGGACGCAGTACCGAGCCGATAAACTACACTAAAGAAGAGTGGGAGAAAATAAAGTCGGAAAACTGTGTCCACCACTCGCAATTTGGGAAGCCCACTCATACTAACGCACAATGCCGCTTGAACAAGCATATGATAGGCAGTGCAGGATCCGGAAACAAAGGGAAAATTCCAAGAGGAAGTTTCCAAGCAAAAGCCAGAAGCTGTGAAAGAAGACAGTGAATCGGACACTGACAAAAAAATCCAGGAACAACAGCGAAAAGGCGAGCCTAAGTTTCCGAGAGTTGATGGAGAACGCAACCTAACTTTCCTGGCAACTCCTTCAGCAAAGGTGGCAAAGAGAACGCTTCGAGAAATAAACGCAGTTGTCCCTGCAACCCCGAAATTCTTGAAGTACTCAAACACCAATTACCTGGGATTAGTCTGATCATCCCGGGAATATCCCTGAACCCGGCACACAAGCTCTAATCGTAAGTCCTATTGTTCAAAACATTAGGCTAAAAAGAGTGCTGATGGATGGAGGATCCAGCATTAACATAATGTACCTGGATACACTGAAGCATCTGAAAATTTCCGAGACCCAGCTCAACCACAGCAACATACGTTTTCACGGTATCGTTCCTGGCAGACAAGCACGATCCCTAGGAGAAATTTCCCTATATGTAACCTTTGGAGGCAAAGATCACTTCCGGCAGGAAAAAGTATCCTTCGAGGTTGTGCCGTTCGAAAGCGTGTATCACGCGATACTCGGACGTCCAGCTTTCGCCAAATTCATGGCAAGATCATGTTATATCTATAACAAGCTGAAGATGCCAGGACCCAAAGGAGGAGTAATCACCATATCTGGAGACTTCAAATTGGCAAACGAGCTAGAAAAATAAAATGCCCTTTGCGCTGAAAAAGTCATAGCAAAGGAAGAGTTGAAAGAGCTGGCAAAAGAGGTATCGCCGACAGAAATGCCGGCAGGAAAAGAAAGCCGGAAGCCAGCAGATAGCTTCAAGGCTTCCGAGAATACAAGACAGGTAATCCTAGATCCCAAAGATCCGACAAAATTTGTCGTAGTGGGAACTGGGATGACCGACAAATAGGAAGGCGAGCTCATCAAGTTCCTCCATGAGAACTGGGATATTTTCGCTTGGTGTCCAGCGGACATGCCAGGCGTACCCAGGGAGCTTGCTGAGCATCAACTCAAGGTGATCCCAGGATCGAAACCCGTCAAGCAAGGTCTCCGTCGATTTGACGGAAGAAGACGGAAGGCTATTGGCAAGGAGATCATCCGGCTTTTAGCAGCAGATTTTATCCGGGAAGTTATACATACTGAATGGTATGCAAACCCAGTATTAGTCCCGAAGAAAGATACTACTGCCCTTAGAATGTGTATAGATTACACCGGCCTGAACAAACTGTGTCCAAAAGATAGGTTTGCGTTACCGCGAATCGATCAAATAATAGATGCCACTGCAGGCTCTGAGCTTTTGTGCTTTTTGGATGCATATTCCGGGTATTATCAAATACGCATGAACAAGGAGGATCAAATCAAAACCTCGTTCATAACCCCTTATGGGACGTACTATTACATAACCATGCCATTTGGCCTGAAGAACGCAGGTGCAACCTACCAACGTTGCATGCAACGGTGTTTGCATAGTCAGATTGGCAAAAATGTCCACGTTTACGTGGACGACATTGCTGTCGTAACCAAGGAAAAAGAAACACTCCTTGAAGATTTGCGAGAAACCTTCGAAAATTTGCGCACTTATAAAATGAAGTTAAATCCACTAAAGTGCGTATTCGGGGTTCCCTCGGGAAAACTTCTGGGTTTTATCGTTTCTCATAGAGGAATAGAAGTAAACCCGGAAAAGATCAAAGCAATCTTAAACATCTCCAAGCCTACGTGCGTAAAGTATGTACAAAGATTGACGGGTTCCGCTGCAGCCGTCAGCAGGTTTATTAGCCGACTGGGGGATAAAGCCCTGCCATTATACAAATTGTTGAAGAAATCCGACAAATTTGAGTGGACAGAGGAAGCAGATGCAGCGCTAACCCAGTTGAAAGACACTTTGATGAAAGCTCCGATTTTGGCATCCCGAAAAGACAAAGAACCTATGTTATTGTACCTTACGGCTACAAATCGGGTTATTAGTGCAGTAATTGTTGTGGAAAGGAAGAAAGACGAACAAAGCATACCAGACCAGCATCCGGTATATTACATAAGTGAAGTTTTCTCCGAGTCCAAACAAAGGTATCCACACTATCAAAAACTGGCATATGACGTATTTTTCGCATCTAGAAAACTTCGCCATTACTTCCAAGGACATTCCATAACAGTGGTATGCAAAGCGCCACTAGGGGATATAATAAACAATGCGGAGGCAACAGGCCGAGTAGCCAAATGGGGCGTCGAGCTAGCAGCATTCGACATTAAGCATCAGCCTAGGACGGCAATAAAATCCCAGGTTCTGGCAGATTTTGTCGCCGACTGGACAGAAGCAATGGAAAAAACACCAATGCCGGAGTCCGAGTACTGGATCATGCACTTTGACGGATCCAAGATGAAGGAGGACACTGGAGCTGGTGTAGTTCTAAAATCCCCTAAAGGAGATACAATGGAGTATGTATTACAAATACACTTCAACGCCAGAAATAACATGGCAGAATATGAAGCTTTGCTTCACGGCTTGCATATTGCAAAGGAAATAGGTGTCAAACGCATCCTATGCTATGGCGACTCAGATTTGGTACAACACCAGCTCAACCAAACTTGGGACGCCAAAAGCCATATAATGGCCGAATATCGGAGAACGGTGGACGAGTTTGCCATCTGTTTCTTTGGATTCGAAGTACTCCATGTTAAACGGGAGGAAAATTGGAACGCGGACGCATTAGCCCGCATGGGGTCAGAAAGGGTCAAAACCTTACCACCAGGGGTTTTCGTCCAACATTTGTACGAACCATCCATAAAAGGTGGAGATGTTGATTATCCTCTGGCTTCCGGGTCAATTGAAGTCATACTCGTTAACCCGGATTGGGCAATCCCATATTTAAACTTCTTAGTTGATCAGAAGTACCCGGATGGAGCAAACAAAGTCTTGCAAAGATAAATTCAGCGTCGATACAAAGGGTACACGGTAATTAAGAATTTCCTGTATAAACGCAGCACTACCGGAATTTTTCTGCGATGTATTTCACCAGAGGAAGGACGAGAAATTCTGCAAGAAATCCATGCCGGAGATTGTGGACATCATGCTCAATCAAAAAGCATAGTCAAAAAAGCATTCCGCGCCGGGTTTTTCTGGCTAACAGCCAAGACGGACGCTGAGCACATAGTAAACACATGTGCAGGATGTCAATATTACGCCAACCAGACAAATATGCCGGCCCAAGCACTCAAAACTATCCCCATTACATGGCCGTTTGCGGTCTGGGGGCTAGATATGATGGGACCATTCAAAACTGCCAGAGGCGGACTTACGCATCTACTCGTTGCAATGGATAAATATACCAAGTGGGTGGAGGCCAAACCCATCAAAAAGCTTGACGGTGTGACTGCCAGAAATTTCATCATTGACATAGTCATGAGATACGGCGTTCCACACAGCATAATAACCGATAACGGGACAAATTTCTCTATTGGAGATATGGCAAAATATTACCGACAAACGGGAATTCGCCTAGATCTTGCATCTGTGGCACACCCGCAATCCAATGGTCAGGTTGAAAGAATGAATAGCTCAATCTTACAAGGGATACGCCCAAGACTCGAATCTCCTCTTCATAGAGCAGCTGGAGCATGGGTAGAAGAGTTACCTTCCGTGCTTTGGAGTATCCTAACAACACCAAATAGGTCAACTGGGCAAACCCCGTTTTTCCTAGTTTATGGTGCGGAAGCAATTCTCCCAACGGACATGCTCCATGACAGCCCAAGAGTGCAGGATTTCGATGAATCAGATGCCGAAAATGCACGACAGGATGCCGTCGATCTCTTAGAAGAAGAACGAGAACTTGTGCTTCAAAGATCCGCCATCTATCAGCAAGGTTTACGACGTTATCATAGTCGGAAAATCAGGCATCGTTCTTTTAAAGAAAGCACAAACTGGCCCCAGTATGGGAAGGACCATTTGTCATCAGTAAAGCTAGACATTCGCGATACGGAAGATGATCACGAGAAGCCGAATCGCAAAAGAAAGAGAAAGATAGATGATGAACTAGGGGAGACAAAGAGGCCCTGGAGTATCCAGCAGTTACGTCCCTTCTATACTTAGTTTAATTTCTATGTAAACATCTTTGAGATCATGAAATAAAGTTGTCGGAATTCTTACATCCATGTTTTTACAAGTTTATTATAGTACAAAGCATGATTCCGTCTCATCTATTTCCCAATGATCTTACAAAATACTCAATGTTAACCCGAATTGTGCTTGCGTGCTCGGCGTTTAAAAACTGAATGATTTTCAGCCTACTAAAGATTAAGGGAAACTCGGATTGTGCCTGCGTGCCCGAGTTTCATTCAAAAAATTCCTTACTTTTCTCTAAGCATTATCTGATTGTTTATGTGCTGGGTCACTGGAGCTAGTAAGTAAAAATGCCTTTAGTATGATCCATGTTTCCAAGTTTAAACTGATTGGTTATACCCAGTAACTTGGCGTGAAGATTACAGTACTACTGAGCCATTTCAAACGCTAAGGACAGTTAAAGCACACAAACCAGAGAACTTGGAAGATAAAGGAATATAAAACCCGGAAAACTTGCAAAGGATTTCATAAATGTTAACTGCAAAGGGCGGAGTACTTGTTTATACAAAATAATAGAAGCATTACGATATAAATTACATTGTAAAGTGCAGTAATGCTCCTATTTTCTATTTCCACCATCCTGGACAAGGAGAATCCTTCAAGCATCCGAGTCTTCCTCGCTGCTGTCATCCTCGGGGGCTGCTGGAATTTCTTCTTCCGGATAGGTGATGGAGATGTTCACCATGGAGGCGATCTTGGTGGCGTGACACTTGATCTCGTCAAAGATGGTGGTCAGCTGGGTCTCCGTATATCCAACAGGGATACCGGACGCCACGCGCCAAGATTTGGCACTGGGATAATGCATACGCATAAGGCCTAAGGCCATGCGTGCACCACCCCGTGCTGCGGAGCGCAAGGTGGATTCCTTGGACTCCGCCACCTCTAGGATAGCTTCCGGAATTTTCTCAACTTCCAAGAACTCCCCAGTCCTTGCGGGAAGGTACTTGTTGATCAGCTTCATGCCTGCAGCTCGGATCGCAGTGAACACCTTCCCGAAAGCTCGGATTTTCTCAATCCGAGTAAGATCTGGGTCATCTCCTGTTTTTTCAAGACAAAATAACCAAAGAGTTAGCGGAAAAACAGATAAAAAAGTTAAGACATGGAAAATCCGGTAAAAGTTGATAACTTACCAAGAATCTTGTCCATCTCGGAGCCTTCCTCCAGGCGCAGGTTCAAGGCATTTTCCAAATCTTGGATAGTGGCCTTGTCTTTGTCCGCCTGTTGGGAGGCCTTGGATTGAGCAATTCCAAGGGCCATATTGCTGGCCTCTAGATCTTTTTGAGCCTTCACAAGTTCCTTGTGAAGGTCAAAGTTCTCCCGGCGGAGATTCTCAGCATTGCCGGCATCTTCAGCTATTTGCTTGGCTTTCGCCAAGGCAGCTGAAAAGCAAGGAAAAATATACGAGATAAGAAAACTCGGAAAAGTACTTAGCAAAAATTATGGACAAGGAACTACAGAGAACTAAAAGTTACCTGTTGTTTCCTTCAGCTCCAGCTGAGATGATGCCAGCTCTGTTTCCTTAACTTCAAGAATAGAGATAAGGCTTCTAACCTCCTTATTCTTGACAGTTAGCTTGTTGAAAACTTCCATATTTATGGTTTCAGCGGTTTGCTGAAATAAGGAAACGAACCAGAACGCTTAAGTTAGAAACAAGCATGATAAGGATAAAAAGCATTAAGTGAAAATCATACATTCGACTTATTTCTTGGGGGCTAGAGATAATTCCTGGCTCATCCGCTGTAAACCTGCCAAGTTTTCAGTGAACTCTTTTGCGTAGTCGGCAAAAAGAGTCCCAACTGTGCTAAGGCCCTCGTTGATATCTTTGAATTCCTTATCAAAGGTGGGAATCTCCTCCTCAGTTATCCGAGAAGTACCTCCCACCTCAGGGACCGCCCTTTCCCTCGTGTCCGTCTCCGGCACAATGGGCTGGCTGGTCTGGGACTCGGTGTTGGGGGCTGCGGCATGCTCCTCTGTTGCTGCGATTGGTGTAGTTGGAGCGGTAGCAGGAGAAGGGTGTGGGCCTCTGCTGGACACAGCCTTGTGCCTCTTCGGCTTTTTCGGCTTCAGAGTAGAGGGGGGCAGGCTAAAAAGAAAGAAAAAGCCGGAAAGTTAAACTCCGAGGTAAAGGAACAAAATTCCGACAAAGTAGAACAAACCTAGATGTTCAAACCTGGAGGTGACGACGGGGACCCCGTCAAGGTCAATGACTTCCTGGGAAGAGGAAATATTCTTGCGCTTACGTCCACCAGCAAAGGCGGAGCGCAATGCTTCCAGATCGGCGTCGGAAGCAAGTTCCGACTCAGGAAGTTCGGGAATCTGTCAAAAAGACAAAAAATGAGTTGAAAGCATGAAAACCAAGTAAACGACAACGAGTTAAACCCAAAAGGCGAAAAATGTACCTTGGGAGCCGGATTCTCGGCCGTATACATTGTCCGGCTTTCTTCGTATTGGTCGCGGGATGCGACCAATTGATTTACGCGTTTCCGTAAATCTTTTGCCGACCAAACTTTGTCGGTTGTCCGCATCGCATCGCCATCTCCCGAGTATTCGCAGAGGAGGCGACGCCGTGATTCGCCAAAGGCTGCATCCGCCTTTCCAACCAGCAAAGGACTGTGTCCATGCCGGTTAGAGGCGGATCAGAGGCGACGAGCTTTGCGATGCGCCGCTTGATCCTGAGAAGATCCGGCGGCAGGGTTTGAACTGCTTCAGTTCCCCAGTTTTCTTGGGGAACAGCGGCAGTGTTCGAGAAAGGTGGAACCCCGGTGGTTTTCCCAGGAAAGGGAACATCGGGGTGATAAAAGAAGGAACTCGTCCAAAATTTGACGGATTCCGATGTTTTTATCTTGGGGAACCAATCCTCCCTAAATCTCCGAAGAGTGAAGGAAATGGTCCCACAAGTTGGGAGTGCGCCCTCCGAAGAGTTCCGCTTAACCCCGAAACAATAAAGCCAGAAATCTAACCTAGGTGCTATACCTAGATAACCCTCGAAAAGGGCCTGAAATCCGGCTAAATAGAGGATGGAGTTGGGTGGCAGATTATGGGGTTGGATGTTATAGTGCGCGAGAATTTGGAGGAAGAAGGCGGATGGCGGAAGACCCATACCTCTCTGAAGGTGGGAGGATAGAAGGACGTGTTCCTCGTCCTTTGGCATGGGCTCGGTCTCGTCTTCCGGGAGCCGCCACTTCCCCTTTAGCACGAGCCCCTCCTTCTCCATTGTCGGAAGGAGGGATGGCGGAATACTGCTGGCACTCCAGTTACCGGCAGTTTCCGCCTCTTCTTCAGCTCCGGCGGCGGCGGACGCTGCGGCCACGAGCTCGTCTCCGACGAGCGCAATGTTTTACTCCACCGTCTCGGGCGCGAACGGTGGGGGAGGCGCAGACGAGGAACCCGCAAGATCCGCGGAGGCGAGAGGGATTTCCTCGCCCTCCGCGCCGCCCGTGGTATTCACCGGCTCGTCGCCGGAGGCACGCACCGGCGAGTCCAGCTGTGGGTCCATCGTTTCGATTATCTCATCTATGTCCTTGGTGACGGCGCGCGCTGGGGAAGATGCCGGAGATGCCATTGAGGGGCGGCGCTCGGTCGCTCCGGTGAGGTCCTGGGTGCGTTCGTGCGCTCAGGAAAGGCTTTGCGAGGGCTTGGCGCTGGGAGTGGTGCTGAGTGAGTGCGAAAGGTTTCTGAGGAGGACGAAGATGGCTATTTATAGCCGGAATCTCGTCACGATGCGTGCTAACGGCTCTTTTGACCGTTGGATGATCAACACGTGTCACTCGTCGGAAATTCCGGGAAATGAAACGACGGGTGATTATTGCTATCGCCTCGTTTCCCGTGAGAATTTGTCACAGATATGTTTCTAGGTTTCCCACCTGTAACCCAAACGTCCCTTACGTCAGCAAGATTAAAGCGTTGACGTAGGAAGTTCCTTCTCCGCTAAGATTCGTGGGAGAAAAGCCGGATTTTCCAGATTCCGAGTTTTTGCGTTGTAACATCCTTTGAGGAGAAAAACAAGAATCAAGACTGCGGGCCGATATTTCTTGGAAAATATGCATTTGGCGAAAGACGGCGAATCCGAGTCTTAATCATTCTTGGGGGCTACTGTCGGATATATACCAACTAGGGGTATATCAGATGGTAGTCTAAAGTGCCGGATTACCAGGGTGGCCTAAATGGTGATGGGCTATGGTCCGTTAGGCGGCCCAGTAAGCTGACGCACAGAAGCCGGATTCTAGAAGAACCCGGATCACGGCCCACGTGATCTGGCTTGGAGTAGAAGGCGGATTCCTTACTTTCCAAGTTAGAGAGTTACCGTAGTATTCTAGGTTTCCTATTCTGTATGCCCTAATCTGGCTATTATATAAAGCCGGACGGGAGATTTGATAGATAGACAAGAAGCTAAAGGCTAACTCGCCGAGAGGTTGATCCTTGACGAGCGGCCAATAGAACCTCACATTGTACTCTGTATTTCCAGGTTTTAATCCTGAATAGTGAGTTTGCAGGAGTAGGAACGTCGCATTATTGCGCCGTACCGAACCTGGGTAAAAACCCTGTGTCATTGTCCTTCGCACAACCACGTCTCCCCACGTCTCTATAGGTAGTCTCATGGCACCCCCGTCTATGAAATCTACCACGATGTCTCGACACGCTCTCTCTTAGCCATTAATGAAAGCTTCAACCTCCTAGATCTCCCTCTCCAACCACCCAATCACTCAATAACTTTGTGGAGAGCTAGAGGAGACCTAGATCCGTGATTTTACCAATGACATTGCAAATCCATCCACCACATCCTAGTCGATCTAGAATCCTACTTGAGGCCTAAAAACCTTAGTAGATCTTGTGCTTGTAGCTTCCACCTTGTTGCAAAGAAGCTTTGGATTATTTGAGAGTCTCCATCCATCTCGTGGAGTGTCCTCAACCTCGTGTAAAGGTTTGGTCAATTCCTTCAAGCTGACCTCATAGTGGAAACGAGAATCTCCTTCACCGGAGAAGTTCAAGGAGAATAAGGTGTGCACATTCGTGCTATTGAGGAGCGCATAGGTGGCTCCTCACCTCTCCAACGTAAACGTACTTCTCTTGAGAAGGAACTACGGGAAACATATCCGTGTCTCCTTGTTCACACTTGTGGTCTATCTTGTTACCTTTCTTTTTTTACTTCCGCTGCGTATCATATCTTGTATCACATAGGTTGCTCACCTTGATGCACATCTAGAGAACCCTGTATTACTTGTTTAGCCCAAACTAAAAAGAAAAGAAGAAAAATTGGTAGTCAACCTATTCACCCCCCTCTAGTTGACCATAGTGCACTTTCAATTGGTATCAGAGCCTCGGATCTTGCTAAGTGCTTAACCGCCTAAGAGTATAATGGTCAATGAAAATGATCCGGCGGTTCTAATGCGGAAATCGCCAAAATGGCCAACACTATAACTAACCTACAAGAAACAGTTGGAACTATCCATACCAAATTGTCCAAGGTTAGCTCTAGTGTTGGTTCGGAGTTTTCTAGCATAAAGAAGAAGTTGGAGGCCATGATGGAAAAAACCAAGGAGCTCGAGGAACCACCCCCACTGTGACGCCCCGAGATCGGGCACTATGCAGATTTCAGCATTTCCGCCAAAATGCACATAATAACCGATTCCAGGTTGCCACTTGTGATAACATTACAACAGTTCACGAATAATCCACAACAACAACAGATGAGGTATATACAAGACGACTCAAACGAGTCAAGGATACAACTGATACAATAGAAAGATCCAAATAACAGCGGAAGAAACAACATAGTGTCCGACTACGGACAAGATACAAATTGGACTAAGAGTCCTGAAGATAACCGATGGCGTCCAATCCCTGCCCAGGCCAAGCCGGAGGGATTCCCAAGCTAACATCGTCAGACTTCAAACCTGTTGACTGCAATATGGAATATGCAGCCACGAAATGGATTCGTGGGTCAGTACGGTTAAGTACTGGAAAGTGGATAAACCATACTCACAAGATACCAGCGTAACCAATCATCACAAGATATAAATACTTTGGGTACAACAGAAAGGAAGGGATTATTGCAAAGAAGCGGCAGCGGGCTGCACTAACTAACTACAGAGACGCGCTACAACATCGGGCTAAAAGAAAGGGATAAGATAGCGCGACAAAACCAACTATAACTACTCACCAAACAATACCCATCCAGTGTTACCCCCTACTAAGGAAGCAACCCAAGGAAACTCACACTGTTGATTAAGGTGACATTCATTTTCATGGTGGAGGTAATCTATATTACTAGTCAAGTTATCATCGTTAAGTGTAAGTTGTCTGAGTACTTCCTCCGTTCCAAAATGTAAGCCTTTTTAGCGAGCTAAAACAGTTTGCTAAAAAGGCTTACATTTTGGAACGGAGGGAGTACTTGTTAGCCAGCACTTTCACCAAGTCATCCATAACCGCGGACAACACGCCTTCTCGAGAAGATTAACCCTGCAGGGATGCACCAATTTGGCCGTACACGTAAGAATGACCCGCCAGATGGAAATGCACTTCCACCAAGCGAGGCACTCAACACAACCCAACTCTTCTTCGCATCAAGCTCAAAGAACCCCGTGCAATTGAGCGCACGGCTAATCAAGCCCCACGAAGAAAAGGGGACCCTCATAGCACTCTAAGAACGTGTCTACCTAAATGCCGACTACAAAAGTTCCACCCTGGCGCCAAGGGTTCGCACCTGCATATGCATGCGGCAAATGGAAAACCCGAACTAAATGAGGCGATTTGGACGAGATGCGAATCGAATCAAAGTTGCGGGGGGCGCCCATACTCGCTTCCCACATGCGGTTAGCGCGCTCATCATGGATCTGAGGACAAGACCCTTTTCCTAATTAAGTTCGACACTAGCAGGCCTCAAAACCACGCCGGGCCTCCTGCCGGTGCCTTATCATCAAATTATTATTACCCAAAACATTAACATGTTGTTGATTGAATTGAAACCCAACTATCAAACTAAACAGGTGATAAGACGGACAACAAGACTTGAGCGCAAACAACACTAAGCATGCAACTACGACACGAGGGCCAACAAGGTAAACAAACAACAGTTAATAGGAAGTGGAAGGAAGGCTATATCATGGCTGCAAGGTAAACATATTATAGGATCGAGACACAAGCATCGAATCATAAGGCCAGAATAAAGGCAACGGGAAGAATCGGTAACAAGTGATGAAAGGCAGCCATAGGTAGCAAGTGAGTATACTTGCCTGAGATCCAGCAAGTAGGGGTACATCTGAAGAACTTGTCGTTTCTCACATCATCTCAACGTCCTATTCGCGAAGAAGCAACGAACTAGAACAAACACCGGATGCAACAATTACTTCTACGGCAAAAGATCCAGCATGATCAAGATATGGATGCATGACATGCGGGGATGCAACCTAACCAATTTAAGTTGAGACAAAAGCCCAACATTCAATTAGGAAGGTTTAAGTTATTTATCTAACCATCAATATTAAATGTTGTTTAGCATGGAAAACAAATAATAGACGAGCTAAACCAAATTAAATGGAATAGGGACCAGTTTAATTGAGCACCCCAACACATTCCATGTTTGTTATTTAGGTGAACATGCATAACCCTAGTAAAATGCAATATGGAAGATGCAAACAAAGGCATGGATGGCATATTAATATTCCTTGCATTTTTCTGGTTGGAAAACATATTTGATATGTGGAATTTGGTTTTGAATTGAGCAAGTTATTAAATTGACAATTTAAATGCATTAATTAAGAAATAGTTGTTTTCAGCAATTTAATTTATTCAAAACAGAAAACAAAGTTCATATTTGCAAAGTTCATGAAAAATGGGATGGAAAACATATTTTACATGTTGGAATTGGATTTGAATTGCCCAAGTTATGAATTTTGCAATTTAAAAGGTGTAATTAAAGCATTGAATTATTGCACCAATTTTAATTAGGTAAAACAGTAAACAAAATGTATTGAAAAGGTTGAAAACATGTATAAAATGTTTCAATGAACAATTTGAGCTATTAAACATAATTTTTGGATCATTATTGAATTTATTATGCAATTTTCCATAACCATTTTTATTCTGCCCTTTTTAGTAAACAGAAGGAAACATGTTCAAATTTAATTCAATTGTGACCAAATAAAATACCAATGTGTAGAGTTTGTTAAGACAAATTTTTAGAGCCCAAGTTTGCTCAAATTGGATGAACAGAACTCAAGCTATGACATTCCAAAGTTTCAACTTTTAATAGCCCTTTAGGTATTTAATTATTTAGTGCAAAAATTATTACAGAAACATGTTGAAACTTTGACATTAACAGGAATAGCACAAAATTATGAATCCACAGAAACTTGAATCACTGAAATTGGAGCAAAATTCAATTTGTTATTGATTTTACAATTAAGGGTTCAGATCTGTTTTTCTGGAATTCGAGAGAAAAAAGAAAAAGGCTGAGAAAAAGGAGGTGGCTTTGCGCCGGGGGGGGGGGGGGGGTCGAACCCTTGATCTTTCGCTGAGATACAGGGAACAGAGCCACTAGGCTATCGATTGGTTTTTGTTAGGTACAGAGTGCGTAGGTGTTTGAGGTAGGGTGCGGCTCTACTGTCGAAACTGAACCGAGATGCAGTTAACTGCACCGATCGGTACAGATCGTCGACGACGACGAACAGCGAGCTGCTCGCCGCGGCTGCCGGCGAGGGCGACGGGCGCGCGTGTGGAGGGAAGGGAGAAGGGGAGAGGGGAGAGAGGAGAGAGGGCGAGGGCGGACAGGGGGTGGCTCACCGTGGGCTTGCTGCTCGGGAGCGGAGGACAGGAGGCGGTGGCGGTGACGGAACAGACGGCGGCGATCGGTGCTTGGCGGCGGCGCCTCGGTGCTTCCCGGGCCCCGTCGAGGATGCGAGAAGGGAGAGGATGGTGGGGGCTTTCCATTCCCGGCGAGATGGAGGGCTTAGGGTGCCCGTGGTGGCAGCGCCATGCCCTCAAAGTGGCGGCCATGGAGGGTTTGGTACTGGTTCAGAGAAAGGTTACAGAGAGTGGAGGGAGCAGAGGAAGAAGAAAGGGGTTGGCGGCGATGGAGGAAGGAGAGGAGAGGAATGGCGCTAGGGTTAGGGTTCGGGAGTAGATAAGGAGGGGGAAAAGGTGGGAGCAGGTGCACATGGGGGGAGCTCGCTGCAATCCCCTTCCTGCCCCTGTTCTGTACGAAGAAGAAGGGTACCAGGGGGTGTTGGGCTGGATCGAGTGGGCTGGCCCAACTGCCTCTCCCTCTCAGCTTTTTTTTTTGTTTTTATTATATTTTTTTTTGTTCACACATTTTTGTAGGAAAGGAAGAGAAAGAAAAAGGAATAGATTGTTAGGGGTTTTTAATGCTAAAACTAATTTCTCATGGAACTACAAGGCAGCAAGCCCAAAGTAAGTTAACTTTATTTTCAAAAAAATTCAAATTGCCAAATTGATTTGAATTGCCATTTTAATTTCAATGAGTGTTTCATAAAGAAATGGTTTTTGAAATAACCAAGCAAAAATTAATTCCAAACAACTTATATTGAAAAACACAGGTGCATTGTTTGAATTTTTTTAAATGGATTTGAATTTTTGTTTTGTTTTTGAATTGTTTTGCAAACAAGGTGCAGATGATGCATGTGATGCAATGCCAAAAAGGAAAACAACCAACTTTCTAACTTAGGGCAAACACCCCAGGTGTTACACCCACCGCTGAAGATGTTAGCTCAGATGATGATTCCATTCCTGTAACATCCCAAGTATGAAAAATAGCCATTAGAATGTTTTGCTCTCTGTTATTTTATGTTTTGCATCATGACATCATGTTCATTGCATTTGTTTTGCTTGTTTTCCATTTGTTTTCCTCTGTTTTGCTTTGTTTTCCAACTGTTTTCCTTTGTTTTCTATTTGAATTTCAAACCAAATTTCAAACCTTTTGTTTCATACTTGTGATGTTACAATTTCCAAAATGATATTTCAAATCAAAACAATCAATTGTTTCCATTAAAGTTGTGATTTCAAAACTGTTGATTTGTTTCTAATCAATAATTCATCTAATACCAAAAACACTTGAAATTCCAAACCAACATTCAAATAATTGTTCATACTTGTTATGTTACATTTTCCAAATGAAAGGTTCAATTAAAGCAGCTAGTTGTTTCTATTTAAATAGAACTATTAACTTGTTATTTTATTTAATAACTCATTTAACTCAAATTTCATTCCAAATTCAAATCACATTTTCCAAACAGCAACCTTTTGGAATTAATGAGAATTACAAAGCAATTCTAACCTTTTTGTTTCCAATTAATCCATAGAGTTCAACTATTAAAAAATGGTGGCTTTTAATCAATCACTTAATTCCAATTAGCATTAAAAATTCAAATCAAATCACAAACAGCACCCAAGTTGAAATTATGAAAATTACCACAACAATTCTAAGCAATTGTTTCCATTTAAACTAAAGGTTCAAACTAATTAAATTCTTGTTTTCAATAAGTCAATCAATAATCAAATTCCTCCAAATTTAAATTAAATTCCAAACCACATTTTTATTTTGATCATTTTGAAAAACAGAACTTGCTAGCTGTTGCTATTACTTAAATAAGCAATCTAAAAAATTTCCCCTAATTTTTTCTACCCTAAAACTTATCATTTTCTTCCATTTCTATTTTCTGCAAAAAAAAAAAGAATAAGCAGAACAAAAAAAAAAAAAAACGCCAGCGAGGAGGGGAGCAGCACGCAGCCCAGCCCATTTTCTCCTCCCCCACAGCCCAATACCCTTTCGCTCTTACCTGTCGTCGTCAACATGTACGGCGGGGCATCGGGCGCATCCACGTCTGCAGGGCGAGGAACAGACGGCCAGCACCGCACGCCCTAGCCCTTATAACCTACCCCCCGAGCCCCTACTAGCCCTAACCACCCACCACCCCTCTCTCCGACTCACCGCCGCCGTTTCTCCTCTTCGCAACACCTCCCCCTCTCTGTTCTGAACCTATCCATACCGAGCCCCCACGCTGATGTTCCGGTGATCGCCGCAGTATGGACCTCCCTCCTGGGTGGCTAGGTACGGGAATTGGGTCCCCGTACTGTCGCCGTCATCCTCGTGTCATCGCCATGGCACGGGAGGGCCGGTAGCCACGCCCTCGACCACCTCGCTGCCGCCGGCCATCCCCGACGCCGTCGCCTTCCGTTTGCCCCACGGTGAGCACACTGCCATCTCCCTCTTTCCCTTCTCCCTGCACTGCGCAATGCCCCACCACTCCCGCAAGCACCACAGCACATCCACCGCATCGCGAGCTAGCAACGGCCCCGATGATCGCCGCCGGCAACCACGCCCTCTGCCAGGAAGTTCAGTATCTGAACTTTGAAGTTCAGTTAACGCGAGAACCACACCTCATACCCCCGAGTCCCCCTTCTCTGTCACAACTCGCAACACTACCCTACTGGAAACACACCCTTGTGCTCACAGCGAGGGGGTGGGTTCGAATCACACCCCCCACGGGTTTAACCCCATTTTTTTTCTTTTTTTTCTTCACAACCCAAACAATCTGTTAATCACAACCAAGTCCCTGTATATTTCTTTCTAGGCCCCTGTTTAATTTTTCTAAGTCCCTAGTGAATTAAAAATGGCAGAATAACACCTAAAATTGGAAATTGCATAAATAATTCATATTAACTCCAAATTCAACTTTTTAAATATGTTTTCTGTACCAAATTGAAATGTCTACCCAAATATAAAATTTGTTTACTATTTTGAATATTCTAAATTGGTGCAATATTTGAATTCTTGTTTAATTCATTTAATTTTGCAAAAATCATAACTTGGGCATAAAAATTCCAAATTCCACAAACTAAATATGTTTTCCATTCAATTTTTCATGTACTTTCCAAATAACAACTTTGTTTGCTGTTTTGAATAATTTAAATTGCTGGAAACAGCTGTTTCTTAATTAATGCAATTAAAATTGCCAAATTAATAACTTGCTCATTTTAAATCCATTTTCACAAATAAAATATGTTTTCCATGCTAAATTAAACCCTCTTTCCAAATATAAAATTTGTTTCATGTTTTGAATAACTAAAATTGGTTAAATGATTTAAACCTTGTTTAAATCATTTAATATTGTTAAATTCATAACTTGCTCAAATTAAATTCTTTTTGAACATATAAAATATGTTTTCCAACCATAAAAGTATAAAATTTTCAAATATGAATTTGGTTTAATGTTTTGAACAAATAAAAATTCAATTAAATTCAAACTTGAATTAAATCCATTTAATTCTTGCTTAAACTTGTTTAATTCATAAATAATTTATTTGAAATCCTTTTTCAACAAGTGAAACATGTATTCCAACTAAAATCTTGTGTTCTTTTCAAATATGAACTTTGATATCTATTTTGAACAATTTAAAAGTGGTGAAAACAACAAATGCTTGTGTAACACCTTTAAGAAACCAAAATTGCATAACTTAATAAATACATTTCCAAACTTGTTAAACCTTATTTCAAATTGTTTCTATTGCTGTTATTTTTCTGTTTTCCTCATCCATGCATCATGCTAATCCACCCTCACCTGCTGTTTAGTTTTAAAACAAATATTCCAACCATAATTCATGGACCTTTTCATATGCAACTCAAATTGCATGTGGGTCCATTTAATCTTGTTATTACCATATCAATTAGTTTAATTTTGATGCATCAATTAAATGGTCATGCATCCTCCCATGTTTGTGCACTATGCCATGTTATTGATTGTTTGTCTCTCTTCGTTGTTTGTTTGCTTATTCTCGGATAAACGACGACGTTGAGACCGACGATACTTACGACACCCCTTCTAAGGATCTAGCTCAGTACCAGGCTGCTGAGTTTGCAGGCAAGTATTCACTCACATGAACCATTGTGTTCCTTTTCAACATTGGTTACCGATACTTTCCATTTTCTATTCTGCTAGCCCTATGAATCGTTGCTTCTGTTCGATCCCATCACATGTTATCCTTTAACCCTGATATTGCCTCACCTCCCCTCCCATAACCCCGTTGTTTGAGCCCGTGTCCTACTAGCATGCTTAGGGTTGTTTTGCTCGAGTCTGTTACCCGTTACTTTCTGTTACTATTTCATTATGTTTTGGGGCTCGATGTTAAACAACAACCTGTTAATTTTGAGGTAATAATAATTTGCTGATAAGGCACCGGCAGGAGGCCCGGCGTGGTTTTGAAGCCTGCTAGTGTCGACCCTAATTAGGAAAAGGGTCTTGTCTACTGATCCATGATGAGCGCACTAACCGCATGTAGGAAGCGAGTATGGGTGCCCCCCTCAATTTGATTCGATTCGCATCTCGTCCAAATCGCCACACTTAGTTCGGGCTTTCCATTTGATGCATGCATGTGCAGGTGCGAACCCTTGGCGCCAGGGTGGAACTTTTGTAGTCGGCATTTAGGGCGGCGTGGTCTTAGAGTGCTATGAGGGTCCCCTTTTCTTCGTGGGGCTCGATTAGCCGCGCACGCACAGCATGTGGTTCTTTGGGCTTGATGCGAAGAAGAGTTGAGTTGTGTTGAGTGCCTCGCTTGGTGGGTTAGCTCCCCGTCTGGCGGGTCATTCTTACGTGTACGGCCAAATTGGTGCATCCCTGCAGGGTTAAAACTTCTCGAGAAGCCGTGTTTTCCGCGGTTATGGATTACTTGGTGAAAGTACTGGCTAACAAGTACTCAGAACAACTTACACCTAAATAATGATAACTTGACTAGTAATAGTCTGATTGACACAATAACTTGAACCATCATTAATCCAACTGTGTGAGTTATCCTCGGATTGCTTCTTTGGATAAGGGGCGAGATCCAGGATGGGTTTGTTTGGAGTTAGTTATTAGTTGGTTCCGATACGCTATCTTATCTTCTTTCTGTTTAGCCGGAAGTGTTAGTAACTCTGTAGTTGGTTAGAGCAGCCAGTTGTAGCATCTTTTATATCCCCTTCCTTCCGTTGAACCCAAAGCATCTGTGCTTGGTGTTGACGGGTTACACTTTGGTGAACTGTGAGTCTTGCTTGCCAGTACGTTTATGTACTGACCCCTTTGGGGCTGTGGTTTCCGCAGACTACGTTTCCGAGGATCCCCATGGTGGCTACGACGTGGAGTATGACGAGGCTGCTGACGAGTACATAGCGGACCCGGGCAGGATCCGAGACTTCATGGATGGGCTCCGTCTTTTCGTTTCCGGCCTCTTAGGCCTATTTGGATCTTGTCTGTACTCAGACATTTTGGATGCTTCCGCTGTGATGTAATGATGATATGTTGGGACATGTGTCCTCTGGATGATTGTATTTGCTATCTCTGCTCTAATGAGAGCTATTTGCAACTTATTTCCATCTTTTGTGTCTTAGAGATATGTTGTGATATCACTTGTTCCAATACCGTTGACGTACCATGTGTGTATGTTTTGAAGTACGTCAATGGAAGTATCTGGATTTCTATGGGATGGTTTGCGCAGACGATGAATAGTAAGAGAATGGTTGTCACACGTTTACGTGTTGGCCTGCTCATATTGAGATGCGGGTGCCGGTATGCCCCGTAAGCCATTTATCTACTGTTTAACGGACTGTGAGTATCCCCTAGAAGTCCGGGTGCGACAAATGGTATCAGAGCCTGTCTGCCTGTAGGATCCCTTTTTACTGGTCGCAGTTGAGTCTAGAAACTATTTTGTAGCTACATAGGAAAAATGAAACGTGAGGGTAGGAATTCTGTTCTTTTTCTTCTTTCCCCACCCACCCTCCCTTTTCTGGTAAGGAAGTGTAACGTTGTTTTCTATTCTCATCTAAACTTTCAAGTTATGATTTCACGTATCCTGGTTTCTCTAGGATAATTATATCTACTAGACCATAAGAATGGAGGTGGTTGTGACATGATTTATCATGTTGCCTACTCATGATTGAGAACGGAGGCGTGTAAGCCCCGGAAGCAGATCCTCTATTTCCTTAAGCAGTAGATATTGATCCTTTAGAAGCCTGGATGGGTTTTTCCGTAGTACCTCAGGAGTGTTTTGATCTCGTGTTTTCCCGATGTTGCTTTGATATCCTGTTCTTCTCAACATCCTTTTCGTCCGTTGAAACCTTGTTGTTGCTTCCACTACAGTTATTTTACCGGCGTCTAATCAATAACTCTGTTCCACCCTTCTGGCCAGATAGTCTATTCTACAAATGAATCAAGTTCCATTCAGCTATACACCCTCGATACAAAAACTCTCCCTTTACTTGAAAATGTTCCGGTGGTTTCCGAATTCCCTGACATCTTTCCAGAAGAGTTGCCAGGAATGCCTATCGTCTTAAACTTCCAGAAAAACTATCCAAGGTGCACGATGTGTTTCACGTGTCACAGCTAAAGAGGATCTTCGCAAGAAGTATCCGGACCTTTTCTTTTCTCAGTAGGAATCTCGGGGCGCGATTCCTTCAAGGGGGGGCGTTTTGTAACATCCCAAGTATGAAAAATAGCCATTAGAATGTTTTGCTCTCTGTTATTTTATTTTTTGCATCATGACATCATGTTCATTGCATTTGTTTTGCTTGTTTTCCATTTGTTTTCCTCTGTTTTGCTTTGTTTTCCAACTGTTTTCCTTTGTTTTCCTTTGTTTTCTATTTGAATTTCAAACCAAATTTCAAACCTTTTGTTTCATACTTGTGATGTTACAATTTCCAAAATGATATTTCAAATCAAAACAAGCAATTGTTTCCATTAAAGTTGTGATTTCAAAACTGTTGATTTGTTTCTAATCAATAATTCATCTAATACCAAAAACATTTGAAATTCCAAACCAACATCCAAATAATTGTTCATACTTGTTATGTTACATTTTCCAAATGAAAGGTTCAATTAAAGCAGCTAGTCGTTTCTATTTAAATAGAACTATTAACTTGTTATTTTATTTAATAACTCATTTAACTCAAATTTCATTCCAAATTCAAATCACATTTTCCAAACAGCAACCTTTTGGAATTAATGAGAATTACAAAGCAATTCTAACCTTTTTATTTCCAATTAATCCATAGAGTTCAACTATTAAAAAATGGTGGCTTTTAATCAATCACTTAATTCCAATTAGCATTAAAAATTCAAATCAAATCACAAACAGCACCCAAGTTGAAATTATGAAAATTACCACAACAATTCTAAGCAATTGTTTCCATTTAAACTAAAGGTTCAAACTAATTAAATTCTTGTTTTCAATAAGTCAATCAATAATCAAATTCCTCCAAATTTGAATTAAATTCCAAACCACATTTTTATTTTGATCATTTTGAAAAACAGAACTTGCTAGCTGTTGCTATTACTTAAATAAGCAATCTAAAAAATTTCCCCTAATTTTTTCTACCCTAAAACTTATCATTTTCTTCCATTTCTATTTTCTGCAAAAAAATAAAAATAATAAGCAGAACAAAAAAAAAAAAAAACGCCAGCGAGGAGGGGAGCAGCACGCAACCCAGCCCATTTTCTCCTCCCCCACAGCCCAATACCCTTTCGCTCTTACCTGTCGTTGTCAACATGTACGGCGGGGCATCGGGCGCATCCACGTCTGCAGGGCGAGGAACAGACGGCCAGCACCGCGCGCCCTAGCCCTTATAACCTACCCCCCGAGCCCCTGCTAGCCCTAACCACCCACCACCCCTCTCTCCGACTCACCGCCGCCGTTTCTCCTCTTCGCAGCACCTCCCCCTCTCTGTTCTGATCCTATCCATACTGAGCCCCCACGCTGATGTTCCGGTGATCGCCGCAGTATGGACCTCCCTCCTGGGTGGCTAGGTACGGGAATTGGGTCCCCGTACTGTCGCCGTCATCCTCGTGTCATCGCCATGGCACGGGAGGGCCGGTAGCCACGCCCTCGACCACCTCGCTGCCGCCGGCCATCCCCGACGTCGTCGCCTTCCGTTTGCCCCACGGTGAGCACACTGCCATCTCCCTCTTTCCCTCCTCCCTGCACTGCGCAATGCCCCACCACTCCCGCAAGCACCACAGCACATCCACCGCATCGCGAGCTAGCAACGGCCCCGATGATCGCCGCCGGCAACCACGCCCTCTGCCAGGAAGTTCAGTATCTGAACTTTGAAGTTCAGTTAACGCGAGAACCACACCTCATACCCCCGAGTCCCCCTTCTCTATCACAACTCGCAGCACTACCCTACTGGCAACACACCCTTGTGCTCACAGCGAGGGGGTGGGTTCGAATCCCACCCCCCACGGGTTTAACCCCATTTTTTTCTTTTTTTTCTTCACAACCCAAACAATCTGTTAATCACAACCAAGTCCCTGTATATTTCTTTCTAGGCCCCTGTTTAATTTTTCTAAGTCCCTAGTGAATTAAAAATGGCAGAATAACACCTAAAACTGGAAATTGCATAAATAATTCATATTAACTCCAAATTCAACTTTTTAAATATGTTTTCTGTACCAAATTGAATTGTCTACCCAAATATAAAATTTGTTTACTGTTTTGAATATTCTAAATTGGTGCAATATTTGAATTCTTGTTTAATTCATTTAATTTTGCAAAAATCATAACTTGGGCATAAAAATTCCAAATTCCACAAACTAAATATGTTTTCCATTCAATTTTTCATGTACTTTCCAAATAAAAACTTTGTTTGCTGTTTTGAATAATTTAAATTGCTGGAAACAGCTGTTTCTTAATTAATGCAATTAAAATTGCCAAATTAATAACTTGCTCATTTTAAATCCATTTTCACAAATAAAATATGTTTTCCATGCTAAATTAAACCCTCTTTCCAAATATAAAATTTGTTTCATGTTTTGAATAACTAAAATTGGTTAAATGATTTAAACCTTGTTTAAATCATTTAATATTGTTAAATTCATAACTTGCTCAAATTAAATTCTTTTTGAACATATAAAATATGTTTTCCAACCATAAAAGTATAAAATTTTCAAATATGAATTTGGTTTAATGTTTTGAACAAATAAAAATTCAACTAAATTCAAACTTGAATTAAATCCATTTAATTCTTGCTTAAACTTGTTTAATTCATAAATAATTTATTTGAAATCCTTTTTCAACAAGTGAAACATGTATTCCAACTAAAATCTTGTGTTCTTTTAAAATATGAACTTTGCTATCTATTTTGAACAATTTAAAAGTGGTGAAAAAAACAAATGCTTGTGTAACACCTTTAAGAAACCAAAATTGCATAACTTAATAAATACATTTCCAAACTTGTTAAACCTTATTTCAAATTGTTTCTATTGCTGTTATTTTTCTGTTTTCCTCATCCATGCATCATGCTAATCCACCCTCACCTGCTGTTTAGTTGTAAAACAAATATTCCAACCATAATTCATGGACCTTTTCATATGCAACTCAAATTGCATGTGGGTCCATTTAATCTTGTTATGACCATATCAATTAGTTTAATTTTGATGCATCAATTAAATGGTCATGCATCATCCCATGTTTGTGCACTATGCCATGTTATTGATTGTTTGTCTCTCTTTGTTGTTTATTTGCTTATTCTCGGATAAACGACGACGTTGAGACCGACGATACTTACGACACCCCTTCTAAGGATCTAGCTCAGTACCAGGCTGCTGAGTTTGCAGGCAAGTATTCACTCACATGAACCATTGTGTTCCTTTTCAACATTGGTTACCGATACTTTCCGTTGTCTATTCTGCTAGCCCTATGAATCGTTGCTTCTGTTCGATCCCATCACATGTTATCCTTTAACCCTGATATTGCCTCACCTCCACTCCCATAACCCCGTTGTTTGAGCCCGTGTCCTACTAGCATGCTTAGGGTTGTTTTGCTCGAGTCTGTTACCCGTTACTTTCTGTTACTATTTCATTATGTTTTGGGGCTCGATGTTAAACAACAACCTGTTAATTTTGAGGTAATAATAATTTGCTGATAAGGCACCGGCAGGAGGCCCGGCGTGGTTTTGAAGCCTGCTAGTGTCGACCCTAATTAGGAAAAGGGTCTAGTCTACTGATCCATGGTGAGCGCACTAACCGCATGTGGGAAGCGAGTATGGGCGCCCCCCTCAATTTGATTCGATTCGCATCTCGTCCAAATCGCCACACTTAGTTCGGGCTTTCCATTTGATGCATGCATGTGCAGGTGCGAACCCTTGGCGCCATGGTGGAACTTTTGGCACATATTCCTTGTTTGATGTGTTCCTTATGTGGTAGAAAATTCAAGTCATTTTGAGTTACTTCATAGAACAAACATGTTCAAATTTCAAAAAGGTGCTGTCAAGAAAACAGGGGTTTTTGGCAACTTAAATTATTCAAAAACTTGTGCACTTTTGGGTTTCATCCTTATTTATGATTTAGAGCATGTGGTATTTATTTCATGGAATTTGGAAAAAGTTTGTAGAACAAACTTGTTCAAAATCCCAATTGTTGCTGTGGAGAAAAACCATGTTTTCAGGACTTTAATGGATTCAATTTTTGGTCTCCTCTTGTGTGTGTTCCTTATTTGATATAAGGAAGAAATGGTATGAATTTCAAATCATTTTAAGAAAGTTTCCAATAGTAACTTGTTTTAGTTTTCTGTTTCTGGAAATATTGGAATTTCTATTTAATAAAGCACTTGGCTTTTCTTTAGCAAATGATTTGCCAAAATATTTATGTGACTAGAGATAGCAAGTAAATGCTCTATAATACTTTTGTTTTTAAGCTTGCAAGGTTGGAAAAACATTTGATAAGATTTTGGTGAAGCATCTAAGAATGCCTCTTTTTCTGATAATCTTTTAGGGAAATTTATTTAGTGTTTCCTCTTTCTTAATTTAGGCCTTGGAATAATATTCAACAAGTATGGGATTCATAAGATAGTTTTGGAAAACTCTTTGATCAATATTTTCTTTAGAAGATATTGTCAAGGTCATTGGAGCCATATGTTGAATATTTTTAGTTCACTGCTTTGCTATCTTTTTAAGTTTGCAAGTTTATATAATTAGTTTGTTTAGTTGCACTTAAACAAATACAACCAAAGTTTAATTGTCAATAAATTAGCAAAACAACTGTGTTATCAGGTATTCCAAAATTGGGATGTGACAGGTCTTCCCCCCTTAAAAAGAATCTCGTCCCCGAGATTCGCAAGCGAGGACTAAGGGAGGGCCAACAAACACAATGTTAGTGTTGGAGAGCAGGGTCTTCCCCCCTTTGACTTTTCTTGGGAGGCGGGGTACTTTCCTAAATTAGAAAATTCTTTTCACGGGAGTTGGGTGTCATACTAAAAACCTTAGATCCAAACACCCGTCTTCCAGAAAATCTCTAATTATCAAATCACTCAACCGCCAATTTTTTAAAATTTCTGATAACGTCACTACAAAATTAAGGTTAGTGCAGAACTACCTGGAAACGTACCGTCAATAATTACATGAGTTCTTAGCTATATCCCACATCTTACATAACACATATGGGGTGGTGTACCACCCTCATAACAAGGTATATAAGAAGCTAACAATATAGCTTGTGGGTGCAAAGGTTAGGTTGCTAAGGTAAAATAAACAGACCGAACAAATACCCATGGCAGTGGTTATTACCCACCACAAGCAACTATCACTTAGTATGATCATGATTTTAGTTGGATGTTTTTAGTTTAATAAGATACTCTTAATCACAATCATAACACAAGTATAAACTCATGCTAAGATAAGACATTTAAACAAAATCCAATAAGCAAGCAAACAACACCACAGATGATTAGACTATTTAATCACTAGGTTATTGTTTATTAGAGGTTTTGGAATCCATCAATCATGAACAATTAGCAAACAATCAGTAGCTAACAACCAATTAATACAATCATAAAGGTACTCTAAAACACCATCATCACGCAAGATAAAACTCCTATTTCACAGGCATAAAAGAAACATGACTGCACAAATAACACACTAGTATGAAAAAAAATCTACACCAGCATGCTATGAGAGATAATCATATCCTATAACCATAGAACATGTAACTAAATAATTCATGGCATGATAACAGAAGTAATACTTCCTAAACATGCTATATCAACAAATACACTCATAAAATAAAAAGAGTGTAAAACTAGAGCAAAAATCACCATTTTCTAGTGGTGAAACTAGTTCATCTCTAGAGAAGCAAACAATGCTATCATGATGTTTAAACTTAAACAAGCAAGTCATGAATATAAATGTACCTAATAACATTACACAAAACTTACTCATGTTAGTAAGCACAAACATCAAAACAATCCCATGAAACAACTATTAAACATGCATAAATTAATTCTAGCAATTTATGTTTTTCTTAAACAATTACTAGCAAACAAGCAAGTTATAACTCACACAACCAGTAGCTATGAAATTAATGAAAAGTTATTTAAACATTTTCACAAATCCATACACTCAATTTAAAATTATTCACAAACGATCTACCAATCAAGAGGAATTTATTTTATTTTGTGAACAATTTAATTTTAGCACACGATAGTGAAACATTTCTTAACATGATACCCCAAAGGAATATTATGCTAACAAAAGGATCAAACCTAAACATACTAGTATTTACTAATAAGAAATAAACTTCTCACTTTCATAGGTGAAAAGAAACAATTATATTTTCCATGGTGGAAAATAGAAATCAATCACATAGTGAAACATGCTATTTGCACACATGTGTATGGTTGGGGATTTTCATCCTCAAGCCAAAATGCAATGGGACCAGTGGGCTATGGCCCACTAATACCAAGTAAAAATAGGTACTAAGCCTCTGGTTACTCATGAAAAACTTTGCACACAAGATAAAAATATAAGGCTATTTAATCTAGTGAAGCAATACTAGTGCATACTGATAGTAATGCTTACATATGCTTTACTATTAAGAGACATGCAAGCTAACATAGGTACAAGCATCAAAATAACAGTACCTAAATGGTACTGGACTCAAAGAAAACATAGCACAAAATCTACTAAGAAAGTATACACAGATCTAGCTCTCACAATACTTCCAAATAATAAACTAGAAGGTGACAAATGCTATTTCATTTGTATTCGAGTTTCCAATCATGCACACACTTTCTAGGGTAGATTTATTGTAATAAAACAACATAATAACAAGTCCTAACAACTCCATATAAGTTAGGAAGAAAGATTGAATAAAACACAAATTTATTTCAATCAAGAGCACACAAAGAAACAAACACCGGAAAACTGCTGTTTTCTAGATCTATCATATCCATTCCATCGTTCACTTTATTTCTAAACCCTGAATTTCATAGTAATTACAATGTCTAATAATATTTGGTTTCCAAAGTAGATACACATGATATCCTATTGACTAGTAAACTAATAGGTCATCATCTTATTTTCTCGTGACTTCTCCTTTTTACCAACAAGATTAAAAAGTGTCGTAAGTCACTTAATTCTTTGGTTTAGAAAGAGTTGTCAGTAGTTCGCATGCTTTGGTTAGGTGTCAACCTAAGATTAGGCAAAGCATGCTAGTCTTGTTAGCTTTCTATTTAATATGTTTGTCCGACAAGACACGACTAGTGTCATACGCCGAATATTGAATTGTGCTCTTCGGATTGGCTTTTGAGGGGGTTGCGCATCATGGCATGTGAAGACTTCTTTTTGCACCTTTCTCCAGAGGAGGGAGGTATATAACTTTTAAAAGGGGATTTCTCTTGTTTGGTCTTTTAAAAGGGAACATAAAGAAAATGTGCAACATTTAGCCGACAGGGTAAAAAGAGTCTTTTGCAAACAGACAAAACAAAGAGGTTTTGGTCAGTATTGGTTGGTTTTCTTCACGCCTTTTCTTCTTTGAGGGTTGTAGTTGTTGGAGCTTTATTTGTTGGAGTGCATCAATGGTAGCAACGCTATCAGCTCGTGCGGCTTGATGGTCCTTTATTAGGTCCAACGGTGCTTTCATTAATTGTGGGGGAGATGGTGGTGGTTCACGACGGGTCGCATTATGAAGCGAAAACAAGTACAAGTCTAAGCAACAAATTCTTGTTTTTGAATACTATACAAACATTTTTGCTTGCAAAAATTTAACACGAGGCGATTCAAAAACAAGAGCGGGGCAAGCACAAATCTGAAAATTTTGAGCACCCCACAAACATATAGAAGTCTAGATGAACCAAATTCTACACCACACAACAGCACAAAGTCCTACGGACACACCTAAGCAAGCCAAAACACACAAGAAAGGCTCCATTGGAGCTACGTCGGGGGATGATCCAAAATCCTAGAAGTGGCTGAAGAACTATATCTACTTCTGACCATCATCACTGTAGAGCTAGGCAATTATTTTGGTCTTCTCGGGACATCGGCAAGTATAAAAGCTTTTGGATAGAAACAAGATAATAGAAGTAAAGTTTTGATAAAACTTTATGCAACAATCTGTTTTTGAAACTCCAACTATTTTCTGGACAGAAAACTTCAAAGACAAGAGATGTTTCAAAAATAGAGCGGAGCAGTTGCAAACAAGTAAGAAACAAACTCTTAATCGAGAGAGATACCAACTTTGTAAGGCCCGCCCTTCGAACCACTGTTCAAGGACGCCCTTGATATGCATTTAGAATCATTTCAAAAGATCAGAAGGAGGGAAAATATACCAAAATTCCCTTAGATAAAAATAATGTAGATAGTAAATAGGTTTTTACTCAAAAATGCTTTTCTTTCCTATCTGACGTCCATGCTAACTAAGGTCTCCTAAGGTCAGGATGGCTCTGATACCAACTCTGTAAGGACCCCAGACCGGTAGTCTGAAACCCTACGTATGCATACATTCACGATCCCAGAAAGATCAGTCGTGAACAACATACACAGTTGGCACACAGAAATACATCATCCATTACACGAATACATAAAGGTATTACATAAAAGATCACATGATCAAGTTTAACGCAACTGCCACATGGGGCAGGCAACTTATCAAACACAGCGGAAGACAAATAAAACACAACGTAGTTGAGCCCAAGTCACGCCTTAACCTACAGGCTGCTGACCCGGAGACGATCCTAGTTCGCAAAGCCGTCAACTCCGTACTTCTCTTCATAGATCTCCTTTGGAGGCTCCTTCTCCAAATCTGATAAGTAGATACCAGGGGCGAAACCATAATGAGTACATTTGAATGTACTCAGCAAGACATCCATCATTTCACTTACCAACATGCAAATATGCTTATATGGTGGAATAGGTAGGCTATAAATAGGGTTCACTATCAATGGTGTTCATATATGATGACACCATGGTTGCAGTCAGGTTAATCTGTATCTTCGTTGAAGAAGATACTTCAGAAGAAAATAATATAGTTTTATTTCTCTTGTAGATATCACACGTACAAGAGGTTTTGTAAAGCTTTGCTAAAGAATATTTTCTCTTTGCAAAACTTCTTGGAATCAGTTTCCAGAATTCTTGCGTAGAGTAGAAAAGGTTTTCTTTGCAAAACATTTTGTTTTGTATAACAACATCTGGCTTTTCATCATCGACGATACCTCCACGGTATAAGTTTCCATTCCTTTCCGAACTTCACAAGTTCAACACTTCCTTTCCAAAAATCCCCTTTTCAAAAACTCCTTTTTGAAAACATTGACACAATGCTAGCTACATGGCCATTCAACTGTCCATATCCGAGGACGCGGCTTCTTCGAAAAAGTTATACTCTGCAGAGGTGTACACATCCACCAGATCCAGTACACCTCCCGTGAACAATCACGGACTGTAACAACAGTATGTAAACATCAGGTATATGATCATAAACATCCACTATGTTCAAGCTAGAATATGCCTATCTCTCAGTTGAGTTTTACCACATCCCCGGCACCGAGCTAATCCCCGCCAAGCCAGGATGCCTCAACTGATGCATCCGGAGGGAAAATTAATCCCACACTTTATATGTCTCCACGACATTCGGTTCAGAGGATCGCATCCCCTATAGCACATTGAGATAGCACACACTAATAAGAACAAACTTCAAGTTAAGCCCCTTGCCCATGTTGGGGTAGGGTGGCAGTACGGTAAAGGTTGTCCGGCGAAGACTAGGTTATGTGTCATCTTTGAAAACACCACTTTCTCAAAAATGACCACTTCCACATTCCTCCGGAGAACAAGGATCCGCCTTTTCTCCGGGTTTTTCCGTAAAGCCTTTGTTTTGTAGAATCACAATTTTAGGGTGTCCACTTAGGGACTAGTATATTTGATGGTAATAAATACCATGTGGTGGCTTATGGGCTTGGTATTACCAAGTTTAACTATTGGCATGATAGTAACCTATAATATAGTATAGTAGTAATTTCCACCTCAAAAATAGTTTTGATAATCAAGTTTTTGTAAAACTTCAGAGGTAAGACATGCATGATAGATAATGATAAGTATTGTATCAGCAAGCATCAGGATGGCTTGCCTGGTATCTCTTTGTGTCCCTGGTTGTTGGAGTGACTGGAACTTGAAACAGAGCTTCACGACACTTCCTTCCTCTTTGTTTTCTAACGTCGTAAAAAGAATAAAGGACACACATTCAGAACCAACCAAGGCAAGCAACCATATGTAACAATACATACAGCAAGGAAATCTAATAATAACCTATCACACAATTATTAGCTTAGGCAAACAATCAAACAAACACACTTGGCAGATATGCCATTTAATAAGACAGCTTAAGGTTGGAGGAACATATCTCACAACCTTAATATCATGGATTCAGTGGGTGTTCCACTCTCATACCAAGATATTAATAAACCCAAAATATACTTAGTTTCACAAGGGTGAGACTACTAAAAGTATATAAAACATGCACAATAATAATCATGGCAATGGGTCTATCAACCACACCACAAAAAGAATAAGGTAGCTAAGCTACTAAGTCTAAATTCCCATCAAGAATAAATGAGACACATGATTTGCAAAAGTTACTTTTACAAATCAGTGAGCCTACACAAGTGTAACAAGTTAATAGACTCATCACAAAACACACAATTTCTCATAGTGAGAACAATAGAAACAATGACTAAAAAGGAGGAATCCTATTGACATGTTTCTACTAAAAGTTTGCTATGCAAGCATGCATAATAAGTAAAGTAATAAAATGAAAACAAGGAACCATGTTATCATATTGGGAAATGAAAACATGTCCTCATGCAAGGATACACAAATATCTACCAAACACAAGTTGGCAGAAAAATAATTCAATACAAAAACTGCTAAGGAAAACTAGTACTACTCACACATGAAGAATCAATGGATGCATTTCAATCAAGCAATTGAAATACAACCAGAGGGTCCATGTCATAAAAACAGGAGTGAAAAACATCTATGCTTGCTATAACAAAAATATCCCATTGGATAAAACAAGGTATCATTTTGCAGGGCAACTCCTATATACTAGTGGTAATAAAAAGGGCATTACTAGAGGAATCAAACAACACTCCAAAAATGGAATTTTCCTAGCAAGCCACACATGATTACAACCACTTACAAACAGAAGCATACCCATTTTTGTTTAGCACAAAAATTCCCAAAGCACAAATACTAGGCACTCATTAGTTATGAAACTACATAAGAGAAATGCATCTAGTTTGGGGAAATAATGTTTCCACCAAAAATGCAATGAAACCAGTGGGTGTTCCACTATCATATCAAAGCATTAAGAGGTCACAAAGCCTCTGGTCATACTTGACAAAAATTAGCAAAAACCTAAACTAGCACCTAGGGCAATAACAATATTAGCAGAAAATAATAGGGTGCTTAAATAAGCAAGGCAATGCTACTCATGCTATTATTTTCACCCAAGTGAAAAATCTAGGGGTCAAGTACTAATAAAAACATCATCAAAATGCTACTGGTCCTATGAACATAACACAAAAATATGTGGCTACACAACCACAAATGTTATGTCAAAAATTCCACACATGAGGGAATTTTTCCATAACAATTTCATAGTCATCACAAAGCTACTCATGCTTTTCTACCAACTCAAATGAAAGCTAGCAGAGGTGATAACAACACAAAATATGTACCAGCATGGTACTGGATCCAATCAACAATCCAAGTTCTTGCTCATAAATTAATCACTCAAAAATACTATGCAAATATTTAACTAGGGATAAAACATATGATATTGATATAAATCCTATTTCTTCTCAACTCAAGTCCACACATTCTAACATGCTAAAATAGCTAAGTAACACTTGGAAAACAAGTTCACACAACTTTTACATGCTAGAAAGCAATATGGAAACACAAAAATATAATCACACAATTTAATTACCTAAAATGCCAAAATGGCAGAAATATGCAAAACAAGGATCTGTCCACAAAATTTTGTAGGATGCTCTAAAAATTAAACCCTTCTAGGTTTGGATAGTACTAAACATATACAAGACCATCCAGTTGAGTTTGCATCAAAATTCATTTTTAATAATTTTATAAAAATCACCAAAGTGCTCTCTGGTGTTTTACCAAATTTCATGCCATTTCAAAAATACTAGGAATTTTGAAGCAAGGTTAAATGCTTCTGTTAGGAAATTTCAAGGGCTTTCCAATGCAATTTGCCTCACTTCATTCTGAGTTGTAAAATAAAAATGGTGCTCATTTTGGTGTTTCTGGTACCTGTTGCCAAATCATTTTTAATTTCAAAAATATCCATCCAAATGTAGATCTACAAGTTGTAGGTGGTTTAGATTTTGTTTATGTACCACTGTGAATTTTGGTTTGGTCAAATTCATATTTTAGGTTGCCTTTTAGAGCCAAAAGCAAACATGGATGTTTCTGTAAAAAAAATTAAAAGGAAAAAGCTAGACATGGGCCAGATCCCAAACTGGGCCGGCCAGATCTGCTGTCACCACGGGGGAACCTAGCCGCAGTGGCTGACCAGCGGGCCAGGTGGCCACGCGGCAGCCACGCGAGCAAAGGTGCGGCCCACCCGCAGGTTTGACTCCTTGCGCGGGGTCAAGGGCTGCGGACGCGTGCATGACGCGAGCGCGACATCATCCCGCCGGCGGGAGAGCTCCGGCGAGCTGCTAACCGGCGAATCCTTCCACCATTTCGCGAAACAAAGACACCCTCACGTCGCTCTCGACGCGGGGAAGCCAACGGGGGCTCTCTCGTTTCCAGGGCGCCACCGGAGAGTGGCCGGCGACGAACGGCGCACGGCGGCCGAACGCTACCGCGGCGAGACCACGAACTAGGGGGAGAGGGAGAGGGGAAATGCGACCGCGAGGAGCGCCTGCTCACCTAGAACTCAAGGGACCACTTGGCAAGGGCGGAGGAGGAACGAGTCGGCGTCGATTCGCCGCCGGAGTTCCGCCGGACTCGAGGAAGGAGATGGACGGCGCGGCCACCACGGGGCCCTTCTCCACGATTCCTTCTGCAGAGATGCTCAACAAGGCAAGGCGGAGAGGATCAGCACCACGGAGAGCGGCGGCGAGCTCCCCAGTGGCCAATTCGACGGTGACCTATATCTAGGGTTTCGGGTTCCTTGAGGAAAAGTACAGAGAGAGAGAGAGGAAAGCTCAAGGGGGAGAGAGAGGGAGCAATGGGGAACACAAGCACATGGGGGGCCTCTTTATCCCCAAGGATCCCTTCTAATAGCAATGGAGTAGGGGTGCTGTTTGCTACAGAGAGCTAGAGGTTGAAGATGAGTGACTCGGATAACATCTAGGTCCCTGAAAATTTACAACTAGGTCCTTCTCTTCTCTGAAAAAGGATGTTTTCACTAAACAAACAAGGTTTAAATTTTAAATCCTTTTGCCCAAAATTATAATTAGTTAAGATACACAACATATGTGAAAATTGGCTCAATTAGATAAACTTGATAATTCAAAGTTGTTCAAATTTGAATTCTTACATAAATGGACATTGAATTTATTAACCTACTTAGGAGCTTCCAAAAATGATAATTTTTGGCACATATTCCTTATTTGATGTGTTCCTTATGTGGTAGAAAATTCAAGTCATTTTGAGTTACTTCATAGAACAAACATGTTCAAATTTCAAAAAGGTGCTGTCAAGAAAACAGGGGTTTTTGGCAACTTAAATTATTCAAAAACTTGTGCCCTTTTGTTTTTCATCCTTATTTATGATATAGATCATGTGGTATTTATTTCATGGCATTTGGAAAAAGTTTGTAGAACAAACTTGTTCAAAATCCCAATTGTTGCTGTGGAGAAAAACCATGTTTTCAGGACTTTAATGGATTCAATTTTTGGTCTCCTCTTGTGTGTGTTCCTTATTTGATATAAGGAGGAAATGGTATGAATTTCAAATCATTTTAAGAAAGTTTCCAATAGTAACTTGTTTTAGTTTTCTGTTTCTGGAAATATTGGAATTTCTATTTAATAAAGCACTTGGCTTTTCTTTAGCAAATGATTTGCCAAAATATTTATGTGACTAGAGATAGCAAGTAAATGCTCTCTAATACTTTTGTTTTTAAGCTTGCAAGGTTGGAAAAACATTTGATAAGATTTTGGTGAAGCATCTAAGAATGCCTCTTTTTCTGATAATCTTTTAGGGAAATTTATTTAGTGTTTCCTCTTTCTTAATTTAGGCCTTGGAATAATATTCAACAAGTATGGGATTCATAAGATAGTTTTGGAAAACTCTTTGATCAATATTTACTTTAGAAGATATTGTCAAGGTCATTGGAGCCATATGTTGAATATTTTTAGTTCACTGCTTTGTTATCTTTTTAAGTTTGCAAGTTTATATAATTAGTTTGTTTAGTTGCACTTAAACAAATACAACCAAAGTTTAATCGTCAAGCAATTAGCAAAACAACTGTGTTATCAGGTATTCCAAAATTGGGATGTGACAGCTATGAGGGTCCCCTTTTCTTCGTGGGGCTCGATTAGCCGCGCACGCACAACATGTGGTTCTTTGGGCTTGATGCAAAGAAGAGTTGAGTTGTGTTGAGTGCCTCGCTTGGTGGGTTAGCTCCCCGTCTGGCGGGTCATTCTTACGTGTACGGCCAAATTGGTGCATCCCTGCAGGGTTAAATATTCTCGAGAAGCCGTGTTTTCCGCGGTTATGGATTACTTGGTGAAAGTACTGGCTAACAAGTACTCAGAACAACTTACACCTAAATAATGATAACTTGACTAGTAATAGTCTGATTGACACAATAACTTGAACCATCATTAATCCAACTGTGTGAGTTATCCTCGGATTGCTTCTTTGGATAAGGGGCGAGATCCAGGATGGGTTTGTTTGGAGTTAGTTATTAGTTGGTTCCGATACGCTATCTTATCTTCTTTCTGTTTAGCCGGAAGTGTTAGTAACTCTGTAGTTGGTTAGAGCAGCCAGTTGCATCATCTTTTATATCCCCTTCCTTCCGTTGAACCCAAAGCATCTGTGCTTGGTGTTGACGGGTTACACTTTGGTGAACTATGAGTCTTGCTTGCCAGTACGTTCATGTACTGACCCCTTTGGGGCTGTGGTTTCCGCATACTACGTTTCCGAGGATCCCCATGGTGGCTACGACGTGGAGTATGACGAGGCTGCTGACGAGTAGATAGCGGACCCGGGCAGGATCCGAGACTTCGTGGATGGGCTCCGTCTTTTCGTTTCCGGCCTCTTAGGCCTATTTGGATCTTGTCTGTACTCAGACATTTTGGATGCTTCCGCTGTGATGTAATGATGATATGTTGGGACATGTGTCCTCTGGATGATTGTATTTGCTATCTCTACTCTAATGAGAGCTATTTGCAACTTATTTCCATCTTTTGTGTCTTAGAGATATGTTGTGATATCACTTGTTCCAATGCCGTTGACGTACCATGTGTGTATGTTTTGAAGTACGTCAATGGAAGTATCTGGATTTCTATGGGATGGTTTGCGCAGACGATGAATAGTAAGAGAATGGTTGTCACACGTTTACGTGTTGGCCTGCTCATATTGAGATGCGGGTGCCGGTATGCCCCGTAAGCCATTTATCTACTGTTTAACGGACTGTGAGTATCCCCTAGAAGTCCGGGTGCGACAATTCTGGACATCGCCTAAATGGAAACTAACATTGCTTTAGCCAAGGCAAAAAACGATAAAAAGGCTAAGAGCGGTGGGAGTTCCGAAGGCTCCAAGTCTCAAACGGCTAACGGTTCGGGGTCTAACTCAAGAGTTCCACCACTTTCCAATTATGAATCTATTCATCCCATTGCTACTATGCCATAAACATTGGAATTCCTCCCATGCTTAACACTAACGAATTCTCTTCTTGGAAGTTCGATATGGAGTCTCATATTTCAGGATCTTGCACCGCCTTGTGGAGAAGTGTTCTTCGTGGATTCCACCATCATGATGCAAGCAACTTGACTCCAAGAGAGGATATTGAATTTCAAGTCAACAAGACCGCTCTTGTTACTATCCAAAAGGCTCTCCCAAGAGAACATTTTGAACACATACGCGGTATCAAGACCGCCAAGGAGTCTTGGGATAAACTTGACACCTTGTTTCAAGGAAATGCTAGCATCAAATCCTCCAAGTATGATGTGGTACTTGAAAAGTCCGAGAACTTTGTCATGCTTGAAGATGAAAGTTCCGAGGAGCTATATAGAACAGTTGTGAGCCTTGGCAACCAATTGATGGACTTTGGACAAGAGGAAATCTTCGATGAGTGGATCAAGAGGAAGTTTGTCAAGGTCATAACTCCTTTTGAGAAGAACCTATCCACTAGCATCCGAACAAGATCGGATTACAACTCACTCGACTCCATTGGCGTTCTTAGAGAGTTCATAGCCATATCCCTATCTCACAAGAGTGCGGATGATGCTCTCGCTCTCTCAAGAGGAATTGGGAAGTCACCCAACATCGCCTTGAAGTCTAAGGCGATTGCTCGGTTAGAAGAATTTGATGAGGATGATGAGGATGAAGAGGACTATGAAGACACATACAAGGGTGCTCATAAGTGTATTGCTCTTGCCATGCATGGCTATTGGAAGAGATGGGAGGCTCACAAGTCCGGTGCTCCTAGACCCTCGAGAAACAAGGTTTACAAGAAGAAGGGGAACGGCCAAGGAAGTGCTACAATTGTGGAAGTGCAAACCACTTCGTCAAGGAATGTCCTTTTGAGCCAAGAGAAGAGAATGAAGGCAAGCTTGTTCACAAGGAGAACAAAGATACACAAAACAAGAACCTTGCTAGAAGAGTCCCAAGGGCTCTATATGTTCAAGAAGGGACCACATTGGAAACATACTACTCCGGAGATGAAGGAGAAGATGAAGTCGTAGGTGTGGCCCACGTCGCCATAGCTACGTCTTCCTCTTCACCGGTCTCTCTATTTGAACCCCCCAATGAGAAGACATTGATCCGACCTACATGTCTCATGGAAAAAGCCACCGCGGTAATATATTCCACCTCCAAGACTATTGCTATTAGTTCTCCCTCATTATTGGATTGTGTTGAAAACATTGTTGGTGATGATGAGGAGGCCAAGAATCTAGGCTCTTGGTTATGTAATCTTGAAGGTGAAACCAAAGAAAAGGTAAAGGCCCTTTTGAGGCAACTTGATGATGCTAACTCTCTTATAGATGAGAAGGAAGAGATCATCATGACTTTGGAAAGTTATGGTGGTGACCATGAGAACAATGACAAGGAGCTTGTAGAAGCTCTTGAGAAAGAGAGATCCATGAGAGCCTCTCTTGAAGAGAGACTATCTAGTCTAGAGGAGACATACGCCCTTAGTGTTTCCAAACTTAGGAAGGATAATGAAAAATCTCTTTCTCTACTTAAAACCTTTGAAGAAGAGGAGTTGAAACTAGGAATGGCTCATGAGAAACTTGTTGAGCGTCATGAAAAACTAGAAAAGGAGTTCACGTCTCTTAAAGAAATTCATTACAAACTCACCACGTCTCGGAATAAGCTTCTAGCTCAACAATATAATAAGCAAGTGATACCTTCCTCTAATAGCATTGTTATCATGCCTACCTCTTGTACTAATACTAACATTGTAGGAAGAGAGAAATTTCTCAATGATGCCATAAGCTCTGAAGGAGCTAAGAAAGGGAAGGAAGGGCTTGGCTTTGTTGCCAAGTCAAAGAAGAAAACCAAGAATGGCACCTCTTCCTCTCGTAATTTTGTCTTTGTGAAAGAGGGAGGGGTGACCAAGGAGAAGGAGACCAACACCGTGGTGGGTGGTGATACCTCTAGGGGGAGCATCACTCATAATGACTTTGCCAGAAAATATAACCCCTCTTATGTTCTCATGAAATCTAGAGATGGTCATGTTTATGCTAAATACGTTAGTACTTCTTATGGTGATGATTATCATTGGACTATTTGGGTTCCTAATACCCTTTTTACTAACAAAATAGGACTCATGAAGGATGGGTACCTAAATCAATGAATTGATCTCTTGTAGGGAAGTGCTTCTGGGTCGGGTAGATGGACGGTGGATAGTGGTGCATCCCAACATATGACCGGACGCAATGACGCAATGAGTAATATTGAACCTCCATCACCTCATCTCAATTGCGTCACTATTGGTGAAAATTTCTAACTTAAGGTATTGGGACGAGGCAAGGTGGCTATCTTAAATTATTTATCAACTAGCAAAAATGCCTGTGCGTTGCAACGGGAAATAAAAATATGTTTCAATTTAGCTAATTGATTAATGCACTTTAACTTGAAGAAAAAGACTGAAAATTGAGTGTCATGTATCTCTCTTATTTTGAAATCCAAAGATTTTGCACCAATATGTGACAAACCTTGTAAGATGTTAAAAATAGCATGGTTTTCTTGTTTTTCCTTTTTTTTAGCTTGAAGCTGTACTGGATCAAGAGAAGAAATTTATTTGAGAAGATTTGAGCCGTAGGTCACCAACTAAACGTTGGGCACGTGATGTGTAAATTCCAGCAAAAGAGGGAAGCTATAATCATGTAGTAGTAAGTATATTCTTGAATTGAGCCGCAAGAATTAATAAAAATAAGCGTGCAATTATTTTAGTGTTGAATGTACATGCCAGATCATATTTAAAGATCATGTGGGATAATATTCTGGCAAGAACCGGAATTGCACTTACCTTTGAACCAGAATTGCACTTACCTTTGAAGTAGCCTTGTACAAGTACGGATGACAGAAATATCAGCTTGAATACTTAAAGATAAACACTAAACCGTAAGAACTCGGTGATTGTGTAATTGTACGACATGACTCTAAATAATTCGTGATTTTAAGATTTAAAAGGTGGAATTAATAAGAATGTAAAAGTACCTCCCAGTAAATCATGGGGGATATTATTTTCCGTATTCTTGTCCAGCAAATGAATATCAGCAGCAGGAACATTAGAATACTCTATCCATATTAATACCCATGAACTATTTGATGCATGTCCAAGGCATTCCTGCACCTCTGTACATACTGAGACTGTTTCGTTTGGGGAAGACAAAATAGGAAAAAAAAAGGGAAAAAATACTTGAACTATAATAATGGGAAACCGAGAGCACACAGCCGAACTCCTTATCATAAGGCACCAAAGAATAATTAGACTGCTAGCTAGCTAATTAAGCAACCCCAGGAAGAAAGATCATCAGGACATGTGCTGTACGCCAGTACCATACTCCCATTCGGCTATCAACTCTAAAGAACAGATCATCAAAGACATTATGAGTGTTGATGTTTCGGTATAGAAGATGAAACCATTGAGCCGGCAGAGCTAACGTCGGAGCAACGCTAGCTGTGTGTGACTGTAACCGCTTGTGGATGTCGACTGTGTTACACTGGCCGAAAACTGACCGTCAGGCAAGGCCAACCGCAGCGTCTACACTTAGTTGCGGGGAGCACCGGTAGCTGATATAATCTTCCTTGCATCGTTGCGCGTACATGGTCATCGTCTGCATCCCGGCCGTGTGGTCGATGAACATTGCTAACTCGAAGTCTCGTAGCCTAGCACCAAAGTACTATGCAGAGAAGCTGATCTTTAAACCGAGCTCCCAACAGGCTTTCCTCGCCGCCGCTGTCGTAAGTCTCCTGGACTAAGGCTGACGATGGCCACTGAACTGGCAGTACGTTTACCTTGAGTGGTGTCAGGGTTAGCCGCAAAGCCGCGTGCGAACTCCTAGAGCAGATGCGCCGCGTTCGGCGGATTTGAAGTTGAGACAGCCATTATCCGGCAGCACGCTCTGACTTGCTGCTGGAGCACTTTGAATCCCCGTCCATCTTCTAAAAATCTCAGGCGAGAAGATCTCTTTCAGGTCATCCCGGTTTTCGGCCATAGGGAGCAGCCGTGGTCTCGCGTTGGTCGATCTTGGTTCTGAAAACCGGATAAACTGGCAGCTTCTCCTTTGTCCATCGAGCCATCCTCCTTTGCTTTGGATCAGAAGAGCAATCGATCGAAGTTGCATGTTTGGGGATAGGAGGAGCGGTGTCTCCTCCTTTGCTTTGGACTAGTGGCTTTGCACGTGCAACGCACGACCTCACTATGGGCCAATATATTTAAAATTTATAGAAGCATTAATTCAAAACATATGCTTATGTTGTAGTTTCTACATCTTTTATATACTCACTACTTCATATATGATAAAGATTGTGAAATTCCGCACTTCGTTTCTCTAACATATGTATGGTTTCGAAAGCATGGGTTACATTGTTTCATTAATGAGATTTAGAGAGAAACATTATCTAAAATTGATGTCGACAAGACCACACGATCTAAAACTGGTGTCACCAATCAGAAGATCGGACAATGACATCCAATATAGTGTTGTTCAACTCAGATCCTCTGACGCAGCCCTTGGTGAGATTGGGCCACTAACATGTGGGCCCACGGGGAGCCAGACCAACTTGTCTGTGACCCCGGGTGCAGTACGTCAAAGGAGGTGCGCCCCTCCTCGCTATTACAGAGTGTTACATTCACAAAGACGGTGGCACTCTAATTAGTTAGTACTCTTTAACAAACCATCAAATATTCTCAAGTGGCAGCAACGACACCTTAAGTTTATAACAAATGAATCTAGATGGACAGTGAAGACCAAACAATTAAAGTAAAGAAAAAGGGCCCAATTATAAATATATTGGCATGATTCAACAATATTGGTTGACCTATTGGAAATCAAAGATACATGGATTTATGTCAAACAAATTTTATCAAATTCATCTGTCAATCGGGTGCAAATTAAGATACACAACATACACATATCTGTTTCATTCGATAGGCACATCACCTCAATCAAGCAAAACCTTCATGTCGATGTTATGTTGCACATGTGTTGCTTTGGCTGTAGAAGCCATCCCGCATTTGCATTAGCAAATCATCTTTTCGGTCTTCATACGCTTAGAGCACAAAAAAGGAAAAAAAGAATATTGCAGGGTAATTAACTTTGATAGCAAACAGAGCACATGGCCAACTTATGTCGCCCTAGTGTTGTAATCGGGGGTGCTCCAGGATGATGCTGAATATGTCACATATGTCTCCTTGTCACCATGTATTAGTGAGTAGATTTTTTCCTCCATGACATCGGTCCCCTGCAGTTCCATTCATGTCAAGAAAAATCAAGTAGAACAAAATCAAATATATGTCAAATCTCGACTCAAATTCGGATCACATAATGTTATACGTACAGTACTATATGCCTCTATTTTATTTTCCGAAAGGACTTAACTTCAGGTTTAGCTTCCCACCAAGAACAAAAAGGATCTGAACCATTTACACCTTATAATTCATAATAGAATAAGACAACTTGTCGATAAGAAACACCTTCGAAAAATAGCAGAATTTAGAATCTGCAACTTAAGCAAGAATTAGTTCCCAATGATTCTTCTTAGATTAAATTCCCCGCGGTAATTACTCCAAATCATGGACATCGGAAGAAATAAGTGATGCTATATGCTATTCTGGAATAAATCAAAGATCACTCACCGTACACCATGAACCGCATCAAGGGAGCTCGTATGCCAGTAGCATGCGTGTAGGCAGTGCTGTAGCAGCTGGGATATAAGGCTATGGGAAAGGAGGGTCGGAGGTGCCTCGTCGAGGGCGGATGAAAGCTAAGAGAGGAGGTCGAAAAATCGGAACATAGGAGCCCGTCCAAAACCAAGGTTCTCCACGATCCAAATAAGTGAACTCTGATGTCTACCTGGTAACATAATATTATCATCAGAAAAATTTGGACACAACTAAATACAGCAGCGGGCGCTGCATGGCGTGATGCAGTCTAAAGTCATGTAATGCAGATCAGAGTGGAAATCATATCCGTGTATTTACTTGCTAGAGAAGCCTTGAGCCTTCCTTTGCCTCGAGCCTTTAGTCGCTGAAGCTGTGACATATAACAAATTCGATTCTGAATCTACATCAACGATAAAGTACCACACATCAGAATATTCAGCACGCATCCCTTAGAGACTGGAAATCATACTTGGAGGTGGAAGGTATGGGTGCTGCGAGGGCCTTCAGTGGCAGCACATGCGTGGGCCGATCCTAGCCACGTGCGTCAAGGGCAGTGAGGCGAGTGGAGGTGGCGTCCAGGCTAGTGTGGCGGGGGCTCGGCTGCAGCACGACAAGGATCTCGTGGGAGGGGGATCAGTGGCGCTTTCCGTTCCTGGCGCCGGATGAGGTAGGCGGCACCGGTCATCAGAAATCCATGGTGGCGGCGGGATGAGGAATGCCATACGGTTGCTTTGGTCAGGACGGGAAGAGGTGTTTAGACCGAGGAGGTGGAGAAGTTGGGGAAGGTACCGCTTTGGTCCACTTTAGCGGTGGCAAAATCTGTAATTTCGAGTTGTCTTGAGCAGCTCAACATCGAAGCGATCTTGTCCGTTTGATCCACCTAGTTTGATGGTCGAGATCGATTGTATCTACGAAGTTTGCTCCTTTATAAGTAGTTTAGATCAGAAGAGCAATCGATAGAAGTTACAGGTTTGGGGATAGGAGGAGCGGTGTCGTCTTGACCGACCTCGTAGATATACAAATAGGCGTACGATAGCAAACCTCCTTCGACCCGGAGATGGAATCATTTTCTGTTCCGCTGACAAACTTTGGAAGGAGAGCGTCGGATGACTTACCGAGGAAACACATACGGTGGGAAGGACTTACAGATGGAATAATATGAAAACAACACACCAAGCAAAACAAAATTGAAACGTTTTTTCACTAACCGATGGCAGGGCGGGTAATTTGTGTCTAACTTTAGGGGTAGTTTTAATGACCTACCAAACCAAACCAAGGAAGCCTTAACGCCTTTATTATTACTAGCACGATACCCGTGCGTTGCTACGGGTAGACCAAGTCCGAGAAGAATCAGTTTTTTGCTGCTATGTGGCCAAAGTTATTTCTCGAATTTGAATGTTGAAGCTAGAATACCTACAAGTACTACGGGAGAGGCGGAGAGCGGCTCGTTGCCGTGTGCCAAGGGCACACGGCGAAGTACATATTACATAGGACAATGGCACAAATGCAAATGATAATTTAGCAATACTAAAGAAGGCACCAGAAAACTGTAATGATATGTTTGAGACCAAAAAAAATGTACAAACTTACCTCAATCTTTAATAATGAGGCTCCAAGAAGTCACCAATCTAAGGATCCCATGGCATACAATGAACATTTGCAATGTCAAGGTGTTGGAGACGGAAAATGGACAATCAGCACCAAACATTTATTCTATTGACTTAGGATTAAATATAGTTAGACCCCACTAAGGCACTAACTAAGTGAAAAAATAAACCTGGACGAAAAAAGGATGTGTGCATCCGGACTGACATTGCCCGATCTGGCAGAGCAAAATTCATGACCAGTGCGGGACAACCAACAAAGATCCTGTAGAACCGAAGTAAAACTTCATGCACACTTTTTGGGAGGTTAAAGAAGCTCCATTAATGGAAGGAAAGCGTTCTATGACACGTAATTTTTTTCTGTCCTCTGGCCAGTGATTGATAGGTTTCAGGTGTGCAGCTATGTTGCTGTATTCCACAAACTGCAAACATAGAGAGTGAAAACACTTAAAAGGTCAAGAAGACAGGATAGGAGCTACAGTCATTTAACTCAAATTCTATCAACGATATATTCAGCTAGCATAGCATAGCCCACTATCATCATTTAGAAATTCAGCCATCTCTCTTATTTCCATCTGCTCCAAACGCACACCGGCCCAGCCTCCCTTTCTCCACACAACGACAACCAGCTCCCTCCCTCTGCTCAGCAGCAGCAAGAGCTCCTTGGCCGGTCGCCGCCGGCCTGGCCTTGCCTGAACCATGAACTAAATCCAGGCGTGGCTGCCCAACCCAGAGGACAGGCCGCCCTGTCTGCCCCACCGCACCACCAGGCGCCCATCCTCCTTTCAGGCCCGGCGCTGCTATCTCTGCGTCGGCCTTCTCAGCAGCGTGACTTCCCGCCCTCTCCCCTAACCCGCAGCACCGCGTGTCCAGGTCGAGCGGCGCACCTAGCCCTCATCCCCGACGTCCTCTACCGTCCTCCCCTTCTCTCTCGCATGCGTCCCCTGCCTAGCCCTCCTTCTCGCATCTGCTTCCATGGTGGCGGCCGGCAGCGCAGCAGACCTGCGCAGGACAGATGGAGTATCCTGACGGCGAATCCAAGCTCGTGTCTCAAGTCTCAACTCGTGAAGATCGTACTTGGGCTCACACATGCGTGTCGGAGATGCGGGTTGGGGCGCACAGGTCTACCGCGGGTGGCCACCGATAATGTCCTCCTGCGGCATTCGTGTGAAGCGCCTCCGAGCCCATATATCCGACCAGAGCACCGCCGGAACAGTTACGTAGTTGCGAGCCTGTGATAGCCCCCGGTCGCCACCGCAAGTCCTCATCTCGCATCTCATGGCCCTGGAGGATTCTGCACCGCCTTTTCCCGCACCGAGCCGCCCTCCTCCGAATAAGGTGCTGAGTACGCTAGGAAATCAAGGACTTGACCAACTGCTGTTCTTTGTGGTCGATATTGTCTCATCTCCCCCAAAGTCTGCGTAGATATAGGGAATCGGGAGTAGTTATTGTTGGACGGAGGGGTTATGAAGGAACCCAGTGGCATCCGGACAACGCGATCCGTCGAATAGAAAACCAAACGGAACATTCCAAACGAAAACCAAACGGAAACCTGGAAACATTCCAACGAAGCCATGGATCGAATAGATAGATAGACCCCAATAGGTATAACTAATCGGTGGCAATGTGGGTAATTTGTGTCAACTTTGAGGGTAGTTTCAATGACCTACCAAACCAAACCAAACCAAGGAAGACTTAACGCCTTTATTATTAGGTATAGATTGAGAATGTTCTCCTTGTTGAGTCCCTTGGTTATAACTTGATGTCCATTCTCCAACTTGCAAATTGTGGCTTTACCTCTTTCTTTAATAAAGGGAATGTGATTTTCACTTGGGAAACAACTCTTAAAGTAGACTTTGTTGGGTTTGTCGAGAATGTCATGTATGTAGTGGACTTCTCTAAAGGAGACACGTGTGCCGCGACATGCCTAATGGCTAAAGTTGATGTGGGTTGGCTTTGGCACCGCCGGTTAGCCCACACCAATATGAGGATGTTGCATGACCTTCAAAGTGGCAAGAATGTTCTAGGACTAACCAAGGCTAAGTTTGATAAAGATCGTGTGTGTAGATCTTGCGCCTTTGGGAAGCAACATGGGGAACTTCACCCAACCAAGACCAATATCTCCACCACAAGAATTCTCAAGCTCATTCACTCAGATCTCCTTGGTCCACTATCTTATTATAGTCTTGGAGGAGAGAAGTATTGCTTGGTGGTAGTGGATGATTATTCAAGATATTGTTGGGTGTATTTCTTCAAGAGGAAGAGTCGGACTCAAAAGAGAGTCATCGAGTTCATCACTCTAGTTGAGCGCCAACACAATGCTTCCATATTGGCCATCCGGAGTGATAATGGATCGGAGTTCAAGACCTATACCGTTGAGGGTTTTCTTAGTGAAGAGGTCATTGCTCATCAATATTCCACTTCCTATACCCCTCAACAAAATGGTGTTGCAAAAAGAAAGAACCGAACTTTGATGGATGCGGCTAGGACAATGATTGCGGAGTTCTCTTCTCCTTATAACTTTTGGGCCGAAGCCGTCTCCACCGCATGTCATGCTACCAACCGGTTATATCTTCGCAAGATCTTGAACAAGACTCCCTATGAGATTCTCACGGGAAAGAAACCGGACATATCTTACTTCAAGGTATTTTGTTTCAAGTGCTTCATTCGCAAGAAAGGTAAACGTTTGTCAAAGTTTGAGACAAAATCTTATGAGGGTATCTTTGTTGGCTATGCCACAAATTCTCACGCCTATAGAGTCTACAATAAGGCCACCAGAAAAGTTGAAGAAGCTCTAGACGTGGTGTTTGATGAGGATACGGCTCCCAAGGGGGGCGTATAGATCATGGTGTTGTAGGAGATGCAATTCCTCCCATCGTCATAAGAAGAATGGGGATTGGTGAAATAATTCCCATTGAGGGTTACCGGATGACAGAGGGGGTAGGACTATACCCCACTCAAGTGGAGCCATTGACTACACCATTGATACACAAGCTACCCAACAAGATGCACCAAGCCCTCAAGCTAATTATCAAGGTCAAGCAAGTGATCAAGGTCAAGATAATGATCAAGGTAAAACAAGTGATAAAGGCCAAGCTACTCATCAAAGTCATGATAAAAGTCCCATCATTGTTGAGAGATCTAAACCTAGTGGTGATCCTTCACCCATTGATGATCAAGGCCAAGATGAAAATGGACATGTCTCCGATAAAGAAGGTGATTCTCAAGCAATATCCAAGGAATATTTGGAGGAGATACTAGCTCGTAGAGCAAAGAGAAGGCTAGAGAATCTTGAACAAGCGGGACACACAGAGGACAAGATACTTGGGCAAGTTTGTGGAAGGTTTGTCACTAGGAAGCAATTGGAGGATTTTAGCAAGGCTCATGCTTTTGTCTCTTTCATTGAGCCCAAGAAGGTCTATGAAGCTCTCGAAGATCAAGATTGGCTTGAAGCCATTCATGATGAACTCAACAACTTCGAGCGCAACAAGGTTTGGAACTTAGTGCCAAGACCCAAGGATTACAAGAATGTTATTGGCACCAAATGGGTGTTCAAGAATAAGCAAGAAAAATATGGTATCGTCATCCGCTAGGGCTGGAATTAAAACTTGAAACTCACGAGTTAAACGAGTAGCTCGCAACTCGACTCGGCTCGGCTCGAACTCGTTGTCCAACGAGCCGAGTCGAGTTTTCGTTTTGGACAGTAAACGAGTTCAAGCTAAACGAGCCGAGTTTACGAGTACTCGTTTAGCTCGTTTAACTCGGTAAAAAGAGTTTCTAATGATTTTCTTATATATGTGAACATTTTTTTAATGACTATTGTAGTTTATTTACTACAAATTATTTGATGCTGACATGTTTTCATCGATTATTGTGATGGTTTTATTATACATGCCCTAAATAATGAAAAATAATCATATATACAACATATAATATTGACTTTTTCTAGTTTTACAAAATAAAAAAGTTAAACGAGTAGCTCGCGAGCTACTCGCGAGTTCACCGAGCCGAGCCGAGTTTTAATTTTGAACTCGTTTTTTGAACGAGTCGAGCCGAGCTCGACTCGTCAGTTGACCGAGGTTGAGAGAGTCGAGTCGAGCTGACTCGGCTCGGCTCGAATTCCAGCCCTATCATCCGCAACAAGGCAAGATTGGTGCCCCAAGGATTTTCTCAAGTCGAAGGTGTTGATTTTGCTGAAACCTTTGCTCCCGTAGCCCGTCTTGACACTATTCATGCCTTACTTTCTTATGCATCTCATCGTAATTTCAAGCTACAACAAATGGATGTTAAGAGTGCTTTCCTAAATGGTCCCATTAATGAGTTAGTATATGTCAAGCAACCTCCGGGTTTCGAGGATCCCAACCACCCCGATTATGTCTACAAACTTGATAAGGCGCTCTATGGACTTAAACAAGCTCCACGTGCGTGGTAAGAGCACCTTAAAGAGTTTCTAGTGGATCGTGGGTTTAATGTTGGTTTAATCGATCCCACCCTCTTTACCAAGACAGTTGGAGATGACTTGTTCATATGCCAACTCTATGTGGATTATAGGTTTGAGATGTCTATGATGGGAGAATTGGAGTACTTACTTGGCTTTGAAGTGAAACAATATAATAAAAAAAACTTCATCAAACAAGCCAAGTACATTCAAGACATGCTCAACAGATTCAATATGCATGATTCCAAGCCTATGAAGACTCACATGTCCACAACCCTTGACTTGAAACCTGACCCTAATGGTAAAGAGGTAGATCAAAAGGTATAATGATTGGCTCTTTACTTTACCTTTGTGCATCTAGACCGGATATCATGTATAGCGTAGGTAAATGTGCAAGGTTTCAAGCCTCTCTGAGGCAAAGTCATTTGGAAGCGGTCAAACGAATCTTTCAATATTTAGTTCATACCTCAAATTTTGGTATTTGGTATCCCTAGGGTCCAAATTTTCAGCTCATTGGGTATTCAGATGCGGATTATGCGGGAGAGAATATGGATAAGAATTCTACATCTGAGGGTTGCCAATTCCTTGGTCGCTCCTTGGTGTGTTGGTCTTCAAAGAAGCAAAACTGCATTGCTCTCTCCACCACCGAGGCCGAGTACGTTTCTGCGGCAAGTTGTTGTGCCCAATTGCTTTGGATGAGGCAAACCTTGAAGGATTATGGTATTCAGTTTGACAAGGTGCCTCTTCTTTGTGACAATGAGAGTGCTATCAAGATCGCCTACAACCCCGTTCTACACTCCAAGATGAAGCACATTGAGATTCGTCATCATTTTATTCGGGATCATGTTGAGAAGGGTGATATTGATCTCTCATATGTATCAACCAAGGATCAACTTGCGTATATCTTCACGAAGGCCCTTGATGAACCAAGATTTCGAGCTTTGAGGAATGAACTAAATGTCATAGATTCATCCAACTTCACTTTAAACCTTGCATAAGTACCTTCACTATAAGTAACAGAGAGAATTCCTTATTTGGTCCTTACTTCAAATTTTGTTCCTTATTTGGCCCTAAAAAAATATTCTTACCTATTTGACACCTTAACTTCATTTTCTTCCTAACATGGCTCTATAGTGCATTCTAAACACAAATGAGGATGTAAAAAGACTCTTTTGCCCCTGATGAATTTTTGTACCCAAATTCATAATAGAAGTTGAAAATCTCTACTATATAATCTATTATATATTAAAAGCAATATACGGATGTGCTAATAGAGACACCACGTTAAGCCACATAGGCTAGAAATATATAATTCGTCGATTCTAAATATACCGGTTGTGATTAAATATAAAAGCGTTACGTACAAAATTAGTCACCTACAAATTGTTCACCCTGACACGTACGAGGAAAGAAAAAACATTGCACGTGCTAGGAACAAGCTGGCTCAATCGACCCTACCCGGAAATTGTCTGCTGATCCCATGCATATATGTAAGAGTCCTAATCGCTCACGTTGGCCAAACGGAGAGATGCAAATTGACCCCATGTGGAGGAGCCACGATCGAAAAGAGACGGGAGGCTTCTCATCTTATCTGGATTTTTTTAAGCTATTGTCTGGAATTTTTATTTAGCGAGATTTCGATCGCTCTCTCAAAATCAGAACTAAAACAACGATGTGCAGTTCAAATAAGAAAAGCTGATATTACTCAAGTTTCACTTTCGTGTAGATCTGCGGCTGAGATTTCCTCAAAAATCTATTGTGTTTGATTGTCGTCCCACATGATTCTACTCTACGGCCACAGTGCCGTACTTCATGGTACATGGGAAAGCAAAAAACGATCCGTCTGTCACGAGAAACTAGGAAGCACGATTGGATGTTTTGAAAACAAACAAGCTTCCGTATTCCTTTCCTTCCTGTCGTGTCAAGCCCCGTATTCCTTTCCTTCCTGTCGTGTAGTCCATATCTGAGCAAACTCTAAGCTTGATCAACGACTAAAGGACTCTAGGAGCTGATTGATTTCCACTGCACGCACGATCATACATCCAAGTAGGAGAATGGAGCAGATCGTTGGGGTTGGAGTGAAAGAAGGACTCTGGCTGGCTCATATACGTATATACTTAGCACTTGCTTAATTAGATGCTTAATTCTTCTCGCGCCAAAAATACGTACATAATTAGCAAAATGAACCATGTACGCGAGATGCGTACAAGACATGCATCAAAACAACTAGTTGTTTGAATTATACTCCAGATGTGTACGTTTAGAGTAATATTTGTATCGGGTGGGACCAACATGGCATAGAATTTAACTATGCTTATTTTCAACTTCTATTATGAATGTTGGTACAAAAATTTATCAGGGGCAAAAGAGTCTTTTTACATCCTCATTTGTGTTTAGGATGCATTATAAGGCCATGTTAGGAAGAAAATGAAGTTAAGATGTCAAATTGGGAAGAAATTTTTTTTAGGGCCAAATAGGGAACAAAATTTTAAGTAAGGGCCAAATGAGGAATTCTCTCTAAGTGTTATTAGGTTTGGATGTAGGCATGGACATAGGGGGAGCGTCACTCAACTCATGAGTGTACCCTCCTCTTATTATGCGGAAATCGATTCTTCATTTCATATCTAGTCATTTTGTGACTTATTGTGTTTAATTGTGAGTAGTACTCTTGGACCCAAGATACATCTTCGCGGTGCCAAAGTACACACTCAAACACGGTGGCCACGGACACCAACCTCCTACTCAAGGAGTTTATTTTATTATTGGCTCTTTCAAGCGCATAATACTTTTCCCCCCTTGGAAACTTGTGCGAGTTCGGCCTTTTCTCGTTTGCATCTTGCAAACTTGCATCAAGTAATGCATCTCGTATGACAGTTACAACTATCCAACCCAAGCTTCCTTTCCCCAAAAGCTCATTTCCATCACAATGCTCTTGTTTTTCTAAACCTGGCGCGCTGAAACTGTGTCGAGCGGAACCTCCGGTGAAACCACAGGAGCCTTCGTCGTGACTGTCCACCGGTAACCACCGGTACTACCGCTGGTGCGAAAATATCGCCCATCGGTTCTGTATCGCACCGCACCACATGAGCTGGGAGCAGAACCTCCGATGAAACCACCGGAGCCTCCGCTCGCTGCGGTTCTGAGGGGATAACCCTAGGACGAGCGGGGGAAGAAGAGAATAGATCTCATTTTCCACCACTCGCCCCACCCCCATACTTCTCACAACTGTCGCCGCCCCCTGTCCTCTCCACCGCCAGGACGAGCCCTCCACCGCCGAGAGACCCTCTCCTCGCCTTGGACTGCTCCGGGGATCTTCCTCCTCCTCCACCCTTCACTATGGATGCGAGTATGTGACTCCCTCTCTCTCCCATCTCGTTGACGGATGGAGAAGCACTAGGAGCAACCTATTCTTCGCATTTGTATGGAATAGGGTTTTGGAGTAGGGATTCACGAGTACAAACCCTAGAAATCTAGATTGTGACCATTAGGCATGAATTACTTCGATTCCTAGGGTGGATTGTGTTCATAGGCACTATCTCGTTGTTATTCCTCTCTAATGTTCCCCAAATCTTGATTTCTTTGATTTTTGCGTTGTTTAAACTTGAGCATTATCAATTCATCGTGCTTTTTCCCTTCTATATCTCTTTCATAGATGCATCCGGTTCCAAGGGAGTTCGTACCAAGAAGATGGGCGGTCGTAAGGCACCACGAGTGGATGAGATCGAAAAACATTGGATCCTTCTCAACCCAAGCGCAAGCCAAGGTTCCCGACACCGGAGAAGACTTTGCCCCGGAAGGAGAAATCTGCCTCTAAAGTATTCGAGAGTGTCTTCTTGGAAACTCGCCGCGAGAACCCGTACATCATTAACCGAGACCGCTTGATGCCACAGTTTTGGGGACGGGACACAAGATTTCATACCGTGTTCCAAGCACAGATCTATAATGAGATTCTTATGAGGAAGACCAAGGAACATGTTGCTCCTCAACATGCTATTAATCTTGGTCATATGGAGAGGAAGCCCAACTACTTTGGCGAAGCTCTGGAAATTGTTGATGCCTTTGGTCTTTGTCCCATTATGCAAGTGCAACAAGACTATGATGACGGGCTTATGTGTGAGTTCTTGGCCACTGTGCACCTTGCCAATGAAACCGAGCGTCACCTCATTTGGATGACCAAAGAGAAGAAGCTCACCATCAAGTGGTCCAAAGTGGGTGTTCTCCTTGGTGGCTATCTGGATCATGGCCCTTTCGGTGGTAGCCTAGAGTATGATAGCGAGTGGTTCAGGGTTCACTTTTCCAACGACTCTACCATCAATAAGGATCAACTTACTCCTCTCTATCATTGGAAGAAATTTGCAGTTGGGTTCACCAAGGGCCTCTACCTCACCTCTGATATCATGCTTCGTATCTATCGGGAGACAATCAGCCCCAAGGCGGGCAACATTGATGAGATCCAAGGTTACCTCAAGAATCTCTTGCTCCTTACTCACGAGAAGCGGCTCTCCGGTATGAATCAAAAACTTGATGTGCTTGACTATATCTGGAATGAACTGTGGAATGTCATAGTGAAAAAGAAGAATGCTTGCTTTGGGCCATTCATCATGAAGATCATCTTGCACGTGTGGGATGCCAAGTTCCCGGAGGATCCCCTTGATGACACCAATTGGATCCCGCACACGGAGAAAAGGCTTCTTATCAAGGACCATACCAAACCGGTTGTGCATCCCACTCCCGCTCCTCTCAAGGGCAAGGCCAAGCCCCGGGTCATTATTGATGAAGAAGACAAAGAAGTCGGGCCCTCTCGCCCTCCTCCTTCTGAAAATGCTTTCAAATAGATGGCTCAGGCTCTCAAGAAGGTGTTCCGTGTGAACAAAAAGATCGAGCAACATCAGTGGGAAGTTCACTATGACAAGGAACTCAAGCACCGCAAGGTAATACGGGCAGATAGGAAGCTTCGTCGTGATGCAAGGGAGTCCGTGGATTCTCCCGCTGAAGATAGCATTACTACTTGGGGCAAGTCGCAGACCAAGTAATCCAAGGGCAAAATCATTGAATGGTCTGATGAGGAACCTGGAGAAGAAGTGACTATCTCTCGCCGTGGTTCCCATCCTCCTAGCATGGACAACTCCTCCAAGTGAACATTGGGGAGTTAGCTTCGATCTTTCTCCTCTTTTGGTACCTTGATGCCAAAGGGGGAGAGATATCTATTTATTTAGGAGCGTTGGGCATTTGCATGGGTTTTTTCTCTCTCACGTTGTGCTTTCATTTTGATTATTTCGTTTTGCTTGAGAGAGTTGGTTATTTGTGGATTTCGTATGTTTATTATTCGTATTGTGTGAACCTCGTTATGCATGGTTTAAGACATGTGAACCTAGTTGATAGGGATATGCCTAAGGACTATGTTATCACAAGCATGAATGGAGAGTTGATAGAAGACCACATGACCATGGTGAAAACAAACATTCAAGATGGTGAAACAAGATCACATTGGTGAAAACAATAAAGCAAGATGGTGAAAACAATTCATAACAATTGTTATTCCAATAAAACAATTGTTATTCATCAAGACATGGGGATAGGTGCCTCCACCAAGTCAAATGCACCATAGAAATCCTATTTTCGAATAGGTATGGTTTGTATACCATATGTGGCCGAATCCCTTAATGGTGGATCGGTTTGTATCCATATTTGTGCTATTAGTGTCCTAGTTGAACTCCTAGTCCTAGTAGGAGTCCTAGTCCTAGTAGGGAGAGGGTTGCTTGCGCAAGGCCCCCTTGTGGCCGCACCCCTCCACCTATATATGTCCTCCACCTGCGTGTGAATTAGGGGAGAACAATTTAGACAACAGAAACCCTAGCCTTTAGATTGTATTGCTGCTAAGCATTCATCTTGAAGTATTACCAAGTCAAAGTTTGCGTGATATCTTGCTATTCCATTGGGAATTAGGGGGATATAGGACCACTCGTGATCATTGATTGCTTGTGCAAGAGTGTGTAGTTGAGAATATCCAAAGGGCTTGATTGTTGTTGCATTGGCAACAAGGGTCATCCAAGTGAGAGGTCTCAGTGTAGCACTAGTTATCCACATATATCAGAAAATACAAAAAGAGTGAGAGAGAGTTCATCGAGAAGATCGGGCCACCCCATATCATCTTGGTATCAGATTCTCCAGGTTTACTCGGTGAGCAAAGTTATCCCTAGTTTAGTTGTTTTTATTCCTATCCAGAAAAAGCCACACACAAATAGTTGTTTAGATCATTGCCTGAGCCTAGATCAACACCAATTTGCATCTACCTAGTTGCTGCTTTTTGTTGATTTGTGTTCCTGTTTTTTCTGTTTTTAGGTTTTCATCTTTTAGGGTTCATCTAGTTCCTTTGTGTTTCTATCCGAAAATCCCCACCAAAAATATTGTGGATCTTGTTGTTCTCGGGAATTTTAGACCTACAATTTGTTTACAAGTTGATCTAGTTCCTTGAGTTCATCGTGTTGCATTGGTGCTATTTTCAACTCGTGTTGAGCCGCAAGTATTCATATCCGAGCCCTAGTGGTTTTCGGAATCCTGCCGTGGCACAAAAACTGCCCAAATCGCTGCCGCCAGCCGCTCCTACCCGCACTCGGTTTCGCACCGTAACACCCTTACCAAACCGCCTCGCGGTGCCCATATTTCCTTACCAGCGCGCACCTTACCCTAGCCGCAGTCGGACTCCCTGCCGCGCTCGGATTCGCTGCCGCGGGCTCAAAACCGCGCGCAAACGCTGCCGCCGCTGCCGCCATCCACTACACCACGCATCCACCCGCACTCCACCACCCGTTGCTGCCGTGAGCTCTGCCGTGGGCCTGTTTTGGCTCGTTTTCTCTGCCGTACGGTACAAAAACCGTGGATTTCTCTGCCGTGAGCCAAAAGTGCTGCCGTGAGCTTATTTTCTCATAGTTTTTCATAATTTTTCTTTTGTTTTCTTCCTGTTATCTCTAGGTTTCTTGTCTGATCTTTGATAAGCCTTAGCTACAGCCTTTCTACAGCAAATATTAGGTCCCTGAAACCCAAAGACTAGCTGTTTAATTGCTCTAACAGGCTGCTCATTTGATCAAATTTCTGTCCACTTTTTGTTTTCCATTTAATTTGTTGCTCCTAGTTGATTCAAAGGCCATTAAAAAATCAAAAAAATTAAGAAAAAGGAAAAAGTATAAAAAAATAGAAAGAAAGAAAAATTCAAAAGAGGCCGAGCTACTTATCACTAGTGGAAGCTATTTCATATTGGAAATTTTGTGGACATCTTGAGCAATCTTGTGCCTGTTTCATTGAGTATTTGCTAGTGTCTTTCTAGTGCTTGCAAAATCTCTACCATATATTTGCTAAGCCACAATTGTCTCCAAGTGTGAGTGTGTTTCCTTTAGTTATTTTATCACATTGAGCAGTGCATTGGAGTTGTTATTTTGGTGTTGTTAGGAATCCCAACCAAGCCCCACCAAATACCTTGTTTTGCATTGTAACACTTGAGAGCCTGGGTATTCTCTTCTCACACTTGACACAGTTTACATTGGTACTTGTTGGTAAGTTGATCCTTATTCACTTTGGAACAGTAAGTGAACCTTTCTTTGCTAGTTTGAGTGAGTTTGAGAGGCACCACAACCCATTGATTATTTGTTTCACTAACCCATTAATCATGAGTTTTGCTAGTGAAGCTTCTGTGCATGGTGACAAGGAGGAAGCTGATTTGATGCCCAAAACAAAGACTGCTGATGATACATGTACATGGGCAGATTTTAATCTCTTTAGAGGAGGAGTTGCTAATCGGATTGAGCAAAGAGTTGAGAAGAAAATAGAAGAATATGATGATGTCCTAAGGAAGGATTTGACAGTGGTTATTGAGAAACAAAATGAGGCTGATAATTCAATTCATGTTCTTCAAGAAGCCATGACTAATCTCACAAGAGAAGTTGCAAATATCTCCACACAATTACAAAGGGATAATCATGGTGGTAATCATGAAGATGGCCGAGCCATTGCATATGGAGGCCGTGGCAATTTTCCACCTAGAAGGGTGCCATTAGTTGATGATAATAGAGAGGAGGATGGCCTTGGGAAACCAAAATTCTTTGTGCCTACTCTCACATGTGATAATGATGATGTTGAGGAGTTCTTGATGTGGGAATTGAAGATAGAAAAGCTATGGAGATTGCATAATTACACTGATGAGAGGAAAATCAAGCTATCATCTTCTGGATTTGATGGTTATGCTCTCTTGTGGTGGGATGGCATCATAAGATTGAGGGAAACACAAAATCAACCAGAAATTACTACTTGGGCTGAGATGAAACAACTAATGACAGCAAGGTTTGTTCCAACAAATTATTTGAGGACTCTCTATGATAAATTGCAAAATTTGAAGCAAGGAACAAATTCAGTGGATCAATATTACAAGGAGATGGAATTAGTACTACAAAGAGCTTGGGTTGTTGAAGCACATGAGCAAACAATGCAAAGATTTCTTTCAGGATTGAACTTTCAAATTAGATGCATTGTGAGGCATGTTCAATATAGCAATATGACAGAATTGTTGCATCAATCAAGGGAGGCAGAAAAGAGGTTGGCCGAGGAGGTTACTATGGCTCCAAGGAGGATTTTTTCCATCAAGGTCTTCTTCTTTTTCACCTCCAACACCTCCAATTGCACAACCAGCAGCTAGTACACCATCCAAACCCGAGACAAGCATCACTAATACAAAGAAAACACCACAACCAGCAGCTAGTGGAAGTGGTTCTACTCAATCAACAGCTAGACATAGAGACATGACATGCCATACTTGTGGAGGAAGAGGGCACTTCAAGAGAGATTGTCCTAACAAGAAAATTATGGTGATCAATGCTAATGATGAGTATGAGAGTGGAGATGATGCTAATCCTAATGGAGAAGAAACATATGATGATGATGATGATGATGATGGTCCACTTAATGCTTATGCTACAAATTATCCAACCATTGTTTGTACCAAGGCTTTGAGTGTTATTCCTAGCAATGATGAGAGACAAAAATGCAATTTATTTCAAACCAAGGCAATTGTTGGACCCAATATGGCTTGCAAGGTGATAATTGATGGAGGGAGTTGCAGAAATCTAGCAAGCAAGGAGCTATGTGCAAAGCTAAGGTTGAATTACAATCCACACCCACATCCATATTATATTCAATGGTTAAGTAACAAGGAAGAAATCAAGTTATGCCATATGGTGAGAGTGGATTTTCAAATTGGACCATACAAAGATACAATTGAGTGTGATGTGGTTCCCATGACAGTTTGTCACTTATTATTTGGAAGACCTTGGCAATTTGACAAGAAGGTTACACATATGGGGAGAGCAAACACATATCACTTGAATTGGAATAATAAGGATATTATTTTGTGGCCTATGACACCACAACAGATTGTGAATGAATCAAGACAGAAAATAGAGGTGAATCTAGAGAAGGAGAGTGAAAAAACCAAATCTATGGAGGAAGACAAGTCTAGGCCGAGTGGAAAGAGCCTTTTAACTAATGACATAATTTCTCTTTCTAGTGTTGTTTCTTGCGTACATGTTGCTATTGAAGAAAGGGAGCACAAATAAACATCACAAACATCACATATATTGGAGGATTATGCCACGGGTACTAGTGTTCTTGCTTGTGATATGAAGGTTATTTTTGAAGAAAGGGAGCTACAACCTTCAAATTCACAAGCTATTGATGAGATCATACCTACTACACATGAGGAGGTTAGTATTGAGAAGGGTATTGATTTCGGTTTAGTAAAAACAAGTAGTGAATTATGTGATAGTTTACAACCATATAATACTATGATGAATTCGAAATTTCACAATATGGTTTTTATTACACATAAAGAAGTACTTGCTAAGATACCATCTAGTGATATTATATATTATGTCATGTTAAATGAACCAATTGATGTGCAATGTGCTATGAATAAATTTGTTTATGATTATTCTAGCACATATGATACTAGTTTCAAATTTTATTTGATTGGTGATTATAACTTGAGTAAAATTTTCATGGTACATCACATATGTATAACCTATGATAATATGGCCGAATTACATAATATGTTACCTTGGGTAGATGAATTTAATCCTACATATGGGCATGATTGCACACATATTTTTAGTTTACCACAATATTGGTTGGATACATGTGTCATTAAAACAAGCTTCACTTATATTTGCAATTATGATTGCTATGACTATTATGTGTTGTTTTCATACAAACTTTGTGATCATATGACATATGCACAATATTTTGTTTTACTAACCACTAATGATTGCCATTATATATACATATATTGTGCATACACTTTGTTCTTTTTGTTTCTTCCACTTTCAGATTATCACAAGCCGAGGACGTCTTGTCTTGAAGAAAGGGAGGATGATAGGGATATGCCTAAGGACTATGTTATCACAAGCATGAATGGAGAGTTGATAGAAGACCACATGACCATGGTGAAAACAAACATTCAAGATGGTGAAACAAGATCACATTGGTGAAAACAATAAAGCAAGATGGTGAAAACAATTCATAACAATTGTTATTCCAATAAAACAATTGTTATTCATCAAGACATGGGGATAGGTGCCTCCACCAAGTCAAATGCACCATAGAAATCCTATTTTCGAATAGGTATGGTTTGTATACCATATGTGGCCGAATCCCTTAATGGTGGATCGGTTTGTATCCATATTTGTGCTATTAGTGTCCTAGTTGGACTCCTAGTCCTAGTAGGAGTCCTAGTCCTAGTAGGGAGAGGGTTGCTTGCGCAAGGCCCCCTTGTGGCCGCACCCCTCCACCTATATATGTCCTTCACCTGCGTGTGAATTAGGGGAGAACAATTTAGACAACAGAAACCCTAGCCTTGAGATTGTATTGATGCTAAGCATTCATCTTGAAGTATTACCAAGTCAAAGTTTGCGTGATATCTTGCTATTCCATTGGGAATTAGGGGGATACAGGAGCACTCGTGATCATTGATTGCTTGTGCAAGAGTGTGTAGTTGAGAATATCCAAAGGGCTTGATTGTTGTTGCATTGGCAACAAGGGCCATCCAAGTGAGAGGTCTCAGTGTAGCACTAGTTATCCACATATATCAGAAAATACAAAAAGAGTGAGAGAGAGTTCATCGAGAAGATCGGGCCACCCCATATCACTAGTGCTTTAATTCTATCATATTTATGGGGTCCCTAATATTTGTGTTTAGCAAGTTTGCTCATTATAATCATATCTCTCCTGTCTAGTTCATTCAACATGAAGGGAGCATATCTAGGGGGAGCTCCGTCCATGTTGATTATGACCTAGCGATGCCAATGGTTGTGTTGTCATCAATTACCAAAAAGGGGGAGAAAGAAAGATCATCTTTCGTTTTGATAATTGATGGTAACATAACTAAAGGACTAATCACTATTTTGAGCATGTACAGGGTTTGTTTGATAGTTATCAAAATGCCAAAATACTCCCAATAAACATTCTCAAAGGCTTACAATATTTATCCTAAAGGAAAGAGCTCAAAAAGACAAAGTTGGGAAACTGTTTCTACGGGCAACGGAGGCTCCGGTGAAACCACCGGTACCTCCGCCCCCCCTTGTTTCTCAGCTCATTCCCAGGTGGGGGGTTCCGGTGGCGGTACCAGTGGTACCTCCGCCAAAACCCCCTTCGGGTGGCTCGCGACGGAGTGCGGGGCGGGGGCCATCAGTAGTACCGGTGGGTGGAACTTCCGGTGTTCCCACCGGTACCTCCGCCTGTTCAACTGAGCTACAGATAGAGGTTTGGTACCGGTGGAACTACCAGTACAGGGTCCGCCAAAATCGTGTTCGGGTGCATCACAGCGGAGTCCATGGCGGAACCCACCGGCAGTACCGGTGGGCGGAACCTCCGTCGGAACCACCGGTACCTCCGCCACTAAAGAATCTGCAAAGAAGAAAAGGAGCCGCATAGGCTCCAGTGTGTGAAGAGCACCGGTGGTATCGATGCAAACATCGGTACCTCCGGTGCAGCGTGGGAGAGGGCAACGGTCAGATTTGGGGAATGAGTATTTAAAGCCCTTCTCCTACCTCTTAAATGCTAAGTTTTCCCACTCTCTCTCTTAGCCATTAATGAAAGTTTCAACCTCCTAGATCTCCCTCTCCAACCACCCAATCACTCCATAACTTTGTGGAGAGCTAGAGGAGACCTAGATCTATGATTCCACCAAAGGAATTGCAAATCCATCCCCCACATCCTAGTAGATCTAGAATCCTACATGAGGCCTAAAAACCTTAGTAGATCTTGTGCTTGTAGCTTCCACCTTGTTGCAAAGAAGCTTCAGATTGTTTGAGAGCCTCCATCCATCTTGTGGAGTGTCCTCAACCTCGTGTAAAGGTTTGGTCAACGCCTTCAAGTCGACCTCATAGTGTAAACGAGAATCTCCCTCACCGGAGAAGCTGAAGGAGAATAAGGTGTGCACAACAGTGCTATTGAGGAGCGCCTAGGTGGCTCCCCACCTCTCCAATGTAGACGTACTTCTCTTGAGAAGGAACTACGGGAAACATATCCTTGTCTCCTTGTTTACACTTGTGGTCTATCTTGTTACCTTTCTTTTTTACTTCCCTTGCGTATCATATCTTGTATCACATAGGTTTCTCACCTAGATGCACATCTAGAGAACCTTGTATTACTTGTTTAGCCCAAACTAAGAAGAAAAATTGGTAGTCAACCTATTCTCCTCCCTCTAGTTGACCATAGTGCACTTTAAATTGGTATCAGAGCCTCGCCTGTTGCTAAGGGATTAACCGCCTAAGAGTATAATGGCCAATGAAAATGAGCCCGACGGTTCTAATGGGGAAATCGCCAAAATGGCCAACACTATAACTAACGTACAAGAAATGGTTGGCACTATCCAAACTGAATTGTCTGAGGTTAGCTCTAGTGTTGGTTCAGAGGTTTCTAGCATAAAGAAGATGTTGGAGGCCATGATGGGGAAAACCAAGGAGCTCGAGGAACCACCCCCCACCGCTGAAGATGTTAGCTCAGATGATGATTCCATTCCGGACATCGCCGAAATGGAAGCTAACATTGCTTTAGCCAAGGCGAAAGCCAAGGCAAAAGCCGATAAAAAGGTTAAGAGCGGTGGGAGTTCCGGAGGCTCCAATTCTGAAACGGCTAACGGTTCGGGGTCTAGCCCACATGTGACAACCAACCAAAGCCTCTAAGAGCATCTCCAGCAGTCGCGTGATCTATGCGCGCGCGAAACAGTTAATGCAGCGACGCGCTATCGCTGCTCCAGCGCGGTGCCAGAAAATGCGAATGTAGACGCGCCTTCTTTGCCCAGTTTGCAGCGCGCGCATGCGCAGAGCGCAACTGTGGCCGCGCGAAATCGAGGTGCGCGCGTCCAACCGTCGCTCATCAACTATAGCAAAATGCATAAATTTCAAACATAGTTTGCCTCCATAGTCTACAAAACAACCACATGGTTCAAATAGCTAAAACTCAACACAGTTCATAGCCTCCATAGTCTACGAACAAGCACACACGATAACTTGAAACAAGCAATTTATTCTTCTTCTTTTCTTCATTGTCATCATCATCATTTCCATCTTCCTCATCTTGATCGTCGGCGGTGAGACTCGAAGAAGACATTTGGGACATCAAGGAAGCCATGAATGTACCCGGTTGTGGTACCGCGTGTACCGTGGTACCAATGCCACTCCTCATGCCTCCACTGCCATCGCTTGGTCCTCTCATACTTGCTCCAATGCCCCCAAGTGGAGGTGCTCCCGTGGCACCAAAGCCCCCAAGTGGAGGTGCTCCCATGCCTCCAAATCCCCCAAGTGGAGGTTCTCCCATGCCTCCAAAGCCCCCAAGTGGAGGTGCTCCCATGCCACCGAAGCCTCCATGTGCCACGATACTCGACCTTTTTTGATCTAGGATCTCTTCACGGCAAAGCTTGACATATTCTTTTTGCTCGGCATCAAGTTTGGACATGTCAAGAAAGATGGAGCTCCTCTCATACTCTTGAAGGCGAGTAGCTTCCTCCATTTGAATCTTCTTTTCTTCCACCTCCACCCTCCTCTTCTCCGCCGCCACCCTTCTCGCCTCCACCTCCACCCTCCTCGCCTCCGCCAACGTTGCTGATTCCTTTCTTGTCCTTTCCTCCTCGTTTGCTTCCAATCTTGCGGTCATCATAGCTTTCATGTGTGACTCGATTGGATCCTCACCGCCCCTCTTCTTGTTCTCCTTTGATTGCTTTCTTCCAAGTGGCCTCTTTAGCGGGGCAACCGAGTTTGGAGTGGGGCTTCGGTTGCCTTCCTCACCACTTGAGACATCATCTTCATCTCCACCGTCTAGTTGCTTGTTCTTCTTTGCTTCAATATTGCGAATAGCCGGACGAGCCCTCCACTTCTCCTCATTCTCTAGCGCCGTATATGCATGATGCAAGGTGAATGGCTTTCCATGGCATATTTGCCCCTTCTTGTTCTTCTTGCCAGCTCCCCTGTATAGGTTTTGTGCAATGTTAGCCTACAAACAAAAAGAGGACAGTTAAGCAATATAGCCAAGAGAATGCAAGATCATAGAAAGGGACCATATAGAAGTATTCCAAACGTACCCTATCAACATCGTTAGCTCCACTTGGATTCACTAGTAGAAAAAAGGCCTTCCATACGCCCCCATCAGTCCCCAAACGTCGCGCACCGTGACTAATGAGTCTTTAGTCCCGGGTCGGGAGGAGACCCGGGACAGAAGGTCATACGTCGCGGGTTGGGAAGCGCGTTGAGGCGCGTGGGGGGCATTAATTCCGGTTGATCTGGCCGCCCGGGACTATTGGTCCTTTAGTCCCGGTTGGCGTGGCCAACCGGGACTAAAGATCAAACTTCTCGCCTCCCGCGCGGCGGTTTTTATTTCGCGAGCGAGGCAGAAGGGCGCCATTCCACAGCGCGCGTCTCGGAGTCTCTGTTTCTCTTCCTCTCTTCTCTGTACTGTGTCTTCCTCCTCATCTCTTCGATCGATCTTCACCAAGCACACACCATGGCTGAAGTTTGGGAAGAATACAATGGTCCCACACCATGCGGCAAGGTTCTCGACGTGTGCTACACCAACAGTTGTGAGAGGCTGCCCGGTGCTCTTGGTTATTTGACCGATCTCTATGACGCCTCTCCCGATGAACACCGGTTCTTCGGGCTTGATCTGGAGTATACGGCGAATCAGAGGGATGTTGCCGTCATCCAGATTGCCTTCAAGGAGTCCGTGTTGATCTTCCAATGGTCAAGGTAACGCACACGTACAATCTTGCATCTTCGATTTTTTTGTTGCATGTGAAGAATACATGTGTTGCAACATATCTAACACGTATCAATTTTTTGTTGTTGCAGTAGTTCAAAGTATTGTCCGGCCCTTGTTGATTTTCTTGTCAACAGGGGGTTTGACTTTTGCAGCGTTGACATCACGCAAGACCGTCCGAAGTTGATGCGCTTGGGTATTATGATACCTGAAGATCACTACATTGATCTTCAGAATCTTATCCAGTTGAAGGGGCCAAAGACCGGGATGGCTGTCATGGCAACTGCCTTGATCCACGAGGGCTACGAAAGGATGAAGTCTGATTTCCCCTCGAAGAATCACCGTTATTGGGAGAAGACCCCACTAGACTTGACGAACGTCAAGTATGCAGTCATAGATGCATATGTCTCCTACGAGTTGTTCCGCATCTACTCGACGGAGCCATAGATGTATGCATGTAATGGGTTATCTTAGTATATATATGTAATGGATATCTTTTGTTATGTAAATGTTCCGTATTGTGAGACTTATGTAATGGATATCTTTTGTTATCACTTGTCTTTTGTTATCACTTGTCTTTTGTTGTTCATAAAACTATGTGTGAGACTTATTTTATTTATGATTTAGTTATCACTTGTCTTTTGTTGTTCATAAAACTATTTTTGTTTCCTATAGTTTTAAATGACTTGGATATTATTTCTATATTAATTCCTAGCTATACTATTTCTATATTATGTCAAACACACGTTTCAAAACAAGCAAAAACAAAAACACATCAAGAAAACAAAACAGAAAAACTACAGATTCTATATATCTGTTAACAAAAAATTAGTATTATTGTTCTTTATTTTTTGATATATTATTTGTATTATTAAGATTTTAAAATGAATTAGTATTATTGTTCTTCATTTTTTGATATATTATTTGTATTATTAAGATTTTAAAATGAATTAGTATTATTGTTCTTCATTTTTTGATATATTATTTGTATTATTAAGATTTTAAAATGAATTAGTATTATTGTTCTTAATTTTTTTGATATATTATTTGTATTATTAAGATTTTAAAATGAATTAGTATTATTGTTCTATATTTTTTGATATATTATTTGTATTATTAAGATTTTAAAATGAATTACTATTATTGTTCTTCATTTTTTGATATATTATTTGTATTATTAAGATTTTAAAATGAATTACTATTATTGTTCTTCATTTTTTGATATATTATTTGTATTATTAAGATTTTAAAATGAATTAGTATTATTGTTCTTAATTTTTTGATATATTATTTGTATTATTAAGATTTTAAAATGAATTAGTATTATTGTTCTTCATTTTTTGATATATTATTTGTATTATTAAGATTTTAAAATGAATTAGTTCTATTTTTCTTAATTTTTTGATATATTATTTGTATTTTTAGAAATAATACAAATTAAAAGTTAAAGTTTATTTATTTATTCAAAATAATTAATTACATCATTACTTTTGTTTATTAAAAGATTTATTTGAAATTCAGACAATAAAGAAATGTGGCATCGAGTCTCATGTTAATAGGATTGATATGATACTAGTATCACATACATGCGTGCGAAACACTTGGATGCGGGACGGGATGGAACTCGGAAGTTAAGCGTGCTAGTGCTAGAGTAGTGGGAGGATGGGTGACCGAGCGGGAAGTTTGACCATGAGTAAGTAATTTGACTAGAGATAATTGTAGTTAGACACTAAGCAAATAATACAAATTCTTAAAAAGAAAGGGAGTGAAAAAAAGGTGCGAAAAATAATTAGAAACCAAATGAATTAAAAAAATTACGAAATAAATCTAATCCCGGTTCATGTGGCCAACCGGGACTAAATGTCCTCCGCCTCCCGGCTCCGCCACCCGCCCACGTGGACGGGTGTTTAGTCCCGGTTCGCAGTCGGCGAGACTATAGAGTGGGGTCTTTAGTCGCGCATTGCTAGTCCCGGTTGCTGGGTCGGGACTACAGGCCCTGGCGAACCGGGACTACAGCCCTATTTTCTACCAGTGATTCATAGCATCCATTGCCGCTAACACCCCCGCCCACTTTTGACACTCCGTCGAAAGAAATGACCAACGCGACCGAATAGATCTATCGGAGCGGTCGGTTCTATCCTTCTTCGGAAACGTGTTGATACTATCGAAATACTCCTTCATCCTCGTCTAATAGGTGTCTCTAGTTTGGTCCGTGCCAGCGGATGCATCCAATCCAACAACGCAATAGGTTTTGCATAGCCACACATCTTCTTGCGAAGTGTAGCTAGTGCCCCTTCTTTTCCCTTCAACGATGCCCTCACCTTCTTCATAGCCATATGCTTGAGACCAATCTTGTTGGGAACCATGTTCTTAAGTCCAATTGTCATGATTTGATTCAACATTCATAGTTGCCAAGTAGGACTCATCATCAGTACTACACCAAATAAGAAGAAACACACAATTAGAAGGCGACAAGTTCATCGTACACACATTTCACCGAAGTTTGTAATCGAAAATACCTTTCGGTCATTTCGCCGAACACGTTGCGCGCGGGCGCGTACGCTGCGAAGCCGGTGGCGGCCAACGGTTGTTGCGGTAGCGGTGGAGGCTGCGGAGGCGTGCCCGTAGGCGGCGGCAGCTGCTTCGCCGCCGCGACCGCCTTGCGCCCCTACAAAGCTCGCATCTTCTTCGCCGTGGCGTCCGCAGTCGGCGCGACGACGATCGGGCGCTTCTGCTGTCCTCCGCGCGCACTCCTTGAGCCGGGCGCCGAATGGGCGGGCGCCGGCGACGGACGACCGTCTCCCGAGTTCATCCCGCGGCGCTATGAACTGCCCGCGCGCGACGCCTTGCTCGGCGACGGCGGCGCTGTACGGGCCGTTGGCGGCGCGCCGGAGTAGTTCTCCATCGCCGGCGCCGAGCAGGGAGGGATAACGGCGAGCGCGCTGTACGAAGAGCTGAAAATTAGCAGCACGGGTTGGGCCTTTTAGCCCCACACACACACACACACTCTAATTTTTTTCGGCGCGCGCTTATCGCCCGACTGCTGAGCACGCGGTGCTAGCCACCACGTTGTAGCGCGACTGCTGGAGATAGTTTAACATCGACCACCTCCCGGCGTGGTCGGTATCCTCCCCCATTACCAGACGCCGATCCTGCTCCTCTCGCTCTTTTCTCTTGGTGAACATCTGAGGCACCTCCCTTCTCCGACCGCCTTGCCGCCCCATCCTCGCTCGCAACCAGATCGACAGCCGCCCTTTATCCTCGCTGTTCCTCTCGGGTCTCTGTAGATCTACGCAGGCGACCACCCGCTTTGCCGGCGGCTCGCGTCGCCCAACGTCTCTTCCTAGACACGGTGAGTTCCTTGACATCCCCGTCCTCCAGATCCCCTTCTCTTTGCACACCATCGCCCCAATTTTTGGGCAACCGCTGAGCTGGCTAGCCAAAACTGAAGTCAAATTCCGTTTGAACGATTGATTGTGTTTTTTGTATATTGGAGAAGTTTGTATGGTATAGAGTTTAATCTCCTTCCGAACGCTAGGTGTTTCATTACCACGTTGATTATTTGCCAGCTCTTATGTTAAAGGTACAATTTCTATGTTTTCAGCTTATATATCAATTCAGTTAATCTAGAATTATCATGTTTATGTCCGTGTAACATAGATACTGCCATACTGGTGACAAGTAATATTTAGCATCGGCTTACAACAGTAGCTTGCAGGGCGAGATTCCACTTGTTGACTAACATCGGTTTACAATATCTACCAGTAGCTTGCACGGGGTGTAGCTATCTTTGTTAGGTATCGATTTGTTCGATTCTTTAGCTAGGGTTCCATACTTATTTACTGAAGCTGATACTTTGCTTTCCTTATCCTGCCTGCATAATGTTCATTTATAGCTTCATAGGCAATAATTCCACTCAAGAAGGATTGCAGTGGTTGATGATAAATGTATAAGTTGGATGATTAACAGGGATATGATGCATCAAGAATAAAGAGTTTTGGTGTCTTAGGCCATTTGTGCTTTTTAGTAAATCTGCTCTTATGCCAGACTACAGACCAAAACTGAGAAAGGAACATGTTTAAAAATTTATTCGTTGCCCGAAAATGGTACAGCCTTTAATGTACTTTCCTGAACCCTATAGATTTGGTGCTCCTTGATGATTATTGATCAACAACACAAGTAGGGCCATGTTCTTCTGTGAAGCTTAACATGTACACTTAAAGGCACAATAATATATGCGTAATGCAGCTCTATGTCCAAATCAGATTGATCATAGCAGCTACTCATGGTAATAGGTTGGACCATTTGGTTGTTACTTTACGAGAAGAAAATATATTTTTCCTTCTTACCAATATAATTTGGCTCACACTCTTAACAAATTGATCATCCCTTTCTTCTATCTTGCTACAGATAGCCCCCCCCCACCCCCCCACAAAAAAACCCACCCACCCGCACATTTGCAAATTATTGTTCATCTGAAACCTAGGTACTATTTTGGATTTTGTTTGTAGCAATTGCACTTTTTTCATGTTTTGCTTATTAACGTATATTCTTCTCTGTTTACCATCATTATACAATTCAAATTATAGTGAAATAAAAAGATAGCCCTAATCCTGCCACTATTATTTTTGACTTATCATGCATTAATCAGTCTTTGTTTGACCATCCCTTATTAACAGGCACTTCTGGTTCAGCATTTGGTTTGTATCTGAAATCCTAGAGTGTAGAGGGCATTCCATTTCCTTCAGTGAAGTGAATAAGAATGGAAAATGGATTTCCTGGTGAAGTTCTCAAGGCCGTTTTCCCTCTAATGGATGGTAAAGACTTGGTCTTTTGCATGCTTGTATGCCGCCAATGGCGCGAAATTGCCAAGGATGACTACTTCTGGAAATGTATCTGCTCGCGGAAATGGCCTTCCATCTGCAAGGAGCCTCCTTCTGACACAAATTTTCAAAAGCTTTATTTAACTTTCTCCAAGCCACGGAAGATAATGCGCCTTCCTGTACCTAAGCTCACTTTCGAGGATCTGGTGTTTTACATTGATATGTGGCATGAGGGATCAGTGATCTTTTCTCAAGCAGTTTCAGGTTGCATTCTTCGAGCAGGTTTGCAAAACATACCTGGTGGCATTCCAGATATACTCGTAGCACATCTGAATACCACAGATTGCACTCTGATGATGGAAGTCACACCCAAGCTGACAGTCCCTATGGGACCAGTCATCACCGTGTCTGTTTTTGCCCACCGCAAAGACACCAACAAGATGGCTTGCATAATTAGTACATCGACTTTTGATTACATCGATGGCAATGCAGCGCGAGCATTGGCATATGAATATCTCAGGTTTTCACCCAGACACCCTTTCATATCAGACATCCGTGCATGGATGTCCTTGCTTTTCCTGTACAAAGGAACACACTCTATAGAGGTATTTGGTATTGAGCTAGATTTTTGTGATGCGGCAAGGTCAGAGCCTGAGATCTTGTGGCTCTTAGACATGCTTGATTGGAAATAAAAGTTAGTCTTTAGTTGTGGTTTGAGCCTTTTGAGGCATGTAATGAATGTTCATGATTTGTTCAACATTTCCTGTTTGTTGTACCGAACTATATGCTTTAAAATTCTGGAATAAAATGGTGATGTGTAGCCATCTGTTTTTATACCCTTATCACATGCAGAGAGAGATGACTGATCTAGCGTTTGAATATCAAAACCCAACTTTAGCTGAATCTCTGGTGGCCCTTGTGATTTGTGAAATTGCTAGCAGAGAGGTGAAAGGCATAAACGACGGATCAGTCGCCCAACTCCAAGAAACAGGCACCTAAATGGCTGCCTAAGCTACACACCAAATGACTAGTAGTTTGGTGAAATGAGAACACATTATTTACTTTGCTTTGAGATTCTCATGTTGTAACATGGGTTTATTATTTTCTTGCCCTGTTTCGTTTAGTTTTTCTCATTTTTGCTCCGCTCGCTTAACTTTCCTTGTTTTTGCCCCACTTTGCTCTTTTGGGCCTCGCTGGCGGCCAACCGAGTGTTTCCGTGTGGGTCAACATCCTTTGACTGTAACCTGAGCTGACTAGTGGAGCCCAAGCCGGGCGTCTTTGTAACCTGACCCGTGGGGCCGGCTTGGAGACCTAATTTTAAAGAGTATTGTTGCCAATTTTGAATCCACCCCACCCAATCCCGATCTGACCGCCACTCGCCGTAGCAGCCACAGCCTCTGCGCCGTTCGCCCCGCCCGGCTCGATTACCTCCGCTTGAAGTGAGCTGCGACTACGCGTCAATGGCGTTTTTTCCTCTGCACCCCCCATTGATCGCAACGAGGACTGGGTCGCTCCAGGATTCGTTTAGTTTTCCTCATTTTTGCTCCGCTTGCTTAGCTTTCCTCGTTTTTTGCTCTACTTCACTCTTTTAGGCCTTGGCAGACGGCCAACCGGGCGATTTCGTGTGGTCAACATCCTTTGGCCATAACCTGAGCTGACTAGTGGGGCCCAAGCCGGGTGTTTCCGTAACCTGACCTATGGGGCCGGCCTGGGACCTAATTTTAAAGAGTATTGTTCCCAATTTTGAATCCACCCCGTCCCACCCAATCCCGATCTGACCACCGCTCGCCGTAGAAGCCACCACCTCCGCCTCTGTGCCGCCCGGCCCGCCCGGCCCGATTACTTCCGCTTGAAGGGAGCTGCGACGACGCGTCAATGGCGAGCGTTTCTCTGCCCCCCATTGATCGCAGCGAGGACCAGGTAGCTCTAGGATTCGTTTAGTTTTCCTTATTTTTACTCGCTCGCTTAGCTTTCCTCGTTTTTGCCCTACTTCGCTCTTTTGGGCCTCGGCAGACGGCCAACCGGGCGATTCCGTGTGGGCAACATCCTTTGGCCGTAATCTGAGCTGACTAGTGGGGCCCAAGCCAGGCGTCTCCGTAACATGGCCCGTGGGGCCGGCCTGGGACCTAATTTTAAAGAGTATTGTTCCCAATTTTGAATCCACCTCCGCCCGACCCAATCCCAATCTAAGCACCACTTGCCGCAGCAGCCACCGCCGCTGATGACCCACAAGTATAAGGGACCGCAACAGTCTTCGAGGGAAGTAAAACCCAAATTTATTGATTCGACGCAAGGAGAACCAAAGAATATTTATAAGCCTGAACAACTGAGTTGTCAATTCAGCTGCACCTGAAAGTAGACTTGCTCGCAACAATTTATCAGTGGTAACAGTTTCATAGCACCCGTAGTAGTAAAATAAGAGCAGGAATAAAATAATACAGAAGTAGCAATTGCGGGAAACATCAGAATTAAAGTACCGTAGGCAAATGGAATGGATGAACGGGCGTTGCATGGATAAAATAGGTCATGTCATAATCTAAACAAGGGCATTGCAGATAATAATAAAGCATCCAGGTTCTAGGCAAACCATAGGCATGTGTTCCAATATAGTCATACGTGCTCGCAATGAGAAACTTGCACAACATCTTTTGTCCTACCAGCCCATTTTCAGCGGGGCCTCAAGGGAAACTACTGGTAATTAAGGTGCTCATTTTAATAAAGCACCGGAGCAAAGCATTAACACTCCGTGAACACACATGAGCCTCACATCAAAACCATCCCCTCCAGTTGCCCCAATTTCTGTCACTTTGGGGTCTCGGGTTCCGGACAATGACATGTGTAAACAACTTGCAGATATGACCAAGAAACATAATTATACTCATGAAACAATAACATGTTCAGATCTGAGATCATGACACTCGGGCCCAAAGTGACAAGAATTAAGCATAACAAGTTGCAACAACGGTAGAAAACACTAACAATGGATACTAGGCACTATGCCCTAATAATCTGGCATTATTACATGATCGATCTCATCAAATCTCTTCCATCCCTCTAAGCCTACAGCGGTGTTTACTCACACATGGACGGAGGAATCATGGATGGTTGACGAAGAAGAGGTGGTAGTGTCGATGGCGATGATCTCCTCCGAATTCCCATCCCGGCAGGGCGCCGGAACAGAAACTTCTGATCCCCGAATTGAGTTTCGGGGTGGCGGCGGCGCTCTGACGTGTTTCGGTGGAATATGACGAAATCCCTCGCGTTTTAGGGTAAAGGGTCATATGTAGTCGAAAGGGGAGCCCGAGGGGGTGCCTCGGGGCCCCACACCACCAGGCGGCGCGGCCAAGGGGGGCGCCCAGGGGTGTTGTGGTCCCCCTCCTGGCCCCTCTCCAGGACTCCTTCTGGCTCCGGGGGTCTTCGAGTGTTTTAAGGTCTTCAGGATCTTTTATGGGCATTTTCCCGAAAGTTGATTTTTCTGCACAAAAACAAGACACCAAGGTAATTCTGCTGAAAACAACGTTAGTTCGTGTTAGTAGTATCCAAAACTCACAAGTTTAGAGGCAAACAATAGCAAAAATGTTCGGAAAGGGAGATGCATTTTGGACGTATCAACTCCCCCAAGCTTAGCTTATTGCTTGTCCCCAAGCAATTCAGTGACAACTGAGTGCGATAAATGAACTTGTACGAACACATTTGTTTCATAAGATGTAAATATACTCACTATATGATCAAGTGCTGAGGTAATTCATAATAAGATGTATGCAAAAGAAAAGTCACCTATCAGTTATGCAAACCATGAAGAGATGCCAACAAACTAATAATGAACAACATGAAGTATATCAATATGCAGGATTGCAATGCTCATAATAGGGTATGATAAAGTGTACTCGCTTGCCCTTAATAATGGAGCAAAACATAAATGCTAGGGAACCTCTGAAGTTCAAATAAAGACTAGAATTAAAGATATCAAAGATACCAGCATCAAAGTTATACCACAACCAACCGTGTTTTGGGACAAGCAAACTACACTAAGAATGACATCCATGCTCTCAAGAAGGTGCATAAAGTGAGAATGTGAAGACTCAACATAAAAATAAAAGGAAGACCCTTCGCAGAGGGAAGCAGGGATTAACTCATGTGCTAGAGATTTTTATTTTATTAAACAGAGGTATTGAAACGTCAACGAATGGTAAATAGACAATACAATACGTCACAAGCCAACTAGACTTCACAAGAGCGGCTCCCATAGAAGGGCGCATATGGGTAGAAGGTCATCCATGTTTCTCTTTTGTTTACATAATTATGCTTTGACTGATAAATCAGGGACAAAAATAGTGAAGAGAGTTTGTTGTATTAATTTGGGGCTAGACACCCCGCTGCCGGCTCTTCTATCATTTGGATAAGAGGATGAAGCCACTAGTCCAGGGTGTGAAATCCAATAAACAAATGAGATAAACATTCTCTATTTACGTCCTCATGAGCTAAAACAGGGGCATAAAACATGAATAATTTTTCGAAAGTTTTAAAGGTAGCACATGAGAAATTTACTTGGAGTGGCGGTTAAGTACCACATATAGGTAGGTATGATGGACACATTTGGAAAACTTTGGTTTTTGGGAGTTGGATGCATGAGTAGAGCTCATACTCAGTACATGTGAGGGCTAGCAATAGACGGGGAGCGACAATCAAGAGAGCAACAAATGTCATAATCATGTTTGCGATAAAACAAAATTAACAGGGGCATAAAAGTGATACAAATACTTTGTGGCAAAATAAATCATCGAGGCTTAATTGACTTTTTTTTCAGTCATATGCATGCGTGAGCATGTGCCAAGTCGATTCAAGCGAAACAATCAGAGGGAGATACCACAATGTCATACCCTTCTATGAATAAAACAATACAAGCAAACATTCATACGACATGCTATCTAATATTAATAAGTTGGAACTGAACATGTGAGAACACAAACTACTAAGCATCAATTAAATAACATACACCTTACACGAGCAAACTAAGCATATCCACATGGATGAATATATGTACAGAAATAAAACAAATAGAGTTCATACCAGCCTCTCACCACAACTTGAATTGCCGTAAATCGTCATTATTGCTCTTCACTTGTGGATTGAATAATATAGAATGATAACCAAGCTCCAATACACGGAAGACCGATGAAATATGCAACAAACTTTATAAAACCAAATAAGAACAACAAATATTTTTGGTTTTTCGAATTAAAACAAGAACATAAGAAACAAGCAAACAAAGCAAAATATTTTTAGATTTTTGAATATTAAACCGAAACGAGAAGGTAAAGAAAACCAACAAAATAAACTAAAAAGGCAAATAAAGAGAAACAACAGAGATATTTTTGGTCTTTTTGTGTTTTGGAAAGCAAGAACAAAACAATAAAAACAATAAGAAGCAAAAGAAGCGAAAGAAACGAAAACATGGATATACAAAGAACCGACAGAAACATGATATATATAGATGAGTGTGATGTCGGTATACCTTCCCCCAAGCTTAGGCTTTTGGCCTAAGTGGAGATCAATCTCAACGGGACCATGAGGTGGCGCCCCCATAGTGTGTCGAGGATGAGCCCTCCTCCTGATATGTGCTCGAGGACGCCCCGGTGTACTGTGTGGTGTACTCCTCAGAAGACGTATCTCGCCTCATCTGCTGCCTATGGAACTCCATCAAGCGCAGCTTCTCATCTATCTCTCCCTTTAGCCTCGTCCATGGCATCCCGTCAACTTTGAACAAAACAGGTTGCGACAAAATAACTTCCCTCTCATCTCCGTCAACAAATAAAACTCTATATACTAAATGTTCAGCAGTAGAGTTAGCAGTAATAAAATGATGAGCCTTCATGGAAACAAGATCAAGTCTATAAGGAGCTATCAATTCATCATAAGAAGCAATAGGAAGGCCTAGAGCAGTTATTATGCGTGTAGCAATAATGCCCTATAAATGGGTCCCTTAGCAGCTAGGCGGCGAGCAATGAGAGAAACAAGGTTATACTTGTTGCTACGGTTAAGTGCACCATCAAGAAAAGAAAGATGATAGTTTGAAATGTTGCTAGTATTCTCCCTACCAAGGATACTAGTTGCAAGATAGTAAGTGAAATATCTGATAGCAGGAAGTTGGATGTTTCTTATCTTCCCGCGCTGAGCTGAGCGGCCATCATCATTGGTAACTCCTCGATAGAGCTCCATAAGATAATCGGGTCTCTCCCAAATCTTGCACACTGTCCCAGAGGCGTCGACACCTATAATGTTGCAAAAACTCTCCAAGGGAAAAGAAAAAGGACTACCATATATATCTTAAAAGCAACAGTTGGGTTATATGGTGAGTTATGAAATCTAAAACTCTCAACAAAAGTTTTCGTGAGAATAGCATATTGGGGACCTTCATCCTGCATGTAGTTGGTTAAACCAACCCTTTCAATCATCATCAAGAAGTGATCAATTATACCTGCACCTCTAAAAATGTATAGCAAGGGAAGCTAGATGGATTAGCAATTCCATCACCTCCCGCATCATCGATGTTTGGTGCAATAAGGTCTTCATTACAGGATGGCCTCAATAGAGTGGATGAACGCGAGGGACTTGTTCTTCTAGGAGCATCACTCCTAAATATTTCTCCAAAGTTATGGTTGTCCATTTCTGAAAATTTTTAGCAATCATCACAAAAATTGATTTCAAGCAACTATAAGGTGGAAACTGCCATAGAGACTTATTAGGGAGCTAAACATGCATCAATACTAAATTATTTCCACTTAAATAAAGCATGCAAACTCACATAAGATATCACCTACAGTACCAAAATACTCAAGAAATAATCCACCAAATAAAATTCTACTTGGATAATCGGAGGGGTCACATACCGGAGAGCAAATGCACCAAATTTCAGCAACAATGGTGGGCTGATCAAAGATATCGAAAAATCTCTAGGACGAACATCAAGAACTCGGGTTCCAGGAAATGTTTTGAGTTTGGGGGTGAGAGAGGAATCTTTGGCACGGGAGAGAGTTAGTGGAGGGCCACGGGGGCCTACACCATGACCAGGCACCACCAGGGGGCTGGCCGCGCCACCCTGTGGTCCTGACTGGTGGGTCCCCCTGGGAAACCCCAGGTTGCTCTCTGCCTCATTTTTTATGTAAAAATTTATTATAATTTTTCTGAATTTTTTCGAGAAACTTTATTTTCGAGGTATTTTCAGAATTTAATAATTAATTAAAACCCAGAAAAACAAATGTGGAATGGTGGAAAAAAAAAACCAAAACCAGAACTACAGAGGTTCTATGACACTCCGAAAGGAAAATAACCAAAGAAAACAAAGTTGGAAGTGGTGAAAACAAAAGTATGGATGGTGAAAATATGCATAACCACAGTAATCATGATGAAAACATGAGGAAAACATGACTATGGATGATGGAAAAAATGATTATACTAAAGTAGAAAGGTGATAACAAGAGTAAACATGGTGAAAACATAATGGGGAAGGTGAAAACATAGTGAAAACATTGTCCTATTTATTCAAAATCATTTTGTTAACAAGGTTGATCAAGTCTTGTTACCAGAACAATTTTCATATTAAGCTAAGCTTTGCTTATCACTAAATAATTATGTTACCTCAACCTTGATAGACATAGTCCCAATCATAATAATTTCATATTCTTTTGGTGGCATTGGAATGGGACAATAAAATTCTCCAATCTTGATGGTCTCAATATTTTCAATTGAATTTAAACCATATCTTGTATCAATCTTCTTGGGAAAATAAACAATATGCTCTTTATCAGTAACATTAAAATGTTACTTTTTGTTGATTGCAATCAATAACAGCCCCTGCAGTGTTAAGAAAAGGTCTCCCAATAATAATAGACATATTATCATCTTCAGGCATTTCCAACACAACAAAGTCAGTTAATATCAAACAATTAGTAGTCACTTGAACATGAAAATTCTCACATATACCAACAGGAATAGCAGTAGACTTATTAGCCATTTGCAAATATATATCAGTGTGTATCAATTTTTCAAGAGAGAGTATCTTATAGAGAGAAAAAGGCATAACACTAACTCCAGCTCCCAAGTCACATAAAGCAGTTCTAACATAATTATTTTTAATAGAACAAGGGATAGTAGGAATACTAGGATCTCCAAGCTTCTTTGGAACCTTTCCATTGAAAGAGTAATTAGCAAGCATAGTGGAAATTTCCTCATTAGGAATATTCCTTTTGTTAGAGACAATATATTTCATATATTTAGAATAAGGAGGCAGTTTAATAGCATGAGTCAAAGGGATTGCAAAAATAGAGGTTTCATCCAATCACAAAACTTGTTATAATGTTCTTCTTCCTTTGATTTGTGTTTCTTATTAGGAAAAGGCATTTTGCTTTTTGTACCCAAGGCTCTCTTTCATTACCATGTTTATTAGCAATGAAATCCTCCTTAGTATACTTCACAGTTTTAGTTTGCTTTTCAGGTCCAGCTACAATTTCTTATTTATCAGAAGCATCACTTTTATCATTACCACTTTCAGTTTCAGCATCAGAAATAGATATACTATTATGATCTTTAGCAGGTTCAGGAGATTCTACAACAGTTTTATGTCTCTTCTTCTTTTTCTTAGAAGGAGAACTATTGTTTTAGGTTGCTGGGAATCTTGTTCAATTCTTTTAGGATGCCCTTCAGGATACAAGGGATCCTGAGTAGAAACACAACTTCTAGTAATTATTTCACAAACATGTTTTTCTCTAGAAGCATTAGCTAGCATATCTTTTTGCACTTTAGTGAGTTGATCAATTTGAGTTTGAACCATATGAAAATGTTTAACAAGAATTTTAACATCATTAGATGTTCTCTCAATAATACCATGCAAATTATCAATAGCTCTAGAGTTTTCCATAAGATGAATTTGCACTCCCATATTAAAGTTGTCTTTCTTAACAACATAATTATCAAATTCATCTAAGCATTGATCAGGTGGTTTTGAGTAGGGAATATCTCTATTATCAAAGTATTGGAGAGAGTGTACCTCAACTGTTGATGGATGAGGAATTGGCTTACATAATTCTTCTATAGGAGGTAAATTCTTCACATCTTCAGATTTAATACCCCTCTCTTTAAGAGATTTCTTGGCTTCCTTCATCACTTCATCATTTAATTCAATCATCCCTCTCTTCTTGGGTGTTGGTATTTGTGTTGGTTCTGGTGTAGGTGTAGGCTCAGGTACATTGCAATCATCATTATTTTTGGCTACTTTAGCCATCAATTCCTCAGCTTCTTCTGGAAGTCTTTTCCTGAAAACACAATCAACACAACTATCCAGGTATGTCCTAGATTCATCAGTTAGTACATTATAAAATATATCTAGGAGCTCATTTTTAGGTAATGGATTGCCAGGGCTAGCTCTTATCAAAGAACAAAACATTGACCAAGATTCAGGCAATTTCTCTCCGTCAATTTTCTCAAAGTTAAAGATATCCTACACAACAGCATGTTGAGCACTAGCGGGAAATATTTTTGAAAGAAAACATTAACCAAATCCATAGGACTAGTAATAGATCCAGGTGACAGATTTTTGAACCAAGTTTTATCTTCATCTTTCAATGAGATAGGGAAGATCTTGGTAAGAAAATAAGTACACAACTTGGTATCATCAGAAAATAAACTACACAAAGATGAAAGCTCATTAATGTGTTCCATAGCACTTTTACTTTCAGTTCCACAAAAAGGTTCCTTCTTAACAATAGATATATAGGATAAATCTAGAGAGAAAACATAATCCTTGTCTCTAATGTGTATGGGAGATGTGGCAAACTAAGCATCAAGGGAAGATTTATATTTAACAGCATGTCTTGCAAGAAGACTCTTAAGAGCACTTGCACCAGTAGTAGCTTGAGCTTCCTTAATAAAGTCATCATTAAGTTCAATATAGGTTTCATCAAGATCATCAATAGACCCAGGTGAATTAATAGGTGTACCAATATTTTCAACAAGAATCTCAGCACTTTCAATTTGTTTGGATTTAGCAATTCTAGCATCTAGCAAAGGACCTAGTGAACCAGTATCATCAAGCATAGTAGAAGCATCATCAAAAGTATCAGAAGCATTTTCAGACTCAGCAGAAGTAACAGGATGTGTAGCATGTGGTGGTGTAAGAAGCTTACTCATAACAGATGGTGAATCAAGAGCAACAGAGGTGTTCAGATTTGTACCTCTCCTTGTAGTTGATGGTAATATAGGAACTTTTACGTCATGAGTCTTGCCCATGATGAAAGGCTTGCATCGAACAATATCACGTTCAAGTGAGCAAATAAATAAAGTTATGCTCCCCGGCAACAACGCTAGAAAATAGTCTTAATGACCCACAAGTATAGGGGATCGCAACAGTCTTCGAGGGAAGTAACACCCAAATTTATTGATTCGACACAAGGGGAGCTAAAGAATATTTATAAGCCTTAACAACTGAGTTGTAAATTAAGCTAGACCTGAAAGTAGACTTGCTCGCAACAATTTTTCAGTGATAATAGTTTTATAGCATCAGTAGTAGTAAAATAACAGCAGGAATAAAATAGTACATCAGTAGCAATTGCGGGAAACATCAAAATTAAAGTACCATAGGCAAAGGGAATGGATGAGCGGGCGTTGCATGGATAAGATAGGTCATGCAATAATCTAAACATGGGCATTGTAGATAATAATAATAAATCATCCAAGTTCTAGGAAAACCATAGGCATGTGTTCCAATATAGTCATACGTGCTCACAATGAGAAACTTGCACAACATCTTTTGTCCTACCAGCCCGTTTTCAGCGGGGCCTCAAGGGAAACTACTGGTAATTAAGGTGCTCCTTTTAATAAAGCACCATAGCAAAGCATTAATACTCCATGAACACACGTGATCCTCACATCAAAACCATCCCCTCCGGTTGTCCCAATTTCTGTCACTTTAGGGCCTCGGGTTCCGGACAATGACATGAATAAACAACTTGCAGATATGATCAAGAAACATAATTATACTCATGAAACAATAACATGTTCAGATCTGAGATCATGGCACTCGGGCCCAAAGTGACAAGCATTAAGCATAACAAGTTGCATCAATGGTAGAAAACACTAACAATGGATACTAGGCACTAATGCCCTAACAATCTGGCATTATTACATGGTCGATCTCATCCAATCCCTTCCATCTCTCTCAGCCTGCAACGGTGTTTACTCACACATGGACGGGGAATCATGGATGATTGATAGAGAAGCGGTGGCGGTGTCGATGGCGATGATCTCCTTCGAATCCACGTCCCGGCAGGGCGCCAGAACAAGAATTTCTGACCCCCGAATTGAGTTTCGGGGTGGCGGCGGCGCTCTGATGTGTTTCTCTGGAATATGAAAAAAACCCCTCGCATTTTAGGGTAAAGGGGATATGTAGTCGAAAGGGGAGCCCGAGGGGGTGCCTGGGGCCCCACATCTCCAGGCGGCGTGGCCAAGGGGGGCGCGCCCAGGGGTGGTGTGGCCCCCTTCTGGCCCCTCTCCGGGTCTCCTTCTTGCTCCGGGGGTCTTCGGGTGTTTTAAGGTCTTCGAGATCTTTTCTGGGCATTTTCTCGAAAGTTGATTTTTCTGCACAAATACAAGACACCAAGGTAATTCTTCTGAAAACAGCGTTAGTCCGTGTTAGTAGTATCCAAAACTCACAAGTTTAGAGGCAAACAATAGCAAAAGTGTTCAGAAAAGGAGATACGTTTTGGACGAATCAGCCGCCGCCTCTGTGCCGCCGACCCCGCCCCGCCTGGCTCGATTGCCTCCGCTTGAAGGGAGCTGCAACGACACATCAATGGCGAGCGTTTCTCTCCGCCATTGATTGCAGCGAGGACTGGGTCGCTCCGGGATCCGATAAATGGATTCCTCCACACAAGTAAGTATCAAATCTTTCAATTCAGTTGTGTGATGTAGACCCCTACTAAATACGACTAGAATTTGATAATAATACTTTGAATTTCATTAAATAGGATAAATGCACATACTGCTTTTGGCAGTTAGAATGGAAACTCATGTTGTGTATGGAAAGACCAGTTGATTTTGGTATCCGTTGGAGGTGGAGCTAACTTATTTGTTCAAACAATTGTTAGATGCAACGTATTATTCCTGGCACGAAGCTGATTCCGTTTAGCTGAAATACTGAGTACTTTTAGATGAGAATTTTCTCCCAATGCAAGATGACGTTGATACAAGCTTTATGTTTGCTCAGAACTTGAGGAACTGCTTTGGTAAAATTAAAATCGCAGTGGTTTAGAAACCAAAAGCATCGCCAAAGGGATAGGGAAAAGGGGGGAGGCTGGTCAGAAATTGAAAATGTCTACTAATTCTGAGCTTCCACTATCGAGACTGTGACTTGGCAGATCCCTCGTATGTGATACTAGGGTTTGTAAATTAGGATTCGGATGCGCGGTGGTGATCACAACGGCTAGTAAGGAGCACATTTTACCCAGATTCGGGGCCCTTGTAGAGATAAAACCCTTACTCATGCTTGTCTGGTCTGTATTATGATGGGATGATGGTGGTGTTACAATGGTGACACTGTGGTGATGCGTACGGGGTGTCTCCCGTGTATTGTCTAATTTATGATTGTTTGTCAGGTCGTGGCTTATCCTTTTTCTCTCCCCCTCCTAGCTTTATATAGTTAGTCAGGAGGGGTTTACATGAGTCCTAGTAAACTATGAATTTGAATCCTTGTCTTGTACTCCAAGAGATTGCTATCACCTATGGGCTTCACAAGTATTAATGGGCTTCATGAAGGACCCGCAGATGTGCCACACCCGGTATAGCAATAGTGGGTACTGCAGGGTATGTCCACGTCACTAGCCCCCGAATGTCTAGTCGACTCCGAGGAGTCCGGTAGAGACTCAGAGATCCAGAGGAGTCGAAGCTTTTTGTGAGTCGATGTCGTTTAATGTTTGAGGGCCTATGACTCGGAAGTTTACAGAGTTTCAGGATGTATGGATCATGTTGTGAGGATTCGCATATGAAGTAATAATATATGCTGTTTTTAGCAATTTGTAAAGAGATGTGGCTCAGCTGCTTGGTTCACTCGACGGATCGGGACCAATTAATTGCTCTAGGGCAAAAACATTAATGGTCTTCTCGGATTCGAGTCCCCCGGCTCGAACCTGGGATGGTTGACAACTTTGACCCGTGCCGCGGAGGACTTACCGTGTCGAGTTTAACCTTTGAATGGTTACATAGCACGCCCGCCAAGATTTTTCATCGCACTGTCAGTACGGATATTGCCAGAGAATGCAGCATGAGTGCTATTCCTGGGTTGCAAAGGACGGATTCTTGGGTTTTACCTTCGCATTTGCAACGGCATCTAGGCGTGCCTTTGTGACTGTACAACCTGGGAAGTCGAGATATTTTGTATCGTGCTGAGTATCAGAGTCGCGATGTCTTAAGTGATGACCAAGGAGAGTGCCCTTTTTTGTAGCGGAGCCGCAACGATTTCGGCGATGATTGTGGCGAGTGACTTTTTGTTTGAAGATTCCGAAGAAAATAAGCCTGCTGGCTAATGTTTGCGTGATGTTATGGTGCACTGATCACTCGCTCTGCCTCCCGATGCGACATGGAGCGAAGTGTCAGAGACTAGACGTGACAGCGCGGACGTGGCAGTCGTGGTGTCGACGCGGCAGATGGAGTCGACACGATAGAGGTGTACTCTACATGACCAATGGATTTGACGCGGAGGACGTGTAGTTGACGAGGCGGACAGAGTCGACGCGGTGGAGGTGCACTCGACACGACGGACGGAGTCGACGCGGAGGTCGTGTAGTTGACGAGGCAGACGGAGTCGACGCGGTGGAGGTGTACTCGACACGGCGGATGGAGCCGACGTGGAGGTAGTGTAGTTGACGAGGCGGATGGAGTCGGCGCGGGGGAGGTGTACTATAACATCCCAGATTTTTGAAAATGTTCGCAAAACCAGCATGCATACATGAGCATCATGGCATATTTATAAATTTGTTTGCTAGATTGTATTTAAAGTTATTTAAAAGAAAGAACCCTAAAAACCATTAATGGAAATTAATCCCTAGGTGCAAAATAGCACATAAATGATTTTTTGTATTTTATACTTGTTGTGATTGTTCATCCTATTGCCAAGGCAAGTAACACACCATCAAATCTCCCATATTTTACTATGCATTACTAGATTTTTGAGTAGTGTGCATGATCGTGAATTTTACTAAGTCATTATTATTATGCCATGTTATTATCCTAGTAGTGTGTAGACATCCTTTTTACCTTGTTACTTTGTAGCCACTAAGCTTAGTAGATGCTTAACATTGCTATTATTATTTTTTCATTTGGTGTTGAGGAAAATTCTAAGTACTAAGCTTAATGAACTATCTGGGTGGATTTGGTTGTTTGGTTAATGAGAGTTAAGTGTCTCCATGAGGGGTGTTCACTTTCAGATTTCCACCCAGGAACAAAGAGATTACTATGTCCTTCTAAGTTTAGTACCTTCCCGTGCAACCTTTTGATAAAATGGGCTCTGTCTTGATCAATTAAGTTTTGAGAGTTTAGCCCAGGCTTGACAAGCAGATGTAGCATAATTATAGGTGGAACGGGTCTTGCCGGTTGGGTTGAACTTCTTCTTCTGAAAGATCTCGTCTCAATTCTCTCCTTTTCTTGATGCACTCCGTGTGTATAGTATGTTTGGGCTGATTGAAGACAAAGGGTGAAAGTCCACGACATCTACAGAGTTAGAAACTATGTTCTTAGCCGTGTCCCCGGTAATGAACGACTTCGAGCAGCTGGACAAGGATGGACAGAAGATTCTCAACACCATTTTCAATTAGTAAAATTTTGACTAGGTGAACAATATTATTGGTGCTTGGATATATATCCAATGTTTCCGTCCTTTTAAACAAAAAAGTTTGTTTTACAAAAGAGATAGGAGAAAACTTGCTTTATGCAAACTTAGCCAAAACTCTACACAGCCAAATATGAATGTAGTATTAGTCTTGTCATTTATATCCACCATAGTGTTACTTACCTATACATTAAATTGTATTGACCCCTTGTGGCTGCATATTCCAATTTGCAGATGGATCAGATGACGAGTGAGGTTTCATTCAGGATCTCGAGTCTACAACCAACATGTTTTGCCTGCGGCACATGAAGAAGATGAGGCTCAATGTTGTACTAAGTTTTCTGCTGTAATTATGTTTCCTGCTAGTCTTCTGAGACTATGCAAGTTGTAAAGCTATTTTTGTAAAGACTGGATCATGCGATGTAATGGAATTTTGACGCATTTGCATGATATTTTATTTTGAAGTGTGGTGCTAGCAGTTGATCTAGGTACTATCACAATAACACGGTTTTTTTTGGATCATTTAAATGTGGGAACACTACAAAATGATACCAGAGCAAAGTGTTGCATGTAGGCCCGAGCCCTTAGGTTTGGAAACCCTTTTTGATCATGTTATTATCTCCTTAGAGTATTTTGGATCCTAGCGGCATAGTGAGATGAAGAGATGCGGACAAACATTACATGTCCACGGACATGAGACATGTTCTCTGATTGGCTTGCGGGTGTCAGTCCTTCTCACTATAGTTAATATCCAATTTACAATAAGTTGTTAATATTCTGTTGATTACCCTAGAATAGAAGATCAATATTTTCTAAGTATTTTTGTATACTTCTCCTCTAGTATCTTCTCACCTTTGTTTTCAAAACCTATGTTATTTTTTACCCTTCTAACTTCAAGATGAATATGCTTCAACTTCGCAACCGCCAAGGACTTCCAACTTATAGATGAAGATTTGCAACTTCGCCACCACCAAGGAGTTTAAGGACCCTGGGATTGACCATCTGTTCTACTCTAACTTAGCTAGAATAAGTTTTCTTCTAGAAATTCCACCTTTGGTGCAATCTTCTAATGTCTTATCTCCTTTATAGATGATCAACCTCTTTTAATCATTCAAGAAGGGCCCATTGATGACCATGACTCTGGATTGTGAGACTGATTTTCCAAAGGCATTGAAAAACCTAATAATAAGATTAGAATTTGGAGGAGCAGCAATCTACAAAGGTTTTCCTTCATTGAAGATGGCCAAGAGTATTGGTGGGTGCAACTTCACCTATACAGAAGCAAGGAGTATGAACACAAGACAGAAGGGGACTGCATCTTCACTAACCCACATCAATACACATCATTCTTTAAGTCAGCTGGGTGCGCTGCATGGGAGGCAATCACCGAACTTGGAAAAAGGCTTGCATGGAGACTTTATCACACTCAGAAGGATCTCCATGAAGCTAAAGACGAGATTGACGCCCTTGAAAAGGAGTTGAATATGTACACGAACATAGAGATCATCGTGAAGAGTTATGATGCATCCCAGTAGTTGACCACCATGATAGAATATGTTAGCTAGAGTTTTTGATTTGAGTATTGACCTATAAACTTGTGATATGGCAATTCTAGAGTGTTTTGGTATGCAACTAAGTTGTTTTGCTTAAGTTTATAAAAAATTAAGTCCAGATATCAAAATTTGGTCAAAAGATAAATATTTTAAGTGCTTGTTTTCCCTTTGTTGTTGCCTTGTTGTATTGTGCATGGGTAGGAAAATTTTCTCCTCATAGCTCTACCTATCTTTTACTTATCTATGCTAAAATTCACAGATGCCTAGCCAGAACATCAACAACCCTGAGAAGTCAACAACAATGCAAATGCTACTAGAGGCTCAGACTCAGCTGATACGACTAATGGTAAAAAATCAAGCTAGCAACCCCAATATGGAGTTAGCCCCAGGAATGCAGCAAGTTTTAGATACCCAATCACAGATAATACAGATGATGTCCCAGAATATGACCAATGGTGAAAACAATTAACCATTGATAGCTAGAGGAAACAAGGAGTTAGAAGAGGAAATGATTACAACACTCAAAGCCTGCAGAGCTTGTGAAGAGATAAGACACTCATCCAAAGAATGTCCTGATGAATGGCCCCATGGTGAATGCAAGAAGAACTTAGTAGAACAAGAAGTAAAAGGAAAACACAAGTGGGATATTATTTAGATGGACAGTGTCGTGCTGGATACTAGAGCCAGGACTACACCACATCCTTATTCACCCAAACACACTACAAAGTGTTGTTATTCTTGCAAAGAAGATGGACACTTATCTAGAAATTGTCACAACAAGCAACCTAGATTTTTAGCCAATGTAGTGGAGTATTCTGGACAACAGTTTGAAGATATGATGGTCAAGACGATGCCACCGAAAAAATAAGAAACTTTAGAACAACCCCAATCCCGTTTACAGAGACATCAGCCAGGTGACATGCTTCAAATGCAGGGATACAGGACACTATGCAAATAGTTGCCCTCAAAAGAAGAAGGAAGGAAACATGACATTGTGCAGGCAGGCATAATGATGAGATCAAGAAGTATCAGTCCAAGGATGAGCCTTATCCAAAACCTTATGTTAGGAATAAAATGCCCCTTAGAATGTGCTCTCATTGTAATAAAATACTATCTGATAAAAGAGGTGTGTTTCCTTATCGTGACAATGAGAGTTATAAAAGCTATGTGAAAACTATGAAAGATCTTGAAGGATATTTCCAAATGAAGGTTGTTGAAGATTTTCCCTAGACTAAGAGAAGGATCAAGTGAAGAAGCAGAACTATCCCGTTGACATTACATAAGAGTTTTTTACTACCTAGAAAAGTTTCTTTTAAGGGTGGTAGCCCACCTGATACCAAATCCAACCTAATTTCCAGCCTTGTCGAATCTCGGGACAAGATTCCTTTTAAGGGTGGTAGTCCGTAACATCCCAGGGTTTTGAAAATTTGCAAAAATTTGAAACCAACATGCATACATGAACATCATGGCATCTTTAGAAAAAAATTGCATTTGCTAGATTGCATTTAAATTTATTTAAAAGACAGAACCCTGAAAACCATTAATGGAAATCAATCCCTAGGTGCAAAATAGCACATAAATGATTTTTTGTAGTTTATACTTGTTGTGATTGTTCATCCTATTGCCAATGAAAGTAACACACCATCAAATCTCCCATATTTTACTATGCATTGCTAGAGTTTTGAGTAGTGTGCATGATAGGGAATTTTACTAAGTTATTATTATCATGCTATGCTATTATCCTAGTAGTGTGTAGACATCCTTTTTACCTTGTTACTTTGTAGCCATTAAGCTTAGTAGATGCGTAGCATCGCTATTTTTTTTTCATTTGATGTTGAGGAAAATTCTAAGTACTAAGCTTAATGAACTACATGGGTGGATTTGGTTGTTTGGTTGATGATATTTGAATATCTCCCGAGGGGTGTTCACTTGCGGATTGCCACCCAGGAACAAAGAGATTACTATGTCCTTCTAAGTTTAGTAGTTCCCCATGCAGCCTTTTGACAAAATGGGCTCTGTCTTGATCAATTAAGTTGTGAGAGTTTAGCCCAGGCCTGACAAGCACATGTAGCATAATTATAGGTGGAACGGGTCTTGCCGGTTGGGTTGAACTTCTTCTTCTGGAAGATCTCATCTCAATTCTCTCCTTTTCTTGATGCACTCTGTGTGTATATGATGTTTGGGCTGATTGAAGACAAAGGGTGAAAGTGCACAACCTCTGCAGAGTTAGAAACTATGATCATAGCCATGTCCTCGGTAATGGACGACTTCGAGCAGCTGGACAAGGATGGACAGAAGAGTCTCAACACAATTTTTAATAAGTAAAATTTTGACTAAGTGAACAATATTTGTGGTGCTTGGATATTAATCCATTGTTGCCACTCTTTTAAAGAAAAAGTTTGTTTTACAAAAGAGATAGGAGAAAACTTGTTTTATGCAAACTTAGTCAAAACTCCACTCAGCCAAATATGCATGTAGTATTAATCTTGTCATTTATATCCACTATAGTGTTACTTTCCAATACATTAAATTGTATTGACCCCTTGTGGCTGCATATTCCAATTTGAAAATGGATGAGATGACGAGTGAGGTTTCGTTTAGGATCTCGAGTATACAACCAACATGTTTTGCCTGTGGCACATGAAGAAGATGAGGCTCAGTGTTGTACTAAGTTTTCCGCTGTAATTATGTTTCCTGCTAGTCTTATGAAACTATGCAAGTTGTAAAGCTATTTTTGTAAAGACTGAATCATGCGATGTAATAGAATTTTGATGCATTTGCATGATATTTCATTTTTAAGTGTGGTGCTAGCAATTGATCCAGTGACTAGCACAATAACACAGGTTTCTTGCATTACTTAAATGTGGGAACGTTACATGTTCTCGACACGGCGGACGGAGTCGACGAGAAGGTCGTGTAGTTGATGAGGCAGACAGAGTCGAAGCGGTAGAGATGTACTCAACACGGAGGACAGAGTCGACGAGGAGGTCGTGTAGTTGACGAGGCGGACATAGTCGACGCGGTGCATATGTACTCGACACGGCAGACAAAGTCCACGAGGAGGTCTTGTATTTGACGAGGCGGATGGAGTCGATGCGGTGGAGATGTACTCGACACGGCGGACAAAGTCGACGCAGAGGTGGCAGAGTCGCACGACGAACTCTACATGCGGCTGCAACGTTCAGCCTCCGAGTCCACACAAGAAGATGAACCCGGAAAGTTATCAAGACAACCTTATTTCGTGAATTGGCCTTCGCCGCCTTATGCGCCTCATCGAGGTGGACAAGTTTGATGTTTGGCTCGTCTCCATCCGAGTTAATGTGCGGTTGGTATTATCGCAACAGGTAGCAGAACGAAGAAATTCGACATAGCTCGTCGGGTGCGCAACCAATGTGTCGAGTGCGTGCATAGCGCTCGTCGATTGTGCGACCAGCGCCCATCGGGTGCACGACCAGCGCTCCCGATGGGAGTAGCCCCCGAGGCTATGTTCGACTCGCAAAGTCGGGCATAGGTTCAGGTTGTTCTGAAGCTAACCCCTTGTGTTTGTCTTCTGTTGGCTCACGGAGGAGGAAATGCATCGACTACCGGAGGAGGACATATATTGACTATCGAATGAGGCAGTGATGAGGACGTGATCGCATGCTCGTTGGGAGACCCAAAGTAGAAGTTATGATGCAGTCTAGAGTATGTTTTCCCCGAGTAAAGTACTAGAGTTATAGAACCAATAGGACTTTGTAGTCTTGAAGAAGGTTGCTTTATCAGTAGCGCCAGGAAAGTACCGACGTGTAGTTGACGGGAGCATGGAACCTGCACGCAAACATAAACTCTCTCTTGCCTCAACTTTCCGGAAGGTTGTCAATCTTCCGGTCTTACTAAAAACAGGAAAATTAAACGTATAGAGTCTTGGAAAACAATAAAAGTAAAAACAGGACAACAAGGAAACAATGATGAAAGTGCTTAAAAGAAGGTTTGCAATATGAGGAAAATAGAACCGGGGGCCATAGGTTCACTAGTGGTGTCTTTCCAAAGAAAACAAACATTCCGGGTGAAGAAATTACCATTGGGCAATTGACAAATCATAAACGTATAACAATACTATTATGACAAGATATAGTTCATGGGTTATAATATTGTAGGCATTAATACAAGGCATATGGACCGCTATCCAGCATGCATCCATATCTAAATATCCATCTCAAGAAAGCTATTCAGCAAATCCCTTAGTATTAAGTTGCAGCAATGAAGTGATACCTATGTGTGCAACAGTCAAATACATTAAGATCAGTAAGTAATGCAAGCAGTTGTCGGGGGGTTACCCCCGAGTAGGGTAAAGGCAGGTGGTAAAGGCAGCTTACAGAAGAGAGGTTTGGTCGAGTAGCCGACTACCTGGTACTCGCTACCCGGTCGACTGCTACTCGGTCTCACCTCAAGATGACCAGAAGGAGATATCAATCAAGTTCTATCCTTTCGAGTAGAAGGGTTGGCCCGAGTACAATTGGCGGGAACAATTGGCGGGAACCTACTCGGGCCAGAAAGTCAAAGGAGCCGTTCTGACACAGGATCCCGCGTATCCTGGGTCTGTACTTGGCAGCATTCGAACTACTGTTCATCTGGGACCGGCCTGCCTGACAGTGACAGCATGGAAGCAGGCCGTGTCAGGATAAGGGGGCCCTACTCTGTGTTTGGCACAGTGATACCAGTCTGTCCCCTAGTTTTGCCCAACGACTTTACAGAAGCAGCCAAGATTAGGAACCAAAGCTGTCAGCGGGTACCCGGAAGAAGGACGGTGTGCACACTATGTCGACACTTGTCTAGATTTGGACGTATCCGGCTGGGCACCATGTATATAAGGTGCCCCGCCGCCTCCTGCGCGAGGCAGGCTGATAGACGCTCACACATGCTCACAGTGAACCCTAGAAATCCTAAGTTCTTGACCTAGTTCTACCCGGAGGGAAGAGAGAAGCTACTCGGTAGCGATATCATTTGTACTGTGGCTACTCGGAGAGGCATCGTAATACATACAGAGAGGCAGGAGTAGGGGTTTTACCTCCTCACGAGGGCCCTGAACCTGGGTACATCGTGTTGTTTGTGTTGTGTGGATCTTACCTCACGCGGCTACTCGTCGCGTGATCCCTCCCCGGACACCTCCAGCGTCCATCGTCCCCACATCTTTAGCCATCCCATGGCATCTGCCATGACACCACCACGACAGTTGGCGCCCACCGTGGGACTACCAGCGGCGCTGGCTGGAGTTTCTGTTCGGACGGGATCTTCTTCAGCGGAGCGCGTAGTTTGTGGCCTTGTCCACAGATTCGGCTCTTTCGACTTCGTCACCGACAACGCCGGCTGTTTCGGCGGCATGGCCATGCCGGAGGGCGGCTCGGTGATCTCCTTCGGCTCTCATCTCGTCTACGTCGCCACCGTCGCCAACGGCGCCTACCCCGAGCTGGTGCATGACGCGGAGGATCCACCCGCGGTGATTGCTGCTCGCGGAAGGCCGGCATGCAGCTCTGCAAGCTGCGCTGAGGTGATGGTGACGGGTTTTGCGGCAAACACTGGCGCAGCTGCTACTGGCGCTGCGGCCGTTGTCGAGGAGGTTGACGAACCGCCTGCTGGTGGCAGGAATCACCGACCCTACGAGAAGGAGAGCAACTTGCCGCCTTCCACGTCAACGGTCATCCCCGCGTCTGCTGCGCGAGCTGGTATGCCCACTCCCACCGACATCGAGCTTCTAGCCGCGAGGGAGCAGCTCGAGCGGCAACGCCAGGAGCTGCTTGCCGAGCAGGCGGAGTTGGAGAAGATTAGGCTTGAGCTGAGTCTAGACCAGCTCGAGTACAACAAGGCTCACGGCTTCACGCCGGTCGCCAGGAGGCCCAGCAGAGTAGGCGCTACGCGGCGTAACTTGGGTGTCGAGATGGCGACAGTTGCGGAGGTGCCCGCGCAGTCCGCCACCGCGAACACCTTCACAAGGCCAAGGTACAGCACACCCGCCAAGACGCTCAGAGCTGCACAGGCCGTGGCTGCCGAGTTGCCGCGCCTGGATGGAGAGGCGCGTCTCAGGCAGCAGGAGAGGCTCAACGAGTTGGTGTTGGAGGCCGCTAGGCAGAACGAGGAGTTCCGGAAGGCTAACCCGGGAGCTGGAGCTTCGCAGGTGGTTCATTCGCACGCGGCTAGATCTAACGATCAGGCCTCGTCTCCGCATCCTAGCCGCGAGAAGAGCCGCAGTGGGCGCTCGGGTAGAGACAGGCAAATGCAGGTGTATGACCCGGCTGCTGCCGCGAAACAGGTTGCTGTGCCGCAGCAGCCCGGGCAGGAACACAACGCTGCAAGAGCAGGCTCTCAAGCCCATCAAGCTCAAAGCCGTGCCCGAGAAGCCGCGCGTCCGGGTACTTCTCGGCAACCCGCAGCTCAGCCTACTCGGCAGAGGCAGCAGCCGCGCCCAGCGGCACCAGTCGCCAACCCGGTGGAGCAGCCCGCAGCTATGCAGGTGGATAGGTATGATGATGGCTACTCGGCTATGGAGATGGCTGGTTATGACATCCATGACCGTGTCGGTGAGCGTGTGTTGGCGCCTGGAGATGCAAGGCACCAGTTGGACCGTATCAGCTTGTCGGCGCGGCTTGAGAGCACGGGTCCTCCTGGCCCCGAGTGCTTTGGCCCGCGCATCATGAACGAGCCTTCCGTGAAGGGCTTCCAGCTTGCAAGGGGCACCAAGAGTTATAATGGCAGCACCAAGCCTGAAGATTGGCTCAATGACTACGTCACCGCGGTCCATATCGCGAATGGCAACAGGAGATGGGCGGTACGCTATGTGCCGCAAATGCTAGAGGGTCCAGCTCGCACCTGGCTCAACAACTTGCCCAAGAACAGCATTAACTGTTGGCTGGACTTCTCGGATGCTTTCATCAGCAACTTCACGAGTACATACAAGAGGCCGAATAGGCCACAGCAGCTGTCAGCTTGCAGGCAGCGAGAAGACGAGACGGACCGCGAGTACCTTACTCGGTGGAGCACCTTGAGGAACACTTGTGAGGGTGTGAATGAAGCACAGGCCATCACTTGGTTTGCGCAGGGTTGCCGACATGGCAGTATGCTTTGGCAGAGATTGCAGAGAGAGATGCCGAACACCCTGGCCGAGACCATCAAGATTGCGGATCAGTACGCACTCGGTGATCCTACTCAGCCACTGATGGACTCCTCTGAGCCGAGAAGAAACTTCAACAGCAGCAAGCGCAACGAGTTCCGCAACAAGCGCCGAGTAGATACTCGGTATGACCCTGAGGAGGTGAATGCAGTGAATGTTGGAGGCGATGGTGGCCAAAGGCAGAAACCTGCTGGAGCCTACGGGCAGAACCAGAACCAGGGCCAAGGCAACAAGAAGCCATTTCGCGCCTCTCAGTCGGGTAGCGGGAACTCCGAGCAGCCGAAGAAGTTTGTCTTTGACGACATGAAGGATGGCCCATGCAGCTTTCACACTCATCATCCCTCGAGGCCTGCGAACCATACTACTCGGCAATGCGAATGGTGGGATGTGATCAAGAGTGATGGCCTGCCTCCTCCTCCTCCCCTGCCAGCCGCCAATGCTACTGTTCAACCTACTCGCGCACCCGCAACTCGGCCGCCAGTCTACCCGAGAAGAGAGAATGTCAACCAGGTGGCTTTAGGAGCCAACCGGAACTTCAACAATGAGAGATACCGCAACAACAACAACAACTACAACCGCAACAACAACAACAGAGGCAACAACAACTATCAGGGCAACAACAATGGCAACAATGGCAACAATGGGGGCAATGGCTCCAACCAGTACCAAGAGCACCATGAGAGCTATATGATCTTTACTTCTGAGGCAGTCGACAAGCAGTCACAGCACAGGCGGGCCATGGAGGTCAACGCAGTGATTCCTGCTGTCCCTCACTACATGTACTGGTGCGACCAGGAAATCAGGTGGACTCGAGCGGATCATCCCAAGGTGATGCCCAACCCGGGTACCTATGCTTTGGTGCTGGATCCTACCTTCCTGGGTCCCGAGAAGAATGTGAGGTTCAGCAAGGTGCTAATCGACAACGGCAGCAGCATCAACATTGTGTACAAGGACACACTTGAGAAGCTTGGCCTAGCCGAGAACATGATGCTGCCCAGCAAGACCACCTTCCACGGCATTGTGCCCGGGATCTCATGCAACCCGATTGGCCGAGTGTGGATTGATGTGCTATTCGGTACCCGGGAGAACTGCCGCACAGAGCGCCTGCAGTTTGAAGTGGTGGATCATCAGAGCCCCTATCATGCTCTACTCGGCAGGCCCGCTCTGAGCAAGTTCATGGCCTCTACACATGTGGCTTATCTGAAGATGAAGATCCCTGGTCCCAATGGCATCATCACCATCTCGGGAGATTACAAGAAGTCCATGGAGTGTGCCTCTGCTAGCTCCCAGCTGGCGGAATCGATGGTGATTGCTGCCGAGAAGAAGAAGATGTACGAGGTGGTGGCCATGGCTCAGTCCGCACAAGCTGGCGCACAAGGCGTGCCGAGTACCCAACATGGTACTGCTTTCCAAGCTGCCAAGGAGACCAAGACAGTCCAGGTTGACCCCGAGTTCCCGGAGCGCATGGCCATCATTGGTTCCGGGTTGGCGGAGAAATAGGAAAGCGCGCTCATCCACTTCCTCCGTGAGAATCGGGATGTGTTCGCCTGGACCAATGAAGATCTACCAGGAGTCCCGAGGGAGTTGGTTGAGCACTCTTTGCATGTGCGTCCTGACGCCAAGCCAGTGAAGCAGGCTATGCGCCGCTTCGGAGATGAGAGAAGGAAGGCCATCGGTGATCAGATCACCAAGCTGCTGATAAGTAACTTCATCATGGAAGTGCTGCATCCGGATTGGTTAGCCAACCCGGTCATGGTCGAGAAGAAAAAGGAAGATCCCAAGGCTGCCACTGCATGGCGCATGTGTGTCGACTACACCGACTTGAACAAAGCATGCCCCAAGGATCCTTTCCCGCTACCCCGCATCGATCAGGTGATCGATTCCACTGCTGGTTGTGAACTGTTGTCTTTCATAGATGCCTACTCTGGTTTCCACCAGATTGCACTCAACCCTGCTGATCAAATAAAGACTGCTTTCATTACCCCGTACGGGGCTTATTGCTATCGTGTCATGTGTTTTGGCTTGAGGAATGCGGGTGCAACCTATCAGAGATGCATGCAGAAATGCTTGCACGATCAGCTCGGCAAGAATGTGCAGGTGTACGTAGATGACATTGTCATCAAAACGAATAAAACACATACTCTGCTTGCCGACCTGGAGGAAACCTTTGCTAACCTACGCAAGTACAAAATGAAACTGAATCCGAGTAATTGCACCTTTGGTGTACCGGCTGGAAAGCTACTCGGCTTTCTGGTTTCTAGTCGGGGCATTGAAGCCAATCCTTCTAAGATAAAAGCTATTGAGAGCATGTCTTTGCCGAGATCACTGAAAGATGTGCAGAAGTTCACGGGTTGTCTGGCATCTCTGAGCCGCTTTCTGGGCCGAATGGGCGAGAAGGCTCTGCCTCTGTATCAGCTGATGAAGAAAAGTGACAAGTTTGTCTGGACTCCGCAAGCGGACGTGGCATTCAATGAGCTGAAAGCAATGCTAGCTAGCGCTCCCGTCTTGGCTAGTCCGCTACCCAAGGAGCCTATGCTGCTGTACATTGCTGCGACTAACCGAGTAGTCAGCGTGGTGATAGTGGTGGAGCGAGAAGAAGAAGGCAAGAGTGTGCAGCGCCCAGTCTATTATCTCAGTGAAGTGATGTCCAGTTCCAAGCAAAATTATCCACACTATCAGAAGATGACATATGGCGTGTACCTGGGCGCCAGAAAGCTGAAGCATTACTTCCAGGAGCACCCCATCACTGTTGTGAGTTCTGCTCCCATCTCGGATATCATGGGTAACAAGGAGGCGAGTGGTAGAGTAGCCAAGTGGGCGATTGAGCTAGCCGCGTACGCTCCCGCGTACGCGAGAAGAGAAGCAATCAAGTCTCAGGTCCTGGCAGAGTTTCTTGTGGACTGGGCCGAGATGCAGTATGAACCTCCTGCTCCAGTTTCCAACTATTGGAGGATGCATTTCGATGGCTCGAAAGTGAAAGAAGGCCTTGGCGCTGGCGTTGTGCTTACGTCACCCAAGCGAGATCAACTCAAGTATGTGCTGCAGATTCATTTCAAGGCATCCAACAATGTAGCCGAGTACGAGGCAGTGGTGCATGGTTTGCGAGTAGCAAAGGAGGTTGGTGTGCAGCGCATTATATGCTATGGCGATTCAGATCTGGTGGTGCAGCAAGTCTCAGGTACCTGGGATGCTTTGGATGCCAACATGGCATCGTATCGCTTCCTGGTGCAGTCAATGACTGGGTTTTTCGAAGGCTGTGAGTTCCAGCACATTCACCGAGCAGAGAACAAAGCAGCAGACGAGCTATCCAAGTTGGGATCTTCTCGGCAGTCCATCCCGGCAGGGATTGCCTTGGAGCATTTGAGGAAGCCTTCCATCAAGCCTTCTCCCAACTCGGAATCCATCTTTGTTCCTTCTCTGCCAAATGAAGAATCTGACCCGATGGAGATTGACTGGGAGAGTGCTGCAGGGAACCCGGGGACTGCCGTCCTCTACTCGGGGACTGCCACTCCATACCCGGGGACTGCCGTCCTCTACTCGGGGACTGCCGTTCCCTACTCGGGGACTGCCACTCCCTACTCGGGGACTGCCACTCCTTACTCGGGGACTGCCACTCCGTACTCGGGGACTGCCGCCCTCAACCCAGAGGCTGTTGCATTCATTGAAGAAGTTCTCGCCAATCGGTCTGGGCTGCAAAGAAGCGCTCCTACTCCTCCTGTGCAACCGCAAGAGCCTATCCCAATGGAACTGGACGAACCAGTGTTTCCCATACGGGAGACACCGAGTTGGGCTATGCGCATATTATCCTTTCTAAAGGATGGTACTTTACCTGAAGATGAGGTGACTGCGAGGCAGATTCAGAGAAGGTCCAAGGGCTACACTATAGTCCGAGATGTGCTGCACAAGAGAAGTGCCACTGGTGTGCTGCAACGTTGTGTGAGCCCAGAAGAGGGAGAAGAAATTCTGGTGGAGATACATCAAGGGGAATGTGGGCATCACGCCTCTTCTCGGGCATTGGTCAAGAAAGCTTTTCGGCATGGCTTCTACTGGCTCACTGCACTGCAACAAGCCGAAGATATCGTGAGGAAGTGCAACGGCTGCCAGATGTTCGCAAGTAAGATTCACATGCCTGCTTCCGAGTTGAAAACAATTCCTATCACATGGCCATTTGCTGTTTGGTGCTTGGATATGGTTGGTCCTTTCAAGCCGGCTAAAGGCAATATGACACATATCTTGGTCATGGTGGACAAGTTCACCAAGTGGATCGAGGTGAAACCTATTCGGAAGTGCGATGGGGTCACAGCTGTGAAGTTCGTGAAGGATGTGATCATGAGATATGGCTACCCGCACAGTATCATCACCGACAACGGCACCAACTTTGCAGAAGGGGCAATGGTGCGATTCTGCAGAGATAAGCATATCCGACTAGACGTTGCGTCTGTCGCGCACCCTGCCTCCAATGGGCAAGTTGAGAGAGCAAATGGAATGGTATTGGCAGGCATAAAGCCAAGGCTGATTGAGCCATTGCTGAAAACACCTGGGTGTTGGCTAGAAGAGTTGCCAGCGGTGTTGTGGAGTCTAAGGACTACCCCTAACCGGTCAACCGGCTACACGCCATTCTTCTTGGTATACGGGGCTGAGGCCGTATTGCCAATAGACTTAGAGCATGACTCCCCCCGAGTAGCCCTCTACACTGAGGTGGAGGCGAGAGAAGCTCGAGAAGACGATGTTGACCTGCTTGAAGAAGCAAGAGAGCTGACTCTGTCACGTTCGGCTATCTACCAGCAAAACCTGCGGCGTTATCATAGCCGAAAGGTGAACCCAAGGGTTTTCCGAGGAGGAGACATGGTCCTTAGGCTGGTGCAGCGCACAGCCGGGATGCACAAGTTGTCTCCTCCTTGGGAAGGGCCTTTCATTGTGAGCAAAGCGCTGCACAATGATGCATACTATCTTGTAGATGTGCGCCCAGAGCTGGCGAACAGGGCAGATAAAGCTGGAGAGGAAACCAAGCGCCCTTGGAATGTAGCTCTACTTCGTCGTTTTCATTCATGAGCAAAGATGTGTATGTACCCTCTTATCCGAGTTGAAATTCTACTCTGCAATCTGAAATTGTTCTCGGGGACTGCCCTCGTCCAAAATTGCTCTAAGTGTTTTTACTCGGCTTGATCCTTTGTCTATTCGGTTGCTCCACTTCAGAACTCACAAGTGCATTGAGTACTGTGTTTAAACCTATATGCCAACTCTTCGACTCTGCTGCTGTCCGAAACCCGGCTTCATGGCAAGCAAGAGAACAAGCAAAAGGTCAATGAGCACACGAAAATCGCTAAGGAAGAAAGAGTGCAGGAACCGAGTAGATTGTTTGTTACTTTTGTTCCCTGTTTTCGTCTTCTCGGCTAAGTGGTGGGCTGCGTTACCATGATTGTTTCTAGCGGTTAAGTATTTGCAGCCCTACTACTTGATTCTTGTGACTCGAATACCAAAAAAGCGACAAGTCGCGGGTAGAGCAGAGATGAAAAGATAGGGTGAATAAGAAATGCAACTCGGGGACTCGCATGGAAACGCAACTCGGCATTAAGCCAGCGTCGTTCAAATTGATTAATGTCGAAATAAACAGAGTGGGCATAAAAACTGAGTAGCAAGCAAAACAAAGATAGTCTATTACATCTGCTCCCGGCATCCCGGGGATCTGATAAGTTTTCGAGTAAAAAAGATTGCAGGGAGATTCAGGTGGAGGTGGCAGTGTTGTCGGTGCTGGCCTTGGCTGCCGCTTCTTCGGTGACGGTCTTCTCGGCTTCTTCTTCGGTGTTGGTGGCATCCGCCTCCGTCTGGACGGTAGCGGATTCCTCCATCTCGGCATCGCGATCAGGGGCTGCCGGGTCAGAGGTGGCCGTGGCCACCGAGACGGGCTCTGCAGCCGGAGAAGAGCCAGGCGCTTGGCCAGGAGGGCGTACCGTGTCGTCGAGAGCAGCACCTGAGGAGGTGCCAAAGTCGAGTGCGGCGGTGTCGATGTGGGCGTACTCGTCCTCATCGCTACTCGCGACGGCGACGTTCTTCCCCTTCCCGGCCTTGCCCTTAGGAGATTCGAAGAAGCCTTCCAAGTCGGATTCTACTTCGTCGTCCTCTTCCTCTTCCTCTTCGTACTCGGTGTCGGGCTCGGGGAGGCCCTCGATGAAGGTCTCCGTCTCAGCGCACTCCGCGACCTCGTAGGCGATCTGCTTGCGTGTGGCCACGCAGTCGGGATCTACCTCCCATTTGGAATTATTGCGCTTCCCGCGGATGAGCTGCATGTTGAGGTTTTCATACCAGGATGCTATGCAGAGAAGCATCACGTCCGCACCGGCCTGGGCCCCCGAAGCACGCCATTTCTTCAACTCTTTCTTCACATTTTTCAACTTGAAGGCGAGACCCCGCATGGAAGTTGGCTGAGAATCCTGGGGCCAGAACAGCCTATGGAGCTCGAAGCCCTCGTGCACCAAGTCAGTGCCAACACCGGCCAGCTGCTCGAAATAATCTTTGAGCAACAGCAGGCTGTCCTCGATCTCAGCTCGGGTGTCTGCTGCCTCACCCTTCGCAAGGCGAGCTGCTTGGGCCTTGGCCACAGTAGGCGCGCAGTTGGAATCAAGATGAGGCCAGATCTCTGAAATAGCAAGTGACAACTTCAGAATCGAGAAGAAAAGAACCGGGTAGGAGAAAAACCGAGAAGAAAAGAGGCAGGGAGGAGAAGACCTACCGGGCAGTTCGCGGCGCAGCCGCTGCAGCTGGGCCTTCCAGGACTCTTCGTTGGCTATGTGCTTTTCTTGGATCAGGCGCAAGGAATCCATCTGAGCGAAGAGATCAGCGTTGGTCTTCTTTAAAGTTTCGCATTCCTGCTCAAGGGCCCTCTCCTTGGCTCTGAAAGTGGTCTCGGCCTTGGCCTTCTCGGCGATTGCTCTGTCCCTGTCGGCGCCAATGTTCTCGGCCTTCTCGGTCTCGGTGGCGTGATCCTTCAGCAACACAGCGGCCTGGTTGGACAGTTGGTTCTGCACCTCTGCTGGCTTGACACAATCTTGGTGTGCCTCAGCAAACAACTTGTGATCTTCTGCGAAGAGCCAGACAAGGTCAATAGAGAAGCAGCGAAGAAACAGATTCAAGATCAAACCGAGTAAACAACAAACTCACCTTCCAGCCTTTTGATGGTGGCTTCGGCGTTCTTCACGAAAGTGCGGCATTTCTCGTGCTCTTCGGCTAGGCTCTTTAATTTCTCTGCAGAGTAGAAAAGGTTAGCGCAAAAGAAAGCATAAGCGAGCGTAAACAAAAAACGCATGAACCGCACAGCTAAAAGCGTACCTTGCACTTCAGTCAGCTGCTGGGTGCTGTCGTTGGCGTTCTTGCTGGCTGCCTCCGCAACTGCCTTTTCCTTCTCTAAAGCAGCAATTCGCCTCCTGGCGATAGAGTGGTTCCAGAGAAGATGGCGATATAGGTTGGTCCGCTTCAGGACGCTATCCTGAGAAGCGAGAAGAAGCAAGTTAAAAAAAGCAGAGTAGATTCAACCCGAGTAGGAGGCTACTCGGAGAGTATCCACCTACTCGGCTAGAATCTCGGGGACTGGGAGTGATGGAAAGGAGCAGAAAGGCGAATAGAAGAGAAGAAAATTCAACTCGGAAAAGATAAGGAAAACTTACTGCGTAGGCCTGCTCAATGTCCTCGGCATTCTTGCGATGCAGGAACATCTTGGCTGCGAGTGTCGCGGTCTCGGTGGAGACGGACATGGGCTGGTGTCCCAGGTCGACCTTGTTCCAGTCCACGCGCATGTGGTCGATGCCGCCAAGGCCAAGACCGTGCCACTTCTCCACGCCGAGAACCTTGCTATCCCATTTGGCGTCGATGAAGCCAATGGTGTCCAGTACCTGCTCAAGGCCTTTTGAAGTTATTGGTTTGTCTTGGACTCCACGAGAAGCAATGTTGACAGGCTGGTGTTGGCTTGGATCTGGAGGAGGGGAGTTCATGGCTACAACCTTCCTTCCCTTCTGGATAGCTAAAGCTTTGTCCTTGGGAGGGAAGCCGATTGAGTGCTGATGGCTAACCTCAATCATGTACTCCGGGTAGCAAGGCTGGCCAGCAGCGCGAGCATCAGCTGAGAGCGCGGCGGGAATCGGGCCAGACTCGTGGATCACGAGTGCTCCACCTGAGGCTGGTAGCGGCACTTGGTCTCTGGACCGCTTCTTCGTCCTTTCCTTCTCGGGATCTTCAGTTTTCTTCCCGTCAGCTTTGGCCTTCGCCTTCTCGGCGGCTTCCTTCTCGGCCTTGGCCTTCTCAGCAGCTTCCTTCTCGGCCTTGGCCTTCTCAGCAGCTTCCTTCTCGGCCTTGGCCTTCTCAGCAGCTTCCTTCTCGGCTGCCCTTCTGTCAACCTCATCCTTCAGAGCATCCAGGGCTCGCTGCCTGGTTACTCGCCCGGCAGGAGGGCTGGATGTATCCTTGGTCTGCGGCGGCGAGGAGGAGTTCGGCGGTGTAGGGCCTTGCGCAGTGGGTGGCGCCACGGATCCGTCGCCTGCTGCAGCTCCTGGCTGGGCGCTACTTGGTGCGTCGCCCGGCTGCACGCTGCTCGATGGATAAGCATCTCTTGTGGTGGCATCCGTGGCGGTGGTGTCTTCTACTCGCTGCTCGGTAGCGAGATTCTCTTGTGCAGCAGCCCCCGTGGTGGGCTGCTCTTGCTCTGCTTCTGGCCGCTCGTCGGCGGTGTTGTCTTGCATCTCTTGATCTTGGTTCTCCTCGGCATTGCTAGCCGGAGGAGAAGGGGGTCTCTCATGGTGGACGGTAGTGTCCTGCGCCGCTGGCTCTGACGCTGCTCCTTGTGCATCGGCGGTCTGTGGATTGGCAGCAGCAGCGTTGGCGGTGTGGTCCTCATCATCATCGATGTTGATCAGAGGTACTGATGATTCCTTAGCTTGGTCGGACGCGAGAGCTGCGCTCGCATCCATGGGAGGTCTGTAGAGAAGGAAGAAACCAGAAATTAGAAGGAATTTGGGGAGAATAGCACAGCGCGAGAAGGGAAACGACCGAGAAGAGGGCTTACGCGGTGGTGGACTTGAGCTCTCGTCTGGACCTCTTCACGACCATCTTCTTCTCGGCGGGCTTCTTCCTCTTGGCAGGAGGCGTTGGTGCTCCGCTACCAGTCCGTTTGCGGGTCTCAGGAGCGGCGACGGACAGAGGCTTGACGACTAGGGGCGCATCGCCCTCGTTCTCGTCTTCGTCCTCGTCGTCCTTTTCCGCGGCAACTTCATCTGAGAATCCAAGAGAAAAGAGGAAAGAATCAGAAACAGCAAACGAGGGATTGGTGCTTCTCGGAAGCAAACAGAATGAAAGTGTAGTTACCGTCAAAGTCTTCATCAGACCAGGTGCGGAGAGCGTCGCGCTTGTCAGTAGTGGGGGAGCGAGAGAGGTTGGGCTGCTCCGCGGCATCGAGAGAGGGCACATCGTCCTCCTCACGATCAGGAGACCAGTTGCCCTCAAAAACCTCGCAGCTCTCGATTATCTGGCGAGTGAGAACCTGAAAAACAGAGAAGGATCACAGACTAGCCGAGTACCAGGAAGGAATTCTACTCGGATAGGCGTGCAGGTACAAAGCACACAAAGCCTAGGCAGTTTACTAAGCATTCTACCCGGATAGGCGTGCAAACACAAAGCATACTAAGCCTAAGCATGTTTGCTGAAAGGTATTACTCGGAAGGGCGTGCAGGTATAAAGCACATCGAGCCTAAGAATTGTTCTCGAGTAGGCTATCCGGCAAGGCGTGCAAGCACGAAGCGCATTAAGCCTACGCAATTCGGCTAAGTACCCTACTCGGTGCAGAAGATGATCGCTACTCGCGGCAGGAGGAGGAATTAACTACTCGGAAAGTAAATGCAGAGAGCAAAGTAAGAAAGGCGTACCCGTTCAATTGGCTTTGTACGGCTGTACGGGACGAACCCGTATTGCCAGTTGTCGCCAAGATTGGTCGTCAAGATGTTCCTTGCGTGCCAGGGAACATCGATGTTGTCGATCTCGATGGTGGTTGTCCTGGTGCAGTCGCGGGGGCCTCCCATGTAACACATGAGATGGCAGCGCTCCTGCAAGGGCAGCACTCGGCGCTGGATCCAGCAAGCCACCGGATCGTCATTCTTGAGGCCTTGCGCCTTCAGCCAGCCAAGTCTATTCTCCATCTCGATGGCGTCCTCGTCATTGGCGGGCTTCTCCTTCCAGTACAACCCGATCGGAGCGCGATTGCTCCAAACGGGCAAGTTGATTCGATCGTCCACCTGGGCTCCTTCCGCGGCGGCAACGTTCTTGACGTAGAGGAACGTCTTCTGCCACAGCTTGACGGAGTCCAGCCCCTTGATGCGGGGGTGGTTCGTCCCGGACCGCTGCACCATCATGGCGCAACCGGTGTCGGTGGCGCGGGCGACGCCCGCGGCGTCTTTCTTCCAGGTGGATTGCTGGCGCAAGTGGAAGTACCTGAGCCACGTCTCCCACGTGGGCCGGATGCCGAGGAAGGCCTCGCAGACCACGGCGTGGTAGGCGAGGAAAACGACGGCATTGGGGGGCAGATGATGCATCTGGATGCCGAAGTGATTGAGGAACTTACGGAGGAAATCAGAGGCCGGCAATCCGAAGTCGCGCTCGAAATGCGACATGAAGACCACACGCTCACCCTCCCGCGGGGATGGCACGATTTCACCGTCTGGCGCCCGGCACTCCACGCCGGGAGGAACTCGCCTAGTATTGACGAGCCAGGCGCAATCTTCGGCAGTGACGGAGGAACCGGCCCAGCCAGCTTTGGCCATTGTTGCGAGTAGGGAAAGTGGAAGAAATCGAAGGAGTTGGTTGGGGGATTGAGTCCGCGGCGGCGCGAAAGCTTGCGCGGCGGCGGAGAGCTCGGAGGCGGAGAAGAGCAGGAGACGAAGGAGGAATAGTGCAAGGGAAGGGGAAAAGGAAGTTACCGGCGGAGGTATTTATATCTCCTCCGCGAGTTTACCGTTACCGTCGTGGAAGTGGGATCGATTGTGGCGTGTGGTGGATCCTGTGGCCGGCTAGAAACGCACACAAGCGCCGGTTGCGCGCGTAATGGCCGCATTTGATCCCACCACCGAATCGTGGTCTATAATTACACTTGATGGGACATGACGGCCGGTGGGCCCACTGCGTGAAAACTGGACGCGTGGCAGGACGTGTCCTGGGCAACGAAACGACGAGGTCGTGGATGCTTGACACGTGTGCAGTTGCTGCGCGAAGGGCTGGATTGTGCTCTGCGCTGCAGAGACTCAATCTAAGAAATTTCTCTAAGTCTTTTTACTCGGTTACAGAGTAGAAAGCAAGTGCTACTCGGAAAAGAGGAAGCTCAAGGTACTTTCCAGATAGCTACTCGGAGTTTCTACTCGGCATCTTGAGGTTCAAGGGCTAAGAGGCAAAAAATTGGTTTTAAGCTGGCAGAGCCTAGTGAACGAGTTCGCAAGACTCAACCAGCTTCGGGGACTGCTGTCGGGGGGTTACCCCCGAGTAGGGTAAAGGCAGGTGGTAAAGGCAGCTTACAGAAGAGAGGTTTGGTCGAGTAGCCGACTACCTGGTACTCGCTACCCGGTCGACTGCTACTCGGTCTCACCTCAAGATGACCAGAAGGAGATATCAATCAAGTTCTATCCTTTCGAGTAGAAGGGTTGGCCCGAGTACAATTGGCGGGAACAATTGGCGGGAACCTACTCGGGCCAGAAAGTCAAAGGAGCCGTTCTGACACAGGATCCCGCGTATCCTGGGTCCGTACTTGGCAGCATTCGAACTACTGTTCATCTGGGACCGGCCTGCCTGACAGTGACAGCATGGAAGCAGGCCGTGTCAGGATAAGGGGGCCCTACTCTGTGTTTGGCACAGTGATACCAGTCTGTCCCCTAGTTTTGCCCAACGACTTTACAGAAGCAGCCAAGATTAGGAACCAAAGCTGTCAGCGGGTACCCGGAAGAAGGACGGTGTGCACACTATGTCGACACTTGTCTAGATTTGGACGTATCCGGCTGGGCACCATGTATATAAGGTTCCCCGCCGCCTCCTGCGCGAGGCAGGCTGATAGACGCTCACGCATGCTCACAGTGAACCCTAGAAATCCTAAGTTCTTGACCTAGTTCTACCCGGAGGGAAGAGAGAAGCTACTCGGTAGCGATATCATTTGTACTGTGGCTACTCGGAGAGGCATCGTAATACATACAGAGAGGCAGGAGTAGGGGTTTTACCTCCTCACGAGGGCCCTGAACCTGGGTACATCGTGTTGTTTGTGTTGTGTGGATCTTACCTCACGCGGCTACTCGTCGCGTGATCCCTCCCCGGACACCTCCAGCGTCCATCGTCCCCACATCTTTAGCCATCCCATGGCATCTGCCGTGACACCACCACGACAGCAGTGGTTCTCATCCGTAGACAAGAGTACCGTTGTTTTATCCCTAGTGACAACATCACATCCTCCCCCCGCACGTTTCTGTCACTCGAGCGTAGGCAACAAGGAGGCATGAACCCACTATCTAGCATATAAACCCTCTCTTGGAGGTGAAATCAACTACATGGCCAAGATAATCATAAACACCAGAGAGCATTGCAAGACAAGATTAAAACCCTCTACAAATATAAGTGAAGCATCTCAGATTGACAAGAACAAAATAATAATAATCTCATGGTTCATCGGATCCCAGCAAACACAACATGCACAATTACATAACGGTGGTCTCGATCATGTGAGGCAGCTCACGAGACTCTAAACATAGAAGCATAGGGGACATAACAACCATCTAGCTACTTCTATGGACCCGTAGTCCCGAGATGAACTACTCACGCATCTGTCCGAAGGAGATCATGGCGATGTAGAGGCCTCCGGTGACGAGTCCCCTCTCCGGAAGGGTGCAGGAGCAGGACTCCAGAAGCCTTAGATTAAACTTTCGAGGTGATGGTGCCTCTATGTATATTTCATGCAAAATAACTCTGTTCCCATGAATTTTAGGGTAAACTGTCGTGGGATAGTCACGGCAGACGTTACCGGGGGTAACTTAGTTTGGGGCAAATCCACTCTGGTGTTTGGGAGAGGGTTTAGCTCGAATTGGACGCTAGGGTTATCCTGGTTCAGCCTCAGCTCGGATCTTATTAACTATCGGTCTAGAGGCTCGGACTGCAATGTCGCCGAGACCCCAAATCTAGGGTTACAAATACTAGCTCTCGTGTACCTTGAATCTAGGGTTTACACTCGAAATCTCTTAATCTCCTCTGATCTACGCCATAAGGACCGGTTTATATAACACCCAGTTTCCTGACTTTCCTTACAAGATACGGCCAGAGTCCTACTAGGAGTCTTCACGCAACCCTAAACTACTCTTCGTGCCCTCCAAGTCTTGGATTCCATGATTTGCACAAGGATTCCGGGTCTTCGAGAATCTTCCTTCTATGGCATCTTCCGAAGCTGAGTAATCCCCTGACTCCTCTAGCCGGGTAATATTCTGAGTCATCCCCTGACTCCTCTGGCGAGGTGATCTTCTGAGTCATCCCTGACTCCTCTGGCGGGTGATCTTCTAAGTCATCCCCTGACTCCTCTGTCCGGGTTATCCTCTATCCGGGTCATCTCTTGACTCCTCTGGCCGGGTTATCCTCTAGCCGGGTCATCTCTTGACTCCTCTGGCTGGGTTATCCTCTAGCCGGGTCATCTCCTGACTCCTCTGGTCGGGTTATCCTCTAGCCGGGTCCTCTCTTGACTCCTCTTTGTCGCACCCGGACTTCTAAAGGATACTCGCCGTTCCGTTGAATAGTAGTAGATTGGATTACGGGGCTTACCGGCACCCGCGTCCTCTTACGAGTAGGCCAACACACGTATGTGTGACAACCAACCCCTATCTGTTCAGCGTCGACGTAAACTATCCCATAGAAATCAGGATACTTCCATTGACGTACTTCAAAACATACACACATGGTACGTCAACGGCGTTTGAACAAGTGATATCACAACAGATCTCTACGACACAAAAGATTGAAATAAGGTGCAAATAGCTCTCATTAGAGCAGAGATAGCAAATACAATCATTCAGAGGGCACATGCCCCAACATAACATCATTACATCACAACGGAAGCATTCAACATGTCTGAGTACAGACAAGATCCAAATAGGCCTAAGAGGCCGGAAACGAAAAGACGGAGCCCGTCCACGAAGTCTCGGATCCTGCCCGGGTCCGCTATCTACTCGTCAGCAGTCTCGTCATACTCCACGTAGTAGCCACCATGTAGATCCTCGGAAACGTAGGTCTGCGGAAACCACAGCCCCAAAGGGGTCAGTACATAAACGTACTGGCAAGCAAGACTCACAGTTCACCAAAGTGTAACCCGTCAACACCAAGCACAGATGCCTTGGGTTCAACGGAAGAAAGGGAATATAAAGAATGCTGCAACTGGCTGCTCTCAACAACTACAGAGTTTCTACCACTTCCGGCTACCAGAAAGGAGATAAGATCGTGTATCGTAACCAACCTATCAACTAACCTCAAACAAACCCATCCTGGATCTCGCCCCCTATCCAAAGAAGCAATCCGAGGATAACTCACACAGATGAATTAATGATGGTTCATATTATTGTGTCAATAAGCCTATTACTAGTCAAGTTGTTAATCATTGGGTGTAAGGTTGTTAATCATTAGGTTTAAGTTGTCCTGAGTACTTGTTAGCCAGTACTTTCACCAAGTAATCCATAACCGCGGAAAACACGGCTTCTCGAGAAGATTATCCCTGCAGGGTTGCACCAATTTGGCCGTACACGTATGAATAACCCGCCAGATGGAAAGGCCCTTTCACCAAGCGGGGCACTCAACACAACTCAACTCTTCTTCGCATCAAGCCCAAAGAACCTTGGGCGCACGGCTAATCGAGCCCCGAAGAAAAGGGACCCTCATAGCACTCTAAGACCGTGTCCCCCTATATGCCGACTACGAAAGTTCCACCCGGGTACCAAGGGCTCGCAAGATCATGCATGCAGCAAATGGAAAACCCGAACTAAATGAGGCGATTTGGACGAGATGCGAATCGAGTCAAATTGAGGGGGGCGCCCATACTCGCTTCCCACATGCGGTTAGTGCGCTCATCATGGATCAGTAGACAAGACCCTTTTCCTATTAGGGTCGACACTAGCAGGCCTCAAAACCACAAAGGGCCTCCTGCCGGTGCCTTAACATCAAATTATTATTAACAATAACATTAGCATGATTGATTGATTAAACATCGAGCCCCCATAACATAATGGAATATAGTAACAGAAAGTAACGGCTAACAGACTCGAGCAAAACAACCTAAGCATGCTAGTAAGACACTGGCTCAATCAAGGGGTGATAGGAGTGGAGGTGAGGCAATATCAAGGTTAAGGGATTCATGTGATGGGTTCGTAACAGAAACAACTACTACTAAGGCTAGCAGCAAAGAACAACGGAAAGTATCGGTAATCAATGTTGAAAGGAACACAGTGGTTCATGTGAGTGAATACTTGCCTGCAAAACCCAGTAGCCTGGTACTGAGCTAACTCCTTAGAAGGGGTGTCGTAAGTATCGTCGGTCTCAACGTCGTCGTGTATCCGAGAAGAAGCAAACAATCAATGCAGAAAGATAAACAATCAATATCATGGCATAGTGCACAAACATGGGATGATGCATGACCATTTAATTGATGCATCAAAATAAACTAGTTGACAAGATAACCACATGATTAAATGGACCCTCATGCAATTGGATTGCATATGAAAGCCCATGAATTATGGTTGAATTAATTGTTTTACAACTAATCATCATATGAAAGTGGATTAGCATGATGCATGGATGAGGAAAACAGCAAAATAACAACAATAGAAGCAATTTGGAAATAAGGTTTAACAAGTTTGGAAATTTGTTTATTAAGTTAAGAAATTTTGGTTTCTTAAAGGTGTCACACAAGCATTTGTTGTTTTCATCAAGTTAAATTGTTCAAAACAGATAACAAAGTTTATATTTGATAAGAACACACAATTTTAGGTGGATTGCATGTTTCACTTGTTGAAAAAGGATTTCAAACAAATTATTTATGAATTAAACAAGTTTAAGCAAGAATTAAATGAATTTAATTCAAACATGAACTTATTTGAATTTTTATTTGTTCAAAAACATTAAGTGAGATTCATATTTGAAAAGTTTATACTTTTATGGTTGGAAAACATATTTTATATGTCCCAAAAGAATTTGTTTTGATCAAGTTATGAATTTAGCAATATTAAATGATTTAAACAAGGTTTAAATCATTTAACCAATTTTAATTATTCAAAACATGTAACAAATTTTATATTTGGAAAGAGGGTTTAATTTTGCATGGAAAACATATTTCATTTGTGGAAATTGGATTTAAAATGAGCAAGTTATTATTTTGGCAATTTTAAATGCAATAAACAAGAAACAGTTGTTTTCAGCAATTTAAATTATTCAAAACAACAAACAAAATTTATATTTGGAAAGTACATGAAAAGTTGATTGGAAAACATATTTAGTTTGTGGAATTTGGAATTTTTATGAACAAGTTATGAATTTTGCAAGTTTAAGTGAATTTGACAAGTTTTCAAATATTGCACCAATTTAAAATATTCAAAACAGTAAACAAATTTTATATTTGGAAAGAACATTTAATTTGGGACAGAAAACATATTTAAAAAGTCAAAATTGGAGTTACAATGATTTTCTTATGCAATTTACAAGATATAGTGCAAATCTGCCATTTTTTTAATGAACCAAGGACTTAGAAATAATATTTCAGGGGTCTAGAATTAAGTTACAGGGACTGGTTGGTGATAAGAAACTTGTTTTGGCCTTGAAAATAAAAGATAAAAAGTTTGGGTTTAATCCCGAGGGTGGGGGATCGAACCCTAGACCTCCAGGGCGCGATCTAGGGACAGAACCAGTGGGCTAGTGTTGCTCTGTTGTAACAGGAGGGGGGCAGCGGGGGGTAAGTGCTGTTGCTCGCGCTTATTTCTGAAATTAACTGAATCGTGACAGTTCTGCATCTCGACAGAACCATGGCCGGCGGCGGTTCTCTGCTCTCTCGCCGCGGTGGCCGTGGGCAGGAGGGGAAGGGAGCGAGGGAAGGAGGAGGATCGAGGGGAGGGTAGCGATCGGAGGGACCTCACCTCGAGGCAGAACGAGGCGGGGCGGAGCAGACTCGGGGCGGTCAGGGGTTGGTGCAGGCAGTGGCGATGGTGGAGGTGCAGCCGCGGTTCCGGCGACGGCGCAGACTCCCCGGGGACTCCCAGCAGGCGTCGAGTAGGCGAGGTGCGAGGTGGAACCTCCATGGTTCCATTCCCACCCTCGGGTGGGGCTTCCGCTGCCCACGGCGATCGCCGGTGAGGGTGGTTGGGGTTGCTGATGTTGGTTGCGTACAGAGGAGCAGAGACAGGGAGGAAGAAGAAGGATAATCGGCGGCGCTCGAGGGGAGAGGAGGGCTAGGGCTGAGGCAGAGGGGGAAGAGGTGGATGCTTTTTATGGAGAGAGGGGACTGGTACGGCTGCAATCGAGGAGGGGGAGGAGGTGATCGACGGTGGGGACTGTGATCGTACTGGAGGAAGAAGACGACAAGAGGTGAAAGGTATGTGCCAGAAAAAAGAAAGATGGGCTTGGGGAAAAAAGAAAAGGATGGGGTGGGCTGCCTCCCTCCATTTTTTTTGCTTGTGATTTTTCTCTTTCCAATGTTTTTGCTTGTAAGAAAAGAATAGGAAAGGGAGATAGAATGGCTTGGGGTTTTAGGTTAATAAATTTTTGGAAAAAAATATGGTTAGTTTAGGTTTTCAAATAGCAACTCAATGCTAACCTTTAATTCCAAAAAGTTTCAAGTTTATTTGCTGTTTGTTAATTAAACCAAAATTGGATGTATTTTATTAGTGAATAAATATTATTGAAAACCAACCCTTTACTAGGGTGACCCTAATGTTTACATTGATTAAGTGCTTATAAATGTTTGGTAACTTTCATAATGTTCAAATTAGGTGCTGTTGATGATTTACTTTGAATTTGAAACCAATTTGGATTTAATTAGTTGAAATAAAACCACCATTTTATTAGTTGATCAAACATGGAATAGATGGAAACAAAAGATTAGATTGTTTTGGTGATTTTCATATTTTCAACTTGGGTGCTGTTTGTAAAATGTATTTGAATTTTTGAATGTGATTTGGAAACAATTGATTGCTTAAAACCAGTAATTTAATAGTTGAGCACTATGGAATAAAAGAAAACAATTTGGTAGTTTTTATTTGGAATAACATTTTGGAAATGGTAACATCACAAGGATGAAACAAAGGGTTTGAAATTTGAGTTGAAATTCAAACAGAAAACAAAGGAAAACAGTTGGAAAACAAATGAAAACAGAGAAAAACAAATGGAAAACAAACAAAACAATTGCAATCAACATGATGCCATGATGCAAAACATAAAATAACAGAGAGCAAAACATTCTAAAGGCTTATTTTCCATCCTTGGGATGTTACAAAACACCCCCCTTGAAGGAATCGCGCCCCGAGATTCCTACTGAGAAAAGGAAAGGTCCGGATACTTCTTGGGAAGGTCCCCTTGGGCTGTGACACGTGAAACACATCGTGCACCTTGGATAGTTTTTCTGGAAGTTCAAAACGATAGGAATTCCTGGCAACTCTTCTGGAAAGATGTCAGGGAATTTGCAAACCACCGGAACATTTTCAAGTAAAGGGAGAGGTTTTGTATGGAAGGTGTATAGCTGGATAGAACTTGATTCATTTGGAGAATAGACTATCTGGAATGTGGTGCTTCAGGAATTCTTCCTCGAAACAACCCCAGGTAATAGGAATGCCAGCTCTCATAGCCTGGAATCAACAACAACAACAACAACAACAACCTTTCTGGCCAGATAGACTTGATATTTGGGAAGTTTTGATTAGACGCCGGTAGAAGAACTGAAGTGGAAACAACAACAAGATTTGAACGGACGAAAAGGATGTTGAGAAGAACAGGATAACGAAGCAACACCGGGAGAACGAGATCAAAACTCCTGAGGTACTATGGAAAAACCATCTGGGATTCTAAAGGATCAATATCTACTGCTTAAGAAATAGAGGATCTGCTTCCGGGGCTTACACGCCTCCGTTCTCAATCATGAGTAGGCAACATGATAAATCATGTCACAACCACCTCCATTCCTATGGTCTAGTAGATATAACCATCCTAGAGAAACCAGGATTCGTGAAATCCTAACTTGAAAGTTTAGATGAGAAGGGAAAACAACGTTGCACTTCCTTACCAGAAAAGGGTGGGTGGGTGGGGAAAGAAGAAAAAGAACAGAATTCCTACTCTCACGTTTCATTTTTCCTATATAGCTACAAAATAGTTTCTAGACTCAACTGCGACCAGTAAAAAGGGATCCTACAGGCAGACTGGCTCTGATACCATTTGTCGCACCCGGACTTCTAAAGGATACTCGCCGTTCCGTTGAACAGTAGTAGATTAGATTACGGGGCTTACCAGCACCCGCGTCCTCTTACGAGTAGGCCAACACACGTATGTGTGACAACCAACCCCTATCTGTTCAGCGTCGACGTAAACTATCCCATAGAAATCAGGATACTTCCATTGACGTACTTCAAAACATACACACATGGTACGTCAACGGCGTTTGAACAAGTGATATCACAACAGATCTCTACGACACAAAAGATTGAAATAAGGTGCAAATAGCTCTCATTAGAGCAGAGATAGCAAATACAATCATTCAGAGGGCACATGCCCCAACATAACATCATTACATCACAACGGAAGCATTCAACATGTCTGAGTACAGACAAGATCCAAATAGGCCTAAGAGGCCGGAAACGAAAAGACGGAGCCCGTCCACGAAGTCTTGGATCCTGCCCGGGTCCGCTATCTACTCGTCTGCAGTCTCGTCATACTCCACGTAGTAGCCACCATGTAGATCCTCGGAAACGTAGGTCTGCGGAAACCACAGCCCCAAAGGGGTCAGTACATAAACGTACTGGCAAGCAAGACTCACAGTTCACCAAAGTGTAGCCCGTCAACACCAAGCACAGATGCTTTGGGTTCAACGGAAGAGAGGGGATATAAAAGATGCTGCAACTGGCTGCTCTAACCAACTACAGAGTTACTACCACTTCCGGCTATCAGAAAGGAGATAAGATCGTGTATCGTAACCAACCTATCAACTAACTCCAAACAAACCCATCCTGGATCTCGCCCCTTATCCAAAGAAGCAATCCGAGGATAACTCACACAGTTGATTAATGATGGTTCAGATTATTGTGTCAATAAGCCTATTACTAGTCAAGTTGTTAATCATTGGGTGTAAGGTTGTTAACCATTAGGTTTAAGTTGTCCTGAGTACTTGTTAGCCAGTACTTTCTCCAAGTAATCCATAACCGCGGAAAACACGGCTTCTCGAGAAGATTATCCCTGCAGGGTTGCACCAATTTGGCCGTACACGCATGAATAACCCGCCAGATGGAAAGGCCCTTCCACCAAGCGGGGCACTCAACACAACTCAACTCTTCTTCGCATCAAGCCCAAAGAACCTTGGGTGCACGGCTAATCGAGCCCCGAAGAAAAGGGACCCTCATAGCACTCTAAGACCGTGTCCCCCTATATGCCGACTACGAAAGTTCCACCCGGGTACCAAGGGCTCGCAAGATCATGCATGCAGCAAATGGAAAACCCGAACTAAATGAGGCGATTTGGACGAGATGCGAATCGAGTCAAATTGAGGGGGGCGCCCATACTCGCTTCCCACATGCGGTTAGTGCGCTCATCATGGATCAGTAGACAAGACCCTTTTCCTATTAGGGTCGACACTAGCAGGCCTCAAAACCACAAAGGGCCTCCTGCCGGTGCCTTATCATCAAATTATTATTAACAATAACATTAGCATGATTGATTGATTAAACACCGAGCCCCCAGAACATAATGAAGTAGTAACAGAAAGTAACGGGTAACAGACTCGAGCAAAACAACCTAAGCATGCTAGTAAGACACTGGCTCAACCAAGGGGTGATAGGAGTGGAGGTGAGGCAATATCAAGGTTAAGGGATTCATGTGATGGGTTCGTAACAGAAACAACTACTACTAAGGCTAGCAGAAAAGAACAACGGAAAGTATCGGTAAGCCAATGTTGAAAGGAACACGATGGTTCATGTGAGTGAATACTTGCCTGCAAAACCCAGTAGCCTGGTACTGAGCTAACTCCTTAGAAGGGGTGTCGTAAGTATCGTCGGTCTCAACGTCGTCGTGTATCCGAGAAGAAGCAAACAATCAATGCAGAAAGATAAACAATCAATATCATGGCATAGTGCACAAACATGGGATGATGCATGACCATTTAATTGATGCATCAAAATAAACTAGTTGACAAGATAACCACATGATTAAATGGACCCTCATGCAATTGGATTGCATATGAAAGCCCATGAATTATGGTTGAATTAATTGTTTTACAACTAATCATCATATGAAAGTGGATTAGCATGATGCATGGATGAGGAAAACAGAAAAATAACAACAATAGAAGCAATTGGAAATAAGGTTTAACAAGTTTGGAAATTTTTTTATTTAGTTAAGAAATTTTGGTTTCTTAAAGGTGTCACACAAGCATTTGTTGTTTTCATCAAGTTAAATTGTTCAAAACAGATAACAAAGTTTATATTTGATAAGAACACACAATTTTAGGTGGATTGCATGTTTCACTTGTTGAAAAAGGATTTCAAATAAATTATTTATGAATTAAACAAGTTTAAGCAAGAATTAAATGAATTTAATTCAAACATGAACTTATTTGAATTTTTATTTGTTCAAAAACATTAAGTGAGATTCATATTTGAAAAGTTTATACTTTTATGGTTGGAAAACATATTTTATATGTCCCAAAAGAATTTGTTTTGATCAAGTTATGAATTTAGCAATATTAAATGATTTAAACAAGGTTTAAATCATTTAACCAATTTTAATTATTCAAAACATGTAACAAATTTTATATTTGGAAAGAGGGTTTAATTTTGCATGGAAAACATATTTCATTTGTGGAAATTGGATTTAAAATGAGCAAGTTATTATTTTGGCAATTTTAAATGCAATAAACAAGAAACAGTTGTTTTCAGCAATTTAAATTATTCAAAACAACAAACAAAATTTATATTTGGAAAGTACATGAAAAGTTGATTGGAAAACATATTTAGTTTGTGGAATTTGGAATTTTTATGAACAAGTTATGAATTTTGCAAGTTTAAGTGAATTTGACAAGTTTTCAAATATTGCACCAATTTAAAATATTCAAAACAGTAAACAAATTTTATATTTGGAAAGAACATTTAATTTGGGACAGAAAACATATTTAAAAAGTCAAAATTGGAGTTACAATTATTTTCTTATGCAATTTACAAGATATAGTGCAAATCTGCCATTTTTTAATGAACCAAGGACTTAGAAATAATATTTCAGGGGTCTAGAATAAAGTTACAGGGACTGGTTGGTGATAAGAAACTTGTTTTGGCCTTGAAAATAAAAGATAAAAAGTTTGGGTTTAATCCCGAGGGTGGGGGATCGAACCCTAGACCTCCAGGGCGCGATCTAGGGACAGAACCAGTGGGCTAGTGTTGCTCTGTTGTAACTGGAGGGGGGCAGCGGGGGTTAAGTGCTGTTGCTCGCGCTTATTTCTGAAATTAACTGAATCGTGACAGTTCTGCATCTCGACAGAACCATGGCCGGCGGCGGTTCTCTGCTCTCTCGCCGCGGTGGCCGTGGGCAGGAGGGGAAGGGAGCGAGGGAAGGAGGAGGATCGAGGGGAGGATAGCGATCGGAGGGACCTCACCTCGAGGCAGAACGAGGCGGGGCGGTCAGGGGTTGGTGCAGGCAGTGGCGATGGTGGAGGTGCAGCCGCGGTTCCGGCGACGGCGCGGACTCCCCGGGGACTCCCAGCAGGCGTCGAGTAGGCGAGGTGCGAGGTGGAACCTCCATGGTTCCATTCCCGCCCTCGGGTGGGGCTTCCGCTGCCCACGGCGATCGCCGGTGAGGGTGGTTGGGGGCTGCTGCTGTTGGTTGCGTACAGAGGAGCAGAGACAGGGAGGAAGAAGAAGGAGAATCGGCGGCGCTCGAGGGGAGAGGAGGGCTAGGGCTGAGGCAGAGGGGAAAGAGGTGGATGCTTTTTATGGAGAGAGGGGACTGGTACGGCTGCAATCGAGGAGGGGGAGGAGGTGATCGACGGTGGGGACTGTGATCGTACTGGAGGAAGAAGACGACAAGAGGTGAAAGGTATGGGCCAGAAAAAAGAAAGATGGGCTTGGGGAAAAAAGAAAAGGATGGGGTGGGCTGCCTCCCTCCATTTTTTTTTGCTTGTGATTTTTCTCTTTCCAATTTTTTTGCTTGTAAGAAAAGAATAGGAAAGGGAGATAGAATGGCTTGGGGTTTTAGGTTAATAAATTTTTGGAAAAAATTATGGTTAGTTTAGGTTTTCAAATAGCAACTCAATGCTAACCTTTAATTCCAAAAAGTTTCAAGTTTATTTGCTGTTTGTTAATTAAACCAAAATTGGATGTATTTTATTAGTGAATAAATATTATTGAAAACCAACCCTTTACTAGGGTGACCCTAATGTTTACATTGATTAAGTGCTTATAAATGTTTGGTAACTTTCATAATGTTCAAATTAGGTGCTGTTGATGATTTACTTTGAATTTGAAACCAATTTGGATTTAATTAGTTGAAATAAAACCACCATTTTATTAGTTGATCAAACATGGAATAGATGGAAACAAAAGATTAGATTGTTTTGGTGATTTTCATATTTTCAACTTGGGTGCTGTTTGTAAAATGTATTTGAATTTTTGAATGTGATTTGGAAACAATTGATTGCTTAAAACCAGTAATTTAATAGTTGAGCACTATGGAATAAAAGAAAACAATTTGGTTGTTTTTATTTGGAATAACATTTTGGAAATGGTAACATCACAAGGATGAAACAAAGGGTTTGAAATTTGAGTTGAAATTCAAACAGAAAACAAAGGAAAACAAAGGAAAACAGTTGGAAAACAAATGAAAACAGAGAAAAACAAATGGAAAACAAACAAAACAATTGCAATCAACATGATGCCATGATGCAAAACATAAAATAACAGAGAGCAAAACATTGTAAAGGCTTATTTTCCATCCTTGGGATGTTACACTCTGGTCGGGTCATCTCTTGACTCCTCTGGCCGGGTTATCCTCTTCATGGGCCGACCGGGTTTTAGTCCCCCATCAATAGCCCCCAGGTTAACTTGGACGCCGAGTTTGGTGTGCTTTTTCTTTAGCTTCAAGCTTTATTTCTCAAGTGGAGCCGTCATCCTCGATGTCCGGGTTAACCTGCTGAAAATAAGAAATACATACAAAACATAAAATCCGGGTTACAATTCTTTCTTTTCAGCCAGGACGGCGCTTCTTGGAGGTCCATATCATAACCCGGCCACTGTCTACTGGGTTCATATGCCTCCGGTTATCTGTTCAACGCTTGATCTTTAAACATTCAGGTTAACCTCCTGAAAAAAGACAAATAAATACTTACTGAGCTAGAAAACCGGGTTACACTTGATAGGCCATCTCGCTTTGGCGGTCCATTTAATAACTCGGCTTCTTCTTCCTGGGTTCATATGCTTCCAGGTTTAACTCATGCTTATTCTGCAAAGATTATTCCATATATTTTCTTTTGTGGATGTCTTGACTCGGTTTTTGACGGAGTCTACTCATACAGAGGTTGTGCTGAAAGATGCTCCAGATTCCTATGGTTCGGACTTTATGGAGCCTACTCTCATGGAGGCTATCTTTCAAGACCTGGCTTTTGAAGAATATTACCCTTGATTTTTCTCATGATATATATCATGTAGCCCCCAAGTGCCGGGTTGCTTACCTGCAGCGACCAGGGACTTCTGTATCTTGTACCTCGGAAACTAGATCATGAAGTACTCATCCTTTGCAATAAACTTTTTCAAATTTGACAGGTACGAGCCGACTTCTGCTGCCGGGTTACAAATCTATCCTGTAAACATTTTTTCCCTGTACATGAATAAATATCATTCAATCCGATAGGCTTGTAATAAATTAGTAACTTTATGAATACTTATTATTCTGATGGTGTACATGCACCTTGAGGATTTTCTTTTTTTATGAACATGATATGTCGTTCTGCAAATCCTTTGGTTTAGATGACCCTTTTGGTTTCTTTAACTATGAGTCGGCTTTCGCATGGATTATCTGTCGTAACTTCTCTGACAAAAACAGGGTCAGGCAAGTCCCAATGGGCCTCATGACTGATTGAATTTACATGTGAGCAATGAGGCCATACAAGTGCGAGTCACGTCGAGCTCAATAGTAAGATAACCAAGAATTATAATGGCGGCATAAAAGCCAGGTCTTAGGATTGCAGCTACAAACTATTCAAGTAAGACCCCCCAAGACCTGGATCAATGTTTATAAAGTAAAGGCTTAATTGTGCAACATTACCCCATTGATCCGCACACTGTACTCTTGGGCACGCTAACCGAAGTTGCGAAACGCTCTTGCACCAAGCTAATATGAGTTTTAGCGAAGCACTTTGGGCAACACTAACTGAAGTTGTGAAGCACTCTAGGACTAAGCTTATATTAATAGAATATTTCACAATATTGCGAAGCACTCTCGGGCCAAGCTAATATAATTTTTTGCGAAGCGCTCCTGGCCACGCTAACCGAAGTTGCGCAGCACACTTGGGCTAAGCTTAATATTTTGCTGCAAAGCACTCCCGGGTATGCTACCAAAGTTGCAAAACACTCATGGGCCTCGCACAGCAGACCCGGCCGATCGTGACGACAAATCCGGTTTCCAGCTGATCCGACTCTGGCCCCGAGCCAGAATCGTCGACGATCTTCTATCCTTCGGGGTTGGTGATGATCTCGCCGACAACGAGGTTCTTCATGCTTTCCAGAGCTTCTCCCGTGATGTAAACACCTTTGGACATAGACCCCATGGTGGGCGCCAACTCTCGTGGGATAGTCACGGCAGACGTTACCGGGGGTAACTTAGTTTGGGGCAAATCGACTCTGTTGTTTGGGAGAGGGTTTAGCTCGAATTGGACGCAAGGGTTATCCTGATTCAGCCTCTCCATTGGAGATAATAGCTTACTTCCAGCTGGGATCTTATTAACTATCGATCTAGAGGCTCGGACTGCAATGTCGCTGAGACCCCAAATCTAGGGTTACAAATACTAGCTCTCATGTACCTTGAATCTAGGGTTTACACTCGAAATCTCTTAATCTCCTCTGACTACGCCATAAGGACCGGTTTATATAACACCCGGTTTCCTGACTTTCCTTACAAGATATGGCCAGAGTCCTACTAGGAGTCTTCAGGCGACCCTAAACTACTCTTCGTGCCCTCTAAGTCTTGGATTCCGTGATTTGCACAAGGATTCCGGGTCTTCTAGAATCTTCCTTCTATGGCATCTTCCGAAGCTGAGTTATCCCCTGACTCCTCTGGCCGGGTAATATTCTGAGTCATCCCCTGACTCCTCTGGCCAGGTGATCTTCTAAATCATCCCCTGACTCCTCTGGCCGGGTGATCTTCTAAATCATCCCCTGAATCCTCTGGCCGGGTTATCCTCTAGCCGGGTCATCTCTTGACTCCTCTGGCCGGGTTATCCTCTAGCCGGGTCATCTCTTGACTCCTCTGGCCGGGTTATGCTCTAGCCGGGTCATCTCCTAACTCCTCTGGCCGGGTTATCCTCTAGCCGGGTCCTCTCTTGACTCCTCTAGCCGGGTCATCTCTTGACTCCTATGGCCGGGTTATCCTCTTCATGGGCCTACCGGGTTATAGTCCCTCCATCATAAACGACAATTTATATGCGAAGGGGGTATGAGGGGCGGTGGCCTGGTCCCCCAGGATCCCACTAGGCATGGCCTAGGAGGGGCCCGTGCCTGGTAGGCGCCTGGTGGCCCCCTGGCCTCCCTCTGGTTCCTATCTGGACTTAGCCTTTGTTCCGGGTTAAAATTGATCTCCGTGGATTTTCAGCCCTTTCTGAGAATATTTCCTTAATAACTTTTCTGAAATAGAAAAACAGCAAAAAACAACAAATGGCCTGGGGGCATCTTGTTAATAGGTTAGTCTGTGAAAACATCCGGAAAACGAAGGAAAGCATATGGAAAACAAAAGGTAAACTTGGGGAACATCATAATCACTTTGTTCCTAGGTGGCATTCCTTCAAGTGAACTCCCCTCGGGGAGACACTCAACTATCAACAACCCCGCATTACTAATCCACCCAGGTGGTTCATTGAAGTTGTTACTTAGAATTTTTCCACAACATCAAGTAAAACAATTTTTTTAGCAAGGCTAAGCATCCACTAAGTACCGAGTCTTCAAAAGTAACAATTTATAAGGATGGCTACACACTACTAGGATATATCATAGCATAATATAACTTAGTAAAATTTCCTATCATGCATACTACTCAAAATCAACTAATGCATATAGAAAATAATGGGAAGTTGAATGGTGTGTTACTTGCCTTGTTGAAGTTGGTGAAGATATCACACTCTCTTCACAAAAGATCGTTGCTCTCCGTACAATCTATTCGTTGAAAACACAACTAAAAAAATAAACAAACATGCTATCAAACAAACATACAAGTGAAGAAAACATACAAAGCAACAATCATGGAAAAAATGGAAGTAACCAAGTTGTCTAGGACAAGGTCAAGGTTTGAGTTTGAAAGATTTATTCTTTCTTGGTTCCATACTTGTTAAGGAAGTTCCAAGGGTTTACTTGAGATGGACTAGGTTGAGTTTGATGTGATCTAACTTTATTATAAACATACTTGTCGAGGAAGTTCCAAGAGTTCACCAAGGTGATCTCACTATTTCAACTAAAGTAACACATAACAAAGTGTAACACTTAGTTGTTTTCATCAAAACATTTGGGTGATCTAAGTTAGTCCTTCCATTTTGGTTTAGGGTAGGTCTAGGTTCAACTAACTTCATAACAATAGAGATAACACGATAAAAGTCTTGGGATTTTCCATTTGGGGTCAATGGTTGGACAAAAATATCTTGTTAATCTTCCACTTGTATGGATTGCTCCAAGTCTTCATATGCTTATCTTCTTGAAGATCATCTCCATGCTCCTATTGTAGACTGGTTCCTTGGATGGATTCTTCTCTTGGTCTTGATAGATTCTTCATGGCTTTCACTTCAATAATTGGTTTGGGTATGGGATGGCCACAAATACCACTAATTCAAATAGAAAAGAAAGAAAATAAGAAGAAAGATAGAAAGAGAGAGGGAGATGTTTTCTTCTGAATTTCTTCACACTTGTACTTCCTTGAGTTGCTTCTAATTATGGAGTACAAGTCTTTTCTTCAAAATTTCTTCAGTTATCTTCCTTGTAGCTCTTCATGTTTCCACCAAGTTTAAAGTGAAGTGCCTTCTATTGCTTGAGTCTTGTTTTCCATTTGCTAACTTGATGAATTCTTGAAGCAAGAATAGGGGAGTGGAGGAGTAGATAGAAACTATGGTACTAGTATTTAAGGTTCACTACTAGGTCTTATATGTGATTGACACATTTTCGGGACTTGGTCTTGACTCCAAATAGCCATAACATCAAGAATAGTTGATGGAAACAATTTCTAAGACATGGTGAAAATGGATGTATCACTATGTTGGGTTTTTGGTCAAAAACACATGTACATGGTCCAAGGGTGTTCAAAATGGTTAGACACTAATGTATCTGGTTCAAGTTTACCAAATGGAGCAATTTTGGTTAAGGAACCATAATCTAATTATTTATAGAATTAAATCTATGTCAAAAATACTCAAATATCCTAAGGTTTCCAAAAATATTTTATTTGCAATTTTTGGATTTGTAGAATTTGAATTATGCCAAAATTCATCAAACAAGCATATTTGAATTTGAAAAAAAAAATGGTCAACATTAAATTTGGCCAGTTCCAAAATTTTCTAAATGTTGTGCTGATTTTAAAAAGTCCAAGTTTACTAAATTTGGGCTTATGGATCAAAAGATATGATGGATCTGAGGTGTAGGGGCTTTTTTGCAAAGTTGCCATTTTATTTTTATTCGGATTTAAATCCTGAGACGGGCTGGGCTCAGGTCTGCTATTTGCCCGCAGGGCGATGGATAAGAACTGGGCCCGGGCCGGCTATGCGCTGCGGAGAACAACAGATAATTACATCATGCTTCGACGACGTGGCCAATTCTTATTGGCTGGTACCCCTTCGATAAGTGATCTAATAACGCGCGTAAGATCTAGATCTAAAAACCAGAAACAAACGAAGAGGAGAGGGTGCTCACCGGGCGGCTCGGGTCACCGGAAAATGGCGGGGATGGTGGTGCTATGCTCGGAAAACGACAGCGATGGCTCTCTGGTGATCTTCAGACTCGATGGAGACCATGACGAGTACCAGCGTAAAGATTTGAGGCGATTGGTGCCGGTGGCTTCTGTCGAGGAGCTCTCGGGCGACGACGCGATGGAGATCCCGTGGTGGCAGTGGACGCCTTATTCCGACGAGCTCTCCCTCGTCGTTTCACTGCGAAAGAAAAGGTAGGAGGGTTCACAGAGGTGCGCGCGGACTCAGGGAGTCGAATGCGACAAGGGAGAGTGGCAGTGGCTCACCGTGGCATCCGTATACTGAGGTGGCCAGCAACAGCAGTACGAACTCCGTCGAGGGATTGTGGGAGAATGGTGGCATGATTGGGATCGCAGGGAGAGGGGAAACAACGAGGGGGTCGTGGGCTATAAGGGGGCACAGAGGGGCGCATCAATTGGAGGCTTAAAGGAGAGTAACCGGGGGGCAAAATTTCGGGAGGAAACGATCTCCTGCCGTTTTCCATAGGTTGATGACGGGTGACGTCATCAATGACGTCAGCGAACCCTTTTCTTTTTCTTTTATTTCTGGTAAATCAAATCTTTGATAACTTCTGTTTTATAAGTCCAATTAACCTCACTTAAATTTCGAAAATCTTGAAATATTAATACCTTTCCAACAATATCATTTTGTAAACATTTCAACATATTTTATTTTTGAATTTTGAAAATTGAAATGATTACTTAATAGTGATTAATGTGATTTTTAATTTAGAAGAAAATAAATATTAGTCAAATAAATTTTTAGTGACATTATATAAGTTGGAAAAAAGTCATTACACCTGTTTTCATAATTTAAATTAGGGGGTAAACCCTAATAGCAACTTATGACATTTTCATAATAGAGAAAATTATAGTGAGTAATTAGGAAGATAGAAAATTGGTTACTTAACTATTTGAAAACATGTTTATTACAAGTCCTTTTGTCAGAAGGAAAATTTGTGAAAGCCATTTTGTTACTGGATCATTAGTTGAAACATATGGTTGATTTTTGTCTTTGAATACATTTTCAATAACCAATTTTGTTGGATAAAAATAATAGTATCAAAAAAAATTGGGAGTTGAGGTCATTGGAAAACATATAGCTAGTTAAACAACTTAACATTTTAAAGGTTTGATAAGACACTATGTGGTCACAAAACAAAGCTCAAGTTCATAATAATTAATGATGGTGAAAACAAATCTTAGGGTTTTGAAATACTCAAGTTTCAAATGCTATGAAAACATTTTTATGAGGTATGTTTGTTAAGGAGAAACGTATCTTTGATCAGGTGAAACTTATTTAGGGTTTTAGAAAACAGAGGCATAATTGGATAATAAAATTCTAGTAGCATTGGAAAAACAATTAATTTTTACTTTGTGTTTGAGTTTTATTTGGTTTTTTGATAGCTTGCAATAGTAGAAAACAAAAAGTTTTAAATTTTTGTGATTTTTGCACTTTCCAAAAATTAGGGATGTTACAGTTTTCCACATGATCAATGAATCCAATAGGCAGTATAATTGTGCACATTGCAAAGTTTGGGATAGATGAGGTGATAGATTTAATCACAATGAGTCTTCCCTCATATGAGAGGGTATCTGCTATACCAGTCCGCCTTCTGTCAATCCTCTCAATAATGCCAATAAAATCATCAATTCTTGGTTTGGTGGTGCCCATAGGTAGTCCAAGATATGTGAATGTAAGGTTTTAAGTCTTGCACCCAATGAGATCAACAAGTTGATTGCAGCTGTCATTACATATATTAATGGGAGTAATGGATGTTTTGTTATAATTCACCCTGAGGCTGGTAGATGCAAAGAATTTGTCTAGAATATCCTTGATGGCCAGAAGCTGTGTGTTGTCAACAAGCATAACAATTAATGTGTCATCAACATATTGTATGATGGGATAGTCCTTGTCAAAAAAATTATCCAAGGGATCATGTATGATACCAGATGACCAGGCCTTGTTAATTGCATATTGCAGAAGCTCAGATGCAACAACAAATAATAATGGTGATACCGGGTCACCTTGCCTAACTCCTCTTTTACATTGAATATTTTTGCCAGGTACACCATTGAGGAGAATAGATGTGGTTGCAGAGTATAAGATTTTATTTATCCAGTCAATCCACTTACCACCAAATCACATGTGCTTGAGAATAGATTGGATGACATTATATTCAACTTTATCAAATGCCTTCTCAAAATCTATTTTGAAAATGATTATATCCCTTTTTTATTTATGACATAGGTGGATATATTCAAATGCCAATGCAAGGCAGTCATGGAGGGTCCTATTCTTGATGAAGCCATGTTGATTTTTGTGAATAATTGGGATGATAATCTCCTGTAATCTTTTGGCCAGAATTTTGGTAAGTATTTTGAGTGAGATACTGACCAGAGAGATTGGTCTAAAATCATTAATTATCTCTGGATTGTGGCATTTAGGAATCAGGGTGATACAGGCTATGTTGATGCTCTTGATATCAAGTATGCCGGAGTGGAAGTCATTGCAGAGATTGTATAAGTCCTGTTTAATAATAGGCCAACATTTTTGAATAAATGCTCCATTGAATCCATCTGGTCTAGGGGATTTGTCATTTGACATGGAGCTAATAATATTATCAATTTATTTTGTGCCAAAAGGAACTTCAAGTGCAGAGAAATCAATAGCCTGATTGGGTTGGATTAGATTCTATAAATTGAAAATCATAGGGCAATTGTCAGTCATGCCAACCCTATTTTTATAATTGATCCATATAGCAGAAGCCTTGTCTTCATGGTCACATACAATATTGTCATCAGTAATTCTGAGGGGAGATATATAATAACATCTAAATCTTTTAGTGGCCATAGTGTAAAAAAATCTTGTATTTTCTCCCGCATGTTTGGCCCATCTAATTTTTGCCCTACTTCTCCAATATATCCTTTTGGCTTCCAGTAATTTGGTCAAATGAATTTTGAGTTCTTTTCTGACGTTTATTTATTGAATGGAGAGTAGCGTTTGATCCTTAATACCATCTATCATAGCAAGGATATAATTGCAAGATTCAATAATGATATTAAGTTTGGATATATTTCTACTCCAGATTTTGAGTGCATGTCTAATAGATTAGAATTTAGCATTGATGTCTTGAGCAAAGTTCTTGTAATGGACTCTATTAATCCAATTAGCTTAAATGGTGTCAAGAAAGCCATCAAATTGAAGCCAGTATTCCACGAATCTGGAGATTTTCGTTTTGGGATATTAGTGTCAATCTGAATTTTAATAGGGATGTGGTCAGAACTGAGCTTTGCCAATGGGAGGACAATAGTGTTGGGAAAAAATTGAGTCCAATTTCCAGCTTTGAAGATACATTCTAATTTTTCAAGCCGAGGATTATCTTGCATATTACTCCATGTGAATGCTCTGCCTTTAATTGGGATATCCTCAAGATCTAGGTGTGCTATAATGGAATTGAATAATAGCATGTCGTTCACATCCCCTTCTCCCATGTTTCTATTCTCAGTGCTTTTAATTAGATTGAAATCTCCAAGTATCATCCAATATTGTATAAGGGCAGGGTCTATGCTGAGTATCCAATCACAGAATTCAGATATGCTATTATTATCAGAAGGGGCATAAATGTTGGCAAGTTGCCAAATATGAGCACTTATTTTGCAAGTGAATTCCACAATAACATGAAATTTATTTGATCTAATTAAATTTCCCTAACAAATATTGCCATCCCAAATAGCAATGATGCATCCAGAATTACCAATGGATGGTTGATAAGCAAATTTGTTGAATCTCTTGGGGCAGAAATTATGTAAGTAATGAAGATCAAAGTGTTCTCTTTCGGTTTCCTGGAAGCACATAATTTGGCAGCTAGATTCATAAAAAATTTCCTAATGCCATCCCATCTGATTTGGAATGAATTCCTCTTAGGTTCCAATCTAAGATGATCCAGTTTTTATCCATTAAATAACATTGATATTATATGATACATGAATATCATAAATATCCTGCTGACTGTGGCAATATAATTTGTTGCATCATATAGCCCCTTAATTGGAAAGATGGATCCATAGATGACATGATGAGAAGTATATGATGAAATATAACATAGATTCGGCATCACATACTTAGTAACATAGGAAATAAGATAATACACATAACAGAAACCACACAAGATGGATAGATAATCCATATTATAGCATGACAAATCCATAATGTTACATATACCAAAATAGATACTCCAAATATGTTCTTCGACTAATAATTCTACATAAACCAGATAAAGATGCCAAGGCAGGAGTTTGTGGCACATATTATTACATACCAGCAAATAGATTTGTTCCATGCTATCATTGGTACTGTCATAGTTGAGTGATCCATCAGATAAGTTCTTAGGATCCATCTGGCATGGTCCAGCACCAAGGGCCCTCGGGGTATCATTTAGAAGATGTGGAGGTGGTGGGACCTGGTTGTTGATCATCTGAGCTAAAAAGGTATATTTTCCCGAGCTGTCAGCTTCTTCCACAACATCTTCTAGAATCTTGCCATCTTTGTATACTCCATGGAGAATGGCCAATCTGTTTCTCCTTCTCACTTGAGATGATGTAGTTGTTCCTTTTCCTTTCTTGCAGATAGTAGCTTTGGAATTATTCTTGTGAGAATTTGTACTGGTCCCTTCATCAACATGCATGGAAACAGTCATGGAAGTAGAGCTGTCAGATACAGCTTGGTCAAGAGATTGGTTGGAGGAAATGCCATGTGCATCAGGTGGGTCGTGTGGTTCTACTTCCCCAACAATGTCCACATTGAGATCAGGGACATTCTGTGCAATATCTATCATGTGATCATCTTGGATAATATGAGCACTGGGGCTCTAGGGAGGTGTACCAATTGGTGGGACCTCAGTAGCTTGTGCAACATTGGCATTGCCAACTGCAATATTGTTGTTGTTGTCAGTAGCATTATTATTTTCACCTTCTTGCTCAGCATGCCACATGGAAAAATCATCCACAACCGTAGGAACATGGTGTGGGTTGGCACCATCAGGAGGGAGGGGGTCTTCATCTCCAGCAATCACACCAAGAATTTGTGCAGATAAAATAATTGTGGGGCATGACCAAGATCCACCACTGCCTTCATCAAATGTGTTTTGAATAACCACAATACTTAGGGGGATTCTACCAATGTCATAAACCCGGACCTTAACCAGAATTATAGCTCTGTTTGAATTATCCCTGCTCTAGATTAGTAATCCCCCATATGGTGCCATGGTGGTAATAATGGTGTCAAGATCCCAACATTCACAAGGGTAATTCTTAAGCATAATCCAACAGTTATGAGTGAATGTTGTAGCATGATGATTCTTGACTCTATTCTGTGCTATCACATGCATGATGGTTCTCCAATAAAGTAGGGACTATGATTAATGGCATGGTCTTGATCTACAGAATCATTGAAACGGACCAATGCATCGCCCATACCAGAAGGGGTGATCTCTCTAATTGAGTAGTGCCTGGCATGATCGTTGTGGTGTCTGATTAGATTGGTAGTACCTTGGAATAGTGCAGCATGCGGCTCTGGATTGAGGATGACGATGGCCTAGTCGTTGCAGGTGCCGGACAGGGAACCGCCCAATTGGGGGGGGGGGTGAAACCAACTCGCATCAGAACATGCGGCAAGAAGTCGCAGGGATAGTTCGGCATTGTCGATCCCAGTGGAGGAGGAGGTGGATTGAGCTCAAAGGACTCGAGACAAACCCCAGAGTTGGGTAAAGCAGAGTCGCCATTTTGGTCTCCTCGTCTTCCACAGGAAGACAAAGTAGGCTGGCATATTTTTTTCGATAAATCTTGATCTTTCTGTTTTTAGTTAAGCATTTCCTAGAAATATGACCATGATAATAACAGACACGACGTCGAATATGATTCGTGCATGATTCCTTTAAGTGTCCAGGAGCCAAGAAATTACAGCAGCTTGAAGAATTAGCCAACGGTGGATGAATATCTGACAGGGAAGCCTTGTTATGAGGCTCAGTGGTTTTATGGCCCTAGATATGAATGGGCTTCTTCTGAGATGCTGATGACATCGGAACCCAAATATGCTTATTAATTTGAAAACCATGTTTCCCGCGCTTGCAATGCACGTAGGAGGATCCGATCCGAGAATTCCGATCATAAGAAATGATGTTAGATCCAGATGTAATTAACATGGAAGTACCTAATGGATTAGATGATGTGTGCTGAATAGGCTTATGAACAGATCCGGACCCTAATACAATCTTGTTGGTGCCCGTGGTAGGCAAATCCAGTCCATGATTGCGAGAGTTCTTGAAATGAGCATTGGATCGCTTAGTGACTAGCATCCATTCAAAATCTTGTTCATGGAGCCAAATGAGTATTCTCTGCGCCAATGAGGACCACCAAAACCCCAGAGATGGAAATAACATTTGAATTGTTTGCATGAGTAAGATCTCAAATTGACAATATGAAAACCGACATATTGTGATGCAACCGTGAACTTGAATACGAAATCCGAGAGTTTCACAACTTTGAAGTGTTTGTAATGGGCTACAAGGCATGATGAGAGTGATAATCCAACATTAACCAGATTGAGTCGTAAGGAAGCTCTTCCAAATGAAACCACCAGATGAAAACCCCTAGGTGATGGAGACGTGATGTGTGAGGAGAAAAGTGCACAAACCTTGTCCGCCAGATCAAGTCTTGGTGAGAAGTCCAATTAATGTGAGATGGATGATGAGTATTCATAGAGATCTAGTGGTTGATCCATACTACAGATCTAGTGGGAGGAGGTGGGAAGATCGTCTGAGGGAGTCTCCATGCCGAGTTCACCTACAATCAAGACATGCAGGCTTTATCATTTATTTCGGCAAGCTATCTATATGGACCAGCTCCTCGAGGCATCAACTTGGACTTGCGCAATGTGGGAAACCTGTCTTTGCGAAAATGCACCCACACCATGTCTCCTGGCTGAAATAGCACCTCCTTCTCTTCTTGTTAACACCCGTAGCTACATGTCTTCATTTCTTCTCTATTGCTTCCTTAGTCTTCTCGTGTATCTTGCTCACAAAATCAGCACATTTTGATGCCTCCATGTTACCTCTCCGTAGAGGCCCCTGACTAGCAAGTCCAAGGCCCCTCATATGCATCCATTCATGATCCCAGGAAGATCAGTCGTGAACAACATACAAAGTTGGTACACAGATAACATTATCCATTACACGAATATTGGAGTCTTACAATAAATGGTCCATGACCAAGTCTTAACAACTGCCACGCAGGGCAGGCAAATGGCAAACACACACAGCGGAATACAACAAAACATAACGTGGTAGCACCCGAGTCACGCCTTAACCTATAGGCTGCTGACCCGGAGACAAGCCTAGTTCGCGTAGTCGTCGACGTAGTACTCCTCCTCTAAATACTCCTCCTGAGGTTGCTCCTCGTATTCTAGCCAAGTAAATAGCTAGTGACGAAACCAATATGAGTACATTTGAATGTACTCTGCAAGACATCCTTTAAGAATCTTAATAGAATGCAAGTATGCTGATATGGTGGAGTAGGTAGGCTATACATAGGGTTCACTATCCATGATGGATGAAAGATACATCATGGTTGATTTTGACATCTCTATAACTTTGTTGAAGAAGATATTTCAAAATAAAATATTATGGTTTCTCTTGTAGATATCACATATCCAAGAGGTTTTGTAAAACTTTGTTTAAAGGACATTTTTCTTTGCAAAATTTCTTGTAAAACACCTTCCAACTTTCCTTCATAAGTACCTCATAGGTACCTAGTTTTCTTCCGGTACCTCACAAGTACAAGTCTTTTTTTCAAAACATCCTTTTTGAAAACATTGATACAATACTATCTACATGGCCATTCAACTGTTCATATCCGAGGATGCGGCTATTCTGAATAGATTTACTCTGCAGAGGTGTACACAATCCAAAAGATCCAATCATCTTCCATGAATCACCCATGGACCGTTCAGAACACTATGCGAACATCAGATAAATGATCCTAACTTTGCACTATGGTCAAGCTAGTATATGACTATCCCTTCAACTGGGTTTGTTCTCCCCGGCACCATGTCACACACAGCCATGACAGGAGACCCAACTGTTACATCCAGAGGGAAAATTAATCCCACACTTTACATGTCCCGTTTCTCCCTCCCGGCGACACTTTGGTTCAGAGAATCACATTCTCTATATCATTTGGGATAGATCACACTAACACGAACAAGTTTCTAGATAGGCCTCTTGCCCATTTTGAGGTAGAGTGACAGTACGTCTTGGTTGTCCAGCGAAGACTAGGTTATGTGTCTTTTGTAAACCATTTAAAAAACATTCCTCTTTGCCTCCTCTAGTGAACAAGGCTCCACCTTTTCATCGAGGGTTTTTCCTTAAAACATTTGTTTACGAAAGCACATTTTAGGGTGTGCACTTAGGGACATCAACATTATTAAAGTTGGTGGTATTTATATTCCATATGGTGGCTAAGGGCTTGGTAACACCAAGTTTGACTATTGGCAAAGTGATAGTTACCAGTAGTATTAATAATAATATTAGCCACAACAAAAATAGTTTTGTTAACCATATTTTTGTAAAACTTCAGTAGTAAAACATGCATGATAGATAATGATAAGTGTAATAACAGCAAGAATTAGGATGGCTTGCCTTAATACTGGTTCAAATGTTGCTCTTGAAAGTAGCAAGAATATAAATGGCCTTCTTCACCAATCACTTCTTCCTTGTTTTCTATCGTTGTAAAATAAAATAATTACACACAATCTGAACCAACTAAGGTAAACAATGGTACTAAGCAATACACACAGCAAGCCATGCACAAAACAAAACATCACTCAATTTTCCTAAACTAACATTCCACATGCACACACAAAAATAACAAGATTAATAGCTAACATAACTATGGTGGAGAAATGTTATTTCTCACCAAAATGAAATGGAACCAGTGGGTGTTCCACTAGTTTTCCAAGAAATTTAAGAGGTCAGAAAGCCTCTGGTTGCAATTGTGGAAAAATAATATTCCACTAAGCAAACATCACAACACTACACATACTAGTGAAAACAATATGGTGCAATATAAATAAGCAATGCTACACATGCTTTTCTATAAAATAATATGCAACCTAACAGAGGTGATAACATCCTCAAAACAGTACCAAAATGGTACTGGAGTCGTCACATCAACATAAAGAATCTAGGTGCTAAACTTAACAACACAATGCCTACATTTCTATTTAAATAAAACTACTAGAAAACAATACTAGACTAATCCTTATTTCTATTTGTTTCCAAACATGACCAAACTTCCTAACATACTAGTACTGTAAGAAAACATCAATATAACAGAGAGTAACACATATATACATGAACAAGATTCTATAACACAAACATTTATTCAAAACTATTTGCACAAGATTTAATATTAACAGAAAAGTGTTGAATCTAGAAATGCATGCCATAAATAATCTAGAGCTCTAAAAATTACACCAGGATAGGATTACATAGATATAATCATACACAAACTCATGCAGTTGCATTCACATCAAAATCATTATTAAACACTCTACAAAAATCCTAGAAATGCCTACTTGACATTTACCAAAATGGATGGAATTTTCCATAGACAACTCTACTTGATACAAAGTCAAGTGATGCTGATAGATCCACTCAAGGGCTACTCAGAACAATTTAGTTTGATCAATTTGGATACATATTTTTAAAGTTATGCCCAAAATGGATTAGCAGATAGTCTCTGGCATTTTAAATACTACAGCAAAATTATTACAAGTTGGATGTGGTTTAGAAAATGTTTAACTACTGCCATGATTTTTGGTTTAATTTTATTTCCATTATTTCTATTTTTAACAGGCCGAAAGCAACGCATCAAGTTTCTGTTAATTTTTAAAAAGAATAAAGTTCACATGCACGGGCTGGTTTTCAAACGCGCGCGGCCCAACTAGCGTTCAAATCGGCCCAACCGCACGCGCGCGCGTTGCGCCGTGCAGCAAAGCGCCAGGTTCGAACGGAGCCGTGGATCTCACGATCTACGGTCCTCCTTCATCGCCTTCCTCTCTCTCTCTCTTCCTCACCGGAAAAATGATGACGACATGGGATTGCTCGATTGCTCACCGTGGTACGCTGCGGGCAGTGGCGAGGTGTCATGGAGGTTGCGTGGGCTTGATCCAGTGGAGGGGTGCAGGTGGCACCAGTCGCGACGGGTCTAAATGGCCGTGCGAAGAAACACGCCTGCAGCGACTCCGGCGATGGTGGCGCTCGTCCTGCAAGCAAATGGCCATGGGCAAGTGTCAGGGCGTGTCCACGGTGTACGGTGAGTGCAATGGTGGTGAAAGGAAGGGTTGGTGATGCTCGGGGTGAGATCCACCTTTGTGTGCTGTCCACGGTGGCCGGCGGTGAGAAAAACGTTCGTGGCACACACAGAGAGCCCACAGTTTTTGTGGATCGTGTCGGGGTGGTGGAGGTGGTGAGTGGAGCGGTGTGGCGAGAGGGCTGCGCATCCGTGGCTTTATAGCCACGGTGCCGTGGTCGGTGTCGTGCGGGTGCACTCGGGCATGGCCGCGGTGAGCACGGGGGCGTGCTCCCGGGCGCTCTCGACGTGCCAACGGCTGGCTACCATATCTAGGAGGTAGAGGGGGCCCTGGGGTGGTGCAACGGCGTCGAGGCGAGGTGATAAACGACACGGCATGACCATAGTGCTTCCGCATTGTGTGCCCGCGGCTGCTCCCTCCCCTTTCTCTCTTCTCTGTCCCCTCTCTGTTCCCTCTCCTTTTCCTCCCTCTCTGGTCAACCCCAAACGAAACCAAAGGCATCCAATGAGAGTAGATACATAGGGTAATAAGTTTGGAAAAGTGGCACTGCTCAATTTGCACATAAAAAACCAAAATCATCCACTCAAATCTCTGTCAAAAACAAATTCAGAAAATTCAGTTATAATGACTTAGTCATTTTTCCTAAGTGCTGAAACATACAGAATCATCAAAATGTTCCGTTGGTTTTCAAGGACCAAATGAATTACAAAATTTGTTTTCCAAGTTGAAGATTGTTAAACATGATTTGTACTTTCAGAAACATCTTTTGAAAACAAATTTGGAATAGTGGAAGGCTTTGAAAACAGAGTGGAAAAAGGGCTAGTTTCTGTTTTTCTCTATTTTCTAAAATCTCTGTTTTTCTGTCTTATTTTTATTCCACAAAAACAAGCATGCAATTGATTGTTTTATTATTCCAAAAATCAAACCAAGCTTATAGATTTGGAGTCCATATATCATAGAATACTTTCATGCCAAGAAAACATAAAATCTGATTCTTTAACATATTGAAAACAAGTGCTAGATATTGATACTTGTCTAGTTTTTCAGAAGTAATTCTTAATAGAAACATCAAAGGAAACCATCCAAATTTTCTATTGCCATTTTGTTTTCTTGTTTCTAAAAAAGGCAAATAATATTGTTAGGTTGAAATCAACCTTGATACAATACTTGGGATAAAAATTATTCAAATCAACATATGGAAAACATCACAGAAACAATAAGAATCATGAGGAAAAATTGATATTTGTTTCTAAACAAAAGCTTTCTTTCATTGCATAGATACCCATGGTCTCATACATAATGTTGGTTTACACAAATGCATTACAAAAGTTTTTGTTGACTCTAAAATTGGCCTTCCTTGGCTACATTACATGAGCTCCAAAAACTGGGGTGTGACACTCTTGGATTGGAAGTGGCAGCAAATTAAGTGGTGTGATGGTTTTAAAACCATACACCACCTCAAATGGGCACAATTGAGTAGTAGGATGCACCGCTCTATTATAAGCAAACTCAACATGTGGCAAACAATCTTCCCACTCTCACATATTTTTCTCTATCATGGATCTCGATAAGGTGGATAATGTGCGATTTACTAACTCCGTTTGTCCATCAGTTTGGGGGTCACAAGTAGTACTAAAAAACAGCTTTGTCCACAGCTTCCCCCATAGTGTCTCCCAAAAGTAGCTCATAAACTTCACTTCACGGTCAGAAACAATAGTTCTTGGTACTCCATGTAATCTCGTTATGTCCCTGAAAAACATATTAGCAATATGCGACACATCGTCGCTCTTGTGGAATGCAATAAAGTGTGAAATTTAAGAGAATCTATCCACTACCACAAATATAGAATCATGTCCTCTTCTTGTTCTTGGTAATCCTAGCACAAAATCTATACTAACGTCCTCCCATGGAGTAGTAGGTCCACGAAGAGGAGTATACAAACCATGAGGCTTTAATTTTGATTTAGCCTTGTTGCAAGTGATGCAACGCCTCACAAACCTATCCACATCTCTCCTCATGCGTGACCAGTAGAAGTGATCATCCAACATGAGTAATGTCTTCCCACGCCCAAAGTGTCCCATTAGACCACCACTATGTGATTCCTGCAATAATAATAAACACACGGTCGACTCGGGTACACACAATTTTTTAGCTCTAAATAAATATCCATCATGCATATGGAATTAATCCCATGCTTTCACATCCGAACACTTAGCATATGGAACCAAAAAATCATGATCTTGAGCATACAAATCATGCAAACTCTCCAAACCATGAACTTGCACATCTAGTTGTTAATAACATGCTTTTCCTAGATAGAGCATCAACAACTACATTATCTTGGCCTTTCTTGTAATTAATAATCTATGGGAAAGATTCAATGAATTCAACTCACTTAGCATGACATTTATTAAGACTAGATTGGCTCTTCAAAAATTTCAATGCCTCGTTATCAGAATGTATGATAAATTCTTTTGGCCACAAATAATGTTTCCAAACCTCAAAAACTCTAACAAGCTCATACAATTCTTTATCATAAACAGAATAGTTCAATTGGGCACCATATAATTTCTTAGAAAAATAAGCAACGAGTTTGTTTTATTGCATAAGCACTCCACCAATTCCAATACCACTAGCATCACACTCAATTTTGAATTGTTTATTGAAATCAGGGAAGTATCAACAATGGGGCAGAAATCAAACGTTTCTTAATCTCATCAAAAGCAATGTCTTGTGTAACACCCCATTCGAAATCAACACCCTTTTTAGTCGGATCATTTAAAGGTGTTGCAAGAGTACCAAAATCTTTCACAAATCTCCTATAGAAACGAGCCAATCCATTAAAGCTTCTTAATTGACTAACATCCATGGGAATCGGCCAATTTTTAATAGTTTCAATTTTATATTCATCTACTTTAATTCCATTCTTAGAAACAACATATCCCAGAAATATGACCTTATTTTTGCAAAATGTGGACTTAGCAAGATTACCGTAAAGCATATTTTCACATAGCACACTGATACTTCATAAACGTATCTATAATTTCTGATGTTCCATGTTGTTTTCATGCCATATGCTACATGTTTTCCTTACACTTTATGTCGATTTTATCGATTTCCCGGACTAACCTATTGACAAGATGCCATAGAGCCAGTTCCCTGTTTTCTGTTGTTTTTAGTTTCAGAAAAGTTGTTATGGAAATATTATCGGAATTGGAAAATTCAAAGCCCTGAAGTCTTAGAATTGCTGAAGGTTCCACGGAGTCCTGAAGAGTCCCGGAGGGGGACCACACCATAGGGCGGTGCACCCCTCCCTCGGTCGCGCCTAAGGGTTGTGTGGGCCCCTCGGGCATCCACCTCCATCGCCCTTTCGCCTATTTATTCCCCAGATACATAGGCGGACCCAGCGTAGGGGCAAGTAGGGGCGGTCGCCCCGGGTCTCACCGCGCGGAAAAAAATACTCCCTCCGTCTCAAATTAATTGTCACCAAGTTTGACAAAAAATGGATGTATCTAACACTAAATTATGTCTAGACACGTCCACTTTTGTCAAAATTTGCGACACTTAATTTGAGACGGAGGGAGTAATTTGGGTCCATCGAGTACTCGTTCGGTCGTTCCAGGCTTCCCGATAGAAGGCCAAAAAGAATCCCCAACCCTGCTCTGCTCCCGAGTCTAGACCTAGCGCAGGCCGCGTCCGCCGCCGCCGGACGCCCCACACCCAGGAGCTGGCCGCGCCCATGTGACGCCCCGAGATCGGGCACTATGCAGATTTCAGCATTTCCGCCAAAATCCACATAATAACCGATTTCAGGTTGCCACTTGTGATAACATTACAACAGTTCACGAATAATCCACAACAACAATAGAGGAGGTATATACAAGACGACTCAAACGAGTCAAGGATACAACTGATACAATACAAAGATCCAAATGACAGCGGAAGAAACAGCATAGCGTCCGACTACGGACAAGATACAAATTGGACTAAGAGTCCTGAAGATAACCGATGGCGTCCAATCCCTGCCCAGGCCAAGCCGGAGGGATTCCCAAGCTAACGTCGTCAGACTTCAAACCTGTTGACTGCAATGTGGAATATGTAGCCACGAAATGGATTCGTGGGTCAGTACGGTTAAGTACTGTCAAGTGGATAAATCATACTCATAAGATACCAGCGTAACCAATCATCACAAGATACAAATACTTTGGGTACAACGGAAAGGAAGGGATTGTTGCAAAGAAGCGGCAGCGGGCTGCAATAACTAACTACAGAGACGCGCTACAATATCCGGCTAAAAGAAAGGGATAAGGTGGCGCGACAAAACCAACTATAACTACTCACCAAACAATACCCATCCAGTGTTACCCCCTACTAAGGAAGCAACCCAAGGAAACTCACACGGTTGATTAAGGTGACATTCATTTTTATGGTGGAGGTAATCTATATTACTAGTCAAGTTATCATCCTTAAGTGTAATTTGTCTGAGTACTTGTTAGCCAGCACTTTCACCAAGTCATCCATAACCGCGGACAACACGGCTTCTCGAGAAGATTTAACCCTGCAGGGATGCACCAATTTGTCCGTACACGTAAGAATGACCCGCCAGATGGAAAGGCCCTTCCACCAAGCGAGGCACTCAACACGACCCAACTCTTCTTCGCATCAAGCCCAAAGAACCCCGTGCAATTGAGCGCACGACTAATCAAGCCCCACGAAGAAAAGGGGACCCTCATAGCACTCTAAGAATGTGTCTCCCTAAATGCCGACTACAAAAGTTCCACCCTGGCACCAAGGGTTCGCACCTGCATATGCATGCGGCAAATGACCCGAACTAAATGAGGCGATTTGGACGAGATGCGAATCGAATCAAAGTTGCGGGGGGCGCCCATACTCACTTCCCACATGCGGTTAGCACGCTCATCATGGATCGGAGGACAATACCCTTTTCCTAATTAAGTTCGACACTAGCAAGCCTCAAAACCACGCCGGGCCTCCTGCCGGTGCCTTATCATCAACTTATTATTACCCAAAACATTAACATGTTGTTGATTAAATTGAAACCCAACTATCAAACTAAACAGGTGATAAGACGGACAACAAGACTTGAGCGCAAACAACACTAAGCATGCAACTACGACACGAGGGCCAACAAGGTAAACAAGCAACAGTTAATAGGAAGTGGAAGGAAAGGCTATATCATGGCTGCAAAGGTAAACATATGATAGGATCGAGACACAAGCATCGAAAATACTAGGCTAGCATAAAGACAACAGAAAGAATCGGTAACAAGTGATGAAAGGCAGCCATAAGTAGCAAGTGAGTATACTTGCGTGGAATCCAGCAAGTAGAGGTAGCAGAAATTGTCGTTGCTCACATCATCTTAGCGTCCTATCCGCGAAGAAGCAACGAACTAGAACAAACACCGGATGCAACAATTACTTCTACGGAAAAAGATCCAGCATGATCCTATTTTATATGCATGGCAATTAATTGGTGCATCAAAGTAAACCAGTTGACATGGTAAACATATTTAAATGGGCCCATATGCAATTTGGATTGCATATGGAAAAGCCCATGAATTAATGTTGAATTAAATGATCTACAAATAACCATCATGTGAAAGTTGATTAGAATGATGCATGGATGATCAAAACAATAATAAAACAACAATAGCTTCAGTTTGATATGTTGTTTACCAAGTTTGGAATTTTATTTATTAAGTTATGAACTTTGGCATTTTAAATGATTTAAACAAACATTTGTTGTTTTCACCAATTTTAAATGTTCAAAACAGATAACAAAATTTATATTTGGAAAGAACACAAAATTTCTGATGGAATACATATTTCATTTGTTGAATTTGGATTTTAGATGAGCAAGTTACTAAATTGACAATTTTAAATGCATTAATTAAGAAATAGTTGTTTTCAGCAATTTAATTTATTCAAAACAGAAAACAAAGTTTATATTTGGAAATCTTGTTCAATTTTGCATGGAAACCATATTTTACATGTTGGAATTGGATTTGAATTGCCCAAGTTATGAATTTTGTAATTTAAAAGGTGTAATTAAAGCATTGAATTATTGCACCACTTTTAATTGGGGAAAACAGTAAACAAATTGTATTTAAAAGGTTGAAAACATGTAGCAAATGTTTCACTGAACATTTTGAGCTATTAAACATAATTTTTGGATCATTATTGAATTTAATATGCATTTTTCCATAAGCATTTTTATTCTGCCCCTTTTAGTAAACAGAAGGAAACATGTTCAAATTTAATTCAATTGTGACCAAATAAAATACCACTGTGTAGAGTTTGTTAAGACAAAATTTTAGAGCCCAAGTTTGCTCAATTTGGTTGAACAGAACTCAAGTTATGAATTCCCAGAGTTTCAAATTTTAATAGCCATTTCTGTATTTAATTATTTAGTGCAAAATTTATTACAGAAACATGTTGCAACTTTGTTACTAACAGAAAGAGCACAAGATTCTGAATCCATAGCAATTTGAATCATTGAAATTGGAGCATTTTTCAATTTGTTATGGATTTTACAATTAAAGACTCAGTTCTGTTTTTCTTGATTTCGGGAAATAAAAGAAAAAGGCCGAAAAAAAGAGGTGGCTTTGCGCCTCGGGGGGATTCGAACTCGGGGCTCCAGGGCGTGCGGACGGGGTGCGCAGCCACTGGGCTGGCTGCTCGGTTGGTGTTTAGTTACGGGTCTGAGCCAAATAGAGGTGACAAAACGCGGAGATTCCCTGCGAAACTGAAACGAACTGCACGGGATCGGTGACAGAACGCTGCCGGCGGCGATCCTGTGCGGTGGCGCTCTATGGCGGCCTTCACAGAGTAGGGGATGGGAGGAGGAAAGGGGTCCTGGAGGACGGACGGCTCACCTTGGCGCGCTCGGCGGGGGGCACGGCTCGCGGAAGAAGTCGGGGACGGGACGCAGAGATCGACGTCGGCTGGCTTCCGGCCGACGGCAAAACCTCGGCGGCGAGGTCGATGCAGCCGCCCTCCGGCCTCGGTGCCTTCAAGGAAAACGGAGAGGGAAGCAGGGGGTTTCCATTCCCGGAAACGGCGTGGGCTGGGGATGGCTGCAATGGCGGCGCCATGGCTACCAAAACTCGGCCACGGGCTATTTTTCAGGTTCAGAAAAATTACAGAGAGTTGAGGGAGCAGAGGAGGAAGAAAGAGGGTGGCGACCGGGAGGAAGAGGAGAGGGAAGAGGCTAGGGTTAGGGCTCTCGCGGGGTAGATAAGAGAGGGGAAAAGGGGAGCAGGTGAGGAGGGGATCGGTGGCGGTTGAGCTGGTGAAAACGACAGGCAGACCTCCTCGTGCATGTCCGTACGAGGAAGAAGGGTAGGTGGGCTCTCGAGGGGGAGATGGGTGGGCTCGATGGTGGGCTAGAAGGGAGAGAGGAGATGGGCTGGTTTGGGTGGGCTGCTCTCTCTCTCTCACTCAAATTTTATTTTGGTTTGTTTTATTTATTTTCTTCAGAAACTGTTTTGGAAATTTTTACAATATATCTTTGCATCAAACAAACTTTAGAAGGTTAAGAGATGATGAAGTTTAAACAGTTTTTCAAATTTCAAATGCTTGAGCATGCATGAGGATGTCATGATGATGCACAAAAAAATAAAAAGAAACAACAAGCAAGACTAAATAGGGAAAACCCCCGGGTGTTACAGCCCACCGCCCTCTCCTCCCCGCCCCGGCGCCCCTGCTGGTTTATCTCTGCGGTTCCGCCTGGTGCGCCGCCCTGCGCCTCTCCTCCCTGTCCGTTGCCGCCCCACACCAGGAGGCAGGAGCCGGCCGCCGCCCCACGGCCTCTTCTTCCCGCCCCTGCTGGTTCATCTCTGCTCTGCGGCTCCGCTTGGTGCGCGGTGCGCCGCCCTGCGCCCTCTCCTTCCTTGTCCGGTTGTCCCTGCCGCAATTGTGCCGCTGGTGGTTCATGTCCGCGGCGTCCGCCGCCAGCTCGATGGATTTGGACGATGAACTCGATGAAGAGGCATATTGGATTGCCCTACAACTAGAGGAAGAGGAAAAGGCTGCAGCGGCGCCGACGGCTGAAGGTCCCGTGATTGATTCAGACGATGGTCTGGACGAGGAGGCTTATTTGATCGCATTGCAGCTAGAGGAAGATGAAGAGGAAGAAGCCGCAGCAGCTGAGGCAGCAGCAGCTCCGGCGTCGACAGCGGCACCAAAAGGCGCTGACACAACAACCAAACGCAAACAGGCACACATGGTCGAGGTAATTATTTTGTTTGCCACTTTGTTTCAGATTTGAGATGATTTCTTGTTGCGGACAAAAATTAAGAAGCACTAAATTTCTTTATCAAATTTGATGTTACATGAGGCTATTGCATTTAATCCGGCTGATGTGGTTGCCGACCCTGGTATCCGAAGAAAGATTGAAGAGTACTCTACCCAAGAAATTAGAGATACAATGAGGAGGGCGTATTTGTCGAAGGGTCCATGTCGTGTGATAGGTCATGATTTTCCTCGCAGAAACTTTGGCAAAGACCGGCGCCCATTTCAAGAAGCATGGTATAAATTTTTTGACTGGTTAGAGTACAGTGTCGCTAAAGATGCGACGTATTGTTTTTATTGTTTCCTTTTCAAGTCTACAAGCATTGGTAAATTTTTTGGGTATGATGTCTTCACGAAGACCGGGTTTACAAATTGGAAAAAAGGACCAGATTACTTCAACCTTCATGTAGGTAAACAAAACAGTGCTTACAACAATGTTAGAAAACATTGTGAAGATTTTAGGAATCAGAAGCAAAGTGTTTCATATGACATCACTTGTCATGTTGAAAAATCACATCTTGAATATGAAGAACGCTTGAGGGCTGTTGTAGGTGTTGCTAGATTTCTTATTCTACAAGGCTTAGCATTTCGTGGGCATGACGAGAGCGAGACTTCCAAGAACAAGGATAATTTCCGTGAGATGGTGGATTGGTTTGCCACAAGATGTAAAGATGTAGCTGATGTGATGAATCAAAATGCTCCCCGCAATCATAAGTTGACTTCTCCTAAAATACAGAAACAAATAGTGCAAGTTATTATCTCATAAACATGGAAACCTTTGAATTTGTTATTATCTTGCATTTGATACTTCGAGTGCTTGGTTTGACAAATGATTTTTCACACGCATTGCAACAAAAAGATCAAAACATAATTTGTGCCATGAATATGATTGTCTCTGTTAAAAGTGTATTACAAAAGTTTAGAGATGGTGGATGGGAGCCTCTTTTGTTGGCTGCTACTAACTTTTGTGTTGGAAGAAATATTGTAGTGCCAAGTATGGATGATAACATTTTTGCTAGAGGTTATCCAAGGAGCTCACGCAAAATGGTCACTAACTTTCATCACTACAAGGTACAAATATTCAATGAGGTGATTGATAGAAACATAGTTGAGATGAATCACCGATTTAGTGAATCTTCCACACGCTTGTTACAATGCACTGCATGTCTTGATCCTAGGGAATCATTTAGTAGATTTGATCATGAGAAGCTACTTGAGCTTGCAAATATTTACTCTGCTGATTTCTCTTCACAAAATTGCTATCTCTTGATTGATCAACTGAACTTATATGTTCTTGTGATGAGAAGTAGCCCAGATTTCTTGACTTGTGGTAGTCTCAGTGATCTTGCTCTCAGGTTGGTTAAAACTAGACAACATTTGGTTTTCCCATTGGTTTATCGCCTAATTAGACTTGCATTGATATTGCCTATGGCAACGGCATCAGTTGAGAGGGTTTTCTTGGCCATGAATATTGTAAAGACGGATCTCCGAAACCAGATTGGTGATGATTGGCTCAATGATTTGATGGTTTGCTTTGTTGAGCGGGAGATATTTGCAAACATTGGTGACAAGGAGATTATGAAAGACTTTCATGCCTTGAGGAATGGTCGAGGCCATCTACCTCGACCACCTCGTGTTCCTTTGAGTACTTCAAATTAATGGTACAATGCTCTATCTTCAAAAGCTACAATTGTGGTCACACTTGTGTTGAGATTCGGATACCTAATTTTGTTTCTTTATGGTGTAGGTTTTGCTTGGAGTTTGGGATCATATTCTCAAAGCCATTGATTGTACACGCAACAAGAGACCTTAGTAGTTGTAAGATGTTTTTCTTACAATTTTCCATGTTTTTAGTAGTTGAATATTATCCATATTGAAAACTGAAGCTTTTGAGACTGTTTATTGTGTCAAATACAATTGCATTTGTGTTTAAAAAAAAATTCCTCCATTGTTCGCCCCGGCAAACTTAAATTCTTGGGTCCGCCACTGCCTAGATATATATACCCTAAAAATATACAATTCGTCCCGAGGAACACACGAGTCCGCCGTCATCGTCAGCCCGAGATCGGGAGGATTTTGGAGCTCTCCCCGGCACCCTGCCGGGAGGGTAATTCATCACCGGAGGGTTCTACACCACTATTCCCGCCTTCGGAGTGATGCGTGAGTAGTCCATCCTTGGACTACGGGTCCATAGCAGTAGCTAGATGGTTGTACTCTCCACCTTATGCCTCATGTTTAGATCTCGTGAGCTGCCTCACATGATCGAGATCAACTATTTGTAATGCTACATGTTGTGTTTGTAGGATCCGATGATTATTGAATGTTATGTCTGTTGATTATCAATCTATCATGTTATCTTCATGTGTATGTTATTTATGATCTTGCATTCTCTCCGTTGTTAGTAGATGCTCTAGCCAAGTAGATGCTAGTGACTCCAAGAGGGAGTATTTATGATCGATAGTGGGTTCATGCCTCCTTTGCATCTGTGCTCGAGTGACAGAAACGTGACGGATGGAGGATGTGTTGTTGCCATTAGGGAGAAAACAATGATGTTTGCTTAGTTTACATTGTTTACATTACACACTTTGCTTACTGCAATTATCCGTCGCTTGCAACTTAATACCCAACGTTTGTTTGGATGATATTGGAAGGGTGGATTATTAGTCATAGATGCAGCTGGATGACGATCTATGTATTTTGTTGTAATGCCCGCATGAATCTCATAGTAATCTTTATGTCATGCATGTTCTTTATCTGTCAATTGCCCAGCTGTAATTTGTTCATCATGCATGTTAGCTATCTGTGGGGACCCCAGACTAGCAGTCCGAGACCTCCAGTATGCATACATTCACGATCCCATGATCAGTTAGTCGTGAACAACATACTCGAGTTGGCATTGCAGATTACACCATCCACTACACGAATACACGGCTTACACAACTGGTCACATGACTCAGTTGAAAATAACTGCCACACAGGGCAGGAACACACACACTAAAAAAAACAGCGGAAGACTACAAAACACACTCGTGGAAAACCCAAGTCACGCCTTGACTACCTACAGGCTACTGACTCGGAGACGTTCCTAGTTCGCATAGCCGTCAGCGACTCCATCTTCTTCAGGTTCTCCGGGTTTCTGCTCAAAGTCTGGCTAAGACAATAGCCAGGGACGAAACCATACATGAGTACGTTTGAATGTACTCCTGCAAGTCACCCTAAATGAAAGCTAAACATGCAAGTATGCATATATAAAGGTGGTAGGAAGGCTTTAATTAGGGCTCAACTAGCCATGATGAATTTAAGACTCATCATAGTTGCACAAGTTTTATTCTCCTTTGTTGAAGAAGATACTTCAGAAGATATTTCATTTCCCTAGTAGATAAAGCATGTCCACAAGGTTTTGATAAAACATTCTAGATAAAGAAAACATTTCTCTTTGCAAAACTTCTTGGAAAAACACATCTTTAAGATCATCATTTATCCGGTACCTCAAAGGTACAATCATTCCCTTTCAACGTACCTCCCAGGTACAAGTTCCAAAACACTTTTCCAGCTTTTTGAAAACATTGACACAATGCTAGCTACATGGCCATTCAACTGTCCATATCCGAGGACGCGGCTATTCTGAATAGTTTTACTCTGCAGAGGTGTACACAATCAACAAGATCCAGTACATCCGCCGTGAACAACCACGGACTGTCCGAGACAGTATGCAAACATCGGATAACTTGTCCTAACCATCCACTATGTCAGTGCTAGTAAATGACTACCTCTTCAACTGGGTTTGTTCTCCCCGGCACCGAGTGAGTCAGGCGTATCGATCCGGTTTCCCCTGACAACACACCGCCATGGCAGGAGACCCAACTGTTGCAACCGGTGGCGAACTTAATCCCCACACTCTGAATGTCCCATCCTTCCTCCTGGCGACAATTCGGTTCGGGGGACTCTAACCCCTATAGCACATTGAGGTAGACACGGACTAACACCAACAAGAAATTAGCTAGACCCCGTTCCCATATTGAGGTAATGTGGCAGTACGGCTTGGTTGTCTGGCGAAGACTAGGTTATGTGTCATTTTGGAAAACAAGTCGAAAACATTTCCTTCTTCACCAACCTCCCTCGGACAAGGTCCCACCTTTCCTCGGGGTGTTTCCAATCTTTTGCTTTCCAAAAACAACAAGTTAAAATGTCCACTAGGGGAATCAAATTGATTAAGTGATGATATTAAAATATCTAAAGGGCTTGGTAACACCAAGATTATATAGTGGATATAGCATCTTAGATACATAAAATAAATAGTGGTATAGTCCACTTAAAAGAATAGTTTTTGAATCAAACTTTTGTAAAACTTCAGAAGTAAAACATGCATGATATATAATGATAAGTAAAACAACAGCAAGCATTTAGAATGGCTTGCCTTGGCTCTGGTCTTGGTCTTGCTCATAAACAAGAGTTGCAATAAAAACCTCTCCGGGAAATAATACCGTCTTCGTTATCTAACGTCGTAAACACTAAAAGGAAAACACCCAATCAGAACCAAACAAAGGCAAGCACTTAATAAAATGTAAACATACAACAAGCATTTCATCAAACAAGTACACTCACAAACAAAATTACTAGGGTGCACACCAACAAGCAAAATATGCATAGACAACACACATGAATAACACTAGAACAGGTGCTATGGATCCTCAACCAAAATGGCATGAGTTCAGTGGGTGTTCCACTCTCATATCATGCTCAAATAAGGTTAAATGACTCTCTGGTTATTCATGAGGATGAGAAAAATAACAACAAAACAACCTAGGAACACATACACATGCATAGGAATATATTATCAAGCAATACTACAAGCCCATAGTAACTAATGCTTTTCTAATCATGGATAATTAATAAAACCAGTACCTAAGCAACCTAATAACAGAGACAAATCAATAACAAACATACCATGGCATCACTCAATGCATGAGAATAATCATGGAGCAAAACAACTATTAAAACTAGACATGAAAAAGGGCTATTTAGACAAGCAGACCTGCATAACCATAAGAGATTATTAAACATGATTTATTCTAACATGATGGATCTGTAAGATGACATCCACATAACAGAGAAAAAACACCTAGACATGCTAGTAATATCAAAATAACAACCTAAACAATTTATCAAAAACTAAGCATGCAAATAACTACTATGGCAGAAATCACCTAAAACTAGCATGGCATGCCAAAATTATCTAGAGCTCACTCAAGCATGCAAGCAAGTAGAATATGGTAGAATAACAGTAGCTATGCTATGGAAAACAATACTAAATCATTTATTTAATTCATCAAACCAATATGAAGAATAACATAATTTTAACCTATTTTTACTAGGGAAAACACCCTAAGAGAATAAAACTATAACAACCATGGCTTTTCACACACATTTTCCTAACATGATAATGAACCCCTCAAAACACAAATAAAACATGTATTTATACCCTACACATGCTAGGAATCAATTTTATAACAAAATAATATAACACACAATTTAAATAAGGGCATAGCAATAAAATGCAGAAAAGAGCTAAACACTAAATATTGCACCAATCCTATTCTGTAACTCCTAACATCATGAAAATCTAGTATGAGGTTCTCCTAGTCACTAACAAACCAACACAATTGGATTCACATCAAAATTCATCACCAATAAAATTAAACAATTCACAGAAGTGCTCTCTGGCCTAAAAACTAACATGCATGCCATTTCCACATAACAACTCAAGTCAACACAAGGTTAAGTTCCTCAGATAGATATTAACAAGAGCTACTCAGAACAGTTGAGTTTGCAAGATTTGGATACTTAAAACTCAAGTTAATAAAGAAATGGTGTTCAAGAGTGTCTCTGCCATTTATTTTATTTCTCCTAATATATTGCACAAAATGCAGATCCACAAGTTGGAGGTGGTTAAGATTTTGTAGATTTACTACTGTGATTTTTGGTTTGGCAAGATGTGCTTATTAACATTTTTATTTGGATTTAAACCAAACACCCAGAAACAGGCATGCAGGAAAAAGAAAAACAACCTTCAGAAAAACACACGGGCCAGATCTGAGGAGGTTGGGCCGCACGGAGGCAGGCTGGCCCGGTGGCGAGCGCGCGCGCTGCGAAACGGTAAGTCACCGTCTGTGCGATGATCAACGGCCGCGATTAAACCTCCCAAGGTTCAAACGCATTCGTCAGATGTCGATCTGGCGGTCGAGATCCACCCGTGGCGCTTCGCGCCGGCGGCGACCAAGTCCTGGCGGCGGAAACAGGGGCAGAGGTGGAGCAGTCGCCGGAGACTCGCCTTAGGTGGCTACGGGCCATCCCTGGAAACGTGGCTAGCACCAGAAGGACCAGGGCGACGCCGTGAAGCAGATGCCCCTAGTGGCGCACTCGAGGGGAGCCTCTGCGCCAGAGCTCCACGACTCCAGCGGCGACCGAGCGGCGTCGGAGATGGTGCCGTCTCTGCGATGAACAAGGAACAAAATTAAGGAGGGGGAAATGCGATTGGGGCCTAACCAAATGCAAAGAAAGAAAGGAGAGAGGCGGAGGTCCTCTACATCGATCTAGAGACGAGCTCGGTGAGCTGCGGCCATGGCGGCTACGGACAAGCTCACCCCGTGCACAAAGAGGCGTACGGAGCTCAATGGGGAGGCTAGGGGAGGTGATACGGTCCTCCAGGAGCTGGTAGAGGAAGAGATGGGGGTTCGAGGTGTGAGGATGTGAGAGGGGGCGAGGGGCGCCCGCAGGTGTTTGACAGGGCCTTGAGGGAGAAGGAGAGCGCGTGGAGAGGGATGTGAGGCACGGGTGTGTTCCTGGGAGGCTCACGGAGATGATGGACAAGGACACGGGCTCGGGCATGCATCCCCAGTGTCGGAACATGAGGGACGTGGCAAATGCGTCCTGGGCGCCATTGCCAGCTCGCGGTGAAGGGGAAAGAAGACAAGCAGAGGGGGATGGTCCTTTCCAGAGGGCTCACGGGTGTGAGTGGAGGCTTCAGGAGCAATGCTTATACCCTGGATGGACTGGGGTGGTGAATAAAGGAAAATGAGGTGATCACCATCCTTGTCCACTTGTGGTTGGATGAGCTAGAGAGAGAGAGAAGTAGCTATGGGTGGATAGACCATGTCTAGGAGAGTGAGAGAGGTGTTTTCTACTCCTCAGAACAAAAGAGAGGTAGAGGGAGTTCAAGAATTGATCAACACATGGATGAACTCATCAATGTCCAAAAAGACCAGGAGTTGTTTTTAATGGTTTTCACCAATAATTTGAATAGAACCTATGTGAGAAATTGTGTCCAATGGATAGAGAATCAAAAATGGAGTCTAGGGGTGGTGGCCTCAAGAATTTTTGAAAATATTTCTTTCACAAAATTTTGGAATTTCAAAAATGGCAGAAACTGTTTTTAAATGTTTTCTCCAAAAAAATTCAGAACAACTAGCAAATGTTTTTGTATAAGTAAATCCCACATGACCATAGGCATGTTGGGTAATTTTTCCAAGATTTTAGGAAATACTTTTCTTAACAAAATATTTTAAAGTTCATTTCTGGCCTTTTGGAAAATGGAAAATAATAAATAGTAAAATGCTTTTAAAACCAATATTTTTGAGTTGTGATGATATAGTACATAGTATATGTCTCAAAAGTGATTTTTAATAAGCAACTCTTTTGAAAATATTTGAGACACCAAGTGGAAAGATGGTGAAAACAGGAGTTTATTTAATAGGATAAAAACCATGAGAGAAGAATAATTAAATGGCCTTTGGGAAATAAATAGACCACATGGAGGTGATTTATAGGTCATGAAGATGACAAGGGTAGGTTCATTGGGCCTGAAAACAATAAGGAGTGATTTGGAGTAACATGGACAAAGTGCTTCATAAAAAGGTGATATGATCATTATTTTTGGGGATGCCTTCAATAGGACTTTGATAGATGATACCAAAGGGTTTCCATATCCAAGATAACACCATGGATAGATGGAATAGATGTTAAACATGGTATACATGATGGTACATTGATGAATAGAGCAACATTTGACATAAAGGCATGTCTCCAAGGTTGGAAGTTTTTAAGAAAACATAGAATGAGATGGACATAAGATGGAATATGATATAGATGCTTGATCTTGATATTAATAGGTTTCTAATATATTTAAAACATCACACACTTATCAACAAACAGAAATAAATACTTGAAAGCAAACACAAGACAACACCACACAACAAGCAGATAAAATAACAAGACACACAGGATCACTCAAACAACTGAGTTCTTCAAATTAATTTCTAGGTGTTTCTCTCAAGTGTTAAATAGGGGTAGTGATCAAGGCATACCATGACAAGAGGATTTTGTCAAGAGGTTCATCTCAGAAGTTTTTGTTTCCAAAAGAATATATTTGAGGTTAAACACAGGGGTAACATGATCCCCTTTTATTGTTTTTGCAAAAGAAGGAAGTGAGAGGGAGTTTTTGAAATACTTGCAAAAACATCTTGGTTGGAAACAGGTTGGAGATGATTAGCTCCAAAATACTTTTTATATAGTTTTGGAAAATATTCTTTTGTTTTCTCAAAACTTGGCCTTTGGGTTTCTTCTAAAATCAAAACATTTTCAAAAAGGTTTTTGCCAAAAGAGTGTGATGGATGAAGATGATAAGCATTCTTGTCATGACTTGATCACAAGGTTTGTGTTTGAAGCAAGTTATGATCAAAGGTTGTAATGTTAGTTGTTAACAAACTCAAACAAATGCACAATCAACTAGCCAATAGAAAAGAAACACAAGCACTAGTCAAACATATTAAAAAGTTTTTGTTGGCCCTGATTTTTGGGTTATTGAAAACAAGTTTTTCATGTCTCCCAAAAATTGGGCTGTTACAGCTCTTCCCCCCTTAAAATGAATCTCGTCCCCGAGATTCGTAAGGGAAAACAAGGAAGAGGGTTTTCTTAATACAAAAAACAGAACTCTTTTAACTAAATTTTTAACAAAACCAAAATTTTGCTTCAACCCTGAAGATAAGACTGGGTACTCACAATAAGGGGTCACAGAGACCTAGTTGTGTAGGGTAGAGGCTACAAACAACTAGTGATCTTGTCAAGATTTTTCTCACGATTAGAAAGAGGGTTAGAAGCTTAGTACACCCGGAGTTCTCTGGAGTCATACACTGACGTGTGGGACCAGGCTCACCTGGCAGTCGATGCACTTCTCCCTTCCTCTTCTTCTTCTTGCCTGGCCTTCTCTCCTGGTGCACACACCCTTGGCATCAGGGCGTCCCGCCCACTTTGAGCTCAGGGTGGGCTGACACCTCGCCATGAGACTGTTGTGAGTGAGACATGTCGACTCTTCGACCACTTGGTGGAGGGGCGCGCTGGGAATTTCGCGCCATTTGCGAGTACTGCAGCTGGATTCTTCGGCTTTTCCCGCGTAGTGCTTGATGAAGGAGAGGACTTTGCTCTAGCTGCTATAAAAAGGTAGCCGAGGTTCTCTAAATCGCACCACACGATGAGCTTCATTTCCCAGTTAATCAATGACTTCTTCAGGGAGTATGTCTCCCTGCTGGAGCGAGCAAATTTCTTGGAGCACGTGCTTACCGTGCTACTCTTCAGTGTTTGCCTGGTGGGATCAGTCACGGTGATCCTGTTAGCCATGATCTTTGCAGCCTGGGACATCCATGACTGGTGGTCTGGCGCCAGGAGTGATACCGCGATGGAAGAAGGACGAGCAGTGGCGCCAGTGGCTGCGGTTGTGGAGGTCCAAGCTGGCGGCACAAGGCCAGGAAGACTAGAGGGGCTTCGCCGTCGCCTGACTCGGTGTTCAGCGTCAGGTGAGACTAGCTCACCGTCAGCCCAGGTTCCAGCCAGCAAGGGCTAGGCAAATGTTAGTGTCTACACCAGAGTGGGTGTAGTGTTCTGCGTTGGGAAACAGACTTGTATCTTACTTTCTGAAACTTTCATTAGTCTCGTGCAATGTTGTCCCTCGAGTCATGTATCCCTTTGAAGTTCCAGAGAAAATTGTAGCTCTGAAATGATTCTTCTTCTGCTTCTGGGTGTTGTGGAAAAACAGAGGGATATGGGTGCACTAACTTGTTAACATGTTGAAACACTGGTGCCAAAAAGGTAAAAAGGAAAGTTTTTCATGCTGATAAACAAAGTTGTGAAAAACTACTCAATCATAACAAAGCAAGACAATCCAACAAACACAATTCATTTAACAAACAGCACACAGTCAAAGGCAAACCAGGTATTTTAAGCACAAGCAAACGTCTAGAATCGATGAAGAACGGGTAGCAAAAACAACTGAGTGAAACCTATCGATTCCTATGGGGCTGGGTCGACAAAAAGGATTGTTGAAGCCTTCTCTTTATCTCATCTTGATGTTGAGGTCTTCTGAAGGAAGCTTCTTTTTCTTCGGGTTGCCAACTAATAAGGTCTCCTCTGGACATCACCAAGTATGTAATTTGTTTTGTAGAAAGATAACAGAAGAAACTTTTTGATATACTTTTAAATGAAAACAATTTTTTTTAACCTCATGTTTATTTATTTACAAAACATTTTGAGCCATGAAACAAAGGACAAAAAGGTATGTTTACTATTTTCTCTGTTTTTCTTTAAAACTTCAGTTTTACAAACAAGGCAATATTATTTTCGAAAATATGAGAAAAATGGAAAACATGCTTAGGGTTCCTTAGATAAAACATTTTAGGCAGTAATGTAGTTTTTACCAAAATAGTTTTGTTTCATATCTGACGTCCATGCTAAACTAAGGTCTCCTAAAGTCAGGATGGCTCTGATACCAACTCTGTGGGGACCCCAGACTAGCAGTCCGAGACTTCCAGTATGCATACATTCACGATCCCATGATCAGTTAGTCGTGAACAACATACTCGAGTTGGCATTGCAGATTACAACATCCACTACACGAATACACGGCTTACACAACTGGTCACATGACTCAGTTGAAAACAACTGCCACGCAGGGCAGGAACACACACACTAAAAAAACAGCGGAAGACTACAAAACACACTCGTGGAAAACCCAAGTCACGCCTTGACTACCTACAGGCTACTGACTCGGAGACGTTCCTAGTTCGCATAGCCGTCAGCGACTCCATCTTCTTCAGGTTCTCCGGGTTTCTGCTCAAAGTCTGGCTAAGACAATAGCCAGGGACGAAACCATACATGAGTACGTTTGAATGTACTCCTGCAAGTCACCCTAAATGAAAGCTAAACATGCAAGTATGCAGATATAAAGGTGGTAGGAAGGCTTTAATTAGGGCTCAACTAGCCATGATGAATTTAAGACTCATCATAGTTGCACAAGTTTTATTCTCCTTTGTTGAAGAAGATACTTCAGAAGATATTTCATTTCCCTGGTAGATAAAGCATGTCCACAAGGTTTTGATAAAACATTCTAGATAAAGAAAACATTTCTCTTTGCAAAACTTCTTGGAAAAACACATCTTTAAGATCATCATTTATCCGGTACCTCAAAGGTACAATCATTCCCTTTCAACGTACCTCCCAGGTACAAGTTCCAAAACACTTTTCCAGCTTTTTGAAAACATTGACACAATGCTAGCTACATGGCCATTCAACTGTCCATATCCGAGGACGCGGCTATTCTGAATAGTTTTACTCTGCAGAGGTGTACACAATCCACAAGATCCAGTACATCCGCCGTGAACAACCACGGACTGTCCGAGACAGTATGCAAACATCGGATAACTGGTCCTAACCATCCACTATGTCAGTGCTAGTAAATGACTACCTCTTCAACTGGGTTTGTTCTCCCCGGCACCGAGTGAGTCAGCCGTATCGATCCGGTTTCCCCTGACAACACACCGACATGGCAGGAGACCCAACTGTTGCAACCGGTGGCGAACTTAATCCCCACACTCTGAATGTCCCATCCTCCCTCCTGGCGACAATTCGGTTCGGGGGACTCTAACCCCTATAGCACATTGAGGTAGACACGGACTAACACCAACAAGCAATTAGCTAGACCCCATTCCCATATTGAGGTAATGTGGCCGTACGGCTTGGTTGTCCGGCGAATACTAGGTTATGTGTCATTTTGGAAAACAAGTCGAAAACATTTCCTTCTTCACCAACCTCCCTCGGACAAGGTCCCACCTTTCCTCGGGGTGTTTCCAATCTTTTGCTTTCCAAAAACAACAAGTTAAAATGTCCACTAGGGGACTCAAATTGATTAAGTGATGATATTAAACTATCTAAAGGGCTTGGTAACACCAATATTATATAGTGGATATAGCATCTTAGATACATAAAATAAATAGTGGTATAGTCCACTTAAAAGAATAGTTTTTGAATCAAACTTTTGTAAAACTTCAGAAGTAAAACATGCATGATAGATAATGATAAGTAAAACAACAGCAAGCATTTAGAATGGCTTGCCTTGGCTCTGGTCTTGGTCTTGCTCTTGAAATAAACAAGAGTTGCAATAAAAACCTCTCCGGGAAATAATACCGTCTTCGTTATCTAACGTCGTAAACACTAAAAGGAAAACACCCAATCAGAACCAAACAATGGCAAGCACTTGATAAAATGTAAACATACATCAAGCATTTCATCAAACAAGTACACTCACAAACAAAATTACTAGGGTGCACACCAACAAGCAAAATATGCATAGACAACACACATGAATAACACTAGAACAGGTGCTATGGATCCTCAACCAAAATGGCATGAGTTCAGTGGGTGTGCCACTCTCATATCATGCTCAAATAAGGTTAAATGACTCTCTGGTCATTCATGAGGATGAGCAAAATAACACAAAACAACCTAGGAACACATACACATGCATAGGAATATATTATCAAGCAATACTACAAGCCCATAGTAACTAATGCTTTTCTAATCATGGATAATTAATAAAACCAGTACCTAAGCAACCTAATAACAGAGACAAATCAATAACAAACATACCATGGCATCACTCAATGCATGAGAATAATCATGGAGCAAAACAACTATTAAAACTAGACAAGAAAAAGGGCTATTTAGACAAGCAGACATGCATAACCATAAGAGATTATTAAACATGGTTTATTCTAACATGATGGATCTGTAAGATGAAATCCACATAACATAGAAAACAACACCTAGACATGCTAGTAATATCAAAATAACAACCTAAACAATTTATCAAAAACTAAGCATGCAAATAACTACTATGGCAGAAATCACCTAAAACTAGCATGGCATGCCAACATTATATAGAGCTCACTCAAGCATGAAAGCAAGTAGAATATGGTAGAATAACAGTAGGTATGCTATGGAAAAAAATACTAAATCATTTATTTAATTCATCAAACCAATATGAAGAATAACATAATTTTAACCTATTTTTACTAGGGAAAACACCCTAAGATAATAAAACTATAACAACCATGGCTTTTCACACACATTTTCCTAACATGATAATGACACCCTCAAAACACAAATAAAACATGTATTGATACCCTACACATGCTAGGAATCAATTTTATAACAAAATAATATAACACACAATTTAAATAAGGGCATAGCAATAAAATGCAGAAAAGAGCTAAACACTAAATATTGCACCAATCCTATTCTGTAACTCCTAACATCATGAAAATCTAGTATGAGGTTCTCCTAGTCACTAACAAACCAACACAATTGGATTCACATCAAAATTCATCACCAATAAAATTAAACAATTCACAGAAGTGCTCTCTGGCCTAAAAACTAACATGCATGCCATTTCCACATAACAACTCAAGTCAACACAAGGTAAAGTTCCTCAGATAGATATTAACAAGAGATACTCAGAACAGTTGGGTTTGCAAGATTTGGATACTTAAAACTCAAGTTAATAAAGAAATGGTGTTCAAGAGTGTCTCTGCCATTTATTTTATTTCTCCTAATATATTGCACAAAATGCAGATCCACAAGTTGGAGGTGGTTAAGATTTTGTAGATTTAATACTGTGATTTTTGGTTTGGCAAGATTTTCTTATTAACATTTTTATTTGGATTTAAACCAAACACCCAGAAACAGGCATGCAGGAAAAAGAAAAACAACCTTCAGAAAAACACACGGGCCAGATCTGAGGAGGTTGGGCCGCACGGAGGCAGGCCAGCCCGGTGGCGAGCGCGCGCGCTGCGAAACGGTAAGTCACCGTCCGTGCGACGATCAACGGCCGCGATTAAACCTCCCAAGGTTCAAACGCATTCGTCAGATGTCGATCTGGCGGTCGAGATCCACCCGTGGCGCTTCGCGCCGGCGGCGACCAAGTCCTGGCGGCGGAAACAGGGGCAGAGGCGGAGCAGTCGCCGGAGAATCGCCGTAGGTGGCTACGGGCCATCCCTGGAAACGTGGCTAGCACCAGAAGGACCAGGGTGACGCCGTGAAGCAGATGCCCCTAGTGGCGCACTCGAGGGGAGCCTCTGCGCCAGGGCTCCACGACTCCAGCAGCGACCGAGCGGCGTCGGAGATGGTGCCATCTCTGCGATGAACAAGGAACAAAATTAAGGAGGGGGAAATGCGATTGGGGCCTAACCAAATGCAAAGAAAGAAAGGAGAGAGGCGGAGGTCCTCTACATCGATCTGGAGACGAGCTCGGTGAGCTGCGGCCATGGCGGCTACGGACAAGCTCACCCTGCACAAAGAGGCGTACAAAGCTCAATGGGGAGGCTAGGGGAGGTGATGCGGTCCTCCAGGAGCTGGTAGACGAAGATATGGGGGTTCGAGGTGGGCGGATGTGAGAGGGGGCGAGGGGCGCCCGCGGGTGTTTGACAGGGCCTTGAGGGAGAAGGAGAGCGCGTGGAGAGGGATGTGAGGCACGGGTGTGTTCCTGGGAGGCTCACGGAGCTGATGGACAAGGACACGGGCTCGGGCATGCATCCCAAGTGTCGGAACACGAGGGACGTGGCAAATGCGTCCTGGGCGCCATTGCCAGCTCGCGGTGAAGGGGAAAGAAGACAAGCAGAGGGGGATGGTCCTTTCCAGAGGGCTCACAGGTGTGAGTGGAGGCTTCAGGAGCAATGCTTATACCCTGGATGGACTGGGGTGGTGAATAAAGGAAAATGAGGTGATCACCATCCTTGTCCACTTGTGGTTGGATGAGCTAGAGAGAGAGAGAAGTAGCTATGGTTGGATAGACCATGTCTAGGAGAGTGAGAGAGGTGTTTTCTACTCCTCAGAACAAAAGAGAGGTAGAGGGAGTTCAAGAATTGATCAACACATGGATGAACTCATCAATGTCCAAAAAGACCAGGAGTTGTTTTTAATGGTTTTCACCAATAATTTGAATATAACCTATGTGAGAAATTGTGTCCAATGGATAGAGAATCAAAAATGGAGTCTAGGGGTGGTGGCCTCAAGAATTTTTGAAAATATTTCTTTCACAAAATTTTGGAATTTCAAAAATGGCAAAAACTGTTTTTAAATGTTTTCTCCAAAAAATTTCAAAACAACTAGCAAATGTTTTTGTATAAGTAAATCCCACATGACCATAGGCATGTTGGGTAATTTTTCCAAGATTTTAGGAAATACTTTTCTTAACAAAATATTTTAAAGTTCATTTCTGGCATTTTGGAAAATGGAAAATAATAAATAGTAAAATGCTTTTAAAACCAGTATTTTTGAGTTGTGATGAGATAGTACATAGTATAGGTCTCAAAAGTGATTTTTAATAAGAAACTCTTTTGAAAATATTTGAGACACCAAGTGGAAAGATGGTGAAAACAGGAGTTTATTTAATAGGTTAAAAACCATGAGAGAAGAATAATTAAATGGCCTTTGGAAAATAAATAGACCACATGGAGGTGATTTATAGGTCATGAAGATGACAAGGGTAGGTTCATTGGGCCTGAAAACAATAAGGAGGGATTTGGAGTAACATGGACAAAGTGCTTCATAAAAAGGTGATATGATCATTATTTTTGGGGATGCCTTCAATAGGACTTTGATAGATGATACCAAAGGGTTTCCATATCCAAGATAACACCATGGATAGATGTAATAGATGTTAAACATGGTATACATGATGGTACATTGATGAATAGAGCAACATTTGACATAAAGGCATGTCTCCAAGGTTGGAAGTTTTTAAGAAAACATAGAATGAGATGGACATAAGATGGAATATGATATAGATGCTTGATCTTGCTATTAATAGGTTTTTAATATATTTAATAAAGCACAGACTTATCAACAAACAGAAATAAATACTTGAAAGCAAACACAAGACAACACCACACAACAAGCAGATAAAATAACAAGACACAGAGGATCACTCAAACAACTGAGTTCTTCAAATTAATTTCCAGGTGTTTCTATCAAGTGTTAAATAGGGGTAGTGATCAAGGCATACCATGACAAGAGGATTTTGTCAAGAGGTTCATCTCAGAAGTTTTTGTTTCCAAAAGAATATATTTGAGGTTAAACACAGGGGTAACATGATCCCCTTTTATTGTTTTTGCAAAAGAAGGAAGTGAGAGGGAGTTTTTGAAATACTTGCAAAAACATCTTGGTTGGAAACATGTTGGAGATGATTAGCTCCAAAATACTTTTTATATAGTTTTGGAAAATATTCTTTTGTTTTCTCAAAACTTGGCTTTTGGGTTTCTTCTAAAATCAAAACATTTTCAAAAAGGTTTTTGCCAAAAGAGTGTGATGGATGAAGATGATAAGCATTCTTGTCATGACTTGATCACAAGGTTTGTGTTTGAAGCAAGTTATGATCAAAGGTTGTAATGTTAGTTGTTAACAAACTCAAACAAATGCACAATCAACTAGCCAATAGAAAAGAAACACAAGCACTAGTCAAACATATTAAAAAGTTTTTGTTGGCCCTGATTTTTGGGTTATTGAAAACAAGTTTTTCCTGTCTCCCAAAAATTGGGCTGTTACAGCTCTTCCCCCCTTAAAATGAATCTCGTCCCCGAGATTCGTAAGGGAAAACAAGGAAGAGGGTTTTCTTAATCAAAAAACAAAACTCTTTTAACTAAATTTTTAAGAAAACCAAAATTTTGCTTCAACCCTGAAGATAAGACTGGGTACTCACAATAAGGGGTCACAGAGACCTAGTTGTGTAGGGTAGAGGCTACAAACAACTAGTGATCTTGTCAAGATTTTTCTCACGATTAGAAAGAGGGTTAGAAGCTTGGTACACCCGGAGTTCTCTGGAGTCATACACTGACGTGTGGGACCAGGCTCACCTGGCAGTCGATGCCCTTCTCCCTTCCTCTTCTTCTTCTTGCCTGGCCTTCTCTCCTGGTGCACACACCCTTGGCATCAGGGCGTCCCGCCCACTTTGAGCTCAGGGTGGGCTGACACCTCGCCATGAGACTGTTGTGAGTGAGACATGTCGACTCTTCGACCACTTGGTGGAGGGGCGCGCTGGGGATTTCGCGCCATTTGCGAGTACTGCAGCTGGATTCTTCGGCTTTTCCCGCGTAGTGCTTGATGAAGGAGAGGACTCTGCTCTAGCTGCTATAAAAAGGTAGCCGAGGTTCTCTAAATCGCACCACACGATGAGCTTCATTTCCCAGTTAATCAATGGCTTCTTCAGGGAGTATGTCTCCCTGCTGGAGCGAGCAAATTTCTTGGAGCACGTGCTTATCGTGTTACTCTTCAGTGTTTGCCTGGTGGGATCAGTCACGGTGATCCTGTTAGCCATGATCTTTGCAGCCTGGGACATCCATGACTGGTGGTCTGGCGCCAGGAGTGATACCGCGATGGAAGAAGGACGAGCAGTGGCGCCGGTGGCTGCAGTTGTGGAGGTCCAAGCTGGCGGCACAAGGCCAGGAAGACTAGAGGGGCTTCGCCGTCGCCTGACTCGGTGTTCAGCGTCAGGTGAGACTAGCTCGCCGTCAGCCCAGGTTCCAGCGAGCAAGGGCTAGGCAAATGTTAGTGTCTACACCAGAGTGGGTGTAGTGTTCTGCGTTGGGAAACAGACTTGTATCTTACTTTCTGAAACTTTCATTAGTCTCGTGCAATGTTATCCCTCGAGTCATGTATCCCTTTGAAGTTCCAGAGAAAATTGTAGCTCTGAAATGATTCTTCTTCTGCTTCTGGGTGTTGTGGAAAAACAGAGGGATATGGGTGCACTAACTTGTTAACATGTTGAAACACTGGTGCCAAAAAGGTAAAAAGGAAAGTTTTTCATGCTGATAAACAAAGTTGTGAAAAACTACTCAATCATAACAAAGCAAGACAATCCAACAAACACAATTCATTTAACAAACAGCACACAGTCAAAGGCAAACCAGGTATTTTAAGCACAAGCAAACGTCTAGAATCGATGAAGAACGGCTAGCAAAAACAACTGAGCGAAACCTATCGATTCCTATGGGGCTGGGTCGACAAAAAGGATTGTTGAAGCCTTCTCTTTATCTCATCTTGATGTTGAGGTCTTCTGAAGGAAGCTTCTTTTTCTTTGGGTTGCTAACTAATAAGTTCTCCTCGGGACATCACCAAGTATGTAATTTGTTTTGTAGAAAGATAACAGAAGAAACTTTTTGATATACTTTTAAATGAAAACAAATTTTTTTTAACCTCATGTTTATTTATTTACAAAACATTTTGAGCCATGAAACAAAGGACAAAAAGGTATGTTTACTATTTTCTCTGTTTTTCTTTAAAACTTCAGTTTTACAAACAAGGCAATATTATTTTCGAAAATATGAGAAAAATGGAAAACATGCTTAGGGTTCCTTAGATAAAACATTTTAGGCAGTAATGTAGTTTTTACCAAAATAGTTTTGTTTCCTATCTGACGTCCATGCTAAACTAAGGTCTCCTAAAGTCAGGATGGCTCTGATACCAACTCTGTGGGGACCCCAGACTAGCAGTCCGAGACTTCCAGTATGCATACATTCACGATCCCATGATCAGTTAGTCGTGAACAACATACTCGAGTTGGCATTGCAGATTACAACATCCACTACACGAATACACGGCTTACACAACTGGTCACATGACTCAGTTGAAAACAACTGCCACGCAGGGCAGGAACACACACACTAAAAAAACAGCGGAAGACTACAAAACACACTCGTGGAAAACCCAAGTCACGCCTTGACTACCTACAGGCTACTGACTCGGAGACGTTCCTAGTTCGCATAGCCGTCAGCGACTCCATCTTCTTCAGGTTCTCCGGGTTTCTGCTCAAAGTCTGGCTAAGACAATAGCCAGGGACGAAACCATACATGAGTACGTTTGAATGTACTCCTGCAAGTCACCCTAAATGAAAGCTAAACATGCAAGTATGCAGATATAAAGGTGGTAGGAAGGCTTTAATTAGGGCTCAACTAGCCATGATGAATTTAAGACTCATCATAGTTGCACAAGTTTTATTCTCCTTTGTTGAAGAAGATACTTCAGAAGATATTTCATTTCCCTGGTAGATAAAGCATGTCCACAAGGTTTTGATAAAACATTCTAGATAAAGAAAACATTTCTCTTTGCAAAACTTCTTGGAAAAACACATCTTTAAGATCATCATTTATCCGGTACCTCAAAGGTACAATCATTCCCTTTCAACGTACCTCCCAGGTACAAGTTCCAAAACACTTTTCCAGCTTTTTGAAAACATTGACACAATGCTAGCTACATGGCCATTCAACTGTCTATATCCGAGGACGCGGCTATTCTGAATAGTTTTACTCTGCAGAGGTGTACACAATCCACAAGATCCAGTACATCCGCCGTGAACAACCACGGACTGTCCGAGACAGTATGCAAACATCGGATAACTGGTCCTAACCATCCACTATGTCAGTGCTAGTAAATGACTACCTCTTCAACTGGGTTTGTTCTCCCCGGCACCGAGTGAGTCAGCCGTATCGATCCGGTTTCCCCTGACAACACACCGACATGGCAGGAGACCCAACTGTTGCAACCGGTGGCGAACTTAATCCCCACACTCTGAATGTCCCATCCTCCCTCCTGGCGACAATTCGGTTCGGGGGACTCTAACCCCTATAGCACATTGAGGTAGACACGGACTAACACCAACAAGCAATTAGCTAGACCCCATTCCCATATTGAGGTAATGTGGCCGTACGGCTTGGTTGTCCGGCGAATACTAGGTTATGTGTCATTTTGGAAAACAAGTCGAAAACATTTCCTTCTTCACCAACCTCCCTCGGACAAGGTCCCACCTTTCCTCGGGGTGTTTCCAATCTTTTGCTTTCCAAAAACAACAAGTTAAAATGTCCACTAGGGGACTCAAATTGATTAAGTGATGATATTAAACTATCTAAAGGGCTTGGTAACACCAATATTATATAGTGGATATAGCATCTTAGATACATAAAATAAATAGTGGTATAGTCCACTTAAAAGAATAGTTTTTGAATCAAACTTTTGTAAAACTTCAGAAGTAAAACATGCATGATAGATAATGATAAGTAAAACAACAGCAAGCATTTAGAATGGCTTGCCTTGGCTCTGGTCTTGGTCTTGCTCTTGAAATAAACAAGAGTTGCAATAAAAACCTCTCCGGGAAATAATACCGTCTTCGTTATCTAACGTCGTAAACACTAAAAGGAAAACACCCAATCAGAACCAAACAATGGCAAGCACTTGATAAAATGTAAACATACATCAAGCATTTCATCAAACAAGTACACTCACAAACAAAATTACTAGGGTGCACACCAACAAGCAAAATATGCATAGACAACACACATGAATAACACTAGAACAGGTGCTATGGATCCTCAACCAAAATGGCATGAGTTCAGTGGGTGTGCCACTCTCATATCATGCTCAAATAAGGTTAAATGACTCTCTGGTCATTCATGAGGATGAGCAAAATAACACAAAACAACCTAGGAACACATACACATGCATAGGAATATATTATCAAGCAATACTACAAGCCCATAGTAACTAATGCTTTTCTAATCATGGATAATTAATAAAACCAGTACCTAAGCAACCTAATAACAGAGACAAATCAATAACAAACATACCATGGCATCACTCAATGCATGAGAATAATCATGGAGCAAAACAACTATTAAAACTAGACATGAAAAAGGGCTATATTAGACAAGCAGACATGCATAACCATAAGAGATTATTAAACATGATTTATTCTAACATGATGGATCTGTAAGATGAAATCCACATAACATAGAAAACAACACCTAGACATGCTAGTAATATCAAAATAACAACCTAAACAATTTATCAAAAACTAAGCATGCAAATAACTACTATGGCAGAAATCACCTAAAACTAGCATGGCATGCCAAAATTATCCAGAGCTCACTCAAGCATGCAAGCAAGTAGAATATGGTAGAATAACAGTAGGTATGCTATGGAAAACAATACTAAATCATTTATTTAATTCATCAAACCAATATGAAGAATAACATAATTTTAACCTATTTTTACTAGGGAAAACACCCTAAGATAATAAAACTATAACAACCATGGCTTTTCACACACATTTTCCTAACATGATAATGACACCCTCAAAACACAAATAAAACATGTATTGATACCCTGCACATGCTAGGAATCAATTTTATAACAAAATAATATAACACACAATTTAAATAAGGGCATAGCAATAAAATGCAGAAAAGAGCTAAACACTAAATATTGCACCAATCCTATTCTGTAACTCCTAACATCATGAAAATATAGTATTAGGTTCTCCTAGTCACTAACAAACCAACACAATTGGATTCACATCAAAATTCATCACCAATAAAATTAAACAATTCACAGAAGTGCTCTCTGGCCTAAAAACTAACATGCATGCCATTTCCACATAACAACTCAAGTCAACACAAGGTCAAGTTCCTCAGATAGATATTAACAAGAGCTACTCAGGACAGTTGAGTTTGCAAGATTTGGATACTTAAAACTCAAGTTAATAAAGAAATGGTGTTCAAGAGTGTCTCTGCCATTTATTTTATTTCTCCTAATATATTGCACAAAATGCAGATCCACAAGTTGGAGGTGGTTAAGATTTTGTAGATTTAATACTGTGATTTTTGGTTTGGCAAGTTTTGCTTATTAACATTTTTATTTGGATTTAAACCAAACACCCAGAAACAGGCATGCAGGAAAAAGAAAAACAACCTTCAGAAAAACACACGGGCCAGATCTGAGGAGGTTGGGCCGCACGGAGGCAGGCCAGCCCGGTGGCGAGCGCGCGCGCTGCGAAACGATAAGTCACCGTCCGTGCGATGATCAACGGCCGCGATTAAACCTCCCAAGGTTCAAACGCATTCGTCAGATGTCGATCTGGCGGTCGAGATCCACCCGTGGCGCTTCGCGCCGGCGGCGACCAAGTCCTGGCGGCGGAAACAGGGGAAGAGGCGGAGCAGTCGCCGGAGACTCGCCGTAGGTGGCTACGGGCCATCCCTGGAAACGTGGCTAGCACCAGAAGGACCAGGGTGACGTCGTGAAGCAGATGCCCCTAGTGGCGCACTCGAGGGGAGCCTCTGCGCCAGGGCTCCACGACTCCAGCGGCGACCGAGCGGCGTCGGAGATGGTGCCATCTCTGCGATGAACAAGGAACAAAATTAAGGAGGGGGAAATGTGATTGGGGCCTAACCAAATGCAAAGAAAGAAAGGAGAGAGGCGGAGGTCCTCTACATCGATCTGGAGACGAGCTCGGTGAGCTGCGGCCATGGCGGCTACGGACAAGCTCACCCCGTGCACAAAGAGGCGTACGGAGCTCAATGGGGAGGCTAGGGGAGGTGATGCGGTCCTCCAGGAGCTGGTAGAGGAAGAGATGGGGGTTCAAGGTGGGCGGATGTGAGAGGGGCGAGGGGCACCCGCAGGTGTTCGACAGGGCCTTGAGGGAGAAGGAGAGCGCGTGGAGAGGGATGTGAGGCACGGGTGTGTTCCTGGGAGGCTCACGGAGCTGATGGACAAGGACACGGGCTCGGGCATGCATCCCAAGTGTCGGAACGCGAGGGACGTGGCAAATGCGTCCTGGGCGCCATTGCCAGCTCGCGGTGAAGGGGAAAGAACACAAGCAGAGGGGGATGGTCCTTTCCAGAGGGCTCACGGATGTGAGTGGAGGCTTCAGGAGCAATGCTTATACCCTGGATGGACTGGGGTGGTGAATAAAGGAAAATGAGGTGATCACCATCCTTGTCCACTTGTGGTTGGATTAGCTAGAGAGAGAGAAGTAGCTATGGGTGGATAGACCATGTCTAGGAGAGTGAGAGAGGTGTTTTCTACTCCTCAGAACAAAAGAGAGGTAGAGGGAGTTCAAGAATTGATCAACACATGGATGAACTCATCAATGTCCAAAAAGACCAGGAGTTGTTTTTAATGGTTTTCACCAATAATTTGAATAGAACCTATGTGAGAAATTGTGTCCAATGGATAGAGAATAAAAAATGGAGTCTAGGGGTGGTGGCCTCAAGAATTTTTGAAAATATTTCTTTCACAAAATTTTGGAATTTCAAAAATGGCAGAAACTGTTTTTAAATGTTTTCTCCAAAAAATTTCAAAACAACTAGAAAATGTTTTTGTATAAGTAAATCCCACATGACCATAGGCATGTTGGGTAATTTTTCCAAGATTTTAGGAAATACTTTTCTTAACAAAATATTTTAAAGTTCATTTCTGGCCTTTTGGAAAATGGAAAATAATAAATAGTAAAATGCTTTTAAAACCAATATTTTTGAGTTGTGATGAGATAGTACATAGTATAGGTCTCAAAAGTGATTTTTAATAAGAAACTCTTTTGAAAATATTTGAGACACCAAGTGGAAAGATGGTGAAAACAGGAGTTTATTTAATAGGATAAAAACCATGAGAGAAGAATAATTAAATGGCATTTGGAAAATAAATAGACCACATGGAGGTGATTTATAGGTCATGAAGATGACAAGGGTAGGTTCATTGGGCCTGAAAACAATAAGGAGGGATTTGGAGTAACATGGACTAAGTGCTTCATAAAAAGGTGATATGATCATTATTTTTGGGGATGCCTTCAATAGGACTTTGATAGATGATACCAAAGGGTTTCCATATCCAAGATAACACCATGGATAGATGGAATAGATGTTAAACATGGTATACATGATGGTACATTGATGAATAGAGCAACATTTGACATAAAGGCATGTCTCCAAGGTTGGAAGTTTTTAAGAAAACATAGAATGAGATGGACATAAGATGGAATATGATATAGATGCTTGATCTTGCTATTACTAGGTTTTTAATATATTTAAAACAGCACACACTTATCAACAAACATAAATAAATACTTGAAAGCAAACACAAGACAACACCACACAACAAGCAGATAAAATAACAAGACACACAGGATCACTCAAACAACTGAGTTCTTCAAATTAATTTCCAGGTGTTTCTCTCAAGTGTTAAATAGGGGTAGTGATCAAGGCATACCATGACAAGAGGATTTTGTCAAGAGGTTCATCTCAGAAGTTTTTGTTTCCAAAAGAATATATTTGAGGTTAAACACAGGGGTAACATGATCCCCTTTTATTGTTTTTGCAAAAGAAGGAAGTGAGAGGGAGTTTTTGAAATACTTGCAAAAACATCTTGGTTGGAAACAGGTTGGAGATGATTAGCTCCAAAATACTTTTTATATAGTTTTGGAAAATATTCTTTTGTTTTCTCAAAACTTGGCCTTTGGGTTTCTTCTAAAATCAAAACATTTTCAAAAAGGTTTTTGCCAAAAGAGTGTGATGGATGAAGATGATAAGCATTCTTGTCATGACTTGATCACAAGGTTTGTGTTTGAAGCAAGTTATGATCAAAGGTTGTAATGTTAGTTGTTAACAAACTCAAACAAATGCACAATCAACTAGCCAATAGAAAAGAAACACAAGCACTAGTCAAACATATTAAAAAGTTTTTGTTGGCCCTGATTTTTGGGTTATTGAAAACAAGTTTTTCCTGTCTTCCAACAATTGGGCTGTTACACTATCTTTTATGGAGAGACACCTCTAGTGAACCGTGGACCCCGGTCCATTTCTCATTCTCACAATACACACACCGCTTCCATTGCTTTCACACTGTTTCCCCTTGTTTCACACTCGTGCTACTATTTTGATACTGTTTTCATAGTATTCTCCACACCATACATTTAACCTCTTTGTTATCAGCAAAACCGGTGAGATTGACAACCTCACTGCTTCGTTGGGGAAAAGTGAATTGTTTGTGTTGTGTAGGTTCCATGTTGCTACTAAACCGCTAGTGCGCCCTGCCATCTCAGTTGCATCAACCTTCTAAAGTTACTCCTTCCTCCTACTTGTCGATTCAACCCTTGTTTATTTCTGAGGGAAAACTTGTTGTTGTGAACATCAAACCTTCCTCTTGGTGTCTCCCAATGAGTGCAAGTCCTGCACCATCAGACACGCAAAAGTTGTGTAATATGATCAACATGCTCATAATCATTGCAGTTGTAAATTAATATATCATCAAAATACACAACCACAAACTTGCCAATAAAATCTCTCAAAACATGGTTCATTAGTCTCATGAAAGTACTAGGTGCATTAGCTAAACCAAAAGGCATCACTAACCATTCATATAAACCAAATTTAGTTTTAAAGGTTGTTTTCCACTCACCCCCTCTTTCATCCTAATTTGATGATAACCACTGTGCAAATCAATTTTAGAGAAAACAGTAGCACCACTTAATTCATCTAACATGTCTTCCAAACGTGGTATAGGATGACTATAACGAATAGTGATGTTGTTAATTGTTCTACAATCTACACACATGTGCCAAGTACCATCTTTCTTACGAACTAAAATGATAGGAACAACACAAGGGCTTAATCTGATTCGAATATACCCTTTATCAAGAAGCTCTTGTACTTGTTTCTGAATTTCTTTTGTATCTTGGGGATTGGTCCTGTAAGGGGCTCGGTTTGGCAATGTAGCTCTAGGTATCAAGTCAATTTGATGCTCAATGCCACGCAATGGTGGTAGCCCTGCTGGTACCTCCTCTGGAAACACATCATCAAACTCCTGCAACACATTAGAAACACTAATAGAGAGAGGGGTCATGTCATTAGAAACCAAAATTTCTCCCTTGTGCATGAGCACTACAGGAAGTAAACTAGGATCCTCACTAAACTCTCGAAAGTACTCTTTCGTGTTTACATGCATAGTAGGTTCACTCCCTCACTTTTATTTTTACCACTCAGATTGGTTTTGCAATTTTCACTCATAGAAATATTATTCTCTCATCTCTCTACTCTCTCTCTCACACTCCTCAAGATTTACTTCAGTTTTGTTACGAGACTCATTTACAATTTGCGGTGGTGTCATAGGTCTCAAAATTATGTCCTTCGCATGCGAATTCAACTGATAAATATTTGCTCTCCCATTATGTATAACACTCCTGTCAAACTGCCATGGTCTTCCCAACAACATGTGACAAACAGACATAGGAACCACATCACACTCAATGGTGTCCTTGTATGGTAAAATCTGAAACTCAACTCTCACCATGTAGCTCACCTTCATCTCTGTTTTGTCACTCAACCACTGAATATAACAAGGATGAGGGTGTGGTATATATTTCAGTTTCAGCTTTGCACATAAATCTTTGCTTGCTAAATTTCTGCAACTCCCTCCATCAATAATAACTTTGCAAGGCATCTAAGGACTAACAATAGCTTTAGTTTCGAACAAATTGCATCTACGATTTTCTGGACTTGGAATAACACTCAATGTTTTTTGTGTATAAACAATAAAGGGGTAATGTGTAGTGATGGCGTGTGGACACACGTTCGTTGGGAGACCCCAAGAGGAAGGTATGAAGAGTACAACAACAAGATTTTCCCTCAGAAAGAAACCAAGGTTTAATAGGACCAGTAGGAGAAAGAAATCACTTCTGAAGGTTGTTGACAGCTGATGTTGGCAGGGCGCACTACCAGGCTCAGCAGCAACGTGGAATCTGCACACAGCACAACCAAGATACTTTGCCCCAACGAAATAGTGAGGTTTTCAGTCTCACCGGTTTTGCTGAAAACAAAGGATTAGACGTATAGTGTGGAAAATGATGTTTGTTTGCAGTGAATGAAATGAGAACAATGTTTGCAGTAAAAGAGAATAGTGCTTGCAGTAGGTTGTATTATCAGTGTAAAAGAATGGACCGGGATCCATAGTTCACTAGTGGTGTCTCTCCATAACAGATAAATAACATGCTGGGTGAACAAATTACAGCTGGGCAATCGACAAAATAGAGGTTGCACCGTAGTGCACATACATAACATGATGATTACTATGAGATTCATTTGGGCATTACAACATGATACATAGACCGTAATCCAACTGCATCTATGACTAATAATCCACCATCGGGACGTCATCTGAGCAAACTTTGTGTATTAAGTTGCAACCAACAGATTATTGCATTAAGTAAAGTGTGTAATGTAAACAATAGAATTATCCTTAGACAAAGCATTGTTGTTTTATGCCTAGTGGCAACATCACATCCACAATCTTAGAAGTTATTGTCACTCTCCCATATTACTGGAGGCATGAACCCACTATCTAGCATAAATACTCACTCTTGGAGTTACAAGCATCAACTTGGCCAGAGCATCTACTAGCAATGGAGAGGATGCAAGATCACAAATAACATAAATGAAAGATCTATAATCAACTTGACATAGTATTCAATATTCATCTGATCCCAGCAAACACGACATGTAGCATTACAATAAGATGATCTCGATCATGTTAGGAAGCTCACAAGATCTAAGCATGATGGCTCAAAAGAGGAGAAGACAACCATCTAGCCACTGCTATGGACCCGTAGTCCAAGGATGAACTACTCACACATCACTCCGGAGGCAGGCATGGTGATGAAGAGCCCTCCGCTGATGATTTCCCTCCCGGCAGGGTGCCGGTGAGAGCTTTAGAACCCTCCCAAACTAGGGTTGACGATGACAGCAGCTGCAGAACATTTTGTGGATGGAGGCTCGGGTCTTTAGGGTTTTCTCGAGGAAGACTTTATATAGGCGAAAGGGCGATGTCGGTGGGCGCTTGAGGGGTCCCACACCACATGGTGGCACGGCTAGGGGGCGCGCCTCCCTATGGTGTGGCTGCCTCGGTGCCCCCCTCTGGGTCTCCTCCGGACTCCGTGTGCGTGACAACAAAATAGGGACTTTGGCTTTTGTTTCGTCCAATTTCGAGAATATTTCCAGAACAACTTTTCTGAAACAAAAAACAGCAGAAAACAAGAACTGGCGCTATGGCATTTTGTCAATAGGTTAGTCCCAGAAAATGCATAAAAATGATTTGAAGAGTATAGAAAACATGGAACAATTGGCATAATATCAACATGGAACATCAAAAATTATAGATACGTTGGAGACGTATCAAGCATCCCCAAGCTTAGTTCTACTCGTCCTTGAGTAGGTAAAACGATAAAAATAAAATAATTTCTGAGGTGACATGCTACCAACACAATCTTGATCAACATTATTGTAAAAGAATTGTAGGCCGAGATCAAAGTACTCTAAACACAGGCATGATAGATATAATTCTAACAATGTAACTTAGCAACTATGTTGCAACATGAAAAGTAACTCAAACAAAAGATCGTGAATAATAATGCACTAAAAGTTATATGTTTGTTTCGAGCATAAAGAAAACATAGCAAAGTGGTATTCAACTTGTCCTTAAAGGGATAGCAAGACAGAAATTCCAGGACACCTTCAAAGTTCAAGTGGTGACTAGATACAAATAATTTGAGAACAAGTAATAACATAATCATGAATCAATCAATAGTAAATTTTGGGACTGATGCACATTATACTCAGAATGACAACTATGCTCTCTTAATTGGTGCATAAAGTTAGAAGATGAAGACTCAACATAAAAGTAAAATAAATTCCCTTCACAGAGGGAAGCAGGGATTACTCATGTGCTAGAGCTTTTTATTTGATTAAAATAGAGGTATTGAAAACAATTTTGAGAGAGGTGTATGTCTATGTGAACGAATGGTAATGAAAAACTTATCATAACTCGTGCCAAGCAAGGGTTTTAGACTTTTGAGAGCGGTTTCTGTTGTTTATTTGGTTTGGCACTTCCCCCCACCATGCCTTTCACAAACCAGGGCTACCCGTAAGGTTAAACACCCCTTTTCTATGCAAAATATTTTTCGACCTTGCCTAAATGAGCCAATTTTTTTCTTAGCACCTATTCCATCTATATAGTTTCAATTTGAAATCCCGCTATTTTTTTGAATCATTCTTCATATTATTACATAAAAAATGCTTTAATACAAACAATTTAGAAGATTTTCAAAAATGAAAATGAAAAACTAATTTCAGGTCCTTCTTAGTCACTTCAAAGGGAAGCATTTATGATTTAATTGATTTTTTTTCAAATTTCAATTTCAAAAACCCCTCACTTGGCTTGTACTCTCTGCAATATCGTTTGTGGTAGCTCAATTGTATGACGTTTATTCACACAATAATCATAGACCAGGTTTATTATTTTTTATCGTTAATGTACCATAAAACGACTTTGTGCACCAAATTTTTTTTTGAATTAGTTATGCTCATTTAATCAATTGAAACAGTGCAAAAATAGAAACCATTAAAAACAAGCTAAAAAACTGAAAATGAAAAACTAATGCAGATCCTTCTTAGCCACTCCAAAATGGAGCATTTCTGATTTTATTGAGTTAAAAAAATTCAAATCCCAAAACCCCTCTCACTTGCATTGAACTTTGTGCAAGATCGTTCATGGTAGCTCACTTGTGTGAAGTTTTTTCACACAATATTCATAGACCATGTTTATTATTTTTTATCGTTACTCTGTCACATTAAACAACCATGTGCGCCGGTTTTCTATTTTTTATTTGAATTAGTTATGCTCATTTAATCAGTTTAAACAATGCTTGGATAGTTGATACATAGAAAACGTATCTCCTTTTCCGAACACTTTTCCAATTGTTTTCCTCTAAACTTGTGTGTTTTGAGTACAACTAACACGGACTAACGCTGTTTTTAGCAGAATTACTTTTGTGTCTCGTTTTTGTGCAGAAAAATCAACTTTCGGGAAATTGCCCAGAAAAGACCCAGTTGGCCCTAAAACACCAGAAGACACCGGGAAATAGAAGGAGACCCGGTGAGGGGCCAGGAGGTGGCCAAACCACCCCCCGGCGCGCCCCCCTAGGCCGCGCCAGCAGGTGGTGTGGGCCACTCCCACACCCCCTCGGTCTCCCATTTTGCCTACAAATAGGCTTCAACCCTAAAACACGAGGGGGTTCGATAGTTTTCCAGAAAGAAGTCCGTAGCTCCGTCGCCACCCTGAACCTTGATTCGGGGATCAGAAGTTCCTATTCTGGCACCCTGTCGGGACGGGGAATTGGAGGAGATCATCGCCATCATCATCACCAACGCCTCTCCATAGACCATCCATGTTTCCCCCATACATGTGTGAGTAATTACCCGCTGTAGGCTGAAGGGGGTGGTAGGGATTGGATGAGATCGTTCATGTAATAATGTCGTGATTGTTAGGGCATAGTGCCTAGTATCTTCTATTAGTGCTATTGACATTGTTGCAACTTGTTATGCTTAAAGATTGACACTTTGGGCCCGAGTGCCATGATCTCAGATCTGAACATGTTATTGAATCATGATGATAATTACTGTTTCATGATCATACCTGCAAGTTGTTTACACATATTGTTTGTCCGGAACCAGAGGCCCCAAAGTGACAGAAATTGGGACAGCCGGAGGGGATGGCTTTGGCGTGAGGATCACATGTGTTCACGGAGTGTTAATGCTTTGCTCTGGTGTTCTATTAAAAGGAACACCTTAATTACCAGTAGTTCCCTTGAGGCCCCGCTGAAAACGGGCTGGTAGGACAAAAGATGGTGTGCAAGTTATCATTGCGAGCACGTACGACTATTTACGGAACACATGCCTATGGTTACTTAGTGCTTGGATGCTTTATCTTATTTATCTGCAATGCCCATGTCTTGATTATTATATGAACTATCTTATCCATGCAACGCCCGTTCATCCATCCCTATGCCTACAGTATTTAATCCTGCTATTTACTTCAAACACTACTGCTACTGTTTTCATTCCACTACTGCTATTATTTCTCTAATACTGCTACTATAAAACTATTACTACTAATAAACCACTACGAACAAAAGTACTTTTAGGTGCAGGTGAATTGACAACTCACTTGTTAAGGCTCAAAAATATTCTTTGGCTCCCCTTGTGTCGAATCAATAAATTTGGGTTTTACTTCCCTCGAAGACTGTTGTGATCCACTATACTTGTGGGTCATCAAGACTATTTTCTGGCGCCGTTGCCGGGGAGCATAGCTTTATTTGCGAGCTCACCGGAGAGTACTATTATCTACTGCCATCATTCATCGTGGGTAAGACTCGTGATGGAAAATTTCCTATATTACCATCCACTACAAGAAGAGGTACAACTTTGAACACCTTTGTTGCTCTTGATTCATCGTCTGTTATGAGTAAGCTGCTTACACCACCACATGCTACACATGCTACTTCTGCTGAATCTGAAAATTCTTCTGATACTTTTGATGATGCTTCTATTGTGCTTGATGAGAGTGGTTCTCTCGGTCCTTTCTTAGATGCTACTATTGCTAAAGCTAAAAATATTGCAAACACTGAAACTCCTGATAAAAATCCTGTTACTCCTGCTGTGTTACTTGAGCTTATAGAGAATCCTATTAATGATGTTGATGATTCCTATATTGAACTTAATGATGATCTTATTGATGAAATACATGCAATGAAGGATAAAGATGTTGTTATGAGTCTTATTGAAAGTCGTGCTGTTAAATATAAATTATCTCCTGATGCTAAATTTGCCACTTCTCCCATTAATATTAGGGATAAGAATTATGATTTCTCTCTTGATTTAACTTATATATCTATTGGTGAGAAAGAACCTTTTTGTGGTACTAAAAATGAAAGTGCTATGAAACATATGAATTAGCTCTCCTCTTTGAGTACTTTATTCTCTGATGATCTTAAGAAACGTAGCTACTTTGTTGCTAAAATATTCCCTTTATCATTAAAAGATGGAGCTAAAACTTGGTTTAACAATCTGTCTCCGGGATCTATTGATAGTCCTATTGGTTTGGTAAATGCTTTCTTTGAGAAATATTTTCCTGCTAGTGCTCAACATGCTGCTTTACAAAATATATTTAATTTCAAGCAATTGGAAGGAGAGAAATTACGTGTATCTTGGGTAAGGTTATGTTCTTTAGTTAGGGATACACCTAGGCATAAGCTAGAAAATAATAAACTTCTTGATATATTCTATAATGGACTAACTGTTGAATCTAGGACATACCTGGATAGTTGTGCTGGTTGTGTTTTCAGGCAAAGAACTCCAGAAGAAGCTGAGGAATTAATGGCTAAAATAAGCCAAAATCATGATTATTGGACTATGGTTGAGCCTGATCCGACCCCTATTCCAGTACCTACACCAACACCAACACCCAAGAAGAGGGGAATGATTGAACTAAATGATAAAGTGATGAGAGAAGCCAAGAAATCTCTTAAAGAGAGGGGTATTAAATCTGAAGATGTGAAGAATCTTCCACCTATAGAAGAATTATGTAAGCCAATCCCTCACTCATCCACCATTGAGGTACACTCTCTCCAATATTTTGATAGTATAGATATTCCCTATAATAAACCTCCTGATCAATGTTTAGATGAATTTGATAATCATGTTATCAAGCAAGATAATTTTAATATGAGAGTGCAAAATCACCTTATGGAAAACTCTAGAGCTATTGATAATTTGAATGGTATTGTAGAAAGAACTTATAATGATGTTAAAATGCTTGTTAAACATTTTAAAATGGTTCAAACTCAAATTGATCAACTTGCTAAAGTGCAAAAAGATTTGCTAGTTAATGCTTCTAAAGAAAAACATGCTTATGAAATAAGAACTAGAAGTGGCATTGCTACACAAGATCCTTTATATCCTAGGGGACATACTAAAAGAATTGAACAAGATTCTCAGCAAACTAAAGATAATGTTATTCACACTAAGAAGAAAAAGAAGAAGAAACATAAACTGATGTAGAATCCTCTCAACTTGCTAAAGATCCTAATAGTATATCTATCTCTGATGCTGAAATAGAAAGTGGTAATGAAAAGAATGATGCTTTTGATAAAGAAGAACCTGTAGAGGAACCTGAAAAGCAAACTAAAACTGCAAAGTATACTAAGGAGGATTTCATTGCTAATAAACATGGTAACAAGAGAGAACCTTGGGTACAAAAACCAATGCCTTTTCCTAACAAGAAACACAAATCTAAGGAAGAAGAACACTATAATAAGTTTGTGAATGGATGAAACCTTTGTTCTTGCAAATTCCTATAACTGATGCTATTAAATTGCCTCCTTATGCAAAATATATGAAAGATATTGTCTCTAACAAAAGGAAGATTCATAATGAGGAAATCTCCACTATGCTTGCCAATTACTCTTTTAATGGCAAGGTTCCTGAGAAGCTTGGAGATCCTGGTATACCAACTATTCCCTGTTCTATTAAAAAATAATTATGTTAGAACTGCTTTGTGTGATTTAGGAGCTGGAGTTAGTGTCATGCCTTTTACTCTCTATAAAAGACTCCTCCTAGAAAAATTCATACCAACTGATATATGTTTGCAAATGGCTGATAAGTCTACTGCTATTCCTGTGGGTATATGTGAGAATGTTCATGTTCAAGTTGCTAATAATTGTCTGATATTAACTAACTTTGTTGTGTTGGAAATGCCTTAAGAAGATAATATGTCTATTATTCTTGGAATACCTTTTATTAATACTACAAGGGGTGTTATTGATTGCAATCAAGGGAAAGTTACTTTTAATGTTAACGATAAAGAGCACACTATTTATTTTCCCAAGAAGATTGATAAAAAAATATGGTCTAAATTCCATTCAAAATATTGAGACCATCAAGATTGGAGAATTTTATTGTCCTATTGCAAAGCCACCCAAAGAATATGAAATTATTATGACCGGGACTATGAATATCAAGGTTGAGGTAACATAAGTATTTTGTGAGAAACAAAGTTTTGTTTCATATAAAATTATTTTGGTAGCAAGACTTGATCACCCTTGTTAACAAAATGATTTTAAATGAAGTGGGAAATGTTTTCACCTTTACCATTATGTTTTCACCATGTTTACTTCCGTTATTACATTGCTACTTGAGTACAATCATGTTTTCCACCATCCTTATGCATGTTTTCCTGATGTTTTCACTCTGATTACTGAGGTTATGCATGTTTTCACCACCCATACTTTTGTTTTCACCACTACCACCTTTGTTTTATTTGGATATTCTTTCATTAAAGTGTCATAGAACCTCTGTAGTGCTGGTTTTGGTTTTGTTTTCCACCTTTTCACTTTCGTTTTCCCGATATTTAGTAATTATTAAAATTCTGGAAATACCTCAAAAATAAAGTTTCTCGAAAAATTCCAGAAAAAATTATAATAATTTTTTACGTAAAAAATGAGGCAGAAAGCCACCTGGGAGGCCCTAGGGGGACCCACCAGTCAGGCACACCACAGGGTGGCGCGGCCAGCCCCCTGGTGGCGCCATCACATGGTGTGGGGCCCCTGGCCCTCCACTAACTCTCTCCAGTGCCAAAGTCTTCTCTCTCACCTCCCAAACTGAAAACATTTCCTGGAACCCGTGTTCTTGCTGTTCTTCCTATGGATTTTCGATCTCCTTCTTCGGCCCATCATTTGTGCTGATATTTGGTGTGTTTGATCTCCGGTATGTGACTCCTCCGATGATCCAAGTAGAATTTTGTTTAGTGAAGTATTTCTTGAGTATTTTGGTACTGTAGGTGACAGCTTATGTGAGTTTGCATGATGTTTTGAGTACAAATAATGTTGTTTTGATGTATGTTTAGCTCTCATATAGGTCCCTATGGTAGTTTCCACCTTATAGTTGCTTGAAATCAATTTTTGTGATGATTGTTGAAAAAATTCAGAGATGGATAGTTATAATTTTGGGGAGATCTTTAGGAGTGATGCTTCTAGAAGGACAAGGACTTCACGCTCATCCACTTCAGCGAGGCCATCTTACAATGAATACATTATTGCACCGACTATTGACGATGAAGCAGATGATGGTATCGTTAACACATCTAGCTTCCCTTGCAGTAAATTTTTAAGAAGTATAGGTTTATTAGATGACTTTAGTATGCTTATTGAAAGAGTTGGTGTCACCAACTTTATGGAGGATGAAATCCCTCAGTATGCCACTCTCACAAAAGCTTTTGTTAAGAGCTTTAAATTTCAGAACACTCAGTTTGGTCCAACTGTTGCATTCAAGTTATATAATAGTCCTATTTCTTTGTCCTTGGTGGATTTTTGTCCTATTATAGGTATCAACGCCACTGGGACAACGAGGAGGATTCAAGATAGACCAGCAGACCTCCAGGGGCTCTACCGAGAGATCACCAACTATGACGGTCGCTCCTCCCAGCGTGGGAAGATAAGGAACAATCAACTTCCTGCTCTTAGATACTTTACTTATTATATTGCTACTAGTATCCTTGGTAGGGAGAACACTAGCAACATTTCTAGTTACCACCTTGCTTTTATTGATGCTGCACTGAACCATAGCACAAAGTATAACCTTGGTGCACTTGTTACACGCCGCCTTGCTGCTTCTTGGCCTATTTTTGGGGGTATTATTGCTACACGTGTAGCGGCTGCTTTAAATGTTTCCATCAACCCCAATGATGAAATAATTGCTCCATGCAGGCTTAACCTTGCTGCCATGAAGTCCCATCAATTTGTCACTGCTAACTCTACTAAAGAATGTTTAGTATATAGAGTTTTATATATGGATGGAGAGGAGCGGAAAGTTACTTTGTCGCAACCTGTTTTGTTTAAGATTGATAGGTCACCATGGTCGCTCTCCAAGGAGCAGGTAGACGAGCATCTGAGCACCATGGAGTTTTACCGACAGCAGGAGAGGCGAGACGCGGCTCCCGAGGACCACAACACGCAGTACACCGGCGCATCCTCGAGCACATATCAGGAGGAGGCTTCCTCCTCAACATACTACGGGGGCGCCGCCTCATGGTCCCCTTGGTGATTGATCTCCACTTAGGCCAAAATCATAAGCTTGGGGGGAAGTATACCGACATCACACTCATTTATATATCATGTTCGGTCGGCTTTGTATATCCATGTTTTATTTTCTTTCGTTTGTTTTCGTTTCTCTTTGTTTCGTTCGTTTGTTTTCATTTCTTTTGTTTTACTAGCAAACATGCCCGTGCGTTGCAACGGGAGATAAAATATGTGTGACGGAAGGGGCGGCCCGCGACATGGTATCCCGGAGGGTAGGACCTTCGGGGAAGTCAAACCGGACATAGTTGTGGTTACCGCTCCTTCGTCTACCCGTAGTTACGCTGAGCCAAGATTTCTAGTAAAGAAGAGTAGCATCTATATAATGATGATGTAAAGGAACTGATCAATCACAAACAATAGAAAACAATTAATCATTGAATCTTTTGTACTATTAATCACCCATGCATATGTACAGCTTTAAACATTGGTCTTACCATCCAATTCCAATAAAAAAAGCATGACTGTATTGTCCACCAAAAAATCTAACCGGGAAGTGAGAGAGTAATGTTTCTCACTCAACTTCAGTGAATTTAAATAAAAACATGCCACCAAGAAAACCAGTGCCTCCAGGGCAACGACACCAATCAGTTTGGATGATGCATTATTGCAAAATGGGAATCACTTGGAAGAAAGAACTCTCTTTGTTTCACAAAGTAAAAAAAACAGGTTCAGCTAAGCTAAAGCACTCATCTGGTAAGGCACCTCGGTATATTCATCAGCTAGAAATCCAGAATTTGAAACGAAGATGCACTCGAAGTAGATTTAAGCAATTAAAAAAAATACAACGAATATATCGTGCTAAAGCGTGCATCACATCCAAATTTTAGATTTCGATTCCATCCAAATGCATGCTAATATCTAACTTGTGAGGAGTATTGTAGTTACACTCGTGACGGATAACCTTTGACCTGCTCATAGACATGTTGTACAAATGCAATCAGTGACAAAAACAAAAAGCATGCGTTAAGGCGCATAACTCTCCAAAACAAAGGAACCATAGACTTAGGATTTGGCCATCTAAAGCAGCTCCTGGATATCAATCAAAACATGCCTTATACTGTAACTGAATGTTTCCAAGGCTAAAAAGTGTGAGGATATTTGTATGGTTGCAATAATATATAATAAAGTAAGTCCAACCAATCAAAACTTATATCAATCAAAATTGGTATCGTACTACCCCAGAATCGTAGATATTGACATCCAAGAAATCAGTTCCAGCTAGGGTAATTATCATCTAAGTGCATATTTCGGAGGAAACATCCTTTCCTCGTGACTCTAGGGTAATTATCATCATAAAATTGGAGAGATAGTTGTTAACTATCATCAAATCTGCTGGGAACTTACAGCTAGTCAGTTGAAGAAAAACACTGACATGTGAAATCCTCCAAAAAAAAATATATCTCAAAGTTGAGGTATCTCCTTGAACCAGGTCGTTCATAGAACATCTCAGCACAACAATATAACCATGAAAATGCCTGGATGTACATTATTTAGGCAGCAGCACACGCACGAAAGCCATACTTCCATGGATGGGTGGTCAGACCAAGATTATGCAGTTAAAAAACATGACCAATTATGCCAAAGAAAATAAAAATCCTGCCTCTCAGCCAATCCCTGCTCTCAGCGCTGGACGGCCGTGGCTGAGGCTGCATGTTATCCTACCCCGTTGCCATATTTGTGATCTTGGTGGCTCAGCGTCAGCACTTCCGATGTTGCCGAAGTGCCGGAGGCCGGCTCACCCGACGAGTTCCTACAGCCAGCTCGCCCCCACGCCTTCTAGTGTTTTTTTCCCAAGGGCAACTTCCCGAACATGATCGGCAGTCAGCGCTGCCCCCCACGCCTCCTCTACGGCAGCTCCAGAGGCAGACATCGAAATTCGGAGCGCTAGACGATGAAATCCCTACCAAGCCGTCTCTCCTCCCCTAGCCTGCGGTGCAGCGTCACACCTTGAAAGTTCGACAATATATTAATTTGTATTTGTAATGCAAACAAAGTACTATGCCAAAGTAATGCAAGAAAAATGAGTCGACCATTAGAGAGGTTCATGGGAAAATTATAATGATGGTCTCGACTCTCATTTAAAATAGAAAAAATGACCTGTCTAGAGGATAGGTTGCAAGCATATTAACGCCAAATCATGAAGAACCAGCTCAAAATAAATAGTCAATATGCACACCATTTGCAACAACTATCCATCTTGGAAGCAACTGAATTAATTTTTTGGGGGGGCCTTTTGGATCGAAACTTTGCACTTTACAAATTGGCACATGATATGGAATCTCTAAACTGGACAGTGCAATGCACGGATGGACTCAAGCAGTATCAATATATAGCAAGAAGAATGAAGAGGAAAAACTAATTGGATGACGAACGGAGTAGCAAGGTACTATTTCCATGAATGTACTTCTTTACACAGGTGGATCAGACGTAGTAGGAAAAATATGCAAAGTGCAGAGTAACTGAGAGAAGAGGAAGGAAGATCCTGACTGCTCACCCGCTGCCACATCCAATTAAAAAAAGTGATCCATGCAGAAAAATCACATGTATCAGCATAATGGCATCGGTCCGAGGCAGAGCTCTGTTTTTTCACTATGTCTCCATCTCATTCCTCTTCTCCCTGCCCTTCTCGATTGAGCACGGACACCTCCAGCAACCACTCATGGAGAATTTTATGGAGCTCCCGCAAGCACTGTTCTGCACCAAATCCGGGAGCCCAACGTACCAAAGCAGAACTTGCCAGATCTGATATGCAAAGCTCTTCCAAGATCTGTTTACGGCTCCATGACGATCTCTATGTTTCCTTGCTGGATTCGAGGTAGGTAGAGGGGGGGCGTGTTGCAGTGGTCGTGGGGAGGTAGGCTACTGCTGCGTGGTGCTATTGCCTTGCTGGATTCGAGGAAGGTAGAAGGGGGGCGTATTGCAGTGGTCATGGGGAGGTGGGCTGCTGCTGCGTGGTGCTAATCGTGGACGGAAACGGAGATGACGACCCGGATCTCAGTTGCAGGGGTGACGGAGATGACGACCCAGATCTCTGGTGCGGGGAGGAATTGATGGTGGGCGGTTAAGTTCCTCCCGTCGGGTTTGGGAGGCGACGCCCACCAGCGATCAATGGTATCTCGCCGGAGAATGGTGTAATAGTGGATAGGGCGAGTTGAATTTGACGAGCTGCAGAACATGGTTACTGCGTTGACGGGGATATGCTGCGCATGGCAATCTATGTAATTTCTAGGAGACGAACCGGTAGGGTGGCAACATGCTGTAATATGGGATTTGGTGGGAGGGCAGAACGGTAAATTTGTGTTGGACGAAATTTTTGCCTGAAACCTTAATGCCTTATTAGTAGGTAAAGATTGTTTTGTTTTTGCTTTCCAAAACACAAAAAGACCAAAAATATTTTTGTTGTTTCTCTTTGTTTGCTTCTTTAGTTTATTTATTTGGTGTGCTTTATCCTTTAAGATGCAGATTAATATTCAAAAATCCAAAAATATTTTGTTTTGTTTACTTGTTCTCTTTCCGTTCTTGTTTTAATTGAAAAATCAAAAAATATTTGTTGTTCTTCTTTGGTTTTGTAAAGTTTGTTGCAGAGTTTAACAGTCGTCCGTGACTCCTTTGGAGCTTGGTTTTCATTATATATTATTTGAGCCACAAGTGAAGAGCAATAATGACGATCTACAACAATTCAAGTTGTTGTGAGAGGCTGGTATGAACTGTATTTGCTTTCATTTTTGTACATATATCCATCTATGTGAGCATGATTAGTTTGTTCGTATAAGATATATGTGATTTAATGGCTGCTTAATAGTTCGTGCTCTCTCATGTTTTGTTCCAATTTATTAATGGTAAATGACATGTCATATAAATATTTGTTCACATTGTTCTATTCGTAGAAGGGTATGATATTGTGGTAGCCTCCTCTGACTGTTTCATTTGAATCGACTTGGCACATGCTCACTCATGCTAAGCCTGAAAAAAAGTCAATATGCCTCGATGATTTATTTTTCCTCAGAGTTCTAGTATCAATTTTGTGCCTTAGTTAATTTTACTTTGTCGCAAACATGATTATGATAGTTGTTTCTCTCTTGATTGTCGCTCCCTGTCTATTGCTAGCCTTCACCTGTACTGAGTATGAGCTCTACTCGTGCATCCAACTCCCAAAACCAAAGATTGCCAAATGTGTCCACCATACCTACCTTTATGTGGTATTTAACCGCCACTCCAAAGTAAATTGCTCATGTGCTCCCTTTAAAACCTGCTAAAAATTATTCCTGTTTTGTGCCCCTGTTTTAGCTCATGAGGATGTAAATAGATAATCTTTATCTCACTTGTTGATTGGATTTCACGCCCTAGAATAGTGGCATCATACGCTTATCCAAATGATAGAAGAGCTGGCAGCGGGGTGCCCAGCCCCAAATTAATACACGCAAATTCTCTTCACTCTTTTTGCCCCTGATTTATCAGTCAAAGCATAATTGTGTAAACAAAAGAGAAAGAGGGATGACCTTCTACCCATATGCGTCCTTCACATGGAAGCCGCTCTTGTGAATCCAGTTGGCTTGTGACGTACTGTATTGTTTGTTTACCATTCGTCGACATAAGCATACACCTCTCTCAAAATGTTTCCAATACCTCTGTTTAATAAAATAAAAAGCTCTAGCACATGAGTGATCCATGCTTCCCTCTGCGAAGGGCCTTTCTTTTACTTTTATGTTGAGTCTCTGCCATATTCTTTGAGCATTTTCTTGAGAGCACAATGGTCATTCTTAGTGTGATGTGTTTGTCCCAAAGTACGGTTGATTGTGGTATAACTTTGATACTTGTATCTTTGATATCTTTACTTCTAGTCTTCCCTTGAACTTCAGATGTGCCCTGGCATTTATGTTTTGCCCCACACTTAAGGGTAAGCGAGATACCACTTTATGAGATCCTATTATGAATATTACAATCTTGCAAATAGTTATGCTTCATGTTGTTTACATCATATGAAACAAATGTGTTCGTAAAAGTCTTTTATCGCACTCAGTTGTCACTGGATTGCTTGAGGACAAGCAATAAGCTAAGCTTGGGGGGACTTGATACGTCGAAAACTTATCTCCTTTTCCGAACACTTTTCCTATTGTTTGCCTCTAAACTTGTGTTTTTTGAATGCAACTAACACGGACTAATGCCGTTTTCAGCAGAATTACTTTGGTGTCTCATTTTTGTGCAGAAAATTCAAGGTTCGGGAAATTGCCCAGAAAAGACCCCGTTTGATGAAGGCTTGACCTCTAAGTTGGCCCGATCTTCACGAATCGACAAGAACGAACGAAGAACGCACGAAGAACGGGATGAACACGATGAACACGAGAGGGGGAAATCGAGGGGAAATCGAGGGAAAATGCGTGGAAACACGAAAAGGGGGAAGATAACTCGTGAAGCCTACGAGGGATCGCAAACCCAAGTCAACAACACGCTAATTGAAACCGATTTCTCTCACCGGTCGGTCCACCGATCCAACAGAAGCCCAAAGGGGAAGGTTGGCAAGCACTACTAGAATCACAAGGTGAAAGAGTAGCTCCTTGGAGAGATCTTGATACGATCCTAGATACACATCATAGGAGTAGTTCCTCAAAGAGGGATACACGAGAGCTAAGCTCCAAATGTTCTAACTTCAACTCTAACCCTAGATCTAGAATGGGGAGGACTATATATAGTCTAGTGCCAAAGGGGGTAGGTGGGAGGATAAGAATACAAGGGTCAAGGCCCCTAAAGTGGCACGCAGGTCGCGCAGGATCGGAGGCTCCGGTGGTTTCCACCGGAGGTTCCGGTGGACCGAGCGGAGGCTCCGGTGGTGGCTCCGTAGTCAGCTACCCGAAGGGGTTTTAGGCGGAGGCAGCACCGGAGGCTCCGGTGGCGAGCGTGGAGCGGAGGCTCCGGTGGGATCTCCGGAGGTTCCGCTGGGGCTCCGGTGCTGGCTCCGGTGGTGGCTCCGCTGTCATCCACCCGAAGGGCTTTTGGGCGGAGTCCGCACCGGAGGCTCCGGTGGCGAGCGTGGAGCGGAGGCTCCGGTGGGAACACCGGAGGTTCCGCCGCCTGGAGCTTCCCGCCTTCGTCTCCTTGCGCTGGTCCTGCCCGTTCGCCTTCCGCGTCTTCTTGGGCACCCGTAGAGGACTTGAACCTGAGCACACAAAGTGTTGAACCATGAGGTAGCGCACCATTCACCAAGTCACCGGAAACGTACGGAGATAGGAGTGAGTTCACCTTGTTGTGTATCGATGTTGTGCTTGGTGGAATACGGTGGGCTACATCATCTCCCCCCCCCCCTTGAAAAAGAGTCGTCCTCGACTCTCGTTCCATCCATATGTGAGCGGGAGTAGGAATGTCAACGACGAAGATGTCGTTGAAGTTGAGCCGCTTGTCGAAGTTCATGTGACGGTAGGCTCGTAGTGGGTGTGGTCCCAAGGTGATGAAGATCATGAAATGTTCCTCCTTGGAAGGGTGGTGAAGAACTTGCGAGGCGGTGTAGTCGTTGAAGTTGAGCCTCTTATCGAAGATCATGCCAAGGTATGCTCGTGGAGGGTGTGGTCCAAGGGTGATGACGATCTTGACATGATCCTCCATGGGTGGATGAGGATGAGCTGGCGGAAGCGGTAGAGTGTAGTTGTGGCGATCGTTGTCATTGACGCGCTTGTCGAACTCCAAGTGCATGTCGACGAAGGGGATGTAGACGTGGTAGTCATTGTCGTTGACGCGGAGGTGCTTGTTGAACTCCCTGCACATCTTGACAAGTGGTATGTAGGCGTAGAAGGCATTGTCGTTGACGTGCTTGTCGTACTCCATGCACCTCTTGACATGTGGAATGTAGGCGTCGAAGGCGTTGATGTCGAAGTTCTTGTGACGCGCCGTGTAGATCTTTACTTGAGGAATGTGGATGGAGGATGCTTTGTCGCAGAAGCTCTTGTCCATCTCCATGTGGATCATGATGAGCGGAATGTGCTCCTTCCAACCCTTCAAGTCGTTGTCGATGTTCATGCGATGTGGAGAGCCTTGTATGTGGAGAAGTCCATGAGGTCGAGGATGCTTGATAAGGTCACCAAATCTCTGCAAAATAGACAACAAAGATGGAGAGAAAGTTGGTAAGCCGTTAGTGTCGATAAGCACACATGGGGTTTTGCTCTCAACTCTCATCTCACTATTGGTGGCTATCAAGGCGAGGCCTCTAAGAACACTCATGCTTTTTCCACTCATTATGGGCTTGTGGCTCTCACTCACGCGATGGTGGATCTCTCTCTCACCACTCATCTCACTAGAAGCTTGAGAGGGGACACTAGAAGGCTCCAAAGTGTTGGCACTTGAGGTGTGCGCACTTGTCGAAGTCGTTGCATTGCTTGGAGTCGGTAGTGTCATAGCATGTGGCGAGGAGGACTCAATCATCTCATCTCTTGGATTGATCTCCAATTGAGGAAAGGGTGGCTTTCTTGGAGGAGGAGGTAGGGTCATGGCTTGTGTCGAAGGAAGCTCCATCAATTGGTAATGTAAGCCATGCCTTGTAGCATCCTCAAATGGTCGATGATGATGATGATGTAGATTTCCTTGGCTAGAATGGTGGCTTGAGCGTGGCCTTGTGGAGGTTGGCATGAGATGCTTTGAAGTCAAGCGGAGAGTTTCACCCAATTCGTCATTACCTCCATCAATGATAGATGGGACATTGACGCCGGCTCTAGAGAGGTTGCATCGTTGGTCCTTATCTTGAGGATAGGCTTGAAGAACTCGTGTCAACACTCGCGATGAGTTCGCGGCCTCATTGCAATAGACGCTTTCGCCACCATTGGTCGGCATGTCCAATGAATTGAGAGCTAGTTGGTGCAAGGCATAGTATTGTCCTTCACTCATGTATGCATGGTCACCATTTTGGTTGGCAACCAAGATCATCTCATTGGTAGCATTGGGAGCTCTCTTGTCGATGGTCGGAGTGGTCACTTGTGTCATTGGAGACGAAGAAGAAGAATGACTTAGAGATGATGGCAAGGGATGAGCCTCTTTGACAATGTCACATGCATCAACGTCTTCATCATAGAGTGGTAGAGTGGTCTCCTCATGCATATGGTGATGTTGATCTTGTGTCATGGGAGAAATAGCTTCAAACTCTTGATGTTGGTGTTGCGCTTGTGGCGATGAAGGAAACTCATGGCCTTGATCATGAAGGTCATTGTTCATCCTCATAGAATGTCGCACATGGAAGTTGTGGTTGCTTGTTGGTGGAGAAGTATCTCTCGCCTCTTGCCTTGACGAGGTAGTGGTATCATAGTGTCCATGGCGAGGATGTTCTTGATCCTTGTCGAAGGCGGGGTGCGAATAGAAAGCACAATCTTCGTGAAGATGAGGTGGCGGCTCCCATTCCTCATATGGATGATGACGCTCATGGTCCTTGCACCTTGTAACATTGAGGCCAACGGCGCCCAAGTCGTTGTCTTCATGGCCTAGATGATGTGGTGCTTCATCCAATGTGGTAGGAGAAGAATCATGGATGGCATCTCCATTTGACGCACCATCTTGATCACCGCCTTGGCAATCCCCCATTATGTGACCATGGCCCTTGCAAATGGGGCATAAGAGGTCTTCATCTTGAAGGAGAGGGGAAAGTAGGCTCATAGCATCCGTGCCTAGTGGTGGTTGAAGTGGGCGCTCATAAGGGTCTTCATCAAAGATGGGAAGTGAAGTAGCATGTTGAGCAATCCCACTTGATTGTTGTCGATGGTGGCGCTCAATGGGGTCTTCCTCGAAGATGGGGGAAGAGAAGCCATAGGGAGCATTCGCACTCGCTTGATGTTGAGAAGTTCTCTCATTTGGGTCTTCATCAAAGATAGGCGGTGGAAGCTCATGTGGGTCATCCTCGTTGTTTTGGCGATGGCGATCATGATGGAGAGGATGACGCCGGTGGTCATTGTGGTGGAGTTGAGGGAGGCATTCACTAGAAGCCATGTCGGGAGCACCTTCTTGATAATGGCCTTGGTCTTGGTGGTCATTGTGGTGGTGACACACATTTTGCCTTGGAAGCCTTGAATGTGGGCGAGCACCATCCATGAAGCCATTTAGACCAATGTCATGAGTCGAGCTTGGAGAAGGTGGTTGATGAAGAATATCCGGTCGTAGAGGGTGATCTTGAAGAGGGTCACCACGGCCTTGTCGGTGTCGAGGTAGTGGTGATGGCGAGCGATGCTCAAACCAATGTCGTCGCGGAGCTTGTGGTGGAAGATGCGGTGAGGTGGGTGTACCACTCTCTTCCATATGGCGATGGTGATCATGGCGACGGTCTTGGTGATGAGCTTGGTGATGAGAGCGGGAAGCTTGTCGATGACGAAGCTTGCGGCGTTCCCGCACCTCATGTGTGGGATGACTCCGAAAGTCATTTGGATGCCTTGGCTTCTTGGCCTTCTCGCTAGATGGAGCCTCGATGATGTCCTTCTTGTGGCGCCGTCTTGATGTTGAAGACCATCTTGACGTTGCCAACTTGTCGGATTTCTTGTCGTGGCACCATCTTGAGGTTGAAGGTTGTTGTCGTGTCTTGGCCTTGGCATTCTCCGAGGAGTTCCTTGGTGGCGAGCATGAACCATCGGAGTGTCGTGACAATCGAAGCTTGGCGAGGAAGCGCTTGTAGGTGAGCTCGTCCATGTCGGAGTCATTGTCGGTGTAGTAGGGCTCCATCTCGTCATCCAAGCTTGTGATGTCGTAGTTGTAGTAGTGGTTCATGTCGGTGGAGCTCGTGGAGTCGAAGTCAGCGTGGTGGTTGTGGTACTCCTCCATGTCGATGACGCTTGGGGAGGAGTAGTCGGTGTAGAGCTCGACGTCGTGGTCGTAGTAGTGGTGGTGATCCACCATGTCATGCTCGTAGTAGTGGTCATCCACGATGTCGTGCTCGGAGTAGTGGTCGTCCACCACGTCATGCTCGTAGGAGTGGAGGTCCATGTCTAGCTCGTTGTAGTCGTAGTGGTCCATCATGGACTCATCATGATCATCATGGCCTCCAAAGTCTTCGCTCTCGCTATACATGGTTAGTGACAAGCGCAAGTATATATATAGAGTGTGAGGACCTAAGAGCTCAACCCTCACCTTTTAGCAAATGTTGGAAACTAGTGAACCAAGCCAAGAGAAACCGATAGCAAAAAGAATGAAGTGACTTGAGTTCGAAAGATCCCAAAAACACGCTCCAAAACACACACGGCTTGTGGGTGGATGGCAATGGGTTAGAAATGTGGCGAGAAAACGACAAATCCAAAGAAAAGTATGTTGTAAAACGAGGAGAAGAATCAAAGAAAAGTTAGCACGAAAACCAAACCTAGTGGAGGAAAATGATATGGTTGAAACGAAAAACACACACACACAAGGGATAAATGGGGTTAGTGCGGCCAATGGACGAGCGGAGACGAAATGTACCTATCGAAGACTAAGCTCAATGCCACACCAACGCAAGGAGGACGCTAGCTCGAACCGAAATTAACAAGAGGCAACAAGATTCACAATGTGGCAACCGGTCACTCTCTTCTCTCTCGCAACTCGAAGCTATGCGTTCCTACAAATGATAGCAATTGGCATCGATCTTTGCTTCTTTTGGCTCTTTTTGCTTCTTTCTCTTTCTCCTCTCTTTTTTTCGCTTTTGATGATGATGATGCGGAGATGATTCCCAAATGCCAATGCCTACTCGTAGCTAGACTCTCACAAGCGCAAAACTCGCACTCTCGGTGCCACAATGCGATGCCAAGCGGTGTAAAAGAACTAGTCCAAGCAGGTAAGTAACACAAAGGGGTGGGGTGGTTCAAGCGGAAGCAAGTTATACCTCTCTACTTGCGGCCGTGGGGGAGTCGATGTCGTGGCGATCCGTTGATGTGGAAGTGTAGGTGATGTCGTGGGCGTCGCGTAGCACTTTGTTGCGCTCAATTCGGATAAAAAACGACAAAGAAAAACAAGTTTCAAAATCTGTCCAAGAATCGAAGAGCAGGAATTTGCTGAAATTTTTTCTCAAATTCGAAATTTCTCCCAAATCAAGAAAATTTTTGGACAAATTCAAGAATTGTGGCTGAATAGAAAGATGGGGAATGGTTTTTGGCAACAAATCTATGAAACAAAACCACGAAAAACTCAACGAATCAAGAGATCGGTCGAAATCCCTTTTGGCTATTTTTGGTCAAATTTTCGAATTTATGGTGGATAGAAGAAAAATTGGTGGTAGGGGAGGGGGTGGGGTGTCGGATTCGTGTCAATCTAGCTCTGGATGCCAGATGATGAAGGCTTGACCTCTAAGTTGGCCCGATCTTCACGAATCGACAAGAACAAACGAAGAACGCACGAAAACGCGATGAACACGATGAACACGAGAGGGGGAAATCGAGGGGAAATCAAGGGCAAATGCGTGGAAACACGAAAAGGGGGAAGATAACTCGTGAAGCCTACGAGGGATCGCAAACCCAAGTCAACAACACGCTAATTGAAACCGATTTCTCTCACCGGTCGGTCCACCGATCCAACAGAAGCCCTAAGGGGAAGGTTGGCAAGCACTACTAGAATCACAAGGTGAAAGAGTAGCTCCTTGGAGAGATCTTGATATGATCCTAGATACACATCATAGGAGTAGTTCCTCAAAGAGGGATACACGAGAGCTAAGCTCCAAATGTTCTAACTTCAACTCTAACCCTAGATCTAGAATGGGGAGGACTATATATAGTCTAGTGCCAAAGGGGGTAGGTGGGAGGATAAGAATACAAGGGTCAAGGCCCCTAAAGTGGCACGCAGGCCGCGCAGGAGCGGAGGCTCCGGTGGTTTCCACCGGAGGTTCCGGTGGACCGAGCGGAGGCTCCGGTGGGGGTCCGGTGGTGGCTCCGTAGTCAGCTACCCGAAGGGGTTTTAGGCGGAGGCAGCACCGGATGCTCCGGTGGCGAGCGTGGAGCGGAGGCTCCGGTGGGATCTCCGGAGGTTCCGCTGGGGCTCCGGTGCTGGCTCCGGTGGTGGCTCCGCTGTCATCCACCTGAAGGGCTTTTGGGCGGAGTCCGCACCGGAGGCTCCGGTGGCGAGCGTGGAGCGGAGGCTCCGGTGGGAACACCGGAGGTTCCGCCGCCTGGAGCTTCCCGCCTTCGTCTCCTTGCGCTGGTCCTGCCCGTTCGCCTTCCGCGTCTTCTTGGGCACCCGTAGAGGACTTGAACCTGAGCACACAACGTGTTGAACCATGAGGTAGCGCACCATTCACCAAGTCACCGGAAACGTACGGAGATAGGAGTGAGTTCACCTTGTTGTGTATCGATGTTGTGCTTGGTGGAATACGGTGGGATACATCACCGTTGGCCCTAAAACACCAGAAGACCCCGGGAGCCAGAAGGAGACCCGGAGAGGGGCCAGGAGGTGGCCAAACCCCGCCCCCCGGCGCGCCCCCTCCAAGGCCGCACCAGCAGGTGGCGTGGGCCACTCCCACACCCCCTCGGTCTCCCCTTTCGACTACAAATATCCTTCAACCCTAAAATACGAGGGGGTTCGATAGTTTTCCAGAAAGAAGTCCGTAGCTCCGCAGCCACCCCGAACCTCGATTCGGGGATCAGAAGTTCATGTTCTAGCACCCTACCGGGACGGGGAATTGGAGGAGATCATCGCCTCTCCATCGACCATCCATGTTTCCCCATCCACGTGTGAGTAATTCCCCGCTGTAGGCTGAAGGGTATGGTAGGGATTGGATGAGATCGTTCATGTAATAATGTCGTGATTGTTAGGGCATAGTGCCTAGTATCCTCTATTAGTGCTACTGACATTGTTGCAACTTGTTATGATTAATGCTTGCCACTTTGGGCACGAGTGCCATGATCTCAGATCTGGACATGTTATTGAATCATGATGATAATTATTGTTTCTTGATCATACCTGCAAGTTGTTTACACATATTGTTGTCCGGAACCCGAGGCCCCGAAGTGACAGAAATTGGGACAACCGGAGGGGATGGCTGTGATGTGAGGATCACATGTGTTCACGGAGTGTTAATGCTTTGCTCTGGTGTTCTATTAAAAGGAACACCTTAATTACCAGTAGTTCCCTTGAGGCCCCGCTGAAAACGGGCTAGTAGGACAAAAGATGTTGTGCAAGTTCTCATTGCGAGCATGTACGACTATTTATGGAACACATGCCTATGGTTACTTAATGCTTGTATGATTTATCTTATTTATCTGTAATGCCCATGTCTTTATTATTATATGAACTATCTTATCCATGCAACACCCGTTCATCCATCCCTATGCCTACAGTATTTAATCCCGATGTTTACTTCAAACACTACTGCTACTGTTTTCATTCCACTACTGCTACTATAAAGTTGTTACTACTGATAAACCACTGCGAACAAAAGTACTTTCAGGTGCAGGTGAATTGACAACTCACTTGTTAAGCCTCAAAAATATTCTTTGGCTCCCCTTGTGTCGAATCAATAAATTTGGGTTTTACTTCCCTCGAAGACTGTTGCGATCCCCTATACTTGTGGGTCATCAAGACTATTTTCTGGCGCCGTTGCCGGGGAGCATAGCTTTATTTGCGAGATCACCGGAGAGTACTATTATCTACTGCCATCATTCATCGTGGGTAAGACTCATGATGGAAAATTTCCTATATTACCATCCACTACAAGAAGAGGTACAACTCTGAACACCTTTTTTGCTCTTGATTCACCGTCTGTTATGTGATGCTAGTGATTATGCTGAGGTGATGTTCTTGGACAGCGGGTAGATAAGAAGTTAAATGTTATTCATTATGCTAGTAAAACTCTTGATGCTGCTCAAAAGAATTATGCTACCACTGAGAAAGAGTTCCTAGCTGTAGTTTTTGCTTGTGATAAATTTAGGCCGTATATTGTTGATTCTAAAGTTACTATTCATACTGATCATGTTGCTATTAAGTACCTTATGGAAAAGAAAGATGCTAAGCCTAGGCTTATTAGATGGGTGCTTCTCTTACAAGAGTTTGATTTACATATTGTGGATAGGAAGGGTGCTGAAAATCCTGTTGCTGATAATTTGTCTAGATTAGAAAATATCTCTGATGACCCTATTCCTGTTAATGATAGTTTTCCTAATGAACAGTTGGCTGCAATAAAAGTGAGCTCTCAAGAGAGTCCATGGTATGCTGATTATGCTAACTTTATTGTTTCGAAGTATTTGCCTTCTACCTTTACATCTCAGCAAAGAAGAAAATTCTTCTACGATTTGAGGCATTATTTTTGGGATGACCCACACTTATATAAAGAAGGTGTTGATGGTATTATGAGAAGACGTGTTCCTGAAAATGAAAAACAAGAGATATTGAGAAAATTTCATAGTAGTGCTTATCGAGGACATCACGCTGGAGAAAGAACTGCACATAAAGTTCTACAATCAGGTTTTTATTGGCCTACTCTCTTTAAAGATGCTAGAAAATTTGTTTTATCTTGTGATCAATGTCAAAGAGTTGGAAATATTTCTAGACGTAATGAAATGCCTATGAATTATTCTCTTCTTATTGAACCGTTTGATTGTTGGGTTTTGACTTTATGGGTCCTTTCCCTCCTTCAAAAGGCTACACTCATATTCTTGTTGCTGTTGACTATGTTACTAAATGGGTAGAAGCTATACATACTAAAATTGCTGATGGTGAAACCTCAATAAAAATGCTTAAAGACATCATTTTCCCTAGGTTTGGTGCACCTAGATATCTTATGACTGATGGGGGTTCTCATTTTATTCATGGTGGTTTTAGAAAAACTATTGCTAAATCTGATGTTAATCATAGAATTTCCTCACCCTATCATCCTCAAACTAGTGGGCAAGTAGAATTATCAAATAGAGAAATCAAATCTATCTTGCAAAAGACTGTTAACAAATCTAGGAAAAATTGGGCTAAGAAATTAAATGATGCTCTCTGGGCATATAGAACTGCTTACAAAAATCCCATGGGCATGTTTCCTTATAAAATGGTTTATGGAAAAGCTTGTCACTTGCCCCTAGAATTAGAACACAAAGCTTATTGGGCAGTGAAAGACCTAAATAAAGATTTTAAACTTGCTGGTGAAAAAAGGCTGCTTGACTTAAGTTCTTTAGATGAATGGAGGAGTTAAGCATATGAAAACGCTAAGCTCTTTAAAGAGAAAGTTAAAAGGTGGCATGATAAGAGAATTATTAAAAGAGAATTTCATGTTGGTGAGAAAGTGCTATTGTATAGGTCTCGTCTCAGATTTTTTGCAAGAAAATTACTCTCCAGATGGGAAGGACCTTTTGTTATCGAAGAAGTATATCGTTCGGGGGCAATTAAAATTGTTTCCCTTGAAGACAACTCCTCACAAGTGGTGAATGGCCAAAGACTCAAGCATTATATTTCTGGAGATCCTTATAATGAAAATGTTGATTGTATTCGAGCCATGATCCCGAAGGAATTTATTAGGAAGCATATTTCTGAAACTGCAGAGTCAGTTTCCGAATAGGTATCAGTTTTGGTGAGAAAATGTTCGGAAACATCTTTCAACTTATATTTTTACTGTTTTTAGAAAATATGAAAAATTATGAGCCGGAAACAAGAGGGAGACGGAGCCTAGAGGCTCCACACCATAGGGTGGCGCGGGCCCACCTCTGGCCGCGCCAACCCATGATTTGGGCGCCCCGGAGCCCCTCTCCGACTCGTTTTCGTCCTGGACTTTCCTTTCGTTATGAAAGTTTTTACTATATAATCCCCCGAACCCCCGAGGTCCGTATATCGCTTTCTCGTCGTGTTTGTGTGTCGAGTTGTTTCTGCCAGGATCTGTTTTTGGTTTTAGAAGCATCATGGTCTCCGCCAACGACAACAAAGGGAAGGGACCAAAGGAAGATGATGTCCAAGACCTGAAGCCGGAGGAGGAGATCGAGAGTGGAGCTGAAGGAGATGTAGAGGAAAACCCACGAGTGCGTCCACGCGCCACAGTCGCAAGCATTAGGGTGGTGGATAACCCCTTGAAGCTCAAGAGAAACGCGCGGATGATCACCGGAGGGAAGGTTCCACGTCACTCCCTAGCTTCGACGACACCTGCCGCGGGAGTCAAGAACTACTTCCACACATTAATTCATGATTATGAGTGCAAAAAAGTGCCCAATAGGGATTTGCCCTCTATGTGGGATATGAATCGTTCTAACCGTGCAGATGAAGGAAGCTCTCAACCTAAGGAAGAGTGGGGGGAAAATCTTGGTGGCTGGGATTCACCGTCTGACAGGCATGCAAACTGTATCGATCACAATACGGAAGTGATGCGTATGCTTATGTTCGCGATTGAAGATCCGAAGAAATCAATTGATAAGCTCATCGAGAAGGATTCACCACCACCACCGAAGAATTGATTCATCACTGGTTTTGGCATCTCCTCGTCTTGTTCCAAGCTTGGGGGGAGTGCCGCGGTATTACATCACAATCTTTCATCTTTTTACTTTTTCATTAGAGTCATATCATGAGTAGAGAGGTTATCATATAGGATGGTTTGCAGTATGGAACTGTCTCTCCCTGGTTGGTTATCGTTGTATCCTTTGGTGTGAGTTGCCGATTTGAAATATTAATGAGAAGTTTCATCATTTACTTTCTATGCACCTTATTTCAGTTTTCAACTTCTATCATATGGTTGAGCTTGCTATTAGTATTTGGTATCACTCTAGAGATCATCAAGTTAATCTAGTTGGTTTTGGCAAACTTAGCTTGGGTCATCAGAAATAATAATTTGAGTTGCTAGTATAAGAAAGAGGAATTTGCCTATTAGCTCATAAATTTAGTATTCACAAGTTAAGATCGCTTTTGCTTTCAATGAAGATTGCATGATTGGTTTCATCATATGTATGTTTGTTTGTTTTCCTTCAACTCTTATGCTTGCTACCCAGCCTTGCTAGGCAAAAACCCTGTACTGAGAGGGAATGCTTCTCGTGCATCCAAACCTTAAACCCCAAAACCTTGCCCATTGTGTCCACCATACCTACCTACATGTGGTATTTCACCGCCACTCCAAGTAAATTGCTCATGTGCTACCTTTAAAACTTTCAAATTACTCATGTTTTGTGTTCCTGTTTTAGCTCATGAGGACGCAAATAGAGAATCTTTATCTCACTTGTTGATTGGACTCACACACCTGGACTAGTGGCTTCATCTGCTTATCCAAATGCTAGAAGAGCTGGCAGCGGGGTTCCCAGCCCCAAATAATAATACAAATTCTCTTCACTCTTTTTGCCCCTGATTTATCTGTCAAAGCATAATTGTGTAAACAAAAGAGAAAGAGGGATGACCTTCTATACCAGTTGCGTCCTTCTATGGAGCCCCTCTTGTGAGTCTAGTTGGCTTGTGACGTATTGTATTTTCTATTTGCCATTCGTTGACATAAATATACACCTCTCAAAATTTAGACACTCCTCCACGGTTTGTGATTGTTGGCAGGCACCCGAGGATTCAGTTAGCCATGGTTTGTGTAAGATGGATGGGAGGAGCGTCATGCATTTTATACCTCTGTTTATTAAAATAAAAGCTCTAGCACATGAGTGGTCAATGCTTCCCTCTGCGAAGGGCCTATCTTTTACTTTTATGTTGAGTCAGTAAACCCATTTCCTTCTGTCTCCAGCAAGCATTTGAGTTGTTGTGATCACATCATCTATATGTTGATTTATTCAATCAAGTTTTCCATCCTTTTTTGTTTAGCACATGCTTTTATCTGAATGAATATTACTTTGGAAGCTATGAATCACTCTAAAAGAGTTGTTATAGTTAAACATGTTAAGCCCTACACTATAAACCTTGTTATAAACACTTCACCTAAGATAAGTATAATTTCATTAAATGTTCTCTGACCAAGAACGAAGTTTACAATCACCAATTTTGATTCTCTCTTCTGCATCTTTGTTTGTGGCTCCCTTTACTTGTTTCAAGTTAAGTTATATGAGAGGAAGTTGTTATCTGTAATGATTGGTGCATAGGTAAATGTGATGCTTCTTTTCTGTATTTTATTTATCGACTCTTCACTCCATAAACCTGTGGTCATGTTTTCTGAGTTCACTTTCGCTTGGGGACAAGCGAGGTCTAAGATTGGGGGGGAGTTGATACGTCCATTTTGCATCACTATTTTATATCATAATTTTCTGTTATTCATCGATATATTTCATGTTATGATGCATCCCTTATGTTATTTTATCTTATTTTGCATGTTTTATAATTTTTGAGAATAAACACCGGGACCAGAAATCTGATGGAAAAAGCACCGTCGAGACACCATATTTCAGAAGATCAGAAGAAGAAGAGGGACATCCGGGGGTTCCTAAAAGTTCAGAGGAGGAACCCAGCCAGAAGGGGAGCCAGAGGGGGGCACCAGGGACCCACACCTAGGGGTGGCGCGCCCCTGGCCGCGCCACCTAGGGGTGTGGCCACCCTGGCCCACCTCTGGGGGTCATCTTTGGCGTGCTTGGCCCCCATGGAACCCTAAGCCTCATTCCATCCTCGAAGAATTATTCCGCCGCCGCCACGGGGCGGAAAACACCCGAGAGAGAAAAGCTCTCTGGCAAATCTGCCGGGGAAATTCCTCTCTGGAGAGGGGAAATCACCGCCATCGTCACCGTCATCGCTCCGAGCATCATCAAGATCGTCATCATCATTGTCATCACCACCAGTACCATCACCCTCATCATCCACCATCATCCCGCTGTAACAATTAGGGGCCTCTATCGTTGTCTTGCATTGGATCTCTCTCCCGGTGTGGATTACTTGTTAGTAGTTGATGCTTGTGAGATTTATCGGTGTTTGCACTTTATGACCAGATTGTTATCATCTATTATATCACCTCTGATTATGATCCATATGATGTCTTGTGAGTATTTTGTGTTGTTCTTGAGGACATGGGAGAAGTCAAGTTGTTAGTAGTGAAGTAATGCTGAATAATATTTAATGTTTGATATTTAAGTCGTGGTGTTATTCTCCTAGTGGTGTCATGTGAACGTCGACTACATGACACTTAACCATTTACGGGCCTAGGGGGATGCATCATGTATTTGGCTACTAATTGTGGGGTTGCCGGAGTGACAGAAACCTAAACCCCGTTAGGAAACCATTACACGAGGGAGCGTAGGATCCCGGAGTTTAATGCTGTGGTTAGATTTATTTATTAATTACTTTATTGTAGTTGCGGATACTTGCAAGGGTATAATCACAAGTATGTATTAGTCTTGGATGGGACGATACATTAGCATAGGTTCACCCACACAACACTTATCAAAACACCTAACATTATTCAGCTGCATGGAACAAAAGCACTTGACAGAAACCTCCCGTGTGTCCTCGAGAACGTTTGTTAATCATAAGTAAACTCACCAGCTTGTCCTTTGCTGAAGAAAGGATTGGGCCACTTGCTGCAATTATTACTACTGCATTTTATTTACTCACACTTTATTTATATGCAATATCAAAAACCCCTACAAATCTATTTTCCAGTGTTTTCAGTTATTCCTTCATCGAAACTGCTTGTCAACACCTTCTGCTTCCTGTTGGGTTCGACACTCTTATTTATCGAAAGTACTACGATACACCCCCTATACTTGTGGGTCATCACTAGCAACTCGTCGACTTGCTCCATTATGCGTCGAGGCACGTCTTTCTTCGAACAGATGCCAACACCCTACGTACCCACACATATACGAGAACCAGGACTCGTAACCAAAGCGATCAGCTTGCCTGTATCCCGATCCTGACAACCAGATATCAATCGAATAATGTCCTTTTTTTACTTTCCGATCTGCTAGCGCCCAGATGTAAACCTTACTAGCTCGTCGCCTTCCTTCAAAAAATTCAGCAAAAACAGATCTACCAATCTTTTGCAAACCTCTAGATCGATTTTCAACTGGACAAACTCCCTCGCGGTGATCAACCTGGCGCTCTGATACCACATGATATAAATGTTTGCATGATCTTTCACCGCAAGAACCACCGATGGTAACTATTCTCTCAACCACGAGCAATACACGTAACCTGGAGAACTTGATAGATTTAGACGAGCAACAAGGTGATGAACACCATGCCTCACGCCAAGCTCGACAACTCTTGGCAGATCCGTTGAATTGGATTCTTTTTGGTCCTCATCAATATCCAGCACCTTTTGGGTACCCTTCATATACTCAGTCGGCATATTTGTTGTCCGCGACTGTCGTTTGGGAGCAGTTGGTTTCCGCATCCCACTACTCGAAGCTTCGGTCGAGTGCATCTCTGGGAGAACCGTGTCATCTAGCCCTTTGTACATCCTGCTCAGCTTCTTTATGTGCTGAGCTAGCTTCCACTTATAAGCCATTCGCTCTTACGTGTTGGCATCAGTTGGGAGAGGGAGGCCCTTCTCAACTAGTGAGGTGACTAGTCCCATTGTATCCTTTGACACGAGTAGTTGGGGCATCTCATTTTATCCCTCTTGCTTTTAGTCGCGGATCTAGAGTTGGCGGGTGGAGGAAGTTCGCCGAGTCCATCTTCATCGCCTTTCTGGTCATTATCCTCAGGTGGCGGGGATTTTGACGGGCCCTCGTCGATCTCCTCGTCACCTTCGTCTCCGTATTCACCGGTCGCTTCCGCATCAGTCGCATCTGTTGCTTTGGGTGGGTCGGCCACCCTGTCTCCATCGTCGCTTTCTAAGGACGATGACTCGGCGCGTCTCGTCATTGTGAAAAAGTGGACGTTAGGATTGGCCGGGTAAGAGTACTCGGCGCTCACGTCTTTGAGCGAGAGCAGCGAGAATTTCGGTATGATCGCCTCCTCTGGTTGGACTCGGGTGGAATCTTCCAAGCGTATCACTCCCGCGCGACCCGCTCGAAAGTTCAAGTCACCGATCTTGAGATCGATGCTCGTGTTGAGACAGTCGAACACCGGACGTGATGCCGGCGAGTGCCTGGTGAAGTCGATCGACCCAAAGCAGATCGAGTCTGCCTAGATCGCCAAGTCGTAGCCTATTGATGATGAAGTCAAAGAAGTCGTCGATCCAGCGCCCTGGATTCCCACAGATGGCGCCAATGAAGAGGGGGCGACCTCAACAATCCCCATGATAGCGACCCGGGATTTCGTGAAGAGGCGATGGTGGACTACTCGACTCGACGGGTTGATGCCCGCCGGAATTTATTATGATGGGGTTAAAAGTATCGATTACAGGGGTGCTGCTCGCGGATCAGATCTGGCGCAGCTCTGAATCTAGGGTTGTCTGTCGCGTTCGTGACCCCCTCCCGTGCTTTATATAGGTAGCAGGGTCCCAGGGGCCGTACATGAGGTGGACACCACTATGAGTCGGTTACTATCATTTCCTATTCTTGCCGCTTAAGTCTTTTCTTCTGCTTCATATAGATTTCCTTCATGGGTCTCTATATAGTTACTCATGGAGTCCACCAAGGCACCTCTTAGTAGGCCACACCGGGCATGCCCATAGTGGAGGGTCTCTCGGATACCCCCACGTCAGTTTTAATCTTGTCTTGCAATGTTCTATGGTGTTTATGATTACATTGACCACGTAGTTGTTTTCACCTCCAAGAGAGGGTTTATATGCTAGATGGTAGGTTCATACCCCCTTTTGTGCTCGAGTGACCGAAACGTGACAGATGGGGGATGTGTTGTTTCTACTAGGGAGAAAATAGCGGTGGTCTTGTCTATGCACGAGGACCACTGCTTACATTACGTATTGTTTTTAATCATTTGTCTGTCGTACACTAAGCAATCACTTTGTTGTTGCAACTTAATACTAGAGATATTTGCTGGATAGATTTCTTGAGGTGACTTTTAGATATGGACGCATGCTGGATGCGGTCCATATGCCTTGACGTAATGCCCATAATGTTAGAACCCGTGAACTATATCTTGTCATAATAGTACTGTTATACGTTCATGATTTGTCAATTGCCAGCTGTAATTTATTCACCCAACATGTTTGTTTTCTTTGGAGAGACACCACTAGTGAACCTATGACCCCTGGTCTTATTTTTATCATGTTTGCAACCTTCTATTAAGCTCTTTCATAATTGTTTTCTTGCTATTCCGTTTTTTACTTTTATTACTCTCAAAACTCTATAAGTATAATTCTCTCGTTTTCAGCAAGACCGGAAGATTGACAACCTTATCGAAAGTTGGGGAAAGAGAGAGTTTGTGTTTGTGTGCAGGTTCCACGCTTGTTGACACGTCAGACAACAAGCAACCTTCTCCAGTACTACGAAGTCCTACTAGTTCGATAAACCATGGTTCCTTAACTGGGAAATTTTTTTTCTGCTAGACTACATCATACCTTCTGCTTGGTATCTCCCAATGAGCATGTGACCACGTCACCATCAGCAGGCTCCACGCTTGTTGACGCGCCAGACAACAAACAACCTTCCCTGAGACTACGAAGTCCTACTGATTCGATAAATCCTAGTTCCTTAACTAGGAGAAAGTTTCCGCTGGACTACATCATACCTTCCGCTTGGGTCTCCCAACGAGCGTGTGATCACGTCATCATCAAGTACTTTTTCTGGCGCCATTGCCGGGGATTCGAAGTCATCATCAGCAAGAAGTCTCCCGTCAACTAGACGCCAACAGACAACATTGAAGAATAATTGTGAAAGTATTAGTGATCTCCAAGCAATACATGTCTTTGTCAATGGCCTAACAACAGGCCTAGTCAAATTCATGATCACATCCACAGATCATCCAGACCTATGATCCATGCTAATCCCTGCCAATAAGCACACAAATGCATACGATAACCTCCAAGAGAAGGGAAAAAAATAGATCAATACCCGAAAAAATCGGAAATAGCCTCGGTCCAACAAAAAAGTAACCAGGACCAGCAAGTGCCGCCAAAAGAGGTAGATGCCGCCTTTGGATATTGCGGTTCTAGCAATGGTGATAAGTGGAAAGGCAAAGCTGGAGAGCGTTCCGTAGAAAGCTGCTTCAACAAAGATATCACCAAGATGGATTGGTAAAAAAACAAGGGTGAAGTCTGCCTCCATCACTCAAAGTTCGGGAAGGAAAACCGCATAAACCAACAATGCAAGCTCAACGACGTATTGAGAAAGGATGTTGGAACCGGGTATAAAGGTCGAAATTTCAAAGGGAAGTTCAACCAAAAACCCAAGCCCAATGAGTCAATGGATTAATTGGATATTTGGGATGATCGGGCTATGTTAATCGGATTATCCTAATTGGTAAGGTTGGATAGTCCGAAAAAGTACGGATAATCTGCATCGGTTGGGTAATAGCAATACCATATCCGCTATTATATCATATTCGCTATTATATCCATCGGATATTCACCTAACCAAAATCCATGCCCGCATATGTGTGAAGCGGAGTCCTCTTACTGCATAGTATATCATTAAAAATGGATTCAGACGTCGTTTCGGAGCGGAATATATGCGTACCATTTACATCCCTAAGAGCAACTCTAGCAGAGCCTGAAAACGCTCAAAACTGAAAAAGTCCGGCGAGTATATGGGCTTAGACCGATTTTTGGGCCAGACCGGAGCACGTATACTCTGCCCGGCCTGAAAACGCTTTTTAGTGGCTCGTGAATGTCCGCGACAGAATGATATATGAAGGGGCCAGGGAGGCATTTCACGGGTCGAAACCCTCATTCCTCGCTACGGCTTCCCCCGAGATTTCTCACCACCGCCGCCAACTCCCTTCCACTCCGGCGAGAAATCTGCGCAGATCCACCGCAACTCTCCGCCACCATGTTGTCAGTGAACAACTACGTAGGCGCCGCGCGAGCCCGCATTAGCTCGTCGCCACCGCCTACAGCCGCCGAGGATGAGACCCTGCGCGCGAATCGGTCCGAGCAAGAGGGCCTCAACAAAAAGGAGGAGGCAACCCGCCGTAGACCGGCGCGTGGGCGGACGAGGCTCCGCCCCGGCACCCACGACCACGAAGCCGACTGCTTGCACGATGTCGTCCCGCCTCGGTCGCTGGCCATCGTCTTGGTAGTCCTCCAGGCAGAGGATATCCAGGACGACGCAAGCTCCAACGAAGAGTTCTCGTACGTCGACAATGACGAGGAGCTCATCAAGCTCGTGGCGGCGAAGTCCGTGCACGGTCACCAACGGGAAGTCAAGCACCGCCGTCGGTTCGCGGACCAAGTCGAGGCCTACAATGCCGCATAACTCGAGCGCGGGTTGCATGCTGACGCGGAGCATCAAGCCAAGCACCGTGAGTGTGACGACTCCGCGTAGCTGGACTACGTAGGCCAATCGGCCGACTCCGACTCCGACGAGTGAATAGGGCGCGGCGACTATGTCTTCGTCCGTCCGTTCTTGCAAAATAGATTTTTTTTAATTAAAATTTTTGTTTTGAGTTTCTATTCTGCAGAGACAAATTTAGAACATCAAATCACCAAAAAAAAAAAAAGCGAATCGAAGACAGCAGTAGCTTGGGCTTTGGATGACTGGTCACCGCTAGAGATGCTCTAGCCCTATAGAAACCAGGACTAGCTTGGGCTTTGGATGACTGGTATTGAGCAATCCCGTGGGTTGTAGACGCTTTGTCCCCTGTCTGTCTGGTACGGTCCATGCACGCAACCTCAGCCCAAAACATACCCGTGAAGGCGTGAACCCTAAACCCACTCGATCAGTGTATCGCTACCGTTGATAACTCATCCGACGCCCCAGTAGCGAAACCCGCGTTATATAAATTTCCCCTCCGCCTCGCTTCCACAAAACCCTAGCCCTTGAGCAGCCGCAGCGTCCACCCCACTTCCCCATCTCCCTCCCCACAGCTGCAGCGGCGGCGGCTACAGGATGGCGGAACCGGCGGCTTCGACCGCCTTGACGGTCAAGGACGTCAGTCCCCATGATTTCGTCAAGGCCTACTCCGCCCACCTCAAGCGCTCTGGCAAGGTACCTCTCTTCCCTCAGATCCTACACCGAAGATTGAGTTCTATGCTAGCTCATGGAGTATGATACTTAGCTTGTCCGAGCTCTTCAAATTTAGTCAACGAATGTAGTACAGGAAGTAGCGACGACATTTTATGATCTCCTCGTCCCATGTGTTGTTTTCTGTTATGTCGGGCTGAAGTGCGTGGTTTTGTGTTTAAATAAACACTAGAACTTAATGATGAGTCTCGTTTGGCCGGCAATAGTGGGATGCACCAAATCTCCTTATATGGTCTGAATCATAACATTTCCTGATTAAATAAATCGACCGAGCATCAGTTAAAATATTTGTACTTCTCAGAACCTTTACAAGTCGAATGCTTTTTTTGTTTGATTTAATAGGCCTAGTCCTATATGTCTGTCTTATACATCACTGTTTCCATTGCGATGCTATCTAATCCGGTGAGAAATTGCAGTACTCGATTATTTCTTGTTTTGATTGGAATTGTGCAACAGATGTGGTCTTCATTGATCATCACGTCCCATTACATTTGTCTCAAGTGGCTGATTTCGTAGCTCTGAATTTTGTTTTGGTATGCATACATTGGTGTGTTAGTCTAATTACTAGGTTTTTTCAAGAAGGTTTGTTGATATAAGAATCAGCTTTCATATTATTTGAGTGTGGTATTCGGCAGTCTGCACACTAGTTGTTGATGCATTGTTTGTTGGGATGGACGGACTTACTTTTTGCGTTTATGAAACTAATTTTTATCTTTTTGTTTAGATGGAGCTCCCTGAGTGGGTTGACATTGTGAAGACTGCGAGGTTCAAGGAGCTCCCTCCTTATGACCCTGACTGGTACTACATCAGGGCTGGTGAGGAATCTTGTCCTTTTCGATATTATTCTTGTGCTTACTAGGATCCTGTAGCACATCTCTTATTCGTGTGCTGTTTAATCATTTCTCTGCAGCCTCAATTGCAAGGAAGATCTACCTTAGGCAGGGTATTGGGGTCGGTGGCTTCCAGAAGATCTATGGTGGACGACAAAGGAACGGCTCGAGCCCTCCTCACTTCTGCAAGAGCAGCGGTGCCCTGTCCCGAAACATCCTGCAGCAGCTCAAGAACATGGGCATCATCGACCTTGACCCCAAGGGGTAAGCCTCTTGAGAGTCATTTGTGCTTACTTTGCTGCTTACTGTAGTGTTTGTATTCTGATTCTCTTGATGTGTTGCAGTGGAAGGCTCATCACTTCCCAGGGAAGGCGTGATCTGGACCAAGTGGCTGGAAGGGCTGTTGCTGCTGTTGTTGCGGAGTAGTTTCATCTCTTCCTGGCCCCTGCTTGTCATGTTTGCTGGTTGAGTTGGCGAAAGTTTGTTTGCAGTTTTGAATTAGGACATGGCCTGGCCCCTCTCGGTTATGAGAATTTAAAGTTGTATGCATCTAGTTATGGTACTGCTGTATTTCCCGAACGTCAAATGCGCTGTCATTACTTGTCCTAAATCAAGTGACTCTTCTGATTATAGGTCTTTTTTTCTTATGGTTCAAAGTTTTATTGTCACATCGTTCTTTTCTGTCTCTTGTGGTGCAAAGTTAAGTTGACTCCCGGTTCTGTTGTGCTGTGGTTAATGTAACCTCAGCTGGTTATTACATTCAACTTTGCAATTGGATAAACGAATATATAATGAGGAAATGGCAATTGGATACAATGAGGAATTGGCAACTGGATCCTGTGTATTTGATCTAAATCAGGTTAGTTCCAAAACCTGTTAATTCATTGCAATGTCCAGATCGTGTTAAGAAAAATACTCATGTTAAGGTTTGAAATATGTGTCGATTGAGCGAGACTGGCGTGTTTGGTTTCTCACCAAGCCCTGAACCAGGCCCAGCACATGCAAAAAGCGGTCGTTTTGTCACTTGCGTCGGCCCGCGCACCTGCACCAGGCCTAGCGCGTGCAAAAACGTTAGAGCATTCTGGGCCGAGATGAACGCCTTTTGTGTTGGCCCGCGCACCTGCGGCCTAGCGCGTTTTTGTGTCGGCCCGCGCGCCTGCACCAGGCCTAACGCGTGCAAAAAGGTCGTTTCCCCAGAGTCACCCTTCCCATAGGCAAAAAGTGGAAAAAATGGAGCCGAGAGCTGAATTTGTGTGACCTTGCAGATGGCGCTTGGCCGTGCGCGCATGCGAAATCGGTGGCGGGAGAAATTTTGCTCACCGCCCTCAGTTTTCGCCCCTCCCCCTATTTTACCCCCTCACCTCACCGCCCACACTCCACCATTTCCCCCCGTCTTTGAGCTCGTCTACATCGGCAGCGCCACATCTTCATGGACCACCAGGTAAGCATTGACATCTGCTACTCCGGCGGGCGGTTGAGGAGGGTGTGCGGCAGATAGCTTCGTTAACCTTCTTTCCGAGTAGAGAGTGGCCGATTCCGCCACGATGTCTGTAGTCATCTCGAGTTCGAACAATCCCTAGGCCTTGTGTACATCAGATCTATGACATATGGAGTAGATCTTATGGCCATGAACTAGTACGAGCAAGATTTAGCTTCACGATTGACTATTGCATATCGTAGATAACGAAGTAGTGTACTTTTCTGTGTACTAGTGTAACCATTGTAGTCCCGTTGTAGGAGATGGCCGTGGTGGAATTTGGGCAACCTTGGAATCCGATTGCCAGCTTGCTCTCTCGTATGTCCTAGACTCGCAACTAATTATCGATGTGCCAGATATCCAAGATGCCTTCTTAGGCTTACTTCACAGCTGGTCGAGACACCCGATCTTGTTAGTGAGAATGCCTTAAGGAAGACGGCTGCCAAGGAGAAGAAGAACAAGATGGGGACGACCATGAAGTGGCCTCCATTTTTGTCCACCTTTGTGCCGAACAAGATGTGCGAGCTCATCACCTCAGGGATCCGAACTGACAAGGGGTTTAAGGATGTGCATCTTAACACGATAGCCAAGATGATCTTTGAGTTCTGTGGCTAGGAGGTGACCTCCACTCAGGTGTACGACCACCTTAGGAAGTGGAGGGCTAGGTGGATCAAGATTTCTAAGCTTAAGGATCTTAGTGGAGCATAGTGGGATGATGAAACTCACAACATCATCTTGGAGATCGATCACCTTAAAGGACACATTAAGGTGAGCCTCCTATTTAACGTTGTGCACAACCAGAGCTTGTCAATTCTAATTTACTTGCCTAACTGTTTTTCGTCCCTAGGATCACCCCAAAGACGCCGACTTTCTCAACAAACCCATCCAGAACTATGACTAGTTGCAAACCATCTTCTCTTTCGGCTTTGCAACCGGAAGGCATGCCATAGGATCCAGCTAGCCTCTAGGTAGCCCTGATTAGCCCGACACACATGAGTCGGAGACCATCAACGCTGAAGCAGCCGATGAGAACCATCACGACACCGCCGACGCTGCTGCACCGAAGCTAGCTAAGGCGGCGAGGGAGGGGGAATGGGAGAATAGGAAGAGGGGTGACTTGGTTGATGAGGAGGTCCTCGTATTCACCAGCATGACCGAGGCCGTCCGAGAGGTGGCAAGTGCCATCAGGGAGAGCGTTCCTATGGACTTGGACCCCGGCCTCTACAAGGTTGTGATGACCACGTCTGGATAAAGTGACGCCGCCAAGATGGTTGCTTTTAGCCACCTCCTCGACAACAAGGCCCAAGGACAGGGCTTTGTGAAGATGGCCAAGGACCGTCAGAAGCACCGGTTCCACACCTTCCTGACCAAGCACTACTACGCTTAGTGCTCGATCACCTAGGGTGGTGGTGGTGGTGCTGGGAGGCATGCTTGATGATGATGATGATCATGACGATATGATGTATATTTTGCGTAGCTACGACAACAAAACTTCTTATGGCCAGTATATTTTGGATACTTGAGGAGGTATAACAACTGACCCCTCACTGGATAGACTTGCGGCGGTAGTATTGGACCATTTTTTTGATGTGGTGCTAGGTTGACACCATACGTAGGTAGCTAAAACTTGTGCTGCTAGTAGCGCATTAGGTATAAGATCATCAATGCATGCTTTCTTTATGTTATATTTCTACCTTGTGATCCTATGTTGCAAGTATTGCACTTTGTAATCTTATCTTCTGTGTTGTAGTGGTACATGATGTTTAGAGGTCGGGTTTCAGGAATCTACACCTCATGGAGTTCTTGCTCAGCTGAGGTGGAGAATTTCCCCAACAAGTGTTGCAAAAGGTTCGAGACTCTGGCCGAGGCAGAAGCAACTTACTCTATGTCGGTGCTAGAGACCCATCTGCTTCCTGAGACCAACAAAGGCGCAATTAAGATCAGACAAGGGAAAGATGCAGGTCTGATCGGGTGTGGCTGCATCAAAGACTTCATAACTGTCCTTATGTTCATCGTCATTGTCTATTTGTGGTTCTCTTTGGAATGTATGATCTTATGTAAACGTTTTTAGGCTGGTAAGCTCACCACTAGGATACGAGGTAACCAGAACGACAACAAATTATGCAACCAAACATAGTGGTTTATGCCCCTAAACACAACCTCTAGCCAACCAAACACGTTGTGCACTGAATTTTGTTTCCAGCCAAACGGGGCTGGTGAAAGTACAAGTATGCCGCCTAGAGGGGGAAGGTGAATAGGCGCTTTAAAATAATTACGGTTTAGGCTTGAATAAATGCGGAATAAAACTAGCGTTTTAATTTATCAAGCACAAAACCTATACAAGCTAGGTTTACCTATGTGCACTAACAACTTATGCTAAGCAAGATATACAGCTATGTGATAACACGAAAGATGACTTCAAGCACGATGGCTATCACAAAGGTAAATGCATAAGTAACGAGCTAGAGTATAGAAATAACCAAAGCACAAGGAGACACTGATGTGATTACCGAAGTTCCTTCCCAAGGGAAGTACGTCTTCGTTGGAGAGGTGGGGAGCCACCTAGGCGCTCCTCAATAGCACGGATGTGCACACCTTATTCTCCTTGAGGTTCTCCGGTGAGGGAGATTCTCGTTTCCACTATGAGGTCGTCTTAAAGGCGGTGACCAAACCTTACACGAGGTTGAGGCTATCTCCACAAGTAAGTTGGAGGCTCTCAACGAAGTTTCCTGCAACAAGGTGGAAGCCCCAAGCACTAACCGTCTAGGGTGCTCAATACACCCAGGAGGAACAATCTCTCCGGTGACCAAGCACCCAAGAGTAACAAGCTCACGAACTTCTCTTTAACGAATCCCGTGGGGAACTCAAACCGATGCACCTAATGCAATGGCAAGAACACACAAAGTGATCAAGTCCTTCTCTCCCAAATCCCACCAAAGAAACTAATTCTATGAAGGGAGGAAGGAGGAAGAACAAGGAAAACAAAAAATGAATCCCAAGATCTAGATCCATTGGATTCCCCTCACTAAGAGGAGATATTGATTGGTGGAATAGTAGATCTAGATCTCCTCTCTCTTTTCCCTAAAAAGGGGCAAGAATCATTGGAGGGATTGAGAGAAACCCAAACTCTTGAAGGTCAACAATGGAGGAGAGAGGAAATGGGTTGGGCATCCTCCTCTTGAGGAAGAAGAAGGCTATTTATAGCTTCCCACGAAATATGACCGTTAGGGCTGAATTTTTTTCATTTACACCGGAAATTTCTGGCCTCCCGGGGCGGAAATTTCCGGACGACCCAAGACCCCCTGGAGCGCGAGTGCCCGCTCACAGATTACGGGCCGGATATTTTCCCCAGAATATTCTGGCTTGGCCGGAAATTTCCGGCCTTAGACCGAAATTTCCGCCCCCATGAAAAGTGCGTAAACATTGATACAAAAACAGTCATATTTTGTTTTGCATCCGGACTCCGTTTTCGACGTTCTTGGGCTCGTTGAAATCGCAGCGACGAGCACTACAAGAATATGCAGTGAAACATCATAGTCAAACAGGGGAGAATAAAACCAAAGGGGCAAAGTCTATACCTCTCTATAAGATAGGAACCGGCAAAACCTCCAATAACAAAAACGCAATAAGTTTTCTATACGAATTCCGTTTTTGATGAACTTTAGCTTGACATGAAGAACAAGACAATCTTTAAAACCAAACATGGAGAAAACCCAAATAAGAACCAAGAAAGATGATGCCAAAGATGCAAAGGTTTGAGGTCTCTACTAACGATACGATCAAGCAACTCATTCGAGAGCCCCTCTTGATAGAACGAATATCTATCCTATAACCCGGTCTCCCTACTAACATCATGAGACCGGTAAAATAGAAATCCTATCTATGTCAACTTTTTCTTGCGCATTCCAATTTAGATAGATGATGACGATGTTAATCACCTCAAGTTGGAGCACCTTTCTTGATTGCGCTTCGCTTTTTGAAGACTTGTAAATTGCTCCCCCATAAGATAATATGGGAGAGCTTCTCACATGTCCATCTTCACTTGATAATAATATCCATATGGGTGGCAAGCATCAAGAATTTGAACTCTTCTTGATGGTCATCTTTAACTTGAACTTCAACTTGATCAACTAAGTATCTTCTCTTTATTCATGATGATGATGTCTTGAAGGTAAACATGAATGTTCACACAATCTCCTTCTTCAAGACATAATTGCAATATGATCAATAATATCATGGCAATTCTTCTTCTTGATCATATCAAATATATTCATTATAAGCAACAATCTTGATGGCATCCAACCTTGAATCCAACACACGGAGTTCAAGTGGTGCCAATGGACAAACCTAAAAGGATATCTCCATGAAACTATTAGTCCATAAGGATTGTCATTAATTACCAAAACCACACGTGGGGCACCATGCACTTTCAATCATCCCCATTTTGTTAATTGATGACAATACCTTTTACGAGGGTTTATATAATGAATTAAGCAAACATGCAAAGCAATACACATGGATGCATGAGAATGGAAGGAAAAGATGCTTAAGAACAAAACCAAATTCTCTTAAACCCTCTAAACTTCTCCCCCATTGGCATCCATTGCCTAAATGGGCGGAAAAATGTAGAAGGCAAATATAGTAAGAGATCCCCTACAATTTTTGCATGTCTCATAATATGAGTGAATACAAATGCATATTCAATGACGTATAGATGGGGGAGATCAAACTATATTGAGGATCCAAAGATTTCAAATAATATTAAATTCCTTTAACACTTCTTCCAAGAGGAGGAGCACAAACAAAGGATCCGAAAAACCAATGGAACCAAAGATTTTATGATTTTTGAAAAATAGTGTTCTAAAGAAAATCATGAAGCTCCCCAATCTTCATGCACTGCTTATAGTTTTTGCATTTGAATACAAAGTGCACAAATATGGGATCATCACTCCCCCATTAACCTCTAAAACACAAAACAAGTGCAAGAGAGCATAAAAAGAAAACTAGGCATAACACTTGAAGAAAATAAATGAATGATTGAGCAACAAGATATCAAATGAACGGAACACCATGAGACAAGTCTCAACCATACATAAGGAAACCAACACGCCCACCAAGGTAAGCATGAGATACAAAAAAATTCAAAAACAAATGAGTGCACAAGATGAAATAATATAATACAAACACTCATAAGGAAAATACTTTACAGAGTCACAAAAAATAAGAAGGGTATAAGAAGGGTGGACTCCAAAGGAATAGGATACCAAAAAGAGATGTAACTCCTCTCATGTGTATAAGTTTCTAAGTGGACAAAAATAATGATAATATGTATCCACAAAGAAGCATGTACACACAAAATAGTTACGAAAGTGAAGAACATGATATCCAAGAGAAAGTCATAAATACACCAATAAGATTTTTTATTGAAAGCATAACACATAGCTCAATTTTATCTTAAATGGGGATACATGAATTTCCAACACAAACACACCAAAGACATCACAAATGTCAATAAGGGAAAAAGAGATAGTTGCAATGTTTTGATAGAAGCAAGTATCACAAAGGAAGAAAGGTTTTGCAAATAAAGAATTTTCATGCCATGATGCAACCTACACAAGGTTGAATGCTAGAAATGTGTGCTTGAGGTAGATACTTGTTACCTAGATGGCATTGGAGATGTTTTTGTAGATAAGAATTAATCCATCATCCTAGCTTGACTCCGATAAGCACATGGTGAAAACACCTTCCTTGAGAATAATGCAAACATCCAATGCATCTCAAATGTACCTAAAACACATTTAAGCACAAAATGGTCCCCAAATACATTGGATCCAAAGTAGTTAGACAAACTACAATACATAGGATAAGCTCCACATAAATATGTGCATATAGGTATGAAATTGAATTCCATGCACATCTTAGCCGATTTATGATTCGGTGGAGTTTACCCTATATATTGGATCAAAGAAAGTAAGCACGCCACAAGAAATACATTAGTAAATATGCATGCAAAGACATTCAAGAACCATAAGACAAGTCAAAACAAGATCACAAAGAACCAATTGACACTTCAAAGAAACCAATTAAAAGTTACAACAAGAATGAGATATTGAACTCCCAAAAGAGATATCAAAAGAAAGATTCATTAACGAAAAGAAGTCCAATATCCAAAATAGATCAATTTGAAAATAAAGCAATGAGTAAGATAACCAACTCCCCAAAAGAGCAAGGTTCCAACAACTAAACCAAACCCTCTACACTTTTCATGATGGCACAAAGTACCAAGACGAAAAGGTTTGTCTTCCCTAAAGACACGTCATCGGGATTAAATGCCAATTGAGAAAGATCTAAAGAAAAAAGAAGAAAACTAGTGTTCTAAATAATATAGGAAAGCTCCCCCATGATTTGTGCATTATTCATAATTTTGAATTTTAATACAATATGCACACAAATGGGATCCTTGCTTTAGCTTTAGCAATTAGAACACAAAATAAATACGAGTAAAACAAAGGGATTCTCAATAGGAAAGGAAGACAATGGGAGTGAGCACAAAGCAATTGCTTGGAAAGAAATATGAAAAATAAAAGCAATAGCTCAAGTAAAATATGATCAATAAATTCTACCACAAATAATATTATCACTTGTCAAGGACAAGGAGTACAGAGTTATTTCTCGGTGGTATGTTGCATAGATATTCATGATCATATTCACAAAATAAAAGCATATGAAAAGGATAAAAATTAAAACACCATGCTTAAATAGATATTGTTTGTGGCTTCAATAGTCGAATGATCATGCAAAGAAATGATTAATATAACATGAAGCAACCGGTTTCCGAGATAATACATACTAGTGCACATTTGAGGAAAACCACACCAAGAAACTCTCTCACAAAAAAGATCCAGAAGATGACCAAATAAAAGTATTTAAGAAAATTGAAACTTGTTTGAGCACACATGCCACATAGGAACAAGATAATTGACAATATCAATTCTAGGTGGCAAAACCTCGAATGTTCACATTCTTTAGGTTTATAATATGCACAAAGGATATTACTCCCCCATAATGTGATAATACTTATCTTCTTAACAAGAGGCAAATAAAGAACAACTAGAGATGATTAATAGACATTATAGAATTGAATTTCTCATGAGCATGACATACCACATAGAAGCTAGAAAATATTGAAATATCAACACCAAATGGTATTGCTCATGTACATACATTTTAGGATTGTGAAGTGCCAAGGCATATCATTCCCCGAAAATAGGAAAGTCCATTAATCACTGAAAAGAGCCAAATAAGATACAAGAAAGATACAATAAGGCTCAATACAAACTCACACATACATGTTGTGCGAACCGACAAGCACATACTAGATTACTCAAGGATAAGTAAGTAGTAAGCACAACATATATAAAATACAAGCAAGGTACAAAACCAACTCATGCAAAGGGGCAAGCAGCTTTCAATGTATATATAAAATGTAAATACAAGTTACCGCAAGAAGGAGCATGGAATATGAGATAGAGACATGATAATCCAAATGACTTTTCTTGAGGAAAATATAAGTGATGAAGATCCCTTAATTCTTCATGATATAGCCAAGTCCCCTCCAATAACACCTATTGATCAAGTTTGAGCATGTTGGTCCCCAACCAAGTTGGGTCCTAAGAGGTTAGTCACAATAGGCTTGGCAACCCAAATGGTTCTTTTCTTGACACCACCTTTATTACGAACATATTGGGCAAACACATTGCCCACATTATCCTTACGAATGGAATACACATAATCAATTATGATAGGGTTGAATAATGTACCGTTAGTGCAAGAAGAAGCAAGATGGCCCCTTTCACGGCATAAATAGCAACACCGACTACTTCAGAAGCACTAGCTTGAGTCTTCTTAGGAAGAGGCCTTTCTTCAACTTGAAGTTGAGATTGAGGTTGAACTTGTGGCCTATTTCCTTGTTGATTCTCACTAAGTTTCTTATTCTTCAAATGTCATGATCTAACATGATACCCTTAAATCTTGCACTTGAAGCAAACAATCTTGGCCCAATTTTTGACTTGTTCATGGCCCTTCTTCTTGTCTACCTTGGACTTGTTCTTGTAATTGGAAATGAATCCAAGTCCTCTCTTGTCATTGGGGGATTTTTGGATACTCAACAAATTTTCAAGTGTGGACTTCCCTTTATGACACTTCTCCAAGTCTTTCTTCAAGGAAGTGACTTGGGCCTTGAACTCTTTGATTCCCTCTACATGGTTAGTATCAACACAAGAGCTATAGGAAGTAGATGCATCATTATTAGAGAAACAAGGCAAGGAAATAAATTCATCACAAGATGTGGACGCATTATGAGAGGATGAATTACTAGGACTAGCAAAAGGCAATATAGAATTTAGAGTAGAGGTTGTGCCTTTGTCCACATGAGGCTCACAAGATGTTACCTTAGTTAAAATAGCCTCATGAGCTAATTTTAGCCTCTCATGGGAGACTAGAAGATCCTCATGAGAGCTTGAGATATTTTCATGAGCTTCTTCCAATTTCCCATAATTACTAGTTAGCAACTCAAGTTGAGCCCGTAGCTCAACATTCTCCTTTAATATGGATGCTTCAGAAGAAATAGAGTTAGTAGCACAAGCATCATCATTTTTAGTTTTGAGGTCATTAGAAAGAGCAAGAGATAATTCATTGTCCCTTCTAAGCTTAGAAACACTAATAGCATAGGTTTCTTCTAGACTATATAGTTTATCTCCAAGAGAAGATCTAAGGGAACGCTCTTTCTCAAAAGCCTTTTCAAGCTCTTTGTCCTTGATAGAATGACCACTATTATGACTTTCCAAAGTCATGATGATATCCTCCTTTTCATCTATAAGCGAGTTAGCCTCATCAAGTTGTTCTAGAAGAGCATTCACATTTTTCTTGGTCTCACCATCAAGGCTAGCTAACCACAAAGCTATCCACTCATCTCTATCATCATGAGATATATTGGGGTTCAAATTAGAAGATACCATTGAATCCTTGGCCATGAGGCAAAAGATGGTAGATGATGATAGACCATTACTTGAGGCACTACTCAAGTCCACATCTTGTTCCATAGAGAGTTGGGTTTCCTTTACATTGTTAGCCACACAAAGACTAGAGGAAACACAATTATTTTTATCATGGGAAAAAGATAAAGCAAGCATATCATCATGAGATTTGGACACACAACGTTGACATGATATGCAAGGACTATCAACACAAGCATGTAAAATATTTTTGGTGCTAGTTGTGTTTAAGTCCAAAGATGAGGCATGGATATAAGATATAGATGGAGGATCATCAATAATAAGCTCACTATCATTATTGAAAAGCCTATCACTACTCACCATATCATTAGTTTGTGGCTTACCACATGTTGGTGAAGTAGAAGAAGTTGAGAACTCATCACAAACGGAAAGGGAGGGAGAAAAATCACCCTCTTCAATATTGGACACTCCATATTTATCTTGAAGCTTTGTCCATACCTCATGAGCATTCCGGATAGGAAAGAGTGGCTTAATAACTACAAGGCTCACAAGAAGGAAAAACACATTAATAGCAAGAGCATCGAGAGACAAGTTTTTCTCTTCCTCTAAAGTTGGATTTTGAGGCTCATTTGGAGGAGAAAAACCCATATCTACAATTTGCTCCATATGTGGGTCCATGACCCGAAAGAAATGAGCATACAAAATTTTCAAACATCATAGTTTGTGCCATCGAAATGAAATGTGGAATCGTGCACTAATTCACTAAAAGCGACAGCATTACTCTCAAGGCGGTGAAGCCTAACAATGAGAGCCCTTGCTCTGATACCAATTGAAAGTACAAGTATGCCGCCTAGAGGGGGGGGGGGGTGAATGGGTCGTTGCATAGAAAACAAAAACTTTCCTACGCGAGAGACATCCGAAAGGCCAAGATCTAATCTAGGAGACGAAGTGCAACGGGCAAAGAGAGGGTTAAGGAGAACACATACCATCGAAGACACAAAGCGTTACGAGATCAAATCTCGTTGTTGGCGTGGTCGTACTCACACCGATCCTGATAGCGAGAAGATGTGCACCGCAATCCGGCGGTGCCTCCGTGATCGGTCACACGTACGGTTGATGACGACCTCCGTTCCCTCGATCCAGCGGGGCACGGAAGTAGAGGATCCCTCGGAACTCCAGCAGCACGGCGGCGTGGTGGTGGTGAAGAATCCCACGGTCAGGGCTTCGCCAAGGAGGAGACCATGGAATTGAGCAGCGGGTGGAGAGGGAATGAGGTGGGCAAGTGTGTTGAGGAGGGAGAGCTCTCACCCTCCTTTTATAGGGGAAGGGGAGGCAGACCAAAGGGGTGGTGCGGCCAGCCCATGGTGTGCCCCCACCTCTTCCCTCTTAATGTGAGTGGAAGCCCCACTCACATCCACTCATTTTCCCTTAAAACTCCACTTAGAAAATCCAAGAGTTTTTTCTTTAATAAATAAAAAAAAATCATTTCTTTATTTCAGCATTTGTTAATTATATTAAGAAACTGTTGCATATATCACCTCGAACCATTTGTTAATTCTATTAACAACAATTCGACGAAAAACCCCTTGAACTATTTCAATTTTCCCCGAAACAATTCCGGTGCTGCCCAAAATATTATTCGATATTCCGTATCCTCTAAAACGCGTCATCGAACCTTAAGTGTGTACCCTACGGTTCATTAATAAGATAGACATGATCGAGACTCCTCTCCGATCAATAATCAACAGCGTGATCTGGAGATCCGTGATGACTCCTATATATTCAACGATGACTCTCGTGATCGTGTGAACCATCAACGTCGTGAACTATTCCCTTTGTCTCGCGATATTTTACTTGTCCGAGATTCGATCATTGGTATCAACCATACCTTGTTCAATCTCGTTACCGACAAGTACTCTTTTCTCGTTCCCATGATATAACATCCTTGTGATCATATCACGTGCTTGCAAGCGGTGTCGATGTGATATCACCGAGAGGGCCTAGAGTATATCTCTCCGTCATATTGGATGGAAAAATCCCACTCTTGATCCATGATCCTCAACTAATACTTTCCGAGTACCTAACGACACCTTTATAGTCACCCTGTTACGGTGTGACGTTTGATGACATCAAAGCACCCTTCCGGTATCAGTGATTGACATAATCTCATGGTCCAAGGAATAAGTTACTTCGTATGTTTGATATAATAATGTAAACTTAATGACTTGATCGCATTGCTATATTCATTTTGGGTATATGTTCATCACATCATTCTTCTAATGACATGACCCCGTTATTAACAACATCCAATGTTAATGATCAGGAAACCTTGATCATCTATTAATCAACGAGCTAGTTCAAAATAGAGGCTTTACTAGGAACCATTGTTTGTTTATTAAACACACATGTATCAAAGTTTCCGGTTAATACAATTCTAGCATGAGAAATAAACATTCATCATAAACAAGGAATAAGATAATAACCATTTTATTATTGCCTCTCGGGCATATTCCCTTCAGCCTCCCACTTGCCCTAGCACTTAACACATATGACGTTCCAGTGTTATTACCATGCTTCGCATGTGGTAAACATCATCAAAAAGATCTGAACTGTTCATTTCCTATTGTATTTGCATGTTATTTGCGTCTACACGCATCACTCATTCTCTAATGAGATGACTTTGTATATATATGGTCACTCGGTGAAACGTTAATTCCTCAGCTTAAACCGATGTCACTAACATTGTGAAAATGTAGCTTCATAGTGTTAGCATTCTTGGAAATTCACCAAGTTCCGGTGATACCTTAATTCCTCAGCTTAAACTAATGTTACTAACATTGTGAAAATGTAGTTTCATAGTGTCATCATTCTTGGAAATTCACCAAGTTCAGTAAAGAACACCTTGACACAAAATACGCTTATTATCAGTTGTCAACACAACGATATACTTTAGCCTTCGTTGTAGTATCTGTCACAATATTTTAATTTTGAAACTCTTTCAAATCCAGCATGGAACTTTCTTCCAGCCTATTGTGCTACCCTTCATCACATATTTTAATTGAGATAAAATTACTTGAATAAACGACAAGACTATTAGTGTAACATATTACAACTAATATTTTGTCATTACTGCATAGGAAACCATATCCTTAGCATTTCTAAAATGACACAAGGATCTCTCCCACTGTTGTCTAATCATCATATGAATTATCCTGCTATAACATTTTATAGCATAGGACTTATCTGGTTGTGTACATAGCATGGAAACATGACTTAGAAATCTCAATTTCAATGATGCTCATCATGTGTCAAAACACTTGAATCTTGCTCAATTATTTTCCATGTGACAAGAAATCCATCTTGTGATTTCGATATTGACTTACTTCAATATTTCATCTATGTAATTTGACTTCAATTATATCAGGCGCTTCAATCCATCTCTTATAGATATCGATACCCAATATCTTCTAAGCCTTTTATCAATATGAAAATCTTAACCGTGTTAATTTAAAATACATATTTTCCAATCAACCATATGTCATCTACATAAAGAATTGGAAATATGTCACATCGCTCCCACTTAATTTCTTGTAACTCTACAAGCATCTTTATCGTTCATGATGGAACCAAAATCTTTTGATAACTTCATTAAGGGAAAGATTTCAACTTCGTTATGCTCACTTCAACCATTGAAGTGTGCATACCTTTATAGCAACCTTTTGAATTTTACAAAACTCCCGGACTGTGTCAAGTACACATCTTTGATCAAACTTCCTCGAGCGGAGAGTTGGTTTTGTTATTCAACTGCCATATCATAATATGTAACTTTTTCTAGAACTATCCGCAAAGACTAAAACATCACTACATAATGTCAAAATCTTGTAGTAGTCAACTCTTTGAACTTCGTCGAAAACAACTTTTCGATAAGTACAACTTTCAAAGGATGTAAAAATCCATGCCTTTGTCGCTATATAGACCCTTTTTTCTATCGTTAGGCATCATGCCTATCGAAAGGACTACCAAGTCACATACTTGATATACATATAAGGATACTATGGCGGATATAATGACTCATAGTCAATTTTATGAAGTCAGGGCCCATCATTTGCTTCCTTTATAAGGTCCAGGTCCTTTTGTTGTCAAAACAACACTTTACTCTTAAACCACAAGTCGGTCTAAGTACAAAGTTTTAGGACTTTTGTGGTACAATTCGCAAACTCATTCGAAGTATCTACAATCACATGTAGTGTCTTCTACTTAGTCAAAATAGCAAACCCCGGAACAACTTCCAGTGCTTCGCTACTCTTGACATGATAACGAAGATTCTCTAATCTCGTTGAGTTTGTACTGTGCTCCCACTCACTTGTTTCGCAAGAACTACTTTCTCAAGAAATCAACCCTTTCTGACAAACAACATTTGTCTTTTGGTTCGGTGATAGGAGAAATACCCAATGTTTTATTTGAGATAACCTTATAAACATATATTTATCCTATTTTGGTTGTAAACATTTTACACATGCTATGCATACCAAAACTTAAGAAAATGACAATTCGGGTCAAATCCCAAAACAAATCTTATATGTTGTCAATTTCAACGGATCATGATGATGCTCTTTTCAGTCAAAAAACGGTTGTCACTAATGTATAAAATACAAAATTATAATGACATTTTTATTTATCTTACCATGTCAAACAAGGTTTGATTTTGTCTCTCGAACACTCCAAACTAATGTGGGATAAACGAGAAGTATAAGTTGTAGAACAATTCTGCAACTCCTCAGATGTTTTGCTAAACTTGTAACTCAAACTTTACCCTTTATGATCCAATCATAAATACTTGATTATCTTGTTACAATCATTTTTTACTTCATATTAACAACCTTTTGAACCAATTAAAAATGTCAAACTCCATTCTCTTTAAATAGATATAATCACATATCTACTCAAATCATCGACATAATTTTATGAAGCAAAAATTAATCCACCATACATGACTACACATAATGGACTATATACATCAACATGTATAATCTCCACTAAATTAGTCGTCCATTATACTTTGGCCTATGAACGGAATTTTAGTCATCTTTTGGAAGAGGTCTCACAAGCGTCAATTTATTCAAAACAAAATGACTCCGGAAGTCCATCAATATGGAGTTCCTTCATGTTTTCCTTTCCGATATGAACTAAAATGGTGGTGTCACAATTTAAGTGAAACTCTTGTACGTCTTGCAACGTTTAGCATTTAGTCTTATAGATGTTTACTTTACCAACATAATTTATATTAGCATATCCATCAATTATGAAATATGGTCATAGTTTGAACAATCTCATTTGTTCTCACAAAAGACCAGAACAAAATAACAACTTATTAAGTTCTTAAAATAAATCTTGAATGTTTGGTTCGATACGACAATGAACGCAATAACACTTTATTTCTGTTCTTGTCATAATAGATTCCACATCTATTACTAGTTCCTTTTTGGCCCTAGTATTTCTTGCATTGCGTTGCTTTGTATGACAACTCATACCAACCAATGTATTATAAAAATACCCAAAAATACTTTGTTAACTAGTAATACATCTATAACTTGTATATCAAGCATATAGTCCTGAGCTGGACTTTTCCAGTTATCTTCTTTTTCTGCCATATATCTTTTTGTAGGTCTATTTTCAATATTCCCTTTCTTTTATAGAAGAATCATTCAACATCAAACAATGCTAGTCGTACTAGCTCATTTTCTTTGGCTTGTTAGTCATATACTATCACCCATTGAGTCATACTTTGAGTTTGATTGTTCTACTAATATCATCATATTAATAGTATTCTTCTAGATTTCACTCTTAGCAAATCTCCAAGTAAGGTAAACGACTTTACCTATACTTTTAATCCATCCCATCATAACAATTTTATGATTAAGCTACTATAGATTGAAGGAAGGGATTTAGAGGATAATTTTTACCGCCCAACTTCTTGGAATATTCAAACGCCTAACGTCTTCAATCATTGCATATATTCAGATAATATAAGCAAACATTATCACGCTAAATTATACTCAGTCATGTTGCCATAAATAAGTTTCTAGATATCAATATATCTTTCACTTGATTGTTTCTGAAAACAACTCTTTTCAGTTCCTAAATCACCTTGATCAACAAAACATTCTTTTGAAGATAAAATAATATGGAAGCAACCATGACTCTGGATTCTAAGTAGGAATTAGTTGCTCTCTAGATCAATCAATCATTAATCATATGAAGTTAGGTAGGAAATAATGAAAATCTACAATAGGATTCAATTTTAAATTTCACTAATACAGTACCAATCTTAAATGATTTTTACCAGATCATAACAGTTATATCTCAATTAACAATCTAAGTGTAAGTGTAACATCCCTGATTTTTGGAAAACTCAAAAATCACAAAAATTTGAAACTTTTTGTTTTCATGTTTAGTAAGTCACCAAAAACCAAATGAGATGCAAGAAACAAAAGAAAACAATGCATGTTCTAATGTTTTGGAAATAAAAATCCAATATACCTCTATTCCATAAACCCTAAAGTCATTTCAAAATAAATAATTCTACATAAATAAAATAATTCTTCTTAAGCAAACCCTTACACCAAACATGTTTTCAACCCAATTATGATCTTGAAAATATCTTTGATATATAAAAACTAGAGAATTGTTATCTCTAATATTTTTCTTCTTATCTCTAAAAAGGGTTTCACTATTATTGAAAACCCTAAAAATAGATATAAGTTGGATCCTTGTTTTCTAAGTGTTATGTCAATCAACAAAATAATATAGTGCTATAGAAATAAATTGTTTATGAAAACAAGTAATATTACTTTGAAAATAGTTTATGGCAACATTACTCAATTATTTATAACCCTTAATAAAGTTCTAGGCCTTAAAAGTATTTGAGGAGAATAAAATTATTAATAATAACCTTTAGTTGTTATTCCAAATTTTAAACATGAAGGGGTGAAAATGAAATGCATTTCTTTGATAATAACATAACAAAAGGTTTTGAAAACAATATTATGACATGTGGTTTTATCCTAAATTTATTGATCAACAATATTGATAATTGTTATGAACTAATTAAATAGCATTAAGTTACTATCAGTAAATCCTACATATCCTAAAATCATAAAATGTGAAAAAGGTTTAAAATGGATTTACAAAAATAATATATGACATGTAAAATGTCTCTGAAATTTTATTTGGATAATAACATCAATTTATTAATCTCTAAATTTTAAAATTGCCTTAAAGTATTATTAGTGTTTTAATTATTTTTCAAAATAATAAATTGTGAAAACAAGATGAATTGACTCTCATAATTTTGTTTTCAACATTTATAATGTCACTAAAATTTTAGTTGACCAATAACTATATTTTATAAAAATTTAAATTAAAAATCACATCAAGTAACTATTAAGGAATTATTCAAATTTCCATAATTCAAAAATAAAATATGTTGAATTGTTTTCAAAAATGGTACTGTTAAAAAGTATTTGAAATTTCAAGAATTTAGGATTTTGTTTCATGTCATTTGGATACTTAAAACAGAAGTTATTAAAGATTGAAATAAACAGAAATTAAAAGAAAAAAAAAAAACATTGATGACGTCATCATGACGTGGTCATCTTCAACCCTCGAAATGGCAGGAAACGCCCGATTCAATCCTCTTCAATTCGCGCGATTAAAGCCCCCAATCAAATCCCCGTTTCCATCTATTTAATCCCCTCTGCACCCTCTCTATTTCCCCTCTCCTCCGTCTCCTTTTTATGCCCGTAGACCATCGCAATAGCTCGCCGGAGACAGAACCTACCGCCGCCGTGCTTCGCGAATTCCGGCCAGGTGAGACCAAACGAGAGCCCGAGACCACCCCTATCCTTTTTCTTTTAACCGTGCGCAACCCACTGACCTCGTTTCCGATTTTGTTCGCAGCGGTATCACCGTCGTTGCGCATACCCGAGGCTCACCGGAGCGTTCACCGCCCCTGCCTCCTTGCGCCGTCACCCCGGGAAGAGAGAAGCCCCGCCGTGGGTACCATCGTGCTCGTCGTGACGAGCTGAGCGCTGTAGTGCTCTTCGTTGAGCTCAAGGACCACGGGAGCATCGTCCCCGTCTTTTTCCGAGCAGCGTGCCGCCGTCACCTCCATTTCCGGCGACCCCCCCGGCCAGGTGAGCTCCCCCATCCTCTCTGCCATTAGATCTAAATCTAGTGGCCTAGATTAGATCATCCCCGAAGGGGTACGCTGTCGTTGGATTTAGATCCAACGATCCAGATCCATTCACTTATCCACGTCATCGCACAGTCAGCACAGCCCAGTCAGCATCCCTGTCCAATCACAGAGCCCCACGTGGCCAGCCAGTAAATTCAATTTTTCTCCCGCTGGAATTATTTTGGCAGTTTTACAGATTAGTCCCTGCAACTTAGATCTAACATAACTTTTGATCCATAAGCCCAAATTTAGCAATCTTGGACTTTTTGGAAAGCCCTTGACATTTAGAAACTTTTGGCACTGGACAAATTCAAATTTGACAAACTTAAATTTGTTCAAATTCAAATATGCTTGTTTGATGAAATTTGGCATAATTCAAATTCTACAAATCCAAAAATTGTAAATAAAATATATTTGGAAACCTTAGGATGTGTACTTTCATATCCTCTGTCCCAAAATAAAAATTGAACATACTAAAATTGATTTTAGAATTAAATGGCCATTTGAGCAAATTTGACTTAGTTTAAATTCTATAAATAATTTTAATATGTTTTCTTAAGCAATGTTGCTCCATATGGCAACCTTAATCCATAGAAACCAGTGTCATAAACTTTTGGACACATATGAGCCATACCCATGTATTTTAGGCCAAGTTATCACACACATGTTTCACACCATATTAAAAATGACTTAGGAAATATTTTGCTTAAGTGGTTCTATGTGTGTATGGCTATATGAAACCAAGGCTAAGTCCTTAGTAAAGTTTCAACTTATACTTAGCCAACAAATGAACCTAAAAACACTAGTACAAAAGTTTCCATCAACTTCTTGTCTACCCATGCTTGCTTCAAGATTTCACCAAGTTGGGATTTGTGAGAACCATGAAGTGCAATGGAGGACTTAACCATCTAGAGATTTTTCAACATGAAGATAGAAGACCAATGAAGGACTTAGCAAATAAAACAAACTTCAGAAACATTTCCAAGAAGTGGAAGCACTTAGAAGAAAACCAGAGAAACTTCCAGAAGACTAACCCCTTTTCTCTCTAAGTCTTTTCCTTCCCTTTTCTATTCTTCTCTTTTCAACTTGGAGGCAACATGAAGAGCTACAAGGAAGATCAAAGAATAAGATTTGAAGGGAATACTTGGACTCCACAACTAGAAGCAACTCAAAGATTTATAGAGTTCAAGGAGAAGACATCTACCCCTCTCTTCTATCCTTTCTATTTGCTTTCTTTCTTTTTGACTTAGTGGTATTTGTGTCCATCCCATACCCAAACCAATTAGTGAATTCAAAGCCATGAAGAATTTATCAAGACCAAGAGAAGAATCCATCCAAGGAACAAGACTACAATAGAAGCATGAAGATGATCTTCAAGAAGGCAATCACATGAGGACTAGAAGCAATCCACCCAAGTTGAAGAGTAACAAGTTATTTTGTCCAACCATTGACCCAAATGGAAAACCCAAGACTTAGTAATATTTTCCCTTTGATGATGAATTTAGTAGACCTACCCTAACCACAATGGAAAATACTAACATAATCACTCAAATATTTTGAAGGTGAATATGACCAAGTGTTTGCATGTATTATTTTAGTTGAAGAAGTAATATGTCTATTCTTAGTGAACTCTTGGAACTTCCTCGACAAGTATGGTTATAATAAAGTTAGATCACATCAAACTCAACCTAGTCCTTCCCAAGTAAACCATTGGAATTTCCTTAACAAGAATGATACCATTAGAGAATGAATATTTCAACTCAAACCTAGACTTTGTCCTAACCAATTTGGTTAAGCCCCTTTTATTATGTTAGTTGCTTTTCTACACTTGTATGTTTGTTTGTTAGGATGCTTGTTTATTTTGTTATTGTGTTTTCAATGAATAGATTGTACGGAGAGCAACGATCTTTTGTGAAGAGAGTGTGATATCTTCACTAACTTCAACAAGGCAAGTAACACATCAACAACTACCCATTATTTTATATATGCATTAGTTGATTTTTGAGTAGTATGCATTGATAGGAAATTTTACTAAGTTATATTATGCTATGCTATTATCCTAGTAGGGTGTAGCCATATATTTTATCCTTGTTATTTATAGCCTTAGAACTTGATAGATGCTATGCAATGTGACAAATGATTTTTACTTGATGTTGTGGGAAAATTCTAAGTAACAACTTCAATGAACCACCTGGGTGGATTTGGTTGTTTGGCTGATGAGAGTTGAGTGTCTCCCCGAGGGGTTGTTCACTTGAGGAATGCCACCCAGGAACAAAGTGATTATGATGTTCCCCAAGTTTAGATTGCTTCCAGTGCAGCCTTTGGTCATATGGGCTCTGTCTTGATCAACTAAGTTGTGAGGGTTCAGCCCGGGCTTGACAAGCAGATGTAGCATAATTATAGGTGGAACGGGTCTTGCCATTGGGTTGGATTCTTGCTTCTGAAAGATCTCGTCTTGATTCTTCTCCTTTCCTTAATGCACTCAGGGTGTATAGGATGTTTGGGTTGAGTTGAGTCTGAAGGTGAAAGTGCACAAGCTCTGCAGAGTCAACAAACTAAGATCTTAGCCGTGTCCCCGGTTATGGACAACTATGAGCAGCCGGACAAGGAAGGACGGAAGAATCACATCACCATTTTCAATAAGTAAAATTTGACCAAGTGAACAGTATTTGTGGTGCTTGGATCTTAATCCAATGTTGCCACCCCTTTGAAAAGAAAAGTTTCTTTTACAAAAGAGATAGGACAAAACTGGCTTTATGCAAACTTAGCCTAAACTCCACTCAGCCAAATAAGCATGTAGTATTAGTCTTGCCATTTATATCCACCATAGTGTTACTTGCCAATACATTAAATTGTATTGACTCCCTTGTGGCTGCATATTCCATATTGCAGATGTTTCTGAAGACGAGTGAGGATTTCGTTTAGGATCTCGAGACTATCGCCAACATGTTTTGCCTGTGGCACATGAAGAAGATGGGCTCAATGTTGTTCTATGTTTTCCGCTGTAATACTTTGTTTTCTGCTAGTCTTCCAAGACTATGCAAGTTGTAATACTATTTTGTAAAGACTGGATCATGCGATGTAATAGAATTTGATGCATTTGCATGATATTTCATTTTGTACTGTGGTGCTAGCAATTGATCCAGGGACTAGCACAATAACACAGGTATTCCATCTTTATTAAAAGTTGGGATGCTACAAAATGGTATCAGAGCATTGTGTTGCCTGTAGGATTCGAGACCCTAAGTTTGGAAAAGACTCTAGGATTGAAAATTTCTATGTTCAAACTTTCTAGAAACAAAACAATCATCTTAGTTCATCTCATATCATCTCATCTATTATTCACCTTAAAATTTTCCCTAGATGACCTCCTCCTCAATACCATCAAGACAAGATTGTTGATGACCATACCAAGAAGTGTAAGAAGTGTTTTCACCACATGCATACCTACACTCAAGACAATTGCAGAAAGTTGGAGATACCCAGACTTCACAACAATCAAGAACACCCCAAGATATTGAGAGAAGATTTTTGAAGAAACTCAAGAAGATATAGATGAGACCACCAATATAGTTACTTTGTTAGAACAATGTTAATGTGTTAGAGTATTGATCATACCAATGAGTGTGGTATGACAATATTAGTTGTTTTATAAAACTATGTTGTTTGGTGTGATGGATGTGTTGCTATATGTTTGTTATGTGTTGTTTGTAAGATGAGTTTCCTTGATCTGCTATTTTGGATAAGAACCTTCCTTAGCCATCTTTCTAAATCTCTACTCATTCCTACTAGACCAAACCCAACACCATACTCATTCACCAACCATAGTGAGAACCATTTGGAATTATACAACCTTTACACCTATTGATACACAAGCCATCCCATTTGAGGAATGCTAGTATCAAATTTCATTTTTTTTTCTGTGTGAAGGAACAATCACATCCATGATCCATGCCAACTGCCTAATAAGTATCAAGCTAACCTTGGAGCTATCAAGCAATGGGAGTTTTCCTACCATGAGAGTTTCATTAGAAATAGCATGGTGTTTGCCTTCAAGGATGACAACAACAAGATGGAAGATTGTCAAGAATATCAAAAGACCAAGTAGAGAGTGAACCAAAGGCTTTTGATTGACCCAAAGAGTGACCCCTCAGTGTCAAAGGTAGTCCAACATACCTATGTTGGTCTACACCTCTACCACAAAGGAAAGATCTACTCAAGCTAATCTAGAATCAATCTACACTCCAATCTAATGAAAATAGACTACCCACCAAAGCTTCTTTTAAGGGTGGTAGCCCACCCAGTTTCTCTGTAACCCAGTTGTTTTGAAGCCCAGTTACCCAATCTTTCTTTCTAGCCTTCCCAAATCTCGGGACGAGATTTCTTTTAAGGGTGGTAGTCTGTAACATCCCTGATTTTTGGAAAACTCAAAAATCACAAAAATTTGAAACTTTTTGTTTTCATGTTTAGTAAGTCACCAAAAACCAAAAGAGATGCAAGAAACAAAAGAAAACAATGCATGTTCTAATGTTTTGGAAATAAAAATCCAATATACCTCTATTCCATAAACCCTAAAGTCATTTCAAAATAAATAATTCTACATAAATAAAATAATTCTTCTTAAGCAAACCCTTACACCAAACATGTTTTCAACCCAATTATGATCTTGAAAATATCTTTGATATATAAAAACTAGAGAATTGTTATCTCTAATATTTTTCTTCTTATCTCTAAAAAGGGTTTCACTATTATTGAAAACCCTAAAAATAGATATAAGTTGGATCCTTGTTTTCTAAGTGTTATGTCAATCAACAAAATAATATAGTGCTATAGAAATAAATTGTTTATGAAAACAAGTAATATTACTTTGAAAATAGTTTATGGCAACATTACTCAATTATTTATAACCCTTAATAAAGTTCTAGGCCTTAAAAGTATTTGAGGAGAATAAAATTATTAATAATAACCTTTAGTTGTTATTCCAAATTTTAAACATGAAGGGGTGAAAATGAAATGCATTTCTTTGATAATAACATAACAAAAGGTTTTGAAAACAATATTATGACATGTGGTTTTATCCTAAATTTATTGATCAACAATATTGATAATTGTTATGAACTAATTAAATAGCATTAAGTTACTATCAGTAAATCCTACATATCCTAAAATCATAAAATGTGAAAAAGGTTTAAAATGGATTTACAAAAATAATATATGACATGTAAAATGTCTCTGAAATTTTATTTGGATAATAACATCAATTTATTAATCTCTAAATTTTAAAATTGCCTTAAAGTATTATTAGTGTTTTAATTATTTTTCAAAATAATAAATTGTGAAAACAAGATGAATTGACTCTCATAATTTTGTTTTCAACATTTATAATGTCACTAAAATTTTAGTTGACCAATAACTATATTTTATAAAAATTTAAATTAAAAATCACATCAAGTAACTATTAAGGAATTATTCAAATTTCCATAATTCAAAAATAAAATATGTTGAATTGTTTTCAAAAATGGTACTGTTAAAAAGTATTTGAAATTTCAAGAATTTAGGATTTTGTTTCATGTCATTTGGATACTTAAAACAGAAGTTATTAAAGATTGAAATAAACAGAAATTAAAAGAAAAAAAAAACATTGATGACGTCATCATGACGTGGTCATCTTCAACCCTCGAAATGGCAGGAAACGCCCGATTCAATCCTCTTCAATTCGCGCGATTAAAGCCCCCAATCAAATCCCCGTTTCCATCTATTTAATCCCCTCTGCACCCTCTCTATTTCCCCTCTCCCCCCTCTCCTTTTTATGCCCGTAGACCATCGCAATAGCTCGCCGGAGACAGAACCTACCGCCGCCGTGCTTCGCGAATTCCGGCCAGGTGAGACCAAACGAGAGCCCGAGACCACCCCTATCCTTTTTCTTTTAACCGTGCGCAACCCACTGACCTCGTTTCCGATTTTGTTCGCAGCGGTATCACCGTCGTTGCGCATACCCGAGGCTCACCGGAGCGTTCACCGCCCCTGCCTCCTTGCGCCGTCACCCCGGGAAGAGAGAAGCCCCGCCGTGGGTACCATCGTGCTCGTCGTGACGAGCTGAGCGCTGTAGTGCTCTTCGTTGAGCTCAAGGACCACGGGAGCATCGTCCCCGTCTTTTTCCGAGCAGCGTGCCACCGTCACCTCCATTTCCGGTGACCCCCCCCCCCCGGCCAGGTGAGCTCCCCCATCCTCTCTGCCGTTAGATCTAAATCTAGTGGCCTAGATTAGATCATCCCCGAAGGGGTACGCTGTCGTTGGATTTAGATCCAACGATCCAGATCCATTCACTTATCCACGTCATCGCACAGTCAGCACAGCCCAGTCAGCATCCCTGTCCAATCACAGAGCCCCACGTGGCCAGCCAGTAAATTCAATTTTTCTCCCGCTGGAATTATTTTGGCAGTTTTACAGATTAGTCCCTGCAACTTAGATCTAACATAACTTTTGATCCATAAGCCCAAATTTAGCAATCTTGGACTTTTTGGAAAGCCCTTGACATTTAGAAACTTTTGGCACTGGCCAAATTCAAATTTGACAAACTTAAATTTGTCCAAATTCAAATATGCTTGTTTGATGAAATTTGGCATAATTCAAATTCTACAAATCCAAAAATTGTAAATAAAATATATTTGGAAACCTTAGGACGTGTACTTTCATATCCTCTGTCCCAAAATAAAAATTGAACATACTAAAATTGATTTTAGAATTAAATGGCCATTTGAGCAAATTTGACTTAGTTTAAATTCTATAAATAATTTTAATATGTTTTCTTAAGCAATGTTGCTCCATATGGCAACCTTAATCCATAGAAACCAGTGTCATAAAATTTTGGACACATATGAGCCATACCCATGTATTTTAGGCCAAGTTATCACACACATGTTTCACACCATATTAAAAATGACTTAGGAAATATTTTGCTTAAGTGGTTCTATGTGTGTATGGCTATATGAAACCAAGGCTAAGTCCTTAGTAAAGTTTCAACTTATACTTAGCCAACAAATGAACCTAAAAACACTAGTACAAAAGTTTCCATCAACTTCTTGTCTACCCATGCTTGCTTCAAGATTTCACCAAGTTGGGATTTGTGAGAACCATGAAGTGCAATGGAGGACTTAACCATCTAGAGATTTTTCAACATGAAGATAGAAGACCAATGAAGGACTTAGCAAATAAAACAAACTTCAGAAACATTTCCAAGAAGTGGAAGCACTTAGAAGAAAACCAGAGAAACTTCCAGAAGACTAACCCCTTTTCTCTCTAAGTCTTTTCCTTCCCTTTTCTATTCTTCTCTTTTCAACTTGGAGGCAACATGAAGAGCTACAAGGAAGATCAAAGAATAAGATTTGAAGGGAATACTTGGACTCCACAACTAGAAGCAACTCAAAGATTTATAGAGTTCAAGGAGAAGACATCTACCCCTCTCTTCTATCCTTTCTATTTGCTTTCTTTCTTTTTGACTTAGTGGTATTTGTGTCCATCCCATACCCAAACCAATTAGTGAATTCAAAGCCATGAAGAATTTATCAAGACCAAGAGAAGAATCCATCCAAGGAACAAGACTACAATAGAAGCATGAAGATGATCTTCAAGAAGGCAATCACATGAGGACTAGAAGCAATCCACCCAAGTTGAAGAGTAACAAGTTATTTTGTCCAACCATTGACCCAAATGGAAAACCCAAGACTTAGTAATATTTTCCCTTTGATGATGAATTTAGTAGACCTACCCTAACTGTCGTGGGATAATCACGGCAGATGTTACCAGGGGTAACTGATCTTGGGGCAAGTCGACACAGGCGTTCGGGAGAGGGTTTAGCTCGAAGGAAGACATGATACAACTTGATATGACAGCCGGCAATCGAAGTCGCCGGATCTCTATTCTCGATTCAATAACACGATTAGGGTTTACACTGGATACTCGATACCACTCGATATTGCTAAGGTTCTCGAATCTCTGTGTCAATCTATACCCGAGGGTCGGTTTATATAGTACCCGTACCCCCCCTAACTTACTTTACAAGGCACACCCGAGTCCTATCCAGACACGGCGTGCTAACCCTAACTTTCCTTTACAACACCCGCAATCCGGGTCACTAGGCCCACGAGCTTGGGCCTCCACAAACATCTTTATCCCTAGCCGTATCCTGCTCACTGTCTCTGGGCCGGGTTATCCCTCGGATCTTGGCATACCGGGTTAGCATCCCCCCATCAGTAGTCCCCAGAATAGCCTGGGCTTCACGGATCTCCTTGAAGCGCTTGCTATTCCTGAAAAGATGTTAATCACACGGGCACATGGAAACCGGGTTAAGATGTTTCAACATCCAACTTGGCCTTGCTCCTTGGTGGCCATGCGATAATTCAGGTTTTTCCCTCCAAGCACCTTGGTTCAAAACTTCTGGATCCAAATCATAGTTGCAACGCCAAGATCCTATGCTTGACAGTTAATCCCATCATCGTGGAACGAATCCCCTTCTTTCTTTATCCAGATGCTTTACTTAATACTGGGCGTATATCTCGCTAGAACTTTAAATTAATAGCCGTTTTACCCCCATAATTCCCGGCCTCCACTCACCGAACCGGGCTTATCCAGTCACACTATAAAAAAGCTCCTTAGGAATGACTCGAACCCTAACGGCTCATTTCCCCCACTCCATTCCTTTCTCCTCTTGAGCTCCCTTTCTTCCTGAGCGCCACCACAGACCTTCCACGCACGTCACCGGAACCCATTGCCCGAAGGCTACGCTCCGCCACCGGTCGCTCCGCGCCGCCGCCAAGATCCGCCGGCAAATTCTCATCCGGCCCACCAAGAACCGTGAAAGGACACCAGGCCTGCGCCATCTGCCTCCGTAAGGCCTCCCTCGGATCTCCTCCGGTAAGCCTTTGGCGTTCATCAACTTTCCCTCGCAACCTCTGATTCTTTTCCTCAGATTAGATCCAGATCCGTCCGCCTCAGATTTCTTGGCTGGACCGGATTAGGCTACCCATAGTCTCTTTTAGTTCGCACAAAGGATAAAGCGCATGCTCCAACCAACTCGCCTACTGCCCATAATCATCACCTTCGCCACGAATTTGAAAATAAAACTTCCAATCTAGGCTCGTACTGCCCAAGATTTCCGCCACTGCATCAGTCACTCGGCTGAACTGCTCCTTTTTAATCTCCTTTATTCACATTGGGCGCTTAAGCCACTGCCCATCGTTTTCAAAAAGCTTCTTTACCATTTAGACCCCATAAATTTCTCCATAATACGCGATACCCGGAACTTCCGAGCTTGACTCTACGGGCTAACACCCGGATCTCCTGCCATACCTCAATACCATCCGGCTAATACCTGACTGTTTCATAACTTCCATGTCTTAATCTTTTTTCTTATTTGATACCTTGCAGGTCAACCACATGGCTCCCAAGAAACAGATGAAAACCCCAACCAAGACTAAAGCCACCAACACCATTTCTGCCAACTGGGGGCGGTCGATAGTCACGAAGGCCAAGTTGGAGGAGCTAGTGGAGCTGGGAGTTCTCCCTCCTCAGGAGGATATCCAATGGAGGGTGCCGGGTAAGGAGACCCGGCCCACCCCTACAAAAGACGAGGTAATCTGCTTCGTGGAACATGTGACCCGGGGTTTTCGCCCTCCTGGTCATCCTTTTTTCCGTGACATTCTTAGTCATTATGGCCTTCGCGTCTTCGACATCGGGCCCAATTCCGTGCTAAATATCACCCACTTTATTGTCCTTTCTGAATCCTATTTATGCACTCCACCAAACCTAGCTCTTTTTATCTAGCTTTATCAATGCAAACCATGCCGCGAAAGCGGTGATGGGGCGCTTCTCACTTGCGGCGGGGTTTCAATCCAGCGCCGCAAGAACTCTCCGATGCCATCCCTCACCCTTAATTCTCATGTCAAACACTGGCAGCTTTCTTATTTCTACTGCCAGGACACTTCCCCATCCGGCCAAAAGAAACTGCCGGGTTATTCTGATGGTCTTCTTGATATCTCTGATAAATTTAGTGCCTTTGCCCCTGACTCAGATAGGGAGGCAATCCAACCTCTGCTATACAAACTCGCCACTCTTAGAGCCCAGGGCCTCATTGGGCTCAACCTAGTGAAGACCTGGGTCGACTTCAGAATTCAACCCAACTCCATCCGCACAAAGCTGATGTGCGAGTACTCTGGGGAACCCTCTGATCCACTACGATATTCTGACAACGTCTTCGCAGTTGGCGACACTCTGAAGACCATCAAGGGTTTTCTTACGGAGAAGCTCGAGGTAATCCGGAACATATCCGGGTTAGAGCCCTTCACACTTGAAAACCCGGCCCCCCAGGTAAACCCGACTCTGACGCCTTTACTTTCGCTCTTTCCACCTGATGCAACTGATAACCCGTACTTTAACGCCTTTCAGGATGATGACGACTTTTGGAACACCAATACCCCCCCTAGCTCCGAAGGTCAAGAGGAGCAAGAAGCTGTTCACTCAGACGAAGGTACTCTCTGAGTTTTACTTGACTCGTTTGAACTCACCGCAACCCCTTTATTTCCAACCGTAACCTTGATGACATTCAGAACAAGAAGATGACGAGGAATAAGATTCGGACGGCAAGGTAGAATCTGCCAGTGATGAGGAAGAACCGGAGCCGGCAACCAAAGCCGGATCTAAAAGAAAAGCTCAAGGAGCCGCCTCCAAGGTTTCATCCCCCTTCACACATTCACTTTATATTACCGTAATGATATTCTTGAACCTTTCTTGACGTTATTCCACTGGTCAATCTTGAAGGGGTCGCCCCCGCCTAAGCGCAGGTCGACTCGAAATCACCCGGGCAACGACGCCCTTAACCCGGGTTCTTCACCGCTCCCCACTCGGCAAGCTGGTACTTGCTCTATCTTTTCTTGGTTAGCACGGTTTCCTCAAAGCATTCTCGCATAATATTTAACTTGACATTTTCCAGCCTCCCCCGAGTCTGACGATGGATTTCCTTGTGACTTTGCGGTGAATGCCGGGTAAAAATCCCCTTCCAGATACTTTCCGGTACTTCGCCATCTTTTCCTGACTGCGTATTTAGCTGCTTCGTGATAACATCTACAGGGCCACGGTCGCTGTCAGCGATCAAGAGGATTCGGAAGATAAGGGCCCGGGTAAGGGGAACCCAGCTGATAAAACTGCAACCGCGTCTGGCGATGAAGAACAGACATCGCCGACTAAACCGGATCAGCAGGAAGCCGAATATCCAATTGCTTCTCATGCCAGCAAGAGAAGAACCACCGCCTTAGGTGCAGAAGGAGCATCGGATTCCAACGTGCAAATGACCCGGGTTCCACCTCCTTCTAAGAAGAAAACCTCTTCTAGGAAATTCCAAGGACCCGAGTCTTCTGACACAAATAAAGATACTTTCGAACAATTGATGGACAAGCTTCTCACCATGAAGGCTTCGGAGAGCGAGACTTTAGAGCGCATGGCTGCAGAGCACCAGGTAAGAGCGCTTGTTATCTTATATTCCCTACCTAGTCCCCAAGTTCCGAGTATAACTTGCAAAAGTTATGCTTGGTACTTCTCACCATATTTTTCTTGCCATAACACTCATCTGGTTCTTGCACCCTTTTACACTTACAGGCACATGTAACTCGGTCTGATGAAACCTTGCTGAAGACTGAACGGCTCCTTCTTGCCGAGATAAAACGCCGAGAAATCCTTGAGGATAATATGAAAACTTTGAAGAAGGATGTCTCCAAATACAAGGAGAAGTGCCTCGCCGCTCAGGCCGATTTGAAGAAGTTATCGGATCAAGTCTCCGATACTTACCAGATTTTACTTAGTAAGTGTTTGCCTGCCGGCTAAGTTTTTACCTGCCGACTAATTTTTGCCTGCCGACTAATTTCATACCCGGCTGCTACTGATACGTTCTTGCTTCTGTTTCCACTATAGGCGCGAACCTTGCAGCTCCAGAGGAAGATGCTATTGTCAAGGTTAGGACCCTGAAGAGTGTGCTCCGGACTTTCTTTGCCGGCACCAAATTTATATTGAATGCCATTAATTGGCCCACGGAAGCCTATCCGGGTGAAGAGAACCTTGTCCAAGCCTGCTCCACTGTACCCGGATGGATTGAACTCTGGAAGCGTTCGTCCTGCCGTACTGGTATAGTGCGGGCTTTGACCTTGGCCAAAGCTTACTTTCCGAAGCTTGACCCGGCGAAGATAATCTCCAGGTTTCCTGAGTTCAAGGCGGATGGCGCCAAATTTACACCTAACGATTTCAAGGCCATTCAGTCGGCAGTGCGCCCTTCTGCCACCACTCTAGCTGACAGCTTGAACCTTAATACACTAATGGCTGCGTATGACGCTGATGACAAGATTATCACAGAGGAAGCACCCCCGCCCCTTGACCTCTTGGAGAAATGGGCTGATTACTCATCTAAGAAGAAGGAGGCAACCTCGAAGAGGGAGGCCGACTTAAAATCAGGGCCGTCCGCCTCTACACCGTCCGTCCTTCCTCCTATCCGCCCTGGCGCGGTGAGTCCGGGTGGCTCTGCCAAAAAAGCTAAAAAGCAGGTCCAGGAGCAAGACCCGGAAGATCGCGCTCAGGAGGCCGAGTAGAGTAAGGATGTCATAATATCTTAGTCACATGGGACCTTTTTGTTTGAGTTACTTTATTCTGTTAATGGTGCGCCTGTGCACTTCTGATACCGATGCAAAAGCTTGTAATATACTTCTATTTGGTGACATATTTCCGCGGCTTTCCCAGCCTTTTGATAATCGTACTTTTTGCTGTTCTTCTGAACTTGTTCTTGATACCCATCTCTTTTTTTAGCTCCCTTCATAAGACTCGTTTTCTTTTCGAGACCAGGGGCTTTGATAAGTGAAATTCTCTTGAAGTTCCCAAGACTCGGGTGATAGGGCCGTTTTGAACCTTGGTATCAAAGTGGTTTGTTTCTGTTACGAAGTCCCCAGTCCCCATGACCCAAAGGACGAGTCATGAGGGTGTGGCCTTTCTCAGAGGACAAATCATTCCCTACCAAGGCAAAACCCTAAAACCACCTCATGCAAATACTGAAGTTATGCTTGATAATCACTGAGTTTCCGGCTTATCAGCCTTGTACTCTGCATAAACTTGTGGTTTAGATGACCCTTTTGACTATCTTATACTATAAGCCGGCTTTCGCGTGGATACCATGTTGTTACATCCATACGAGAACAGTGTCAGGCAAGTCCCATTGGGCTCCATGGCTGATTGTAATCGTAAGCGAACGAATCATGCCACTTTAGTGCGAGTCACATCAAGCTTAAGTAAGATAAGTCAAGAAAAATTGGCTTCTTTGCCCAGTCATAAGATTGCAGCCGTGCTCGTTTGCGAGGAATCGGCCCTTATAACTTATAGCTATCTATGCCGGGTCATTCGGGTTAGTGGTTGGTTACCTGAGCAACCAGCCCCCAAGACCTACATGCAATCGATGCTTTTGATGATACTGAATTATCGATGTCGCATTGATACTACTTACTTGTGATAAAGGCGAAAAGACATAGGACTTGATAACCATCTCTTTATTGATACCAGAAATTTTGGGTCAGCAGGCCGCCTCATTAAAAACCTTCCAGTCCCCGTAGGTACCCTGGGTAGGAAAAGAGCGCGTCTGAAACCTGCCGCCCGTTACATTACTCAGTTCTTTGTAAGCACTGGTCCTGATCCGGCTTGACCAATGCACATCCTCCATAAGTTGGACTTTTTCCTGATGAGTACCGGGTTTGCCAGCCAACCCGGGTGGGGCGTTCCAATGACCTGGCTGGTTGTAAGCGGCCGTGTGGCTTCTTCCCTTACAGCAAGCCGCTTGGGGGAATCATCCTCGATTAAGGCCACCATTTTAGCATCTTGCGTTACCTTGGACTTTGCTTTTTCGCCTTCAGTACTCGGCCTTTTTGATGTGGCTATATCCTCCGGGTCTGCTTGAGATCGGTAGTGCTTGAGCTCTTCTTTTCTACAGGCCTGCTCGGCCATTGCTGCGTCTCCTTCGTCACATTCAGCTGCTATATCTCGATTTCCATGTATGGTAATGGTCTTCTTGGGACCCGGGATTGTTAGCTGTAGATATACATAACACGGCCTAGCCATGAATTTGGCATAAGCCGGCCTTCCAAACAGCGCGTGATAGGGGCTGCGTAATTTCACTACCTCAAAGGTGAGCCACTCAATTCGATAGTTATCCTTTGATTCTCCGAAAGCTACCTCCAATGCGATTTTTCCCTCGGGGCATGCTGAATGACCCGGCACTATTCCATGAAAAACTGTCGAGCTTTTTTGCAGTTGAGATTCCTTGAGACCCATGCGTAGGAAGGTTTCCCAATACAGTATATTGATGCTGCTTCCACCATCCATTAAAACCTTCTTTAGTTCGTACCCATTAACTTGCGGTGCGACTACTAGTGCCAAGACTCCTGGGTGTTCCACTCTTTCTGGGTGATCCCTTCTGCTCCATGTTACCTCCTGTTCTGACCATCTCAAGTATCTCGGAACGGCTAATGAAACTGAGTTGACTGCTTGCTTCAGTATCTTTTTGTCCTTGTTAGATCCTCCCGTGGTATGCACATGATATTGACCCAATTGTTTGGGGTTAGCCTGGAAGCCTCCTGCCCCCCCTTGGTTATTACCTTGATTTCCAGCCGCCGGGTTACCAGCTGGGGGTGGTCCGTTGGCCGGGTTTGCCCCTGGACCCGGTCCTCCCCCCCGCCCTGCACCTCGCATAGCTCTGTGCACTTCCTCATTTTTCCATCTTTGCAAATCGGCGCACTGCTCCAAGGAGTGGTTAGCCGGCCTGCCATTCCTGCTGTGTTTTGGGCATGCCATCCTGAAAATGTCCCAACTATTACTCGGCCGGGGCGGCCCTTGGTAGTTTCCTCCGTTGTGATTTCCAGTATTGAAGTTTCCTTCTGCTCTTGGCCTTGAAGACCCGGCTTCGGTGTTAGCGACAAACTCGGAGCCTCCTTCGAAGGGACGCTTGTTCTGACTATTTCCGTTGTTTCCTGACGCTGTTCCGTTGCCGGTTCTTCCGTTACCGCTTGTGTTTGCTTTTGTCTTCTTGTCATCAGCTTCTTCTTCTGTGGTATCTGTCGCAGCGTGTTTGTTGCACGCATCCATCAATTCTCCCATTGTGACTTCTGACGCATTTCGACTGGACTTCATGCGAGTTAACTTTTGCACTAAAGGTATATACTTGCATGTTTTTGCCATGGCTTGTAGCGCATCCTTGGGCTGGATGTCTGTGGATGAGTGAAGTATCTCCATAACCCGGCGCACCCAACTGCGCGCCGATTCTCCCTTCTTTTGGACGCATCGCTCTAGATCATCAATGGTGAATAATTTCCTGCAGGTCCCGTGAAAGTGCTTGATAAACGCGGTCTTCAGTTCTTCCCACGACTTGATCGATCCCTCTGGTAGATTGGTGAACCACAATTTTGCTGCTCCTTCAGACATCATCAGATACATGAATTTGGCTTGAAGATTCTCGGACGCGTTGCGGATTGACATTGCCATCTCGTAACTGCTTAGCCATGTTTCGGGATCCATGGTTGGCTCATAATTCACTACTTTCCCTGGCTCTTTGAACTTTTCCGGGTAAGGTTCAGCTCTAATATTGTCCGAGAGACACTTGGGCCCCGCAAGAATGATTGAAGCCGGCCTTGCCCTGGAAACGTGTGACGCCGCGGGGGGCGCGTCTGGGCGCTGTGCTGCGGGAGGTCCATGCGCTGCAGACCCGGCCGCGGCCCTCCGAGCCCTAGAACTGTCCACGACGGCCTGTGCTGCTGATACTGCCTGAGCGCGGGGAGGAGGCGGCATTTGCTGCTGCTCTTCCCTCCGCAGCGCCAAACTTGTTTGTAAATTCCCTTGCTGCTGGCTGACATATGGCGTCCCGTGCATTCCACTTCTGTGATCCGGGTAATTGGCTTGCTGTGCCACCGCAGTGTGCAACAGCTCGATGGCTTACCGGGTCTTCTCTGCATGGGGCGACTCTCCCACAGGTATTTGATTCAATGCGAGTGTCGCCGCGTATACGTTGTCCATAGGATTGTTGTAGTGGCCGGCTGGCGTGCGGAATCGTGATGGTGGCGGCGGCAGTAAATCGTTGCCGGTTGTGACTCTAGTTTGCGGTGGGGGTAACCCGGTCCGTTCATTCGCCGGATGTGTCGCTGCTGTTGTCTGTTGGGGTGCGGTTTCCTGGTTCACCACTGGTATCGGTTGATCCTGAGGCGTGATGAACAAATTAGCCGGATTAATAACCCCGCCCGTCGCTGGCAACCTGGTGTGGTGCCTTTGATGTATCCTGGACGTTTCCTCTCGAAGCCGGGTTTCCAACGCGTCGAGCTCGCGCCGTCGGGTGGCCATCCCCTGTCTATCCGCTTCCACTTGCCTTCTTTGCTGTTCCAATGCACGGCGAGCCACGTCCAGATCTCTAACACGCTCTGCCGCGTTTTCTGGGGTGATAACAGTGGCGAGGACGGTAGGATCCAAGATCAAATTATTATCGAAAAGTGCCGGGTGACGCGGATTCGAGGGGCCCGCCCCTGGTGTCGGATTGGCTTGAAACCCGAACATGTTGGCGTGTTGTTCCTCATCTGCCGCGCGACTGGTGACCGATGCTGACTCTCCATCGACCCGGGTCAAGACCGGGTCTCCGTTAACCGCGCCCTGTTGCTGGGCCACTGCCTGAGCCGCCCCGACTGGTGCCGCGGCTGTGTTTCCTTGGTTAGCCGCGGGGGCTGCATAGACTGCAACTCGGCGCGCGATATCCGGTGTAAATTCAGGCTGTTCCTCTTCACCGTTCTCCTCGTACCGGTTTTCCAGTAGATCCAGGATAGACCCGGTGTCATCTTCTCCTTGGACCCGGTCGCGTGGGGTCCATGCCGGCTCCTCCGGCTGTTCCCACTCCGCGATGGGTTCTTCCGCTGGATATGTCGTTCCCGTTGATTCTTCATCATCTGATCGGATAGATGTGGCTTTTCCTGGCATAGAATCAGATCCAACGTTGTCAGGGACCGAATTGGAAGCACATACCATACCGATGAAGACGTTGATCCGGCCGATTGTTATGACGGCTCCGGTTTCGAGGTGATCCGACTCCGGCCCCCAGCCGGAATCGTCCACCACCTTTTCTCCTTCGTGGTCGATGTAGATCTCGCCGATGACAAGATTCTCCATGCCCTTCCGAGCTTCTCCCGTGATGTAGACACCTTTGGACGCAGGCCCCACGGTGGGCGCCAACTGTCGTGGTATAATCACGGCAGATGTTACCAGGGGTAACTGATCTTGGGGCAAGTCGACACAGGCGTTCGGGAGAGGGTTTAGCTCGAAGGAAGACATGATACAACTTGATATGACAGCCGGCAATCGAAGTCGCCGGATCTCTATTCTCGATTCAATAACACGATTAGGGTTTACACTGGATACTCGATACCACTCGATATTGCTAAGGTTCTCGAATCTCTGTGTCAATCTATACCCGAGGGTCGGTTTATATAGTACCCGTACCCCCCCTAACTTACTTTACAAGGCACACCCGAGTCCTATCCAGACACGGCGTGCTAACCCTAACTTTCTTTACAACACCCGCAATCCGGGTCACTAGGCCCACGAGCTTGGGCCTCCACAAACATCTTTATCCCTAGCCGTATCCTGCTCACTGTCTCTGGGCCGGGTTATCCCTCGGATCTTGGCATACCGGGTTAGCATCCCCCCATCACTAACCACAATGGAAAATACTAACATAATCACTCAAATATTTTGAAGGTGAATATGACCAAGTGTTTGCATGTATTATTTTAGTTGAAGAAGTAATATGTCTATTCTTAGTGAACTCTTGGAACTTCCTCGACAAGTATGGTTATAATAAAGTTAGATCACATCAAACTCAACCTAGTCCTTCCCAAGTAAACCATTGGAATTTCCTTAACAAGAATGATACCATTAGAGAATGAATATTTCAACTCAAACCTAGACTTTGTCCTAACCAATTTGGTTAAGCCCCTTTTATTATGTTAGTTGCTTTTCTACACTTGTATGTTTGTTTGTTAGGATGCTTGTTTATTTTGTTATTGTGTTTTCAATGAATAGATTGTACGGAGAGCAACGATCTTTTGTGAAGAGAGTGTGATATCTTCACTAACTTCAACAAGGCAAGTAACACATCAACAACTACCCATTATTTTATATATGCATTAGTTGATTTTTGAGTAGTATGCATTGATAGGAAATTTTACTAAGTTATATTATGCTATGCTATTATCCTAGTAGGGTGTAGCCATATCTTTTATCCTTGTTATTTATAGCCTTAGAACTTGATAGATGCTATGCAATGTGACAAATGATTTTTACTTGATGTTGTGGGAAAATTCTAAGTAACAACTTCAATGAACCACCTGGGTGGATTTGGTTGTTTGGCTGATGAGAGTTGAGTGTCTCCCCGAGGGGTTGTTCACTTGAGGAATGCCACCCAGGAATAAAGTGATTATGATGTTCCCCAAGTTTAGATTGCTTCCAGTGCAGCCTTTGGTCATATGGGCTCTGTCTTGATCAACTAAGTTGTGAGGGTTCAGCCCGGGCTTGACAAGCAGATGTAGCATAATTATAGGTGGAACGGGTCTTGCCATTGGGTTGGATTCTTGCTTCTGAAAGATCTCGTCTTGATTCTTCTCCTTTCCTTAATGCACTCAGGGTGTATAGGATGTTTGGGTTGAGTTGAGTCTGAAGGTGAAAGTGCACAAGCTCTGCAGAGTCAACAAACTAAGATCTTAGCCGTGTCCCCGGTTATGGACAACTATGAGCAGCTGGACAAGGAAGGACGGAAGAATCACATCACCATTTTCAATAAGTAAAATTTGACCAAGTGAACAGTATTTGTGGTGCTTGGATCTTAATCCAATGTTGCCACCCCTTTGAAAAGAAAAGTTTCTTTTACAAAAGAGATAGGACAAAACTGGCTTTATGCAAACTTAGCCTAAACTCCACTCAGCCAAATAAGCATGTAGTATTAGTCTTGCCATTTATATCCACCATAGTGTTACTTGCCAATACATTAAATTGTATTGACTCCCTTGTGGCTGCATATTCCATATTGCAGATGTTTCTGAAGACGAGTGAGGATTTCGTTTAGGATCTCGAGACTATCGCCAACATGTTTTGCCTGTGGCACATGAAGAAGATGGGCTCAATGTTGTTCTATGTTTTCCGCTGTAATACTTTGTTTTCTGCTAGTCTTCCAAGACTATGCAAGTTGTAATACTATTTTGTAAAGACTGGATCATGCGATGTAATAGAATTTGATGCATTTGCATGATATTTCATTTTGTACTGTGGTGCTAGCAATTGATCCAGGGACTAGCACAATAACACAGGTATTCCATCTTTATTAAAAGTTGGGATGCTACAGTAAGGTAGTTATGTGGATGCCAATGAATAATACAATTTGTGCAAATTCACTTTGATTGGTTGTTCATGATAAATAAGTTCAAGTTAATTCAAAATTATGCCATGAACTCCCACTCAAAAACAACATCCCTCTTAGTCGTCTTTAGTGATTACACGAACCAAATTCACTACACCAAAACCGATCATCACGTGAGATGATGTAGCTTCAAAGGCGAACATCGACATGTTCATCATATCATCCATATGACTCATGCTTTACCTTTCGGTTACGTGTTCCGAGGCCATGTCTGTACATGCTAGGATCGCTAAGTAGAACCGTTGTTTCAAGGCCATGTCTGTACATGCTAGGCTTGAAAACACCCGTTTTATGCGAACATTGAGTCTATCACACCCGATCATCACGTGGTGTCTCGAAACGACGAATTTTCTTAACGGTGCATACTTAGGGAAGAACACATTATTATCTTGATATTAAGTGAGAGGGATCATCTTATAATGCTACCGTCGCTACCTAAGAAAAATAAGATGCATAAAAGTATTAACATCACATGTAAGGGTACCGTGATATGATATGGTCCTTGTTGCACTTGATCTTCATCATGTGCATCATGGTATGATCTCCATCATTCGACCGGCCTGGTACCAAGTTTCATGGCACCCCAATCTTGATTGTCCATCAATAGTAAGACAACCATATGGATACCTTCCGGTATATCAATAATTTACAAAAGAGATCATCTCATAATCAAATTTGTAACATTGACCATATCGCATCACATGCCCAGCAAAAACTAGTTAGACGCTTCTAATTTATTTTTACATATTTTACGTGGCTTAGGGATTTCGAGGATAGAACCATTCATACCTACGAACATCAACCACAACGTTGATAAACACGTTTTTAACAATCCTTCGTAGATTAGATCTTAACTATAACAAAAGAAACAGACACCCGCAAGCCACTTATGCAATACAAGTTGCATGTCAATTGTGGAACAAGTCTCATGTACGTGGACATGTAAGGTTAGTCCGGGCCGCTTCATCCCACTATGCCACTAAGATCATAAAATAATCAAGGAGTTAATAACATGATCATCAACGCCCACATACACCTATGTGTTCTACCCGTACAAAACATCTACGCATAGATCCGACTCTGATACCACTGAAGGGGTCATTGCATAGAAAACAAAAAATTTCCTACACGAGAGACACCCGAAAGGCCAAGATCTAATCTAGGAGACGAAGTGCAACAGACAAAGAGAGGGTTAAAGATAACACATACCCTCGAAGACACAAAGCGTTACGAGATCAAATCTCGTTGTTGGCGTAGTCGTACTCACACCGATCCCGATGGCGAGAAGATGTGCACCGCAATCCGGCGGTGCCTCCGTGATCGGTCACACATACGGTTGATGACGACCTCCGTTCCCTCGATCCAGCGGGGCGCGGAAGTAGAGGATCCCTCGGAACTCCAGCAGCACGATGGCGTGGTGGTGGTGAAGAATCCCATGGTTAGGGCTTCGCCAAGCCGGAGACCATGGAATTGAGCAGCGGGTGGAGAGGGAATGAGGTGGGCAAGTGTGTTGAGGAGGGAGAGCTCTCACCCTCCTTTTATAGGGTAAGGGGAGGCAGCCCAAAGGGGTGGTGCGGCCAGCCCATTGTGTGCCCCCACCTCTTCCCTCTTCATGTGAGTGGAAGCCCCACTCACATCCACTCATTTTCCCTTAAAACTCCACTTAGAAAATCCAAGAGTTTTTTTTTCTTTAATAAATAAATAAAACATGTTTATTTCTTTATTTCAGCATTTGTTAATTCTATTAACAAAATTTTGCATATAGCACCTCGAATCATTTGTTAATTCTATTAACAACAATTCGACGAAAAACCCCTTGAACTATTTCAATTTCCCCCGAAACAATTTCTGTGCTGCCCAAAATATCTTTCGATATTCCGTATCCTCTCAAACGCGTCATCGAACCTTAAGTGTGTCACCCTACGGTTCGTGAATAAGATAGACATGATTGAGACTCCTCTCTGATCAATAATCAACAGCGGGATCTGGAGATCCGTGATGACTCCTATATATTCAACGATGACTCTCTTGATCGTGTGAACCATCAACGTCGTGAACTATTCCCTTTGTCTCGCGATATTTTACTTGTCCGAGATTCGATCATTGGTATCAACCATACCTTGTTCAATCTCGTTACAGACAAGTACTCTTTTCTCGTTCCCATGATATAACATCCTTGTGATCATATCACGTGCTTGCAAGCGGTGTCGATGTAATATCACCGAGAGGGCCTAGAGTATATGTCTCCGTCATATTGGATGGACAAATCCCACTCTTGATCCATGATACTCAACTAATACTTTCCGAATGCCTAACGACACCTTTATAGTCACCCTGCTACGGTGTGACATTTGATGACATCAAAGCACCCTTCCGGTATCGGTGATTGACATAATCTCATGGTCTAAGGAATAAGTTACTTCGTATGTTTGATATAACAATGTAAACTTAATGACTTGATCGCATTGCTATATTCACTTTGGGTATATGTTCATCACATCATTCTTCTAATGACATGACCCCGTTATTAACAACATCCAATGTTCATGATCAGGAAACCTTGATCATCTATTAATCAACGAGCTAGTTTAAAAGAGAGGCTTTACTAGGAACCATTGTTTGTTTATAAACACACATGTATCAACGTTTCCGGTTAATACAATTCTAGCATGAGAAATAAACATTCATCATAAAAAAGGAATAAGATAATAACCATTTTATTATTGCCTCTCGGGCATATTCCCTTCAGGGGGTGAATAGGCGTTTTAAAATAATTACGGTTTAGGCTTGAATAAATGCAGAATAAAACTAGCATGTTAATTTATCAAGCACAAAACCTATACAAGCTAGGTTTACCTATGTGCACCAACAACTTATGCTAGGCAAGATATACAATTATGTGATAGCAAGAAATATGACTTCAAGCACGATGGCTATCACAAAGGTAAATGCATAAGTAACGAGCTAGAGTATAGAAATAACCAAAGCACAAGGAGACACTGATGTGATTACCGAAGTTCGTTTCCAAGGGAAGTACGTCTTCGTTGGAGAGGTGGGAAGCCACCTAGGCGCTCCTCAATAGCACGTATGTGCACACCTTATTCTCCTTGAGTTTCTCCGGTCAGGGCGATTCTCGTTTCCACTATGAGGTCGTCTTGAAGGCGGTGACCAAACCTTATAGGAGGTTGAGGCTATCTCCACAAGTAAGTTGGAGGCTCTCAATGAAGCTTCTTGCAACAAGGTGACAGCCCCAAGTACTAACTGTCTAGGGTGCTCAATACACCCAAGAGGAACAATCTCTCCGGTGACCAATCACCCAAGAGTAACAAGCTCACGAACTTCTCTTTCACAAATCCCGTGGGGAACTCAAACCGATGCACCTAATGCAATCGCAAGAACACAAAAAGTGATCAAGTCCTTCTCTCCTAAATCCCACCAAAGCAACTAATGCTATGGAGGGAGAAAGGAGGAAGAACAAGGAAAATAACAAATGAATCCCAAAATCTAGATCCAATGGATTCCCCTCACTAAGAGGAGATATTGATTGATGGAATAGTATATCTAAATCTCCTCTCTCTTTTCCCTAAAAAGGGGCAATAATCATTGGAGGGATTGAAAGAAACCCAAGCTCTTGAAGGTCAACAATGGAGGAGAGAGGAAATGGGTTAGGCATCCTCCTCTTGAGGAAGAAGAAGACTATTTATAGATTCCCACGAAATATGCCCGTTAGGGCTGGAAAATTTTCACTTACCCCGGAAATTTCCGGCCCCCAGGGCGGAAATTTCCGGACGACCCAAGACCCCCTGAAGCGCGAGTGCCCGCTCACAGATGCCGGGCCAGATATTTGCCCCGGAATATTCCGGCCTTAGACCGGAATTTCCGCCCCCTGAAAACTGCGAAAACATTGATACGAAAACGTCATATTGTTTGCATCCGGACTCCATTTTCGATGTTCTTGGTCTCGTTGAAATCGCAGCGTTGAGCACTACAAGAATATATAGTGAAACATCATAGTCCAACAGGGGAGAATAAAACCAAAGGGGAAAAGTCTAGACCTCTCTATAAGATAGGAACCGGCAAAACCTCCAATAACAAAAACGCAATAAGTTTTCTATACGAAATCCGTTTTTGATGAACTTGAGCTTGACATGAAGAACTAGACAAGCTCTAAAAACAAAACATGGAGAAAACCCAAATAAGAACCAAAAAAGATGATGCCAAAGATGCAAAGGTTTGAGATCTCTACGAACGATACGATCAAGCAACTCATTCGAGAGACCCTCTTGATAGAACGATTATCTATCCTATAACCCGGTCTCCCTACTAACATCATGAGACGGTAAAATAAAAATCCTATCAATGTCACCTTTGTCTTGCGCATTCCAATTGAGATAGATGATGACGATCTTAATCACCTCAAGTTGGAGCATCTTTCTTGATTGCGCTTCGCTTTGTGAAGACTTGTAAATTGCTCCTCCATAAGATAATATGGGAGATCTTCTCACATGTCTATCTTCAACTGATAATAATATCCATATTGTTATTTTGGTGTGATCCAAATTCGTATTCGTATATACTGATAAAGGCCGAACTTCTGACGAGTGAAGCCGTAGGCGCAACAAAGTCTGAAGTTGGCCCCACACTCGCCCCGCACAAACATGGACTGCAACTCGTGTGCAAGCTAAAGAAGTCCCTTTACGGTTTGAAACAATCTCCTCAACAATGGTATAAAAGGTTTGATTCTTTTATGATGTCACATGGCTTTAAGAGGTCTGAATATGATAGCCGTGTGTACATTAAATTTGTTGATGAATCGCCTATATACCTGTTGCTATATGTTGATGATATGTTAATTGCTGCCAAGAGCATGAAAGAAATCACTACATTGAAGAAACAATTGAGTAGTGAGTTTGAGATGAAGGATTTTGGTCCTGCTAAGAAAATTCTAGGTATGGAAATTTCAAGAGACAGAAAATCTAGATTGATATTTCTTAGTCAGTAGAATTACATTAAGAAAGTCCTTCATCGTTTTAATATGCATAATGCAAAATCTGTTAGTACTCCAATTGCTTCACACTTCAAGTTGTCAGCATTGCAATGTCCTACTACTGACAAAGATATTGAGTACATGTCACGAGTTCCCTATGCTAGTGCTGTTGGTTCCTTAATGTTTGCCATGGTGTGTTCTCGGCCCGATTTATCTTATGCTATGAGTTTGGTCAATCGATACATGGCTAATCGTGGTAAAGAACATTGGAAAACTGTTTAGTGGATTTTCAGGTACCTTCGCGGTACATCCAAAGCTTGCTTGAAGTTTGGCAAGACTGGTGAGGGACTCGCAGGCTATGTGGATTCAGATTATGCCGCCGACTTGGATAAGAGGATATCCCTCACATGTTATGTGTTTACAGTTAGTGGATGTGCTGTTAGCTGGAAGACTACCGTGCATGGTGTTGTTGCACAGTCTACTACTGAGGCTGAGTATATGACTATTGCTGAAACATGCAAAGAGTCAGTTTGGTTGAAAGGTCTGTTTGCTGAGCTTTGTGGAGATGATACTTGCATTAACCTATTTTGTGACAGTCATAGTGCTGTTTACCTTACTAAGGATCATATGTTCCATGAGAGAACAAAGCACATTGATTTCAAGTACCATTACGTGCGTGATATTGTTGCACAAGGTAAGTTGAAGGTATGCAAGATTAGTACTCATGATAATCCTGCTGATATGATGACAAAGCCAGTTCCTGTTGCTAAGTTTGAGCTTTGCTCAAGCTTAGTTGGTATCACTGCTTAGCCCAAGAGGCTATTTGGCGCCGAAGGTGTTTTCTTTGTGTGTTTCAGGTGAAGGTTCTCGTTCATGCTACAAGAGCGAATTTTTCTCAAGGTGGAGTGTTATTTTGGTGTGATCCAAATTCGTATTCGTATATACTGATAAAGGCCGAGCTTCTGACGAGTGGAGCCGTAGGCGCAACGAAGTATGAAGTTGGCCCCACACTCGCCCCGCACAAACATGGACTGCACGGAGGGGGTGCGGGGGGCGGCAGCCCCCGCGGTACGGTAGGAGTTGATACCGAGTTGGAGTTGGATTCACCGTTACCGACCTAGTTAGGTCAGGACCGCCTTTATATATCTCTTGTAAACCGCCGCACGGGATAAGACACACATTGTAAATCCCGGCGCGTTTGTAACCTCACCCGAAATAGTGAAGTATTGCTGGCTGGCGCCCGTGGTTTTTTCTCTTCCTTGTTGGAATGATTTTCCACGTTAAAATCTTGTGTCCCCGTTGGTTTGATCTTGCTTAATTTCATCGTTGTTTTGCTATTGCGTGTAACACATATGGGTGGCAAGCATCAAGCATTTGAACTCTTCTTGATGCTCATCCTGAACTTGCACTTCAACTTGATCAACTTAGTATCTTCTCTTTATTCATGATGATGATGTCTTGAAGGTAAACATGAATGTTCACACAATCTTCTTCTTCAAGACATAATTGCAATATGATCAATAATATCATGGCAATTCTTCTTCTTGATCATATCAAATATATTCATTATAAGCAATAATATTGATGACATCCAACCTTGAATCCAACATATGGAGTTCAAGTGGTGCCAATGGACAATCCTATAAGGATATCTCAATGAAACTATTAATCCATAAGGATTGTCATTAATTACCAAAATCAGGCCGGATAACATGGCTTAGAGCATCTCCAGTGGATCCTCTAAATTTGGTCCTCTATATCTCCATATAGAGGATCATCTAAAAGGATTCCTTTTTAGAGGCTGCTAGTTTTACAATGGAACGTCTATATTTAGGACGTCTATATTCTCTCTCATATTTTTTTACTGGCAGCATGTATGCGTGCACATAACATTCAACTAGTATCTTCTGCATCGTGGGTCGTGGCCAAAATAAAAGAAAGTAGGGGCAGGGGCATCGAGCCATCGAGCAAGGGCAGGGGCCACTGCGCGTAGGAGCGAAGGCCAGGGGCATCGAGCCATCGAGCAGGCGGCACGGGGGCACGGGCGGCATCGAGCGAAGGCCAGGGGCGCATCGAGCGAAGGCACGGGGCCACCTCCCGCACCGAGTCAACCGCCGCCAGCCGTCCTCCCAACCCCGAGCTGCACCCGCCGCCGGCCGCCTCCCAACCCCGAGCTCCCACCCCGAGATCCACCGCCGGCCGTCCTCCCAACCCCGAGCTGCACCCGCTGCCGGCCGCCTCCCAACCCCGAGCTCCCACCCCGAGATCCACCGCCGCCGGCCACATCCCAGCCCGAGCTCGACCGCCGCCGGCCGCCTCCCACCATCGCGTTCCCACCCCGAGCTCCACCCCTGCCGGTCGCCTCCCACCACCGCGTTCCCTCCCCGAGCTCGCTCCAGCATTTTTTCGGCCAATATGACGCGGCGGCGGCCGGATTCTCCACTGGCCACGGTGCCCCCAACCAAATCGCCACTCCGGACGGGCGCGGGAGCGAATTCTCGGGCAAGCAGTTGGGCGCGGGAGTGATGGAGGATCCTCTATTGGTCCTCCAGGAGTGGAGGATACGAGCTGGTCCTCTAGGGCGTCCAAATTGTAGACGTCCATTTGGAGGAGCCGCTGCGAGGCTTTTTTGGGCTCAGCCTCCTCTATATCGCTGTGGAGGACGAGGTAGAGGATCCACTGGAGATGCTCTTAGTCCTTGTTTTTCAGAGCCAAACCCAACTTCGCCACAGATGCAAATGACACTTTTTGGCAGTTTGTAACAAAACACGCCCTTAAGGGCATCCCTAATAGGTTGTATGATACACTGTATGATAGAGTAGCCAACAATGCATCATACTAATATTATAATGGTTTCTTGGTAGAGTAATGGTAAAGTAGTAAATTCTGGGCAGTTCTATAGTAATTTTAGTGGAACCAAAGGAGAAAAATATCTTGACATGCGTGCTATCTTGTTGGTCGCAGATCATACAAGCCATATTCTCTCACCTTAATATTAATTGACATGTAGCCATATTTGTGAGTTGGTATTGCAATTTTTACGATGCCATATACACACGTCCTAATAAACATACTCAGTTTAAAAGTCTGGTGGTCGAAACAGTAGCTCGAGAAGAGTTTTCAGTGTTATTCTGAACCATAGCGTCGACAGGATTCGCTGCCGACATGAAGTGATGGATATACGGGTTGATTCACACGCGCACAGTAGGAGGCGCGAGATGGAGCTGCCGTGTCGCGTCTCCGCCGGCGTACGTGTATTTCTGGAGCGAGACGTGTCAGCGACCCTCCCTTCCTTTAGTCACTATTTTGATGGAGACGATCTGGTCGGCTGATGGCCTCTTTCTTCTTACATCGTTCGTTGCCGGCGTCCTTTTAATATCAGGCAGATATGCTTCTTCGTTCGCTGTAGTCCCGTCATCTGATACAGGTAATCTCTCGTTTCATGAAATGCATTCGTACCTAGCGCACACACACATGTAGAGTTTTTTTTTTAGATGTCCCCACACGGTTTGTTGATCAATCTGCGGCGATGAATTGCTGAAGCATGCGCACTCGATAGAGCTGAATGTATTGTACTCCCTCCGTTTCCACAATATAACATGTTCTAGGCGTTCTATATATTATCTAGATTCGGATTAAAGTAGGTGAACACATATATACTTAAATGTGTCTCGATATATGTGTATGTATATGAATGTGAAATATGTCTAAAACATCTTATATTATGGAACGGAGGGAGTACTAGATTGCATGAATGGAGATGGTACTAGAGGTGCCTAGTGCGGAAACGAAATACAGTAATACAGAGCAAGAGACAGCGACCGGGTATCTAATCGGTCTTGGGCGGAAGATTCAACCTCCAGAGGTAGTCTGGACGAATCTCGACCGCCCAAACGGCTCAACCGTGCAGCCAACGGCTCCGATGTATCGAATCTGTTCCCGGGGCCACACATGTACATGGAAACGTCCGGACTCTACAGACTCCTCCTGCCCGATTCTCTGCGCTTTTCCGTCGTCTGCGGTTCCTTGCTTGTCTCGAGTTGACAGTGAGAAAGAAAGAAAGAAAGAAAGAGAAATTAAAACAAACAAGCCGTGGAGTCAGGAGACGTCAAGTATTGAGCTTCCTGCGCCGGAGGAGTCCGGCAGCGGCGGCGGCGGCGGCGGCGGATCGAGAGCAGGGCGGGGCGGGGCCTAGGGTCGGAGTTTCCCCCCCTGATTCATAGCGTAAGTGGACAAGGGTTCAGATTTCAGACCTTTTTTGCCATTTTGGAGTCGATTCTGTTGCTATTTCTCCAAGGCAAAAGCGACCACCCTTTCTTCCATGCTTACTTCTTGTGGAAATCCGTCTTACTTATTTTCTTCCAGGAAACACCTATTTCGCTGCACAACTTTGTTTCTGATTTAAACATAAAATTAACCAAACATGTTACACCGGAATGAACAACATCTATGTTCCCAAATTTTGGTCAGTTTTAGGTCACTTAATTTCCCAGAATTTTTTTACCCGCAAAAAAAAAAGAGGCATAGGAGCACGAGCACACTAATATATGTCTTGCCACGTGCTTCACTCGCAGCATTCGTAACGAGTATCTTGCTATTCCTGGTTAAATTGTAAAAACTGGGGTTTGCGTTCGTAAGTAAAAGTATTCGGCCAACCGACAGCATTGTAGTAAGTCTACACATACTTAACTTTCATCATATTGTGCATGCTACTAGTGGTTCTAAAATGCAATCGTGGACCGAGTACGGCATGTTTAGTACACCCGCATTGCTTACATCGGTGTGCCTTCTGTTCATTGCAGATCATACTTTCAGAGCATTTTCAAGGCTAAATGATTCACCATCTCGCTCTAATCAAGAACAGTGTTATGGTTATAAGGATATAGTTTCTTGTGATGATGCCGTCAATCCAGGATAATAATTCAATCACGCCATCAGCGTCCAGAATGGACTGGTTAAAGGGGAAATTCGATATGTTTATGCTCAATTTGTACAGTGATTCTCCCAATCCAGCAGAGTTCTGGATCCCCATTGCTGCATACTTCACTCTTGGTATACTCAGTCTTTTAATGTTTTTGTACCTTCTCTCGCTGTGGAGACGGAAGATCAGTGTAAGCTGGATGAAAGTGATCGCCAGATCAAAAAGGAGGAATTTCGAGAGAAATCAAACGCTTCCTACTGCTCAACATATATGGTCCGCAGAATCATTACTGCGTGCAAAAGGACTCAAGTGCTGTGTGTGCTTAGAATCTATTTCACCTGCTCAGCCCATTGGGCAAGCAATAACATCAGAGAATATGGTTCACCGCTGTGATGTTTGCGGTGCCGCCGCACACATGGTCTGCTCTTCAAATTCTCAGCGGGACTGCAAATGTGTCTCGTTGTTTGGGTCAGAACATGTGGTCCATCAATGGACCGTGCTATGGACGGACATAGCTGACCAGCCCCAAGAAGCGCAATACTGTAGCCACTGTGAGGAGCCATGCAACGGATCTTTTCTTGGAGGTCCTATATATTGCTGCATGTGGTGCCAACGTCTGGTTCATGTTGATTGCCACTTAAGCATGTCTACTGAGATGGGTGATATTTGCGACCTTGGTCCATTCAGACGCCTTATTATTTCACCACTTTTTGTCAGGACCAAGAATAAACCTGGTGGGATTCTAAGCTCTATAACTAATGGTGCAAATGAATTTGCATCCACCGTGCGTGGACACCTTAGGAGCCGAACCAGAAGGCAGAAATTTCATAACAGATTGCCTTCTGACTCCGCGGCTGGTGACAGTAATGATGATTCATCAAGTGACACCACAGTGTATTCTAGTCAGAGGGCTAAGGATGTGAAAACAAATGTGATAAGTGTTCAGAGGTATTCTGATAATGAACTGTACAGCAGCGAGAGTGACTGTAAAGAAGTCGTATCAGAACCAAGAAGACTTCATAACGATGATGCAGGAGGAGCCAAACTCAAGTATGTCTTGACTGACCTGCCTGCTGATGCCAGACCTCTTCTAGTATTCATCAACAAGAGAAGTGGAGCTCAGCGCGGAGATTCTCTCAAGCACCGGCTACATTTCCTTCTGAACCCTGTGCAGGTCATGATACATCTCACACAATTACTGTGCTTACGGCCTAGTCATTGATTTTTATCTAGATTATCATCGACCTGATGGTTTGCGTTACATATATGTGTTGTTTTTAGCGTGGAGTACAGTAACTGCTCTCATATTGGGCGCTTTAATCCTTTGAATCATCCATAGGCTGCGTCTTAAGATGAAACGTATATGCTGTTGAATCATTTATATTACACGCATACTCTGTTGGAATTGATACCTTCCATGTCTGTCTTGTGTTTCTTGTGCTGTGTTCATTTAAACTATTTACTCTTGCTGTGCTAGTGATCACCTTGTTAATCTAGTGCACGTTATCGTGGACCTGATGTTTTCTCTAATTCGGTTTAAAAGCATTGCTGGGCCTCACGTAATTTGACATATCACGCCTGTGATGTTATGTACATGTTGCAAGAGTATAACTTGGACATCGTGATCCTTATGGCGGGATGGACATAAAGCGGCACCTAGATTGCCTCCCTCTGATATGTAGGACACGCCAACAAGTAGTAGCAATGCTTCCCTCTGGTATGTAAAATCTATGCCAGCAATGAGATAAAAAGCTCAGCTTGTTCTCCGTAGCTACCATCTCATGTCACGTATTAGCAATCAGTTTACCTGTTATGAATATTTACGCTTAGAAATTATGTATGACTCCATTTTGTTTATTTGTGATGCCATATATTATCACAAACCACCTTAGCAGATCTTATTCTGATCGTAGCCATTTCCTCTGCGGCTAATGTGATGTATTATTTTATTTAGGTGTTTGAGTTGAGTTCATCACAAGGGCCAGAGACAGGATTGTTGTTGTTCCGAAAGGTACCACATTTCAGAATCCTTGTGTGTGGCGGCGATGGTACTGTTGGTTGGGTTCTTGACGCGATAGACAGACAAAATTATGAATCACCTCCACCTGTTGCAATTCTTCCAGCTGGCACTGGCAATGATCTTTCAAGAGTTTTATCTTGGGGAGGTGGTCTCAGTTCTGTTGAGAGGCAAGGAGGCCTGTGCACAGTTCTACATGACATGGAGCATGCAGCTGTCACCATTCTAGACAGATGGAAGGTTACAGTAGAAGATAAGCAATCAAACAATGTGCTTCTGGTGAAGTATATGAATAATTATCTAGGTAGGTGCAACGATTTAGTTTATCGGGATAGTTGATCCAAAGAGCTTACTTCTCCATGGTGACAGGTATCGGTTGTGATGCAAAGGTTGCACTTGACATTCATAATCTCCGTGAGGAGAATCCAGAAAAGTTCTACAGTCAGGTAGTTCCTGCCACTATACGTAGCAGTCTCATAGAGGAAAACAGCTGAGCAGGATTAACATTGTTCCCTTTTGGCGCTTACACTTATCATTATTCATTGTAACGTTTTTCTTCTTCTTGTGTGTTTCAGTTCCTCAACAAGGTGCTATATGCAAGGGAAGGTGCAAAGAGTATGATTGATAGGACATTCGTAGACTTTCCTTGGCAAGTTAGGTTAGAGGTTGATGGAGCTGAGATTGATATACCGGAGGTTTGTTAAGATGAATCTTTGTGACTATTATGCACACCCAGCACTATCTATCATGCTGACACACCTGTGAACGCTTCAGGATTCAGAAGGTGTCCTCGTTGCGAACATTCCAAGCTATATGGGAGGGGTTGACTTGTGGCAAAATGAGGAGGATAACGCTGACAACTTCGACCCACAATCAATCCATGACAAGGTTCTTGAAGTAGTTAGTATCAGTGGGACTTGGCATCTTGGGACACTTCAGGTAAGCAAGCAGTATCTTCTGATAACCTTTTTCTTTTTCTTTTTCTTTTTGGAGAATAAAGAGGTAATGCTGGAGAGTAAAACAACCAACCTGGTTTCCATCAGGTTGGGCTCTCTCGTGCACGGAGGATCGCCCAGGGCCAATCGATCAAGCTGCGGTTTTCTGCTCCTTTTCCAGTTCAAGTGGATGGGGAACCTTGGGTCCAGCACGCTTGCACGCTGAAGATATCCCATCATGGCCAGGTTGGGTTTGGTTCTTTCTTTGTTTCTTGGAGTGTGCCTATATGCTCTGCATTTCTTACTCTGGCTCTTTGTTCAGGCTTTCATGTTAAAGCGAACAATGGAGGCGTCGCTGGGTCATGCCGCTGCGATCGTGACGGATGTGCTTGAGCATGCCGAAAGCAGTCAGCTGATCACCGCGTCCCAGAAGAGGGCCCTCATCCAAGAAATGGCCCTACGGCTCGCGTAAATCCTGGTCGGTTGGCTAAGAATTGCCAACCGAAGAAATACCTTAGCACCAGAAGAAAGACCTTTGTGCTGGTGGCAGAAGGTGTGATTGAGCAGCAGGAGCACCTTCTCCTGGAGGGTGGATGAAGCCCAGGAAGAATGCGAGCGTGCGAAGAAATGTGGGTGGTTGTTTGTGTCAAGCAATGGTGTGTGTGGGTGGAATGTCGAAGCTGGGCATACATAATATGTGATGTGAAATTGTGAATATATATGCTATTTGCGCTACTGTCTTGTGGTTACTGTCAACGCAGCTCGGAGAAAACAGGCTTCCGTATGCTGTCCATCATTTGTCACGGTTCTGGGTTGGCACAAAAATTGGTTTTCTGTATTTGGAAAATTATCCGGCGAAGCGCGTTGTCCACCATAAGTCCATGGGCTTTGACGCCAGATGTGCATCAGAGTTGCTCCTCACTCCGACTTTCGGCCCACACACACGTGGGCGATGAGAAATCAGGGCACAGCATGGCGCATTCGCCTACCGGCTACCGGGCACGCATCGTCTGTTTAGTCCCACACCGGCACCGTAGAGTGGGCGGCCAGCTTCGGAAAGCTATAAGAGGGGAGGTGTGTGCACACTGGTAAAGCATGATCCTTCAGGCAGCAAAGGGATGTGATGAGCGGTAACTGCTTGCAAATTTCACTGCGAGAGGGGTGTCCGCCCCAACTAAGCCTGTTACGACAATGGGGCACCCCAGTGATTTACCATCTGATCCCGAATTTTATAATATTGTCTTTTCTTGCCAATTCCCATTTTTTAGCTCTCTTTTCTTTGGTTTTTTAATCTTTCTTTTCTTTTTTATTGTATATTCTTCAGTTTTTTAACCACATTTGTGAGTTTATTTTTGTCAAAAGAAGAACTGTTTTGAGTTAATTACACTGGCTTTCTAAACAAAATATACACCGGACATAATTTTTTTTTACATAAACTTGTAATTGTTTGGTCTTAAAACTTGTAGTCCGATAAAAATTCATCCACAAGCTAATATGTGTATTTCCATTTTTTTTCCCGGAAAACCCATTCATTCACAAGCTAATATGTGTATTTCATTTTTTTCCTGGAAAACCCACTACATTATTTCCGGTCACAAACGTGACCTTTCCCACCTTTTCTTCCTTTTCTTGCTGCAAGGAGAGACGGCCACGAAATCCATGGTTTCGCCGTCAAAGAAACTAGAAAAATACCCCGCGCGTTGCTGTTGGGATCGTTTTAGGAACTACATTACATTTAAACTTTACAAGAGATATGATACAATTGATCACAGTACATATTTTTAAAATTATTAATATGATTAATTGGATGGTTTAAGAAATAGACGATGTGCAGTTTGCATGTAGTAATTCATAAATATTAGTGGAGATGACATGGACAATTGATTGGATAGAAGGATGGATGATGTGGATAACTTGCATGTTAAGATAGAAAAATCGTTAATGCATGTTAGTGGAGTTTTGCTTTATAAGAAGTATAGATGTGCTGTGATGTGTCCTATAGTCCTAGTATACTTAGCTAGTACCGGGTAACCAAATATTAGGTGTTTTTAGTGTTGCTTGTCTAAACAACGCATTTTAGCCATTAGACAATTCATGTGTATCTTACACTAAAATATATCTAAATACACGTAGTTTAGAACACGTTAAAACATGAAAACATATTACATTTTTATTCAGAGGGAGTAACAAACAATTAGTCAATCAAGTTCACTAGCTTGTACTACATGTGAGTCTCGAACTCTCGGCTTGCATTCCATCGTGTCTTCTCAGCTACATAGCGTTTTGTCGACTGCCAAAAGCATCATCTACGACATGGCAGGTGGCACGTCACCTGCAGCGTGTCCAAATACTCACTGAGGAACAATACGTAATATCGGTCGTGACACACCACGATGTTGATCGAGAACTCGAAGTGCAGGGCAAGATCCGCGCGAGCTCGGCGAACACGCGGGGCGCCAAGTCGCACGCCACGATCTCGTCGACTAGGCCACAGCGATGCCGCCGTCTGGGCGGCACGCCACAACGGACGAGTACTGCCTTAACATGATGCGCTGCATACGATACGCCGGACTTGCCTAGGAAATAAGACAGCGTCGTCGTTGACGTCAGCGGGCGAGGCATCTACCCAGCATGAGGACCACGCCGTAGGGAAGGCGGGTGAGACCCCGCAGCCTCGCGCCACCGCCGCCGGAACACGCCTCTGATGCGAAAAAAGCTGGCGGGCGGGAGGCGCTCCAGGATGCGCTCGAGACCGGTTGGGCATGGCGGAGCAATGTAGGGACGTGTGGAAGGAGGAGGGCGAGCGCCACGACGTGTCACCACGTTCCTAGGAAGCACAACCTTTTGTCGCTGTCGCCCTCAGCCTAACCACTGGTGTTTAGCACGCCGACGATGAGGGGGCATGGATGCATTCGTTACGGTGTCTGGGTTGCGCACACTCGTGGACCTATAGTCGAGCAATATGGCGAAGGTGAGGGGGCTCACGGAGGGAGAGTAGCAGGAGTGCGTGAAAGTACAAGGATCCCGCTTAGAGGAGGTTGAATAGGCACTTTAAAATAATTACGATTTAGTGTTAAGTGCAGAATAAAATTAGCGATTGTTTAATTTATCAAGCATATAACCTAAACAAGGTAGATTTACCCACGTGCATCAACAACTTATGCTAAGCAAGATACACAACTATGTGATAGCAAGATAAATGACTTCAAGCACGATGACTATCACAAAGGTAAATACATAAGTAACGAGCTAGAGTATAGAAATAACCGAAGCACAAGAAGACACGATATGTTTCCCAATGTTCATTTCCAAGAGAAGTACGTCTTCGTTGGAGGGGTGTGGAGTTGCCAAGTCACTCTAGCGCACGGCTGTTCTCACGCTATTCTCTTTGAGCTTCTCTGATGAGGGAGATGCTCGTTTCCACTATGAGGTCCTCTTGAAGGCGGTGATCAAACCTTATACTAGGCTGAGCCTATCTCCACAACTTAATCGGAGGCTCTCAGCGAAGATCAAACGAAGTTTTTTGCAATAAGGTGGAAGCTCCAAGCGCTAACCGTCTAGGTACACAATGCACCCAAGAGGAACAAGCTCCCCGGTGCCAAGCACCCGAGAGTAACAACGCTCTCTGGCGCCCAAGCACCCGAGAGTAACAACCTTCTCAAACTTCACTTCCACGTATCACCGTGGAAAACACAAACCGATACACCTAATGTAATGGCAAGAACACACAAAGTGGTCAAAGTTCTTCATTCCCAAATCCACCAAAGCAAGTAATTCTATGGAGAAAGATGGGAGGAATAACAAGGAAAATAACAAATGAATCCGTAGATCTAGTAGGTTCCCCTCCCAAAAAGGAGGGATTGATTGGTGAAGTTGTAGATCTAGATGTTCTCTCTCTTTGTTCCCACAAGTGGAAGAAAGAATCACTGAATGGATTGAGAGTAGGCAAGCTTGTGCAGGTCAACAATGGAGGTGCAAACTTGCTCTAATGGTTAGATAACTATTGGGAAAGTAGGCCCTTATATAGGTTTCTCAGAAATGAAGCAGTTATGCACAGATTCACGCCGGGCTAGTGCTACTGTGTCCCAAACACAAAGTCTCTGCGTCTTGGCAACAAAAATGGAATTGGGTCAGTAGTAGGGTCGGTACGACTGCCTCCCCTTGGGTTGGTACTACCACCCCCCTGGGTCGACACTTCTGGCCTCCCTAGGGTTGTTACTACCGATCCCTATAAATCTATGTAAACGCCGGAACCAAAATGACCATATCTTTTGCATCCGGACTCTATTTTCAATGATCTTTAGCTCATTGGATTCGCAACGATGATCTATATAAGATCATCTTTCAAGAAGGGAAGGTAAAACCAAATGTGGAAAGTTTGGACCTCTCTATAAGAGAGAAATTGGCAAAACCTTTAACATAAAAAACCCAACAAGTTTCCCATATGAAATAATACGACAAGAACCAAAATCTCACAAAGATAAATGAAAAATAAGAACCAATAAAGATGATACCAATAATGTAAAGGTTTGAGCTCTCTACAAACGATACAGTCAAGAAACTCATTTGAGAGCCCCCTCTTGATAGAACGGTTATCCCGGTCTCCCAACTAATTTCATGAGACCGGTAAAATACAAACCCTACCAAGGTTATATCTTTGCCTTGCGCATTCCACTTGAGCTAGATGATAAAGATCTTAATCACCTCAAGAAGAACCATATTTATTGATCACTTGACCATTATCTTGATGACGATCACCACTTGATGTCATCCTCCGTGGGCTATATGAAATATTCCTTATGATGCATTCCCATGGGAAGATACCCAACCCCACATAGAAACTCCACACACACATATATTGGGTTAGTTATCAAAGCTACATGGACACACACTTACCATACCACGAGATAATATAAATTCGAAGGCTCGGTATACCGGCCCAAGAGGCGGTACTACTAGTCCATAGGGTTCGACATGCCAACGACACTATTTCTTCAAAAACCCCATGGTCGGTACTTCCGCAGATGCTAAGTCGGTACTACCGAGAAACTACCGCCCAGCTACCGGGCGCGTGCATGGGACCTTCTGTTCCATGGAAAATTGAGAGAGCACACCCTCGGTACTGAAGCCCGGTACTACCACCCCATTGGATCAGCGGTACTACCGTCTCAGAACCCGATACATTCGACTCCTTAAGCATCTAGCACATGTATATCCACTCTTTCTTCATAATGATGATGTCTTGAAGGTAAACATGAATGTTCACACAAATTCCTTCTTCAAGACATATTTGCAGTATGCTCAATACTATCATGATCAATATTCTTCTTGATCATATCAGATATATTCATTATAAGCAATGATGTTGATGGTATCCAACCTTGAATCCATCACATGGAGTTTAAGCGATGTCTATGGACAAACATATATGAATATATCAATGCAAATATTAGTCCATAAGGACTGTCATTAATTACCAAAACTACACATGGGGACACCATGCTCTTTAAGTGCGTGCGCTTCATCTCCGGATGTGCGGCGCGGCGAGTACTGTGTCAAGAGGTCTACGGCCTTGGGAAGCATGCATGAGCAATAGAACGGAGTAGCTGCTATGGCATGACAACATGAACTCGTCGTAGGTACACCATGGCGGCACTGCTAAACGGATAGTATGGGCATTGTCAGACCCCAGTTTTTGGATTCTTTTACTGTGCTTAAGAAGACAAAAATTAGGGCAAAAATTTTCTTTTAACAACATGATTGTTTGAACTAACATGTGTTTATGATCTTAATCATATTTGCAACACAAGTTTTTCTTCTTGAGAAAACCAATACCAACTTTTTCCTGAAAACAATTCTATTATTTTCCTGATGTTTTCCTAAGGTTACTTGAGTGGATTTTTATTCCAAGACTTGGGTCATTCTTGTTTGCATCTTAAAACAAACTTTAAACTTTGTTGGATCCAAGAAAACAAGATTTCAAAATGATTTATGAAAGTTTTATTTTAGGATTTCTATAGAAAAACATTTCCTGAAAATATAGCCAAGTACCTGTTTTCAACCTTTGTTTTCACTAGGATATAAAATGTTACTTTATGTTTTCTTGACTTTTATTTGAACCTTGATATATGTACTACAAATCCATAAGCTTAGATTTATTTTTGGATTAGTAAAATTTATCTTTTGCTTGTTGTTTTTGTGGTATAAAATTAAGACAGAAAAAGACATTTTTCAAAAACAGAGAAAAACAGAAAGTACACCATTTCCACATTGTTTTCATGGCCTTAAAATATTTGAAATTTGTTTTCAAAAGATGATTATGAAATTTTATAACATGGTTAACAAGTTCCTACATTGAAAACAAATTTTGGGAATCATTTGAACCTTGAAAACAAACTCAACTTTTTGATGACTTAATCTGTTTTCAACACTTAGAATTTTTTCTAAGTCTAACTGAATTTTCTGAATTTGTGAACAGTAATAGATACACTTTTTATCAGTTGGTTCCTTTGTGTTTCTTTGAAAATTTGGAAGTGTGACCATGCCTAGTGTGTTTACCACTGTACCAACTCGAGCCAGGATGCATTGGTGTGCTTCTAGAAGCCTTGTAGATGAAGGAAAATAAGAGAGAGAAGGTGGTGATGTGGAATGGTATGGAGGCCCATACCTTTGACCCTTTGACCTAGCCCTTGCCTACTTTTGCCTCCAAGAGCCAGCATTGACCTGCCCCCATGTGTTCTTGACCTTGGACAACCAGTGCACGAAGAGAAGTGACCAAAAACCCCCTAGAGCTCACTCATGCCACTCCTGGCATTGAACCCGAGCCCTCCATTTTTTCCCTTTGCCTTTCACCACGGGTACAAAGCCTCCTTAGCCAATACCTTGCGCCACACACCTCTCTCACACTCACCCAACCTCACCAAGTTGAAGAGAGGCAGAGCACGAGCCCCTGGAAGCCCCCGAGCCCGAGAACTCGCCGCCGGTGACCACCACGGCCTCGAGGTAGATCATCTCGTCCCGGGCCTTCTCCTCCCTCCCCACTGCCTTGGACCGAACCCCCATCTCTCCCCGACCCTCCCTGACTCCCTCCCGTGGCCTATTGCTTGCAGGAGTGCCGCCGCCGTCCGATCGCCACCACGGGCGCACTGCTCGGCGCCGCCGCTGTACGCCATCCCCGACGCCAAGGCCGTGCCCCTCGGAGCCCTCGACCTCAGCCGTCGTCCCCGAGCCCGCGCCAGCCCTCCACGAGCCCATGGTGAGCCTCCCCGAGCTCTCCAACGCCCGACCGTTTCGAGGCAAAGAGAGAAGAGAAGGGCGAGGAAGAAGACGCTCGTGCGCCGTTGGATCCTTGATCCACGGCCACGCTTGAACGTGGATGGTTCCCGCGCCGCGTGCGCTGGCCTGGCCGAGTTGGTCCGCGCTGTGCGCCTAGCTGGGCCGCGCCCACACGAGCCAACCCGTGTTGCTCAGTTTGTTTTTCTTTTTAGTTTTTAACAGAAACTTGGATGTTTACTTTGGATCTGTGAAAAATACTAAAAGTGCAAAATAAAATCTACCAAAAATCATGAACCTAAGAGTATGTTTTCCTAACCACATAAAAACTGTAGATCTAAGTTTTGGACTATATTTTTCTCACAATGACTGTTTTGCCACAAAGTGTCTGTGAGAGTGTTTTGAACATAACTTTTTGAATCTATAAGTAAAATGGACAAACTAAAATGTTTGGGATAGCCCTTGAACAGATATATCCATAGCACTTGGCATCACATCAAGGTGAGCTACCAAATGGAAATGCCATCCATTTTGGTAAAAGACCAGTAGGCTCTTCTGTGATTTTTGGAATGAGTTTAAAAATGATTTTTGAAGTAAATCAAACTGGATGAGTTTGATATTGACTAAATGTAGAGGCCCCAAACCGGAAGGTCCAGAACCCCTCATATGCATTCATTCACAATCCCAGAATAACCAGTTGTGAACAACATACGTAGTTGGCATACAGAATACATCATCCATTACACAAATAATAGAGTCTTACATAAATGGTCACATGACCAAGTTCTTGATAACTGTCACACAGGACAGACATACAAAATAAACACAGCGGAAGACGATAAGCATAGCGTAGTAGAACCCGAGTCACTCCTCATCCTAAAGGCTGCTTACTGGGAGACGATCCTAACTCGCAGGGCCATCAGTGTAGAACTCCTCCTCATAGAACTCCTCCTGGGGTGGCTCCTCGTAGTCTGATAAGTAGATACCACGGGCGAAACCAAATGAGTACATTTGAATGTACTCAACAAGACATCCTTTATGAGCTTACAATAATGCATACATGCTTATTTGGTGGAGTGGGTAGGCCATACATATGGTTCAGCTACCCATGATAGATAAAAGATTTATCATGGTTGATTCTTCAAGTTTCGTTCTTTGTGAAAAATCCTTTAAAATAATGTAGTTTTTCTCTCGTAGATATCACATATCTTGGAGGTTTTATAAGACTTTTAGAAAAGAAAGTTTTATTTTCAGAAACTTTTAGTAATAGTTTCCTTCTCATCCGTATCTCGCAGATACCAAGTCATTCCTCTATAGTACCTCGCAGGTACAAAGCCGTCCTTCAAAACCTCTTTTGAAAAGTTGACACAATACTAGCTACATGGCCATTCAACCGTCCATATCCGAGGACGCGGCTATCTCGAAATAGTTTTACTCTGCAGAGGTGTACACATTTCCACTAGATCCAGAATCCGCCATGAAACAACCATGGACTGTTCCCAACCTATGAGAACATCAGATAGCTGATCTTGACTATCCACTATGTACAAGCTAGCACATGACTATCTCTTCAATTGGGGTTCCCCCTCCCCGGCAAGCCGTGTCACACACCGCCCAGACAGGAGACCCAACTGCTGCATCCGGAGGGAAAATTAATCCCACACTTTAGATGTCCCGTATGCTCACTCCTAGCGACACTTCGGTTCGGAGGATCCAATCCTCTATAACACTTGAGATAGCTCACACACTAACCATAACAAGTTTTTAATCAAGCCCCTACCCATATTGGGGTAAAGTGGCAGTACGATAATGGTTGTCCAGCGAAGACTAGGTTATGTGTCTTTTGTAAACATTTCTCAAAATTTTCCATCGTGACATCCTTCCGGTAGATAGGGTCTCACCCTTCCTCCGGGGTTTTTCTTCCATAAGGCATTTGTTTACAAAAGCACATTTTATTTAGTTCATTTAAGAACCCAAGTTTTAATGTGGTGGATGGTATTTATATACCATTTAGTGGCTAAGGCTTGGTAATACCAAGTTGACTAATAATATGATTCCTTCTTCTAATAATATTAATAGTAGTAGTATTCACAACAAAAATAGTTTTGAGAGTATAGTTTTGTGAAAACTTCAGAAGTGAAAAGCATGCATGATAGATAATTATAAGTATTTATACAGAAAGCATTAGGATGGCTTGCCTTGGTACAAGTGATGGTCTTGGTCCTGAAAGTAACAGGAGTTGCAATACCCCTCTTCAGCAATTCCTTCCTCCTCGTTTTCTAACGTCGTAAAAAGAAATAAAGGCACACTTTCAGAGCCAACCAAGAAAAACAATGCTACAAGTGATACATACAGCAAGCAATTAAAAAGTATCACCCAAGGTACTCAATTTTCCCTTAAGAAAATTGGCATAAAAATTATAGTGGGAAAATCTGCTTTTTCCTAGTGTTTATGTGTGGCCAAACTCAATGATTTTTAGTTAAGAGCACCCTGGACCAGTGGGGTAAAACACATGTTACTAGACAGTAGGGTGTCACATAAAACACAATTTGATGTCTAAAAGCTCCCCCAACATTTTCTATGGCAAGCACAAATAATAAGCTAAATAATGCAAGTGGTGAAAAAGGCTCATGACAACAAGTCAAGCTCATTTTCCACCATGATACAAAAATACCAGTGGGTGTTCCACTAGCATAAAGCTCATAAAGAGGTTAGTAAGCCTCTGGTCACATTTCTAAAAGTGCTCAAAACAACCAAACTAGTCCCAAAAACTCCTACTCATACTAGTAGAAACTTCGAAAAAATACTAGACTAGTTTCTACTTCACTTGTTAATTTTATGCACAAGTGTGCAAACTAACAGAGGAAAAATACTCCTATAATCATTACCAAAATGCTACTGGATCCTCCAAAACAAAATAATAAGTCTAGCTATTAACCAAGGAAAAACTAGACTAAAATTGCTACACATGTGAGGGAATTAAATCTAGGCACTCCAAATGTTACTCATGCATTTTCTACTACTTAAGGGGAAACTTACCAGAGGTGAAAACACAAGGATAACCATGCCACAAGGACATTCCATCCTCTGTTTCCAACCCCAAAGAATCATATTTTTCCCTAGTGGAAAACAAGACAAAAAGGCATGCATGGATAGTCTAGTATGAAAACTAGACTTAAGCAATGCTATTTAAATCTATTCCAAACACAAGCACCAAGTAACCAGAGGTGCTTTAACCAAAATAACAGTACCAAAATGGTACTGGTTCCATGAAAATTAATCTAGCAAATAGGCCTAATACATATCTAAAAATCTACTCAAAAACCTAGATAGAAATTAAGCTATGAGCAAGATCTATGCATGGAAAATAATTCTAAAAATTCTACCACTCAAACCATTCATTCTAAAATGTTCATATAACTTGTAAACATCATCACTACACTAGAAAACAACATTACAAGCAAGAACACATCATGTGCACATCACAAAATGAACAAATAAAACAAGATCTAGGAATTTAAAAATTAGGCAGAAAAGTACCAAAACTTGTTCTGTCTCTCTAATTTTTTCTATGGCTCCAAAAATTAAATCCTTCTAGGATGTGATTTTCCTTAACAATAAAAAGCCTCGCCAACTGGTCCCACTCAAAAATAATGTCCCAAACTCCCCCTAAAAATCCTCGAATAGCTCACAGATGTTTAACCAAAATGGATGGCATTTCCAAATGGTAACTCACCTTGGTTCAAACTAAAATTCTACTGGTAGGTATTTACAAGGGATTTCCAAAACAGTTGAGTTTGCTCAAAAAGGTTTTGTATTTGTGAAGTTCTATTCATTTCAATTTTAAGGGTACTGTCTGGAAAAATGGCTATAGAAAAATAACTAAAAGTCAAAACATTATTCTGCCAAAGGGAGATGGTTGTGATTTTGTATGGCTATAGGCACAAAAATTGGCAAGGCCAAATAAAATCGTTTGCTAACAATCCTAGGCCAAAAGCTAACAGGTATCTTTCTGCCAGAAAAATTCGATTTTAAAATTTAACAGGGACAAGCCCAGATGGGCCGGATTCGCCACGCGCGGCCCAACTAGCGCCTAGGCTAGCCCAGCTGCGCGCGCGCGGGGGCGGAGGGCGCGGGAAACGCCCGTTTAAGCGCATCCGTAGATCTTCCGATCGACGGCGCTGCTCTTTTCTTCCTCCTCTCTCCTCATGCGACCAAACCGGCGTCGAACACCTCACCGGCGTGCACGGTGCGGGCTCTGTGCTCACCTAGGGGTGCTGCGGAGCGGCGAGTGGCGGCGGTGGTGCAGTGGGGGGCTGGTGGCGCGGTGGTGGCAGAGATCGTTTCCTCCACGACGAGCTCCTCTCTGCGACGGCACGGCGGACACCGCGGCGATGGCGCGGGCCCTCCTGCAAGAAAAAGGACCGCGGAGGATGTCAGGGAGGTGGCCAGGGTCACGGGGAACTCGTGCGTGCAAGAATGACGAGCCCTCACTCACGGGGTTGTTCGTTTTGTGTCGGTGGATCGTGCGGTGGCCGGCGGCAAAAACTTGCTCGTGCCGCTCGCACACGGCGAGGCACGGCTAGTTCTCTCGTGGGTGGTGTAGTGGAGGGGTGGGGGGGTGCTGTGGCGAAATGGCAGGCCCTCGGAGGCTTTGTAGGCACGGGCCCGTGTGGGTGCTCTCGGGTGGACATGTGTGCGTGCGTGTTGGCAAGCAGAGAGGTGGGGGGCCGTTTTCCTCGTGCTCTCTCGAGCCAGGGGCGGTGCAAAGGGCACTAGTGACCACAGTAGAGCTAGGGATAGAGAGGCATGTGGGAAAAACGGCTGCCACTGCTCCTCTCTCTCTCTCAGCTCACACCTATCCCGAGCCTCTCTTCTCTCCCTTATTCCTTCCAAGCTAAGGCACCTCTCGGGCAAGTAAGCACATGGAGTTACAGAGGAATCCTAGGTGAATAACTAGAACCAAAATCCACACAAAAAGATCAAGTATAGGTCAAGAAAATCATCCCCCAAGTTCTGTTCAAAAACAGATTCAGAAAATTCAGAAAAATGCAATAGTGCTTATTTCACTAAGTGTTGGAAAAACAGAGATTTGAAGCAAAAGTTTGCTTCTGTTTGAAAGGGCAAATGAACTTGGATTTTGAAAATTCAAGTTGGTAATTGTTCTCTGTACTTTCTAGTTTGAGAAAACAACAAGTGCACAAGAATTTGAGTTGGCTAACCTTCTGAAAATAACTGTCCAAAAGGCTATGTTTCTGTTTTCCAAATAGAATTGGTTTTGCAATATTTTTATACTAGGGAAACAATCATGGATTTGGTTGTTTTCCAAGTGATAAATTTAAAACAGTGGCATATAGTTGTATTACATAACATGTTCAACCATAATACCACAAGAGAACAACAAATCAAAAGTGTTTACTTCCTGAAAACAAGTGTGGAAAACAACTAGTCCTGCTGTTTTCCTGCTAAAAGTTTAAATAGGAAAATAAATTCCCAAAGCTATTTAAATCCAAACCAAAGTGTTTCCTTGGTCAAGACATGACTAAATAATGCTATCATGAGTGAATCAAGCATTCCCCAAAATTTGAGAAGAAAAATCTTAGGGTTTTCAGTTGAAAAACATCAGGCAGGAAATAATCAATCATCAGGGAAACTCCTCAAATGAGTGAAAGGAAACACACCACTTATATTGCATAGATAAACATGACTACACAAACATGTTGTCCACTTAATTGTCTTACAAAAGTCTTAATATGCTTGCTACTATACTATTAAACAAGTGCTTAAAAATAGGGGTGTTACAAATCTCCCCCCCTTAAAAGAATCTCGTCCCGAGATTAGCGGGTCTAGGCTTTAAGAAAATCAGGGAACTCCTTCCTGATATCATCCTCACGCTCCCAGGTAGCTTCTTCCTCAGAATGATTCGTCCACTGAATCTTAAGGAACTTTATAGCACGCCTCCTGGTAGCGCGCACAATCTCCTCGAGAACCGGCAGGGGTCTATCACGATAAGTCAAGTCATCATTGATATCAATGGTCCTGAAATCTATGTCTTGATACGAGAGATCCTTCTCAGGTACTTGCAGACATTTCCGGAGCAATGACACATGGAAAACATTGTGAAACGTAGATAGCTCCTCAGGTAATTCTAACTGATAAGAAACTTCGCCACGACGTGCCAAGATCTTAAAAGGGCCAATATACCTGGGTGCCAGCTTTCCCTTGACATGGAAACGCTGCATCCCTTTGAGTGGCGGAACACGAAGGTACACGAAATCTCCAATGCTGAAAGAGACATCACGACGCTTCGTATCAGCATAACTCTTCTGACGAGATTGAGCTGTCTTTAAACGTTCCCGAATAAGCTGAACCTGCTCTTCTGCAGCTTTCAAAGTGTCCACACCAAAAACCCGACTGTCTCCAGTCTCAGTCCAATTCAGAGGTGTACAACATTTACGTCCATACAAAGCTTCAAAAGGGGCCATTTGCAAGCTAGACTGATAGCTGTTGTTGTAAGAAAACTCTGCGAAAGGCAGACAGTCTTCCCATTTAACTCCATAGGACAACACACAAGCACAGAGCATGTCTTCCAGAATTTGGTTCACACGCTCTGTCTGTCCATCAGTCTGCGGGTGATAGGCTGTGCTAAAAGCTAATTTGGTTCCCAAACTCTCGTGCAACTTCTTCCAAAACCTAGATGTGAACTGTGTACCTCGATCAGACACAATCCTGCTTGGGACTCCGTGCAGGCTGACAATCCGAGTAATGTAAAGATCAGCAAGCTGATCTCCACGATAGGTGGTCCGGACAGGAATAAAGTGAGCAACTTTCGTGAGCCTGTCCACGACAACCCATATAGAGTCATTTCCTCGGCTGGACCTAGGGAGTCCTGTGATGAAGTCCATCCCTACTTCATCCCACTTCCAAACAGGTACTTGCAACGGCTGGAGCAAGCCAGCGGGACGCTGGTGCCCAGCTTTCACTTGCTGGCAGACATGGCACTTGGCTACAAATGAAGCAATCTACCGCTTCATTCCATGCCACCAGAATCTCTCCTTCAGGTCTTGATACATCTTTGTTCCTCCAGGATGGATAGAATACATGGTCTCATGAGCTTCGACCATGATGGTCTGCTTGAGATCAGACTCAGAGGGAACACAAATACGGCCTTCATACCATAATCCCCCATCAGCATCGATGGTAAACCCAGCAACCTTCTCCTTCTCCATGCGGGCCTTAATACCATCAATACTTTTCTCGCCTTTCTGCGCCTCTTTGATTTGGTCAACCAGAGTTGGTTTAAGTTCTATGGCATCCAACATACCATAGCTGACCACTTCAATGCCAAGTTGGTCAAGCTCTTTCCACAACTCGGGCTGTCTTACTAGAATCATAGCATTTAGAGAGGCCGACTCTCGACTAAGAGCATCTGCAACCACATTTGCTTTCCCAGGGTGATAATGAATACTCAGATCATAATCTTTAATGAGCTCAATCCAGCGGCGCTGCCTCATGTTGAGCTCACGTTGAGTAAAGATATACTTTAAACTCTTATGATCCGTGTAAATTTCCACTCTTCTCCCCATAAGAAAGTGTCGCCATGTCTTGAGGGCATGAACAACAGCAGCAAGCTCTAAGTCATGAGTGGGATAATTTAACTCGTGGGGTCTCAGCTGGCGGGATATAAAAGATATCACTTTCCCTTCTTGCATAAGTACGCTTCCAAGACCAAGCTTAGAAGCGTCACAATACACGTCGAAATTCTTGGTGATATCCGGCATTATAAGGATTGGAGCGGTCACCAGTCGATGCTTCAACTCATTGAAACTCTCCTCGCACTTGTCCGTCCATAGGAACTTGCTATCCTTCTTGAGCAACTGGGTGAGGGGTCTGGCTATACTCGAGAATCCCTGAACAAACTTGCGGTAATATCCTGCCAAACCCAGAAAGGATCTGACTTCAGTCTGGTTGGTCGGAGCAGCACGCTTCTCCACAGACTGAACTAGAGTAGGGTCAACAGATATTCCTCCCGCAGATACTACATGTCCAAGAAACCCGACTTCCGTCAACCAGAATTGACATTTACTAAACTTAGCATACAATTGATGCTCACGAAGTGTTCCGAGCACAATTCTCAGATGTTCTTCGTGTTCTTCCTCACTCCGAGAATATATGAGAATGTCGTCAATAAACACCACGACAAACTTGTCTAGAAAATCCATGAATACCTTATTCATGAGATTCATGAAATAGGCAGGGGCATTGGTTAGACCAAAGGACATCACGGTGTATTCATACATCCCGTAACGAGTGGTGAAAGCGGTCTTGGGAATATCAGTATCACGGACTTTCAATTGGTGATAACCAGTCCGAAGGTCGATCTTCGAGAAGATTACGACCCCATTCAGCTGGTCAAAAAGGTCTTCAATTTTGGGCAATGGGTATTTGTTCTTGATGGTAACATCATTTAACTTGCGGTAGTCCACACATAAACGAGTGGTACCGTCCCGTTTTTCCACAAAAATGATTGGAGATCCCCATGGCGATGCACTAGGGCGAATCAAACCTTTTCTTAGCATGTCATCCAGCTGGGTCTTCAACTCATCTAATTCCTTTGGGTTCATCCGATAAGGCTTCTGTGCTATGGGTCCAGTTCCGGGCACTAACTCGACCACAAACTCGATATCCCGATCAGGGGGCATACCGGGTAACTCTTCAGGAAAAACATCCGGATATTCGCAAACGACCGGGACTTCCTCAAGGTCAGGGTGGGCTATACCAGTGTGGCAGTGAACTTGTGATGAGGGTTTAGTTGCAGTGTACGCAACCTTTTCCCCATCCTCAGAGATCATTTCAATTGATTTCTTAGTGCAGTCAATAACCCCCTTATACTTGGCCATCTAGTTCATACCGAGTACCACTTCTATCCCTTTGGATCCCAGCACTATAAGATCAGCATGAAAAGTTTTTCCTTGTATTTCTACTGGTACTTCATTGCAAATTAGGTTGGCCTTAGTACTATCCCCAGGTATTTGTACTAACATAGGGTTGTGCATACGGGAATGCTTCATACCACTTTTCTCAGCAAACGGTTTAGTGACAAAAGAATGCGATGCACCAGAATCAAACAGTACTGCGGCTGGCACCGAGTTGACAGGAAACATACCCATCACCATGTCTGGTGCCTCCTGAGCTTCTGCAGCAGTGACGTGGTGCAGGTGTCCCTTCATCCTATTCTGCCGTCCAGTGGAAGGACTATGGTTCATCTTGGTTGCAGTAGGCTGGGCTGTGGCAGTAGCTTTGGTGGGGCACTCACGAGCAAAGTGACCTTCCTTTCCGCAGGCAAAGCAACCTCCAGAAGGCCTTGGGCTTGGGTTAGGCTTGGGAGCATTGTTGGAGTTGTTCCCATTTCCACTATTGTTGCCTCCATAGCGGTTTCCATGATTATTCCCAGAATGATTACCATGGTTACCACCATAGCTATTTCCTCCGTACCTTGGTGCATAAGGTGCAGAGCGGTTGTAGTTGTTGGGCCTTGGTGCATAGTTGTGGTTGGGGCGGGGTGCATAAGCAGGCGCCTTGTGGGATGGTGGCCTCGCATACGGAGTGTTGCGAGTCCTTTGAGCACTAGGTCCTCCATGCACAACCATTTTCCTCTTGCGGTTATCATCAGCAGATTTCCGCTTGTGCTCCAGCACCATAGCGGCATTTGCAAGGGTCTCCAAGTCCTGGAATGGAACCACCACTAGAGCGCACTGGAGCTCATCATCCAGCCCATTTAATAACCTCTCCCTCTTCTTAGCATCAGTATTAATATCATCCTGTGCATACCTGGACAGAGTAGTGAAATTCTCCCAGTACTCAGACACATGCATACTTCCCTGCCTCAGCTTCAGAAATTTCTCACGCATAAGTGCCATCATTCCTTGGGGAATGTGGTACTTGCGGAATCTTGCAGAGAAATCCTCCCAGTTGAACACGTGACCAGCAGCAACAGTCTCACGTGTAGTCTCCCACCAAGTCCTGGCAGGACCAGCAAGGAAATGGGAGGCAAACAGGACCTTATCATTCTCCTCAACTGAAGCAACCTCCAGTTTGTTTGCAATGGTGCGGAGCCAGTCGTCAGCATCGAGAGGCTCCACAATCCTAGTGAAGACTGGGGGATTGGTGTGCTGAAAGTCTCTCAGTCTCGAGCGAGCACCATTGCCATTGCCATTGTGGTTGTTGGCAGCAGCTAGTTGTTGCAGAGCGGCAATGGTAGCCGCACTCTCATCTCGGCTGGCCTGGCGATCCTCCATCAGCAGGGCCAACAACGCCTCCACTGTGGGTGGTGGTGGCGGTGGGGGTTCGCGACGAGGTGCCATTCTGAAGTGAAAAATATGGGTAAGTTTTTAGAAGTATATTCTTGTTTTTGAAAACCCAGTACCTTTAACATAAGAAAAAGGAATACGAGTGATATGTTTCAAAAACAAGAGCGGGGCAGTCGCAAACACGGATGAAATGAACGCAAAGTAGTGACAAACTTCAAAGAACCAAGCAGAACATTTCATTCATCACAATAACTAAACAGAGTTTTTGACATTACACACACACACATTACAAGCCATATCTTACAAGGAAGGCTTCATCGAGCTACATGGGGTGCGATTGGTGGGGTCATCGCAAGGCTACTACTAGCAAAACGATCTAGCATACTTATCTAGCATCTAGACCAGCATCAAGTGCTAAGGGTGAGGAGGCTTTGACTACACAGATTCGTCACTGTCCCCAACCTCGAAGATACGCTCCTCAGGGTCCTCCTCCTCCTCGCCAAGCAGGTCATCATCATCCTGCTCACTAGCCTCGCTCATATCCATCCCCTCTAAGTCGGACGGAACATCCTCTACTGGCAGGAGCTCCTCAATCTCCCTGCTGAGCTCTGCGCCCTCCTCCTCAAGCTCCTCTATGGCTGTGTCTCTTGCGGCTATGTCGTCACGAGCTATCTGAAGCCTAGCACGCAGAACTGAGTTAGCCCCCTCCAGAGCCGTCATCCTACTAGTGAGACGAGCACGGCTCAGACGAGTGGCCCGCAGCTGTCTCTCCAAGGCACGGCTCCTCGCGGTGGCGACCTCAAACTCCTCCCTCAACTGGGACAACTGCTGTGCCAGTGCTCCACTCTCCTCCTGGCTGTCCTGAAGCTCACCCCTCAGCTCGTCAGTCTCGGCTATCAGGGTGTGGTGCACCTGTGTGCCGAGGTGGTGAGCGAGTCGCTGATCGTCCAACCTGTGCTGAGTGCGGTACAACAGAATCTCCATCTCGTCCAAGTGAGGACCAACAGTGGTAGTGTCTGGCTCGACAGGAAGTGGTATGCCCTCCTCATCGCGCCTCCCAATCAACTCAAACCGGGAAACGATGAACATGTACTCCCCGATGTGTGCCAGTCGTGCCACTGACTCCTGAATCACCGGCACGGCTGCCTCAGTCCAAGACGATCAACAGCACGGAAGACGTAGGCCTCCACTGTCGGGCTAGCCAGAGGTGCACGGATAGTGACCTCCGCGTACCAGTCCCCCTCCAGAGGTGCGCCGTCAACTAGTCCTCCTCGCAGCTCCGGAAGTGGACGTCCCAACACAGTAGCCATAGCTACTAGCCTCTCCTCGAAAAGGAAAGTCTCGCCACGTGGACGTCCCAACTGGAAAGCCTCGGTGATGACCACGTCCATCTACACAAAATTTTAAGTATAGCTTAAGTGAGACCACAGTGTGAAAAGTTTTAAGTTTATGCATAGAAAAATCTTAATGCAAGTAGAGGTTGACACAGAGAGGTGGTGGGATATAGGGAATATTTTTATACATAGTCATATATCCAATCTTTTTGTATTTGTAATCTAGATTTTTGGAGTATACACTAACGTCCATGCTAACTAAGGTCTCCTAGAGTCAGGATGGCTCTGATACCAACTTTGTAGAGGCCCCAAACCGGAAGGTCCAGAACCCCTCATATGCATTCATTCACAATCCCAGAATAACCAGTTGTGAACAACATACGTAGTTGGCATACAGAATACATCATCCATTACACAAATAATAGAGTCTTACATAAATGGTCACATGACCAAGTTCTTGATAACTGTCACACAGGACAGACATACAAAATAAACACAGCGGAAGACGATAAGCATAGCGTAGTAGAACCCGAGTCACTCCTCATCCTACAGGCTGCTGACTGGGAGACGATCCTAACTCGCAGGGCCATCAGTGTAGAACTCCTCCTCATAGAACTCCTCCTGGGGTGGCTCCTCGTAGTCTGATAAGTAGATACCAGGGGCGAAACCAAATGAGTACATTTGAATGTACTCAACAAGACATCCTTTATGAGCTTACAATAATGCATACATGCTTATTTGGTGGAGTGGGTAGGCCATACATATGGTTCAGCTACCCATGACAGATAAAAGATTTATCATGGTTGATTCTTCAAGTTTCGTTCTTTGTGAAAAATCCTTTAAAATAATGTAGTTTTTCTCTCGTAGATATCACATATCTTGGAGGTTTTATAAGACTTTTAGAAAAGAAAGTTTTCTTTTCAGAAACTTTTAGTAATAGTTTCCTTCTCATCCGTATCTCGTAGATACCAAGTCATTCCTCTATAGTACCTCGCAGGTACAAAGCCGTCCTTCAAAACCTCTTTTGAAAAGTTGACACAATACTAGCTACATGGCCATTCAACCGTCCATATCCGAGGACGCGGCTATCTCGAAATAGTTTTACTCTGCAGAGGTGTACACATTTCCACTAGATCCAGAATCCGCCATGAAACAACCATGGACTGTTCCCAACCTATGAGAACATCAGATAGCTGATCTTGACTATCCACTATGTACAAGCTAGCACATGACTATCTCTTCAATTGGGGTTCCCCCTCCCCGGCAAGCCGTGTCACACACCGCCCAGACAGGAGACCCAACTGCTGCATCCGGAGGGAAAACTAATCCCACACTTTAGATGTCCCGTATGCTCACTCCTAGCGACACTTCGGTTCGGAGGATCCAATCCTCTATAGCACTTGAGATAGCTCACACACTAACCATAACAAGTTTTTAATCAAGCCCCTACCCATATTGGGGTAAAGTGGCAGTACAATAATGGTTGTCCAGCGAAGACTAGGTTATGTGTCTTTTGTAAACATTTCTCAAAATTTTCCATCGTGACATCCTTCCGGTAGATAGGGTCTCACCCTTCCTCCGGGGTTTTTCTTCCATAAGGCATTTGTTTACAAAAGCACATTTTATTTAGTTCATTTAAGAACCCAAGTTTTAATGTGGTGGATGGTATTTATATACCATTTAGTGGCTAAGGCTTGGTAATACCAAGTTGACTAATAATATGATTCCTTCTTCTAATAATATTAATAGTAGTAGTATTCACAACAAAAATAGTTTTGAGAGTATAGTTTTGTGAAAACTTCAGAAGTGAAAAGCATGCATGATAGATAATGATAAGTATTTATACAGCAAGCATTAGGATGGCTTGCCTTGGTACAAGTGATGGTCCTGGTCCTGAAAGTAACAGGAGTTGCAATACCCCTCTTCAGCAATTCCTTCCTCCTCGTTTTCTAACGTCGTAAAAAGAAATAAAGGCACACTTTCAGAGCCAACCAAGACAAACAATGCTACAAGTGATACATACAGCAAGAAATTAAAAAGTATCACCCAAGGTACTCAATTTTCCCTTAAGAAAATTGGCATAAAAATTATAGTGGGAAAATCTGCTTTTTCCTAGTGTTTATGTGTGGCCAAACTCAATGATTTTTAGTTAAGAGCACCCTGGACCAGTGGGGTAAAACACATGTTACTAGACAGTAGGGTGTCACATAAAACACAATTTGATGTCTAAAAGCTCCCCCAACATTTTCTATGGCAAGCACAAATAATAAGCTAAATAATGCAAGTGGTGAAAAAGGCTCATGACAACAAGTCAAGCTCATTTTCCACCATGATACAAAAATACCAGTGGGTGTTCCACTAGCATAAAGCTCATAAAGAGGTTAGTAAGCCTCTGGTAACATTTCTAAAAGTGCTCAAAACAACCAAACTAGTCCCAAAAACTCCTACTCATACTAGTAGAAACTTCGGAAAAATACTAGACTAGTTTCTACTTCACTTGTTAATTTTATGCACAAGTGTGCAAACTAACAGAGGAAAAATACTCCTATAATCAGTACCAAAATGCTACTGGATCCTCCAAAACAAAATAATAAGTCTAGCTATTAACCAAGGAAAAACTAGACTAAAATTGCTACACATGTGAGGGAATTAAATCTAGGCACCCCAAATGTTACTCATGCATTTTCTACTACTTAAGGGAAAAATTACCAGAGGTGAAAACACAAGGATAACCATGCCACAAGGACATTCCATCTTCTGTTTCCAACCCCAAAGAATCATATTTTTCCCTAGTGGAAAACAAGACAAAAAGGCATGCATGGATAGTCTAGTATGAAAACTAGACTTAAGCAATGCTATTTAAATCTATTCCAAACACAAGCACCAAGTAACCAGAGGTGCTTTAACCAAAATAACAGTACCAAAATGGTACTGGTTCCATGAAAATTAATCTAGCAAATAGGCCTAATACATATCTAAAAATCTACTAAAAAACCTAGATAGAAATTAAGCTATGAGCAAGATCTATGCATGGAAAATAATTCTAAAAATTCTACCACTCAAACCATTCATTCTAACATGTTCATATAACTTGTAAACATCATCACTACACTAGAAAACAACATTACAAGCAAGAACACATCATGTCCACATCACAAAATGAACAAATAAAACAAGATCTAGGAATTTAAAAATTAGGCAGAAAAGTACCAAAACTTGTTCTGTCTCTCTAATTTTTTCTATGGCTCCAAAAATTAAATCCTTCTAGGATGTGATTGTCCTTAACAATACAAAGCCTCGCCAACTGGTCCCACTCAAAAATAATGTCCCAAACTCCCCCTAAAAATCCTCGAATAGCTCACAGATGTTTCACCAAAATGGATGGAATTTCCAAATGGTAACTCACCTTGGTTCAAACTAAAATTATTCTGGTAGGTATTTACAAGGTCTTTCCAAAACAGTTGAGTTTGCTCAAAAAGGTTTTGTATTTGTGAAGTTCTATTCATTTCAATTTTAAGGGTACTGTCTGGCAAAATGGATATAGAAAAATAACTAAAAGTCAAAACATTATTCTGCCAAAGGGATATGGTTGTGATTTTGTATGGCTATAGGCACAAAAATTGGCAAGGCCAAATAAAATCGTTTTCTAACAATCCTAGGCCAAAAGCTAACAGGTATCTTTCTGCCAGAAAAATTCGATTTTAAAATTTAACAGGGACAAGCCCAGATGGGCCGGATTCGCCACGCCCGGCCCAACTAGCGCCTAGGCTAGCCCAGCTGCGTGCGCGCGGGGGCGGAGGGCGCGGGAAACGCCCGTTTAAGCGCAGCCGTAGATCTTCCGATCGACGGCGCTGCTCTTTTCTTCCTCCTCTCTCCTCACGCGACCAAACCGGCGTCGAACACCTCACCGGCGTGCACTGTGCGGGCTCTGTGCTCACCTAGGGGTGCTGCGGAGCGGCGAGTGGCGGCGGTGGTGTAGTGGGGGGCTGGTGGCGCGGTGGTGGCGGTGATCGTTTCCTCCACGGCGAGCTCCTCTCTGCGACGGCCCGGCGGACACGGCGGCGATGGCGCGGGCCCTCCTGCAAGAAAAAGGACCGCGGAGGATGTCAGTGAGGTGGCCAGGGTCACGGGGAACTCGTGCGTGCAAGAATGACGGGCCCTCACTCACGGGGTTGTTCGTTTTGCGTCGGTGGATCGTGCGGTGGCCGGCGGCGAAAACTTGCTCGTGCCGCTCACACACGGCGAGGCACGGCTAGTTCTCTCGTGGGTGGTGTAGTGGAGGGGTGGGGGGTGCTGTGGCGAAATGGCAGGCCCTCGGAGGCTTTGTAGGCACGGGCCCGTGTGGGTGCTCTCGGGTGGACATGTGTGCGTGCGTGTTGGCAAGCAGAGAGGTGGGGGGCCGTTTTCCTCGTGCTCTCTCGAGCCAGGGGCGGTGCAAAGGGCACTAGTGACCACAGTAGAGCTAGGGATAGAGAGGCATGTGGGAAAAACGGCTGCCACTGCTCCTCTCTCTCTCAGCTCACACCTATCCCGAGCCTCTCTTCTCTCCCTTATTCCTTCCAAGCTAAGGCACCTCTCGGGCAAGTAAGCACATGGAGTTACAGAGGAATCCTAGGTGAATAACTAGAACCAAAATCCACACAAAAAGATCAAGTATAGGTCAAGAAAATCATCCCCCAAGTTCTGTTCAAAAACAGATTCAGAAAATTCAGAAAAATGCAATAGTGCTTATTTCACTTAAGTGTTGGAAAAACAGAGATTTGAAGCAAAAGTTTGCTTCTGTTTGAAAGGGCAAATGAACTTGGATTTTGAAAATTCAAGTTGGTAATTGTTCTCTGTACTTTCTAGTTTGAGAAAACAACAAGTGCACAAGAATTTGAGTTGGCTAACCTTCTGAAAATAACTGTCCAAAAGGCTATGTTTCTGTTTTCCAAATAGAATTGGTTTTGCAATATTTTTATACTAGGGAAACAATCATGGATTTGGTTGTTTTCCAAGTGATAAATTTAAACCAGTGGCATATAGTTGTATTACATAACATGTTCAACCATAATACCACAAGAGAACAACAAATCAAAAGTGTTTACTTCCTGAAAACAAGTGTGGAAAACAGCTAGTCCTGCTGTTTTCCTGCTAAAAGTTTAAATAGGAAAATAAATTCCCAAAGCTATTTAAATCCAAACCAAAGTGTTTCCTTGGTCAAGACATGACTAAATAATGCTATCATGAGTGAATCAAGCATTCCCCAAAATTTGAGAAGAAAAATCTTAGGGTTTTCAGTTGAAAAACATCAGGCAGGAAATAATCAATCATCAGGGAAACTCCTCAAATGAGTGAAAGGAAACACACCACTTATATTGCATAGATAAACATGACTACACAAACATGTTTTCCACTTAATTGTCTTACAAAAGTCTTAAGATGCTTGCTACTATACTATTAAACAAGTGCTTAAAAACAGGGGTGTTACACTAAATCTATGTAACCCTAGCTTAGAATAATTTTTGGATCTCTGTATTAATTTTGGTGGACAGATCTAGAAAACAACACTTTTCTGTTTTTTTAAGTGTGTTTTTGTTTAAAATGAAATGTGTGATTGATTGTGTTTTCTTTCCTAGCTTGTATTCATGTGTCAGGACTTGTTATTAGGTTGTTTTCTTGCAGAACATCTACCTTAGAAAGTGTGTGCATGTTTGGGAAATAGAATGAAAATGGGAATAGCATTTGTTGTTTTCTAGTTTATTATTTGGGATATTTGTTGAGCAAAATCTTTGCGTGTTTGAGTGACTAAACTTGTGCTAGGTATGCTATGGATCCAGTACCATTTTGGTACTGTTATTTTGAAGTTAATAGCTCTGTTAGATTGCATGTAATTTTATAACAAAGCATGTGTAAGATTTGTTATTCATTTGCACTATTCTTGTTTTCACTAGAATAAATAGCCTTGTGTTATTTATCTTGTATACTAAAATTGTCATGAGTAACTAGAGGCTTAGTACCTATTTTTCCTTGGTATTAGTGGGCCCATAACCCACTGGTCCCATTGCATTTTGGTTGAGGATGAAAATCCCTAACCAAACATCTGTGTGAAAATAACATGTTTATCATGTGTTTGATTATCATTTTTCCACCATGGAAAATAGGTCGTTTGCTTCACTTATGCAAGTGAGAAGTTTATTTATTATTTGTAAATGCTAGTATGTTAGGGTGTGATTCATTTGTTAGCATAATATCCTTAGGGGTATCATGTTAAGGAATGTTTCCCTATTGATTGCTTAAATTGAGTTGTGTGCTAATAGAATAAATTCCTTGTGATTGATAGATTGTTTGTGAATGATTTTAAATTGAGTGTTTGGATTTTTGAAAAGGTTTAGATAACTTCTCATTGAGTTCATAGCTACTGGTTGTGTAGTTTATACTTTGTTTGCCTGCTAGTTAATTAATTGGAAAAGCATGTATTACTAAAATTGGTGTATGCTTGCTTAGCAGATGTTTCTCATAGAATTATTTTATAGTATTGCTTACTAGCATGTGTATGATTTGAGTACTGTTAGTAGGCGTATTTATGTTCATGACTTGCTTGTTTAGAGTTAAGCATCATTGTAGCATTGTTTGCTTCTCTAGTGTGGACTAGTGTCACCACTAGAAATTGTGGTTTTGCTCTAGTGTGGTTGTCTTTTATTTTTGTATAAGTTTACCCTAGAATGTTTAGGAAGTGATTACTTCTGTTATGATGCCATGACATCTTGAGTGCTTGTGCTATAGTTGTAGAATATAAATATTCCTTATAGCATGCTTGTATAGAATTTTCCATACTAGTATGCTAAATGCAGTCATGTTTTTATGCTTATTTGATAGGAGTATTATTTGGAGTGATGATTGTGTTTTAGATTATTTTATGACTTGTTATCATTGGTTTTAGATACTGGTTGTTTGTTAAATTTTCATGATTGATGGATTCCATAACTTCAAGTAAACATAAGCATAGTGTATAACTAGCTTATTCATTTGTGGTGTGTTTGACTCTGTTTGGAAATCATCTGAGTGGTTGCCTTGGCATGAGTATGGTACTTATATTATTTGTTGTGCTAGTGTTGTTGTTGTGCTTAGGAGTATCTTGTGAACTAAGCATTCAACTTAATCATGGACTTGTTTGGTGATGATTGCTTAGGTGTTGTTAGTACCCACTGCCATGGGTATTACTTTGATTGATTGTTATTATTTTAGTAACCTTACCTTTTGTGCCCACAAGCTATACTTTTAGCTTCTTAAATATCTTATTATGAGAGTGGTACACCCACTCCATATATGATATGTAAGATGTGGGATATGGTTTCTCAACCATATGTTTGTTTGACGATAGTTTTGTACCCTGAGAGTTATGTGAGATAGTTTCTCGATAACGTTTGACGAATGCGCTAGTATAAGTTTGCTTGCTGTATGTGTTGTTTACTTTAGGTTTTTGGTCTTTAGACCTGAGAGTGTGTCTTTTATTCTTTTACGACGCTAGAAAACAGAGAAGAAGAAGAAGCAGTTGTGGAGCTGTGCGTCAAGTTCAAGTTACTTCAAGGCCAGGGACATTAAGAGTTTTAAGGCAAGCCATCCTGATGCTGTTATAATACACTTATCATTATCTATCATGCATGTTTTACTTCTGAAAAGTTTCCAAAACTTTGATTTCCAAAAACTATTTTTGAGTGACTACTATTATTATATATACTATATACTATGCCAGTAGTTGATACTTGGTGTTACCAAGCCCATAGCCACCATATGGTATTTGTTACCATCACAAATATTAGTCCCTAAGTGGACACCCTAAAAATATGTTTGTTCAAAACAAAGGCTTTATGGAAAACCCGGATAAAAGGCTGAGCCTTATTCACCGGAGGAATGTTGGAGTGGTCATTTTTGGGAAAATGGTGTTTTACAAACATGACACATAACCTAGTCTTCGCCGGACAACCTTTACCGTACTGCCACTTTACCCCAACATGGGCATGGGGCTTAACTTGAAGTTTGTTCTTGTTAGTGTGTGTTCTATCTCAATTGCTATAAGGGTCGTCGAGCCCTCGAACCGAATGTCGCTAGGTGGTATATACGGGACATACCCAGTGAGGGATTAAGTTCTCCTCCGGGTGCGACGATTGAGTCTCCTGTCTAGGCAGGGTGGGACCTGGTGCCGGGGAGATTATACTCAACTGAAGAGATAGACACATTCTAGCTTGAACATAGTGGATGGTTAGGATCAGTTATCTGATGTTTACATAATGTTGTTACAGTCCGTGGTTGTTCACGGCGAATGTACTGGATCTGGTGGATGTGTACACCTCTGCAGAGTACAACTATTTCAAAGTAGCCGCGTCCTCGGATATGGACAGTTAAATGACCATGTAGGCATTGTGTCAATATTTTCAAAAAGGAGTTTTGAAAAAGGAGTTGGACTTGTGAAGTATCGAAAGGAGGAAATCTCGTACCGTGGAGGTACCGTTGATGAAAAGCCAGAAGTTGTTTTACAAAAAGTTTTGCAAAGAGAAAACCTTCTTTTACAAAATGAGTTTATAAAACCTCTTGTACATGTGATATCTACAAGAGAAAGAAAACTATATTATTTTCTTTTGAAGTATCTTCTTCAACGAAGATACAGAGATTTTCAAAACCAACTATGATATATCTTTCATATATCATTGATAGTGAACCCTATGTATAGCCTACCTACTCCACCATATAAGCATACTTGCATCTTTGGTAAGCTACATGATGGATGTCTTACTGAGTACATTCAAATGTACTCATATTGGTTTCGTCCCTGGTATCAACTTGCCAGATATTGAGAAGGAGTCTCAGAAGGAGATCAACGAGGAGGAGTACGGAGCTGATGGCTTTGCGAACTAGGATCGTCTCTCGGTCAGCAGCCTGTAGGTTAAGGCGTGACTTGGTCTCTACTACGTTTAAGGGTGTTAGTCTTCCGCTGTGTGTGTTGTGTGTTTGCCCTGCGCGACAGTTGTGTTAGACTTGGTCATGTGACCATGTCCCGTTGTAAGTGTTTTATGCAACCGTGTAATGGATATTGTATCTGTGTACCAACTTGATATGTTGTTCACGACTGGCGTGATCTGGGATCGTGAATGTATGCATATCGAAGGTGTCCTTGAACAGAGGTTCTGGGGCGGACCTTACAGAGTTGGTATCAGAGCTATCCTGACCTTAGGAGACCTTAGTTAGCATGGACGTTAGCTAGTACTCGATCAATTAAAGTTATAAAAAAACCAGGTCACTAAGATGACTATTTTCAAAAAAAAATTCTATATTCCATCCCCTCCGTGTTTTGAAAACTCTACCTACACTAAGTTAAAATGGAGCATCTTAAAACTTTGCACACTGTTACCTAACATAATCTACTTTAAAACTTTGTGTAGATGGAAGTTGTCTTGACCGAGTCCTTCCGGATGGGATCGCATGCACCTTGCTACCGCCGCTTTGAGGAGGACTTGATTAAGATGACTAGAATTATCGGTCGTCCCCTACCTGAGTTGAAGGGAGCCCAGATTCACCATGATGGACGAGAGATGTCCTGGTTGGTGGTCTGCACCATCCGTGCACCGTTGCTAGCACCGTCAACCCCAGAGATCACTTGGGAAGATGGTATCCTTAGAGTGATGCAGTTGACCATTGCCAAGCTGGCAAACTTCTTTCGCTGCAAGTTTGAAGGCACCCCCTATAGATACTTTGGAAGAAGCGACGAGGATGACAAGGCGTTAGAAGTAACTGGAGATTTTGTGTTTGCTCGTCACTTCCAGCACTTGGAGGGACAACTGTACAACACCCAACTCTCCCTTGATAAGGTTAGAGCAGATTATGACCTCCGAGGCAGAGAGATAGACCAGCTGGAGAAAAGCCTGAATGTTTCTTCTGCCACCGAACGTCGTCTCATGGTACTGAAGAAGACCATGAAGTACACTGACTCCTAGCACCGCACACAAGTGAGATCCCTTCAGCTTCATCTTGCAGCCAGTAAGGCCAGAGTTGAAGAGTTGGAGGAACAGCTACGCGCTTCCTCAAGCACTTAGGATTGCCGCAGGATGTTAGGAGTTGTGTTATCTCCACCCAGATGCATGTTTGTGTTTGTGTTGTGTGAACTCTGCTAGATCTTTGAGTGTGCTAGTTGTGTTGTAAGCCTTATGCTTTTGATTTGTGAAACCTAGGTTTGTATTATGCTTGTTGAGACTATATCTCATATGTGCGCTAGTCTTTGTTTGCGATTGTGATTGTTTCTTAGATGCTTGTTTGTTGTTGTGTTATCTACCGTTCTCATCTCCGTTATGAGCCGGTATGTTTCACAATTTTTCAAAACAAAACCACCCTTTTTAGTTTTGCTCTCGTCTTATACCGTTCTTTGTCTTCAGCATGGCCGACGATCTACCTCCACCACCGGAGCCGATAGTTGCTCAACTGTTTGCTCTGTTGAAGGAAGGACGTGAAGACACTCGTGCTGAACACATAGCCACCCATACTGCCCTGGAACAGTTGACTCATCTTGTCATCACCAACGTTGAGAATACTGCGATCCTTATGAGAGAGTACCAGCACCTGCTTGCTGGAGAGAGCCGCAAAAGGAAGATAGTGACGCCAGGAGAAACTAGTTCATGTGTGACTCGCAGTACCTTACTTGCGGTGCCGCAATCTTCAAGGAGGCATGTGAAAGTCAAGCCTAGAACCACGGGTTGTTTTACCTGTGGACAGGAAGGACATTTCGCTCGCGTTTGTCCCAAGAAGAACCATGTTCTAGTTTATCCTGATGAAACCCAAGAAAGCCAAGGTCCATCCCGGAAGAAACGCAAGAATCTGATGAGTGGACCTCGAGACCAAGATGATGTTGCAGAAACCTCTGCGACTCATGCCATAGCCAATGGTACGTTCTCGAACCAAACCTGTAAAACCCCATAGTTGTGTTTGACTTCGTGCCCTGAAAAATCCGACGTAAATGGAACACTAGAATTGTCACGTCGGACTAGATATAATATCTTAAATAATTAACGATACTAACCTAACCTCATCCAATTTTCGTTTAAAACCTTACCGAGTTGGTAACATGACCTCATCTAATTCTAGTTTAATACCTTACATAGTAAATTACGGAGTTGGTACCTTACCGAGTTGGTATCACCGTATAAAAATTTGTGACCAACTTTTCCAAAACCAAAGAGAAAGGTGCCCTAGGATTATTCTATAGTTGTTTTGAAGGAAGTGAAAGGTTGGAAAAAAATATTGGATGGATAAACTATGATTGTTACTAGGTAACAAGATCTCTCGTATATATGTTTTGGGGGAACCAGATTTTTGAAAATGAGATGGTGGAAAACTCATTTAAGGTTTAGCTTAGGAAGAAAGATTGAGGATCACATGATTTTAGTGGAGTTGAATTATGATATAATATCCGGGGATAACCAGTTGTGGACCCCAAAAATTTGGAAGTTATCAGTAACTAAAATTTGTAGCCTGGAAGAAATGATTGAGGTTTAGAAAGATTGGTGGAAATTATTGGATTTTAGGAAGCACTTGATTTATAAGGAGATTGGATTAATTAGAAGTAACATGCGAGGGAATTTGTGATATGGGAATGATGATGATAATATTTGTCTAGGTGATTCTTATCCTGGATTTTAGTGGAAAGATTGATGGTAGTAAAAAGATCATGTTGGATTGGGATAGATATATGATTTTGATTAAAGATGGATTGGATAAATATGGGATTTGATATAGGAAGATATTCGTGGATATAAAATGATGATTTTGGATTTTGAAGAAATCAATATGGCTTGGATTTAGTAAATGATTATTCTCGATGATATATTCTCGAATCTTGTCACGCTCTATTGAGATTGTTTGGGGAAAATGATTTATTGTTAATCAGGAGATAAGAGTTTGAAGTATTTGAAAGGACTTATGGAAGTAGTACAAAGTTGGTATATGCTTGTTGAGTTTGATGGTTTAGCCTTAGCATTATGATCGTGATAAAATACCTTTGAGGGGAAACACATGATTTTGGATTTGATTACATTATATTAAGAGGAAGATAGTGGATTTTCCTGGATTTTGGAAAGTGAGCAATGGAAAGCTCATGCTAAATAAATATTAGTGGATATCCCATTGATTGGTTTATTTAGTGATGAGAGAGTTCATGCCCCCAAAGGAAAAATAGTGGCATGGTAATCCTATTAGAAAGGAAGAAATTAGATCTCTGTGTGAAGAATAACTCCTGGTGTGATATCATTGGTTTTGAGGAACGATCAGTTGAAGTTTAGTTTATGGCACCCAGACCTTTGAAAAGAAAACTAAGTTGCCGGTGGATTTTGGTAAGATTAATCAAAGGGGGGGAAGCACCTGTGTTTAATGTTACCAACCACCAGAACATGTTTTTGTAAAACAAAATTCATCTAACATTGTTGTTTTGACCATACCCTCTTTTTGCTTGCCTGCGAATCTCGGGACGAGATTCTTTTAAGGGGGGAAGGTCTGTCACACCCTAGTTTTTGGATTCTTGTACTGTGCTTAAGAAGAAAAACATTAGGGCCAACAATTTTTTTAACAACATGATTGTTTGAACTAACATGTGTTTATGATCTTAATCATATTTTCAACACAAGTTTTTCTTCTTGAGAAAACCAATACCAAATTTTTCCTGAAAACAATTCTATTATTGTCCTGATGTTTTCCTAAGGTTAGTTGAGTGGATTTTTATTCCAAGACTTGGGTCATTCTTGTTTGCATCTTAAAACAAACTTTTAACTTTGTTGGATCCAATAAAACAAGATTTCAAAATGATTTATGAAAGTTTTATTTTAGGATTTCTACAGAAAAACATTTCCTGAAATATAGCCAAGTACTTGTTTTCAACCTTTGTTTTCACTAGGCTATAAAATGTTATTTTATGTTTTCTTGACTTTTATTTGAACCTTGATATATGTACTACAAATCCATAAGCTTAGATTTATTTTTGGATTAATAAAAGTTATCTTTTGCTTGTTGTTTTTGTGGTATAAAATTAAGACAGAAAAAGGCATTTTTGAAAAACAGAAAGTACACCTTTTTCCACATTGTTTTAATGGCCTTAAACTATTTCAAATTTGTTTTCAAAAGATGTTTATGAAAGTTTATAACATGGTTAACAAGTTCCTACTTTGAAAACAAATTTTGGGAATCATTTTAACCTTGAAAAAAAATTCAACTTTTTGATGACTTAATCTGTTTTCAACACTTAGAAATTTTTCTAAGTCTAAACTGAATTTTCTGAATTTGTGAATAGTAAGAGATACACTTTTGATCAGTTGGTTTCTTTGTGTTTCTTTGCAAATTTGGAAGTGTGACCATGCCTAGTGTGTTTACAACTGTACCAACTCGAGCCAGGATGCATTGGTGTGCTTCTAGAAGCCTTGTAGATGAAGGAAAATAAGAGAGAGAAGGTGGTGATGTGGAATGGTATGGAGGCCCATAGCTTTGACCCTTTGACCTAGACCTTGCCTCCTTTTGCCTCCAAGAGCCAGCATTGACCTGCCACCATGTGTTCTTGACCTTGGACAACCAGTGCACGAAGAGAAGTGACCAAAAACCCCCTAGAGCTCACTCATGCCACTCCTGGCATTGAACACGAGCCCTCCATTTTTGCCCTTTGCCTTTCACCACGGGTACAAACCCTCCTGAGCCAATCCCTTGCGCTACACACCTCTCTCACACTCACCCAACCTCACCAAGTCAAAGAGAGGCAGAGCACAAGCCCCTGGAAGCCCCCGAGCCCGAGATCTCGCCGCCGGTGACCACCACGGCCTCGAGGTAGATCAGCTCGACCCGGGCCTTCTCCTCCCTCCCCACTGCCTTGGATCGAACCCCCATCTCTCCCCGACCCTCCCTGACTCCCTCCCGTGGCCTATTGCTTGCAGGAGCGCCGCCGCTGTCCGACTCGCCGCCACGGGCGCACTACTCGGCGCCGCTGCTGTACGCCATCCCCGACGCCAAGGCCGCGCCCCTCTACCTCAACCGTCGTCCCCGAGCCTGCGCCAGCCCTCCACGAGCCCGTGGTGAGCCTTCTCGGGCTCTCCCGGCGCCGACCGTTTCGAGGCAGAGAGAGAAGAGAGGGGTGAGGAAGAAGACGCTTGTGCTCCGTTGGATCCTTGATCCACGGCCACCCTTGAACGTGGACGGTTCCCGCGCCGCGCGTGCTGGCCTGGACGAGTTGGGACGCGTAGTGCGCCTAGCTGGGCCGCGCCCACACGAGCCAGCCCGTGTTGCTCAGTTTGTTTTTCTTTTTAGTTTTTAACAGAAACTTGGATGTTTACTTTGGATCTGTGAAAAATACTAAAAGTGCAAAATAAAATCTACCAAAAATCATGAACCTAAGAGTATGTTTTCCTAACCACATAAAAATTGTAGATCTAAGTTTTGGACCATATTTGTCTCATAATGACTGTTTTTCCATAGAGTGTCTGTGAGAGTGTTTTGAACATAACTTTTTGAATCTATAACTAAAATGGACAAACTAAAATGTTTTGGATAGCCCTTGAACAGATCTATCCATAGCACTTGTCCTCAAATCAAGGTGAGCTACCAAATGGAAATGCCATCCATTTTACCAAATGTTTGGGAAATAGAATGAAAATGGTAATAACATTTGTTGTTTTCTAGTTTATTATTTGGGATATTTGTGTGAGAAAAATATTTGCGTGTTTGAGTGACTAAACTTGTGCTAGGTTTGCTATGGATCCAGTACCATTTTGGTACTGTTATTTTGAAGTTAATACCTCTGTTAGCTTGCATGTAATTTTATAGAAAAGCATGTGTAAGATTTGTTATTCATTTGCACTAGTCTTGTTTTCACTAGAATAAATAGCCTTGTGTTATTTATCTTGAATACTAAAATTGTCATGAGTAACCAGAGGCTTAGTACCTCTTTTGCCTTGGTATTAGTGGGCCCATAACCCACTGGTCCCATTGCATTTTGGTTGAGGATGAAAATCCCTAACCATACATGTGTGTGAAAATAACATGTTTTATCATGTGTTTGATTATCATTTCCACCATGGAAAATAGGTCATTTGCTTCACTTATGCAAGTGAGAAGTTTATTTCTTATTTGTAAATGCTAGTATGTTAGGGTGTGATTCATTTTTTAGCATAATATCCTTAGGGGTATCATGTTAAGGAATGTTTCCCTATTGATTGCTTAAATTGAGTTGTATGCTAATAGAATAAATTCCTTGTGATTGATAGATTGTTTGTGAATGATTTTAAATTGAGTTTTTGGATTTTTGAAAAGGTTTAGATAACTTTTCGTTGAGTTCATAGCTATTGGTTGTGTAGTTTATACTTTGTTTGCCTGCTAGTTAATTAATTGGAAAAGCATGTATTACTGAAATTGGTGTATGCTTGCTTAGCAGATGTTTCTCATAGAATTATTTTATAGTATTGCTTACTAGCATGTGTATGATTTGGGTAATGTTATTAGGCGTATTTATGTTCATGACTTGCTTGTTTTGAGTTAAGCATCATTGTAGCATTGTTTGCTTCTCTAGTGTGGACTAGTGTCACCACTAGAAATTGTGGTTTTGCTCTAGTGTGGTTGTCTTTTATTTTTGCATATGTTTACCCTAGCATGTTTAGGAAGTGATTACTTCTGTTATGATGCCATGACATCTTGAGTGATTTTTCTATAGTTGTAGAATATAAATATTCCTTATAGCATGCTTGTGTAGAATTTTCCATACTAGCATGCTAAATGCAGTCCTGTTTTTATCCTTATTTGATAGGAGTATTATTTTGAGTGATGATTGTATTTTAGATTATTTTATGACTTGTTATCATTGGTTTTAGATACTGGTTGTTTGTTAAATTTTCATGATTGATGGATTCCATAACTTCAAGTAAACATAAGCATAGTCTATAACTAGCTTATTCATTTGTGGTGTGTTTGCCTGCTGTTTGGAAATCGTCTGAGTGGTTGCCTTGGCATGAGTATGGTACTTATATTATTTGTTGTGCTAGTGTTGCTGTTGTGCTTAGGAGTATCTTGTGAACTAAGCATTCAACTTAATCATGGACTTGTTTGGTGATGATTGCTTAGGTGTTGTTAGTACCCACTGCCATGGGTATTACTTTGATTGATTGTTATTATTTCAGTAACCTCACCTTTTGTGCCCACAAGCTATACTTTTAGCTTCTTAAATATCTTATTATGAGAGTGGTACACCCACTCCATATATGATATGTAAGATGTGGGATTTGGTTTCTCAACCATATGTTTGTTTGACGATAGTTTTGTACCCTGAGAGTTATGTGATATAGTTTCTCGATAACGTTTGAGTGAATGCGCTAGTATAAGTTTGCTTGCTGTATGTGTTGTTTAGTTTAGTTGTTTTGTCTTTAGACCTGAGAGTGTGTCTTTTATTCTTTTACGACGCTAGAAACGGAGAAGAAGAAGAAGCAGTTGTGGAGCTGTGCGTCAAGTTCAAGTTACTTCAAGGCCAGGGACATTAAGAGTTTTAAGGCAATCCATCCTGATGCTTGCTGTTATAATACACTTATCATTATCTATCATGCATGTTTTACTTCTGAAAAGTTTCCAAAACTTTAATTTCCAAAAACTATTTTTGAGTGACTACTATTATTATATATACTATATACTATGCCAGTAATTGATACTTGGTGTTACCAAGCCCATAGCCACCATATGGTATTTATTACCATCACAAATATTAGTCCCTAAGTGAACACCCTAAAAATATGTTTTTGCAAAACAAAGGCTTTATGGAAAACTCGGAGAAAAGGCTGAGCCTTATTCACCGGAGGAATGTTGGAGTGGTCATTTTTGGGAAAATGGTGTTTTACAAAAATGACACATAACCTAGTCTTCACCGGAAAACCTTTACCGTACTGCCACTTTACCCCAACATGGGCACGGGGCTTAACTTGAAGTTTGTTCTTGTTAGTGTGTGTTCTATCTCAATTGCTATAATGGTCGTCGAGCCCTCGAACCGAATGTTGCTAGGTGGTATATACGGTACATACCCAGTGAGGGATTAAGTTCTCCTCCGGGTACGACAGTTGAGTCTCCTGTCTAGGCAGGGTGGGACCTGGTGCCGGGGAGATTATACTCAACTGAAGAGATAGACACATTCTAGCTTGAACATAGTGGATGGTTATGATCAGTTATCTGATGTTTACATACTGTTGTTATAGTCCGTGGTTGTTCACGGCGTATGTACTTGATCTAGTGGATGTGTACACCTATGCAGAGTACAACTATTTATAAGTAGCCGCGTCCTCGGATATGGACAGTTAAATGGCCATGTAGCTAGCATTGTGTCAATGTTTTCAAAAAAGGAGTTTTCAAAAAGGAGTTGGACTTGTATAGTATCAAAAGGAGGAAATCTCGTACCGTGGAGGTACCGTTGATGAAAAGCCAGAAGTTGTTTTACAAAAAAGTTTTGCAAAGAGAAAACATTCTTTAAAAAAATGAGTTTATAAAACCTTTTGTACATGTGGTATCTACAAGAGACAGAAAACTATATTATTTTCTTTTGAAGTATCTTCTTCAACGAAGATACAGAGATTTTCAAAATCAACTATGATATAACTTTCATATGTCATTGATAGTGAACCCTATGTATAGCCTACTTACTCCACCATATAAGCATACTTGCATCTGTGGTAAGCTACATGATGGATGTCTTGCTGAGTACATTCAAATGTACTCATATTGGTTTCGTCCCTGGTATCAACTTGCCAGATATTGTGAAGGAGTCTTAGAAGGAGATCAACGAGGAGGAGTACGGAGCTGATGGCTTTGCGAACTAGGATCGTCTCCCGGTCAGCAGCCGGTAGGTTAAGGCGTGACTTGGGCTCTACTATGTTTAAGGGTGTTAGTCTTCCGCTATGTGTGTTGTGTGTTTGCCCTGCGTGGCAGTTGTGTTAGACTTGGTCATGTGACCATGTACCTTTGTAAGTGTTTTATGCAACCGTGCAATGGATATTGTATCTGTGTACCAACTTGATATGTTGTTCACGACTGGCGTGATCTGGGATCGTGAATGTATGCATATCAAAGATGTCCTTGAACAAAGGTTCTGGGGCGGACCTTACAGGCATCTAGAGGAGGGTGAATAGGTGCTACGACCAATTTTATTTTTTCTTCAAATTAAGGTTTGACACAAAGGTAATTTTTTTAGATATGCAACCACGATGAATTTACCTATATGACAAGAACAACAAAAAACACGATACAAACACAAAGTAAATGGGAGGGAACAAGGTAACCGATAGAGAAAGCACGCGGATACAAGGATGCAATCCCGAGTTCCTACCTTTAAGGGGAGTACTTCTCGTTGGAGGGGTGTGGGTTTCGCCATGAAGGCCTACTCAACGCCACAAAGGCCTCACCCTATTGTCGGAGAAAGATCGTCTGTCCTAGACAGGATAGCTTCCAGAGGTTCGAACACTGGGGGCCAAACACACTTCCTTCGCCTCTCGAGGAGGCTCTGAGAGGGAAATTGAGCACGACAACACTGGCGACGCGGAGATTTTACCCAGGTTTAGGCCACCAGTGTGGTGTAAAACAGTACAAATACGAGCTTGTGCTCGGAACAGACTACTTGGGCTCTATGATGATTCGAGCTCTCCCCCTACAAGGGCCGGGGGGTGCCCTTCTTATACTGACGTTTGGACCTCCTTCCCGTTCATTTGACGGGAAATGGCTCCCAAAAGGTACCAAAAGGAGGAGCGTCCCGTACTTCTGCGCCTCCTGCGCGGTCTTGGTCGTTGAGGACAGCTCCACCGTCCATGGCGTCACGGTGGGGGCGCCTAGTGACGCCGTCTCCGTATTGTAGCGCGGACTCGATCTTCTTGCACCAATGAAGGAATCTTGGGGGGTCGCTTTGGCGCCCTCAGCATCTGCCCTCGCTTTATACACGAGAACAGAAACTGCGGCCAAAGGGGTTCTGCGGCTTTGTGACGCCTTCGTCACCGCTCAGAGGAGCGGTTGTCAGCGGACATGGGATGTCCCCTCTTGAAGGGAGATGCCCAACGAAAGGAGCAAGGGAGGAGTAGAGATCCTATCTAAGGCGCGAGCCCCCGGACTGGAGAAGTCCCCCTTTGGTTAGGCTCACCTGGTGGGTAGGCCCAAAGGTGGCCCCATTGCTACGGATGGAGCCCTTGGCCTTGAAGTTGCATGTTGTGCTAGGCCGCAGCTGCCGCCTCAGGGTACCCTGGTATCCAGAGGCCCGACGGTAGCCCCAGGGCCCGTGGGGAATATGTGTCCGGAGGATGCAAGGAGATGCGGGGGCAACTGTTGCGGGCTCCCTGTGACCCACAACCCACGACCTTCCCAAGGTGATGATAACGGCTCCCTGCGACGTGGGAGGGCCCTCTCATTTAGACCTAACGGAACGTCCAAGACTCCCCCTTCCTCTCCATCCGCCGCCACCTGCCAGAACACTCATCCTCCAGATTCTCCATTCTTCTCGAGGACCTCCTCCCCAAATGGCCGGCAAGAAAGGGGCTTCCGCAGCAAAAGGCAAGCTGTCCGTCGCGGCGAAGCCTTCGTCCTCGAGATCAAGCTTGAACCTGGAGCCATCCGCATCCATGCGGGGTCTTCGCTTGAGAAGGAACGCCCTATGGTTGCCTCCTTGACCAACAAGTATGGGGCCACCTCTCTCCACACTGGCTTTGTGCGGCGCAACTCCTTTCCGGCCACCGCCTACACGTTCTTCTTCCACACCTTATTCGCTGGCTTGACCCCCCCTTATCCACCTTCTTTCTAGCCATCTTAGAATGGTACCAGATCCATGATCTACACCTCCATCCCAACTCTTTTCTAACCTTGGCCATCTTCGCCTTCTGGTGTGAGGCCCTCCTCGGCGTCAGACCCTCTGTTGCTTTCTTCCGCTCCTTCAGTCCTCGTGTGACGGTCGAACCCGATGCGCTGGATGCGCCTCCTTCCGAATTGGCCTAGGGAGGGGAGCCTTGTTCCCCCATTTGGACCATAAGAAGAAGGTGGACGACATCGTAAGCCGCTGGGTGTTCATGGACGCTCGCGTTGCCAGGAATCTCCTTGAGGTGCCCACCAGGAGGCCCAGGAAGCACACCGGCTGGGCCCAGGAAGTTCTCGACGGGACGGACATGGATCCCCTCATGCAGCGAATGGAGGAGCAGCGCAATAGTGGGCTCGAGGCGTGCATGGTCGTCTGCGAGTTCGTGCGCCAGCGGCTGGAGCCCCTTCAAGAGCACAAGCGCCTCATGTGCTACTGTGGCAACACAAAGGACAGTATGAGGCACATCGGTGCCCTCCTCAAGGGCAGGGAGCTTGAGGGGGTGATGCAGATTCTTCTTGGCAAGGATTCTCTGCCACCTATTCCTCCCTCTGTCGTTCCCCTTTACACTCTTGGGGAAGCGGAGCGTGACACCGTAATTGGAGCCATGCCTCGTTTCGACCAATGGGGACTCCTGGCCGAGGGCGAGACGTCGCGCAAAGAAAACCCCTTCGTCCCGTGCCTTCCTGAAGGTAGCTAGGTGGAGCCAGCCGAGACGAAGGACTCCGCTCCGACCGACCCGGCTCCTGGGCGAGTGTCGAAGAAGCGCCCGCTCGAGGAAATCACGTCCGTCCGGGCACGAGAAACAAATAGCGAGTCGTCAGCAGACTCGAGCACTCCTTCCCCACCTCCCATGCGCTCGGCCACTCCCAGCACTGCCGCAGGCATGGAGACGAAGAGGTCACGCCCCGCGAGGGTTGATGCAGGCGCAAAGGGTTCTTCAGCGACGAAGACTTCTGGGGCACGTCCCCGCGTCGGGAAGCGCGCCCCCCCGAGCTTGAGGATACCGAGACGAGTAAGTCTCTCGTCGTGGTAGTTCCCTTCTCTCCTGGTAGGCTTTAACGCTAACTCCGTTCGTGCTGCAGGTCCCCGAAGAGGGCGAAGGTGTCGAAGAAGACCACTCCTCAGTCTTCGTAGGGGGCGGCGTTCCCCATCGCTCCTGAGGAAAGGTGGGTTCCTCCGCGCTCCCCGGCGGCTGAGGAGCTCGTGGGCCCCTTCCTCCCCTCGACGGGAGATGGAGTGGGGACGGGGGCGCCGCTCGGAGGCCCTTCTGCTGATGACTCCCCGCGGTCTAATGCGGACGTCCTGACCGAGGGCGGCTCTATGGCTCGTCCGACGTCGCCTTCGATCGCGGCCCCTGATGCCGCCGGCTCGGAGTCAACTCCCGAGCCCCCGAGCGTGGATGTTGAGATGACCCCCATCATGGAGGATGCTGGAGAAGAAAGGGTCGCCCCTAACGACCAGGGAGTGGGCGTCGGGCTCTCTTTCCCGCTGGCGGGGGGGAGCGCTGGGCTCTTCCTCCGCTCCTTTCCAAGGTGCATCGGAGCAGGACTTTGTCGATGCGGTGGAAGAGTGGCTCCAGAACACCCCTACTGAGGGTCCGGATGGTTCGTTCCTCCCGAACGATTTCTTCCGTGACTTGACGGCAAAGGACCGCTGGTCCGCCCGCATTCGCTCTGGCGCCCCCACGAGCTCTACTCGGAAGGCCCCTTGATCTAGATCGCAAGGGATGTCGTGGATGCGCTCTGGGTTAAGGCGAGGGCTCACTCCCACCTCCTCATCAAGGAGAGCGAGCGCTTGGAGAGTCTGGGCGCCTGGTTTTGTCAGGCGGTGCTCTCCTGCCGCGAGAGGGAGAACACGACGCGGGCTGTGCTCCACCAAAAAATTTAGCGAGGCCACGCGGAAGTGCAAGGCCTCCACCCGTTAGGCGGACACACTTCACGAGGAGGCCAAGCGCGCGCTGGACGCTGCCCGGGATCTTCAGACCCGACTTCGCTCCGAGCAGGAGGAGCACCGGTTGGTGTTGGACAAGTGGACCCTTGGTGGCGAGGAGCAAGAGAACGCCTTCGCCCTTCATGAGGAGGCCCTGGTGCGTCGCGAGGCGGGCGTCTCTTTCTGCGAGTCTTTCGTCTCCCTCAGGGATGAAAAGGTCCAGAGCCTTGAAGAGGACGTCAAGAAATGCGAGGCGGAGACTAACCGCCTCGTGGGAGAAGTGAGAGAGGAGCGCGAGCGCCTCGAGAAAATGGATAGGGACCTGAAAGAGGAAAAGGCGAAGCAACAACAGCAAGTGGAGCAAGAGATCCAGGATGGGCGTGAGGCATACTGCAAGGAGCTCGAGGCAGACCTGGGCAGGAAGTAGCCGCTAGAGGCAGCACCGATCGAGCAAGTGCTACCCTTGGAGGTTGAGAGGCTTTCGGCGGAGCTTGGTCGACTTCGCGCATAGCTCGCTGAAGAGCGTGGTGCAAGGGAGCGCGCCATCACTGCGTCCACGGAGTTCCAGTCGGACTTGTTCTCCCTACGAGAGAGGCTGGCTCCTCTCGCGGAGGGGGTGCCTGAGCGGGAGGAGTTGGCTGGGCCAGCACTGGAGCTTCAGCTCCAGCTGGAGGAGTCGTTCCAGCATGCCGTTCAGGCCACCCATGTGGTTGGCGAGCGAATGGACCTCGAGCTTCCTTCTCCCCCTTCCAGGTACGATGCCATACGCGCCCTTCACTTCTTCGCCGACCTTCTAGACTCGCTGCAGGAAGACGGCCAGAGCATGGACACGATTCTTGACGCAGAGTGCCATCAGCTCCTCTCGGAGGCCACAACACACATGTTCTCCAGGATCTTGATGGTCCAACCAGACTTCAAGTTGAGGACTCTGGCAGGGAAGGTCCCCCCGAGCTTTCCGCCTCTCTCTCTGCTCTCGTGAAGGATGTCGTTGCTTCTTTTGTGAAGGCCTTCAATCCGACCCCTCCTACCGACGCGGCCCCGACTCCTGGCGCTGGAAGTAGGGGTCCTCCTGCCTAGTGCTCTTCTGTGTATCTGCAAGCTTTCCTTTAGTTCCCTGTGAACTTTTAAATTTCTTGTAAGGGAATATTCCGCACTCTGTCGCTTATTGTACCCCTATCTTTTATTCTTCTTCTTGGGACTTTTGTGTGAGAATACTTAGCCTTTTGTGATGGTGTCTTTCGAGACACCTTGCTTGTATCCTTTGTGGTGGACCTTCGGCCGCTCCTTGTGGAGGACTCTTTTCGACTCCGTGTGAGGAGTTGGACGTTCCTTCTTGCTCCTTGGAAGTGAGGCTGCCGCCGCTACCCGCAGTTTGTGCTCCTGGAGAGGTTCACGGCTGGTTGTTCCTTCGTGAGTATCTCGCGAGGAGAAACACGCCAAGGGACTTGGTGAAATGTTTGTGTGCGGCAGCGACCCGCTCACATACACTGTTCCAGCCCCCGCTCGTGGGATGCTCTCGAGAGGAAAAAGGCCCTCGCGCGCCTCTTCGGAGAGGGAAAGTATGCATGCTGGGATGGATGCGTATGATCTTGTTGGATGCAAAACATGCAGGCATGCAAGGAGATATGGGATTGCTTTATGAAAGCAACACTATTTTACTGCTAGGGCGAGGCATTGTTCTCTTACAAAATGCATGGGGATGTTGTGACCTTGTGGTCTCCCAAGAAGCACTTGACGTCACCGTGCGGACACGGGACTCCCATCGTCATGGGGCTGATACTCGCACGAGTTCAAGTGCACATCTCGAGGATGTAGTGGCCTTGTGGCACCCCCGAGTAACAAAATATTTCCCCGCCGAAGCGGGGATCCCACTTGTGTGGGTAGAAGCTCTCGCGACCTTGTGGCCCGCCTGGTGAGAGCTCCACGTGACCCTCACGGAGAGTGGTCCTGGCGTCGTATTTACCGTGGCGTCATGGGGTCCCCTCAAGGGTACGTCTCCATGGCCTTGCGGGGGCCATTGAGCGAGCATGTGGTGAGCGCTCCTCCCTAGTAAGGAGGCGCGGTCACATGGAGAGCAGTGGCAGCCCCCGAGCCTCTAGCGCTCTGGGGGGTCTTCCGGGCGGCAGCCCCCGAGCCTCCAGTGCTCTAGGGGGGGGTCTTCTGGGTGGCTGCTATCTCATGAGACATTAGCAACCTTTTCTTGGGAGCCTTGTCGAGGTGTTCCACGTTGTCTTTGGCAGCCGGGTGGGAGGTCGCCACCTCCTTGTAGGATCGCTCGACTGAACACGTCGCGTCCTCCACCTCCCCATGGATGGTGATGGTGCCAGCAGGCCCAGGCAGCTTGGTGAGGTTGTACGCGTGGCGCGTCACAGCCATGAACTTCGCGAGAGCTGGGTACCCGAAGATGGCGTTGTAGGGGAGGGCCATGTGCGGTACGTCGTAAGTCGAGAGTCTCGGTGCGGTAGTTCTGGCGGGTGTCGAGCATGGAGGCGAGGCACACCTGTCCCAGAGGGACCGTCGTGCCATCGGTGATGCCGGTGAATGGCCTTGTGGGGGCCAGACGCTCGTAGGGCACCTAGAGTCGCTCGAACGTGGGCACCGGGATGAAGTTGAGGCCTACACCCCGTCAAGCAGGGTCTTGTTGACGGTGATGTTGTTGATGGTGGGGGTGCAGACCAGAGGCAGGATTCGCACGGTCCTTGTGGACTTGGGATGTTCGCTGATGTTGAAGGAGACCTTGTGGTCTGACCACTTGAGTAGTTGATGGATGGGTTAACCTCTTGGGTGGCCCGATCTTCACGAATTGACCAAGAACAAGAAGAACGAACAACGGACACGAAGAACACAATGGGAACGATAGGGGGATCGAGGAGAGAAGATAACTAGAAAGAACTGAAAGACCCGATCTCCTGTCAACGAAGCCTCAACGGCCGCCTACGGAACAATCGATCCAACCGTACTCACCTTATCGGAAACCTCTTCACACCCGTGGCCGGTCCACCACGCCAATAGAATCTCAAGGGTTAGTTGAGGAAGATTGGAGAGTCCCTAACTGAATCCCAAGGGGAAAGGATAGGAAACCCGATGAATCTTGATACGATCCTAGATACACATCATAGGAGTAGCCTTGATACGGTCCTAGATACAAATCATCGAAGTAGCCTCACAAGAGGGTACAAGAGCAAAGCTTAAATGTCTAAATTCATCTCTAAAACCTAGATCTATCCGAAGGGGTTCCTTAAATAGCCAAGGGGGTAGGTGAGGGGTGAAAAGGGGCATTTTCCCCCAAATCTCGCAGTCTTCAGGGGGTCCGTCCTGGGAGGCCGGCCTGGCCGGCCCTTTTGGCCGGGGTGGGAGTCGTCCCGAGGCTGGCTTGGTGTGCTAGTGCGCCGGCCTGGGGCCGGGGTGGAGGCGAGGGGAGGCCGTCCTGGGCCGAGGTGGAGGCGTAGGGAGCCTGGCCTAAGGGCTGGCCCGAGGCCGGGGTGGAGGACGACAACTTTGGGTGGCCTCCCGTCCTGGCGTGTGGAGGGGCCGGCCTAAGGCCGGCCGGCTCTGTGTGTAGGGGGGGGGAGGGGGGGAGGGTCCGGCCTGGCCGGGGTTTGAGGCCGGGCCCCCTGTTTTCCTCCCTTCTCCTTCTTCTCTTCTTCATCCTTGATGTCGTCTTCTCGGACTTCTTCCATAGCTTCTTGGGTATCGTCTTGGGGCTCCATGGTGGGATCAAACCTTAGCGCGCATAGGGTGGTTCCATGAGTTAGCACACCATTCACCAAGTCATTGAAAGCATAGAAAGATAGGATTGATTCACCTTATCATGCATCTCCTTTTCTCGTGATCTTGTCATGGGTCCAATGGGTGTTGAGCTTGGTGGAATGGGGTGTGCTGCATCATCTCCCCCGTTGAAAAAGAGTCAACCTCGACTCGTGGTCTTCCTCATCACTTGGATACCCATGGAAGGGAGTGAGATCCTTGACGTTGAAGTAGTTGTGGACAAGGTACTTGGATTGCGGTAATTCGAGCTTGTAGGTGTTGTTGTTGATGCACTTTATGATCTTGATAGGTCTGTAACCTCTTGGCTTGAGCTTGGAGTTGCGCTCTTGTGAGAAATGATCTTTGCACAACTGTAGCAAAACGAGGTCATCTTCTTGGAACACCATGGGCTTCTTGTTCTTGTTCATCATGGATGATCGGAGCTCGGAATGCCACTCAAGCGTAGCTCTTGTGGATTCATGGAGCTACTTGATGTAGTCGGTGCGTTTGTCAATGTCCATGTTAACTTGCTCGCGTAGAGGAAATGGTAGGATGTCGAGAGCGGTGTTGGGGTTGAAGCCGTAGACAATCTCGAAGGGGCTTATCTTAGTATCTTGGTGAAGTGCTCGGTTGTAGGAAAACTCGGCATGGGGAATGCATTCCTCCCAATTCTTGAGGTTTGGCTTGATCAATGCCCGTAGGAGGGAAGAAAGCGTTCGATTCACCACTTCGATTTGGCCATCCGTTTGTGGGTGGTAGGTGATGGAGAATAGTAGCTTGACGCCGAGCTTGGCCATCAAAGTCTTCCAAAAGTAGGAGGTGAACTTGACATTTCGGTCCGACACAATTGACGTGGGCACACCATGTAGACGCACAATTTTCCCGAAAAACAAATTTGCGACATGTGAAACATCGTCCTTTCTATTGCAAGGAATGAAATGTGCCATCTTAGAGAAACAATCAACAATGACAAATATTGAGTCCATGTTTGTTTTAGTGAGTGGGAGTCACAACACAAAGTCCATGCTAATGTCACTCCAAGGTGCGTGAGGTGTAGGCAATGGTAAGTAAAGACCATGAGGATTGGAAGTAGACTTAGCTCGGAGACATGTAGGACATCTCTTGACGAGTCTTTCAACTTGGTGCCTCATCTTAGGCCAATAGTAGTGGTTGGAGAGCATGGCATAGGTCTTGTCCCTTCCAAAATGTCCCATGAGACCTCCTTCACGTGATTCCTTTAATAACAACAAACGAAGAGAGGACTCCAGAATACACAATTTGTTAGCCTTAAACAATAACCCTTTGTGGAGATAGTAGTCATCAAAACCGCGATTGGGAAAGCATTTCTCACAAATGGGTCCAAAGAAAACATTGGAAGAGTATAAGTCTTTGATCTCGTCCAAACCAATCACATTGATGTCAAGGCGGGTAAGAAGACACTCTTTTCTAGACAAAGCATCCGCTACAACATTCTCTTTACCTTTCTTGTACTTAATGACATAAGGAAAATATTCAATGAATTCTACCCATTTAGCATGTCTTTTGTTCAAATTAGCTTGGCTTTTCAAATACTTCAATGATTCATGATCGGAATGAATAACAAATTCTTTAGGCCAAAGATAGTGTTGCCAAACTTCTAAGACTCTAACCAAATCAAATATTTCCTTGTCATAAATTGGATAATTGGGCCTAGCACCATCTAATTTCTCACTATGATAAGCAACGGGGCGTCCATTTTGCATAAGAACGCCACCAATGGCAATTCCAATAGCGTCACACTCAATCTCAAAAGTTTTCTCAAAATCTGGCAAAACAAGCAAACCTGCTTCGGTCAAACATTTATTGAGGGTATTGAAAGCTTTTTTGTAACATCCCAAGTATGAAAACAACCCCTAGAATGTTTGCTTTTTGTTTATTTATGTTTTGCATCATGACATCATAATCATTGCATTTGTTTTGCAATTGTTTTCCATTTGTTTTCCTTTGTTTTCCTTTTGTTTTCCCTTGTTTTCTATTTGAATTTTCAAATCAAATTTCAAATCTTTGTTTCATACTTGTTCTGTTACAATTTTAAATAAAAAATATTCAAATAAAAACAACCATTTGTTTCCATTAAAATAGAAAGCTCAAACTATTAACTTGTTCTTTTTAATAATTCACTTGATTCAATTTCATTCAAAATTCAATTAAATTTCCAAATAGCAACCTTTTTGAAATTTATGAAAATTACAAAACAAATCAATCATTTGTTACCATTACACTTGAAATTAAAAACTGTTAAATTGTTCTTTTCATTTAATCAATTAATACCAAAATTTCACTCAATTTCAAATGATATACAAACAGCAACCAAAAATTCAAAAAATTGAAAACAAACACTTGGCACAGTTGGGTTTGTAAATAACAAAATATAAAAATTTATCCCCAAATTTTAAAACCCCAAATACCTTTCCTTTTCTCCCTTTTTCTTTTCAGCAAAAAAAAACAGAACAGAAAAAATAAAAAGAAAAAAAACGCACAGAGGGGAGAGGGCAGGCAGTGGGCTGAGCCCAGCCCACCAAACCTTTTCCCCCACGGCCTGCTACCCCCACCTTTTCTTCCACCTCTGTACGGCGCGCATCTGCGCCTGTCCACGTCGAGATACCGCGCAGGGGACGGCCAGCAGCAGCTCCACCTCCCCTTTATAGCCATGCCCTAGGCCTCCACCCTCTGCCCTAGCTCCTCCACCTCTCTCTCCCTCGCCGCCGCCACCTTTTCTTCCTCTCTCTCCCCCTCTGCTTCTCTCTGTATCTCACCACCGCACCACCACCGTCTGTAGCTCCGATGATCGCCGCACCCACGATGCTCCTCCTCGCTGGTTAACTACGGGGATCAGACCCCCGTACTGCCGCCGTCCTCCTCGCTTCCTCGACCATGGCTGAACGCTCCCGGATTGTCGCAGCCGTCCGTGCCTCTGTCGCCGCCGTCGTCGACCCCGAGCCCCTGCTACTTCTTCAGAGAGGGTGAGCTTCCCCTCTGTCTCCTTCCCCTCTCCCTCCTCTCTGCAGGCACACGCATGCACACGGTGCCTTGCACCTGTCCACGGGCACGCAGCACCACGAGCTGCAGCTCGCCGCCGGCGGCCTCCTTAGGATTTTGTTAACTGAATCTTGTCAGTTTCAGTTAACACCCTGAAACTGAACCATATCCTCCCTGCGCCTCCTACTCTATCAGCAATCGAGCAGCAGCGCAGTGGCAACGCTTCCACGCGCGCGCACACGAGGTTCAGGGATCGATCCCTCGCCTCCACGGGATTATTCCCACCTTTTTGGCTCGCTTGCCACGCGGGCTAGCTGGGCCCACCTGCCGGTGGCCCTGGTGGCCACGCAGGCTGCCAGCGCAGCGCCAACTGGGCACTGGCCCACAGTCCAGCGAACCAGGGGTCGTTCTGCTGGGTAGAAAAAGCCCCAGGGGCCTAATCTGTAATAATTTTTCGCACCTAGGCCCCTGAACCAAATCTAACTGTTTTAAATTTAGAGATTAGTCCCTGTTTTCAAAACACAAATAGCTGTTGAATTTCAAATTCAAATAATACAAATAAAATATGTAATCTGAACCAAATTTAATTATCTACCTTTTTAAATCATTTGTTTTCTGTTTTGAACATTTCAAATTGTTTCAAAATTCAAATTCAAACAACTCATTATAAATTTGGTTAAATTCATAACTAATTCAAACTTATTTCAAATGTCACATATAAAATATGTTTTCCATGTCAAATTGAACCACCTTTTCAAATATAAACTTTGTTTCATGTTTTCAATAATTAAAATTGGTTAAATAATTTAAACCTTGTTTAAATCATTATAAATTGCTAAATTCATAACTTGGTCAAATTAAATTCTTTTTGAACATGTAAAATATGTTTTCAAACCAGAAAAATATAACCTTTTCAAATATGAATTTTATTAAATGTTTTGAACAAATAAAAAATTCAAATAAATTCAAACTTGAATTAAATTCATTTAAATCTTGTTTAAACTTGTTTAATTCATAATTAATTCATTCTAATTCCTTTTTCAACAAATGAAACATGTATTCCACCTAAAATTTTGTGCTCTTTCCACATATGAACTTTGTTGTTTATTTTGAACAATTAAAATTGGTGAAAACAACAAATGCTTGTGTAACTCCTTTAAGAAGCAAATTTTCATAACTTAATAAATAAAATTCCAAACTTGGTAAACTTCATTTCAAATTGAAGCTATTGTTGTTTTCTTTCTGTTTTCCTCATCCATGCATCATGCTAATCCATTTTCACATGTTGGTTATTTGTAGATCATATAATCCAACCTTAATTCATGGGCTTTCCATATGCAATCCAAATTGCATATGGGTCCTTTTAATTATGTTACCATGTCCACTAGCTTACCTTTGATGCATCAATTAAATTGTCATGCATCATCCCATGATTGTGCATTATGCCATATTATTGATTGTTTGTCTCTCTGTGTTGTTTGTTTGCTTCTTCTCGAATAGACGACGACATTGAGACAGACGAGGTTTACGACACTACTTCTGAGGAGTTAGCTCAGTACCAGGCTGCTGAGTTTGCAGGCAAGCATTCACTCACATGAACCATTGTGTCCTTTCCAACCGGTTATCGATACTTTCCGTTGTCTATTCTGCTAGCCTTAAGATTCGTTGCTTGTATTCGATCCTATCACATGTTATCCTGTAACCCTGATATAGCCTCACCTCCACACCTATAACCCCATTGCTTGTTGCCTGTGTCTTACTAGCATGCTTAGGGTTGTTTATGCTCGAGTCTGTTGTCCGTTATTTCTGTTACCATATTTTGTTATGTTCTGGGGGCTCGATGTTAAACCACAACCTGTTAATGTTTGAGGTAATGCTAATTTGATGATAAGGCACCGACAGGAGGCCCGGTGTGGTTTTGAGGCCTGCTAGCGTCGACCCTAATTAGGAAAAGGGTCTTGTCTACTGATCCATGATGAGCGCACTATCCGGATGTGGGAAGCGTGTATGGGATCCCCCCTCAATTTGATTCGATTTGCATCTCGTCCAAATCGCCTCATTTAGTTCGGGATTTCCATTTGCCGCACGCATATGCAGGTACGAACCCGAGGCCAGGGTCGAAACTTTTGTAGTCGGCATTTAGGGAGACACGTTCTTAGAGTGCTATGAGGGTCCCCTTTTCTTCGTGGGGCTTGATTAGCCGTGCGCTCAATTGCACGGGGTTCTTTGGGCTTGATGCGAAGAAGAGTGGAGTTGTGTTGAGTGCCCCGCTTGGTGGAAGGGCCATTCCATCTGGCGGGTTATTCTTACGTTTACGGCCAAATTGGTGCACCCCTGCAGGGTTAAATCTTCTCGAGAAGCCGTGTTTTCCGTGGTTATGGCTGACTTGGTGAAAGTACTGGCTAACAAGTACTCAGAACAACTTACACCTAACTAATGATAACTTGACTAGTAATAGTCTTATTGACACAATAACGTGAACCATCATTAATCCAACTGTGTGAGTTATCCTCGGATTGCTTCTTTGGATAAGGGGCGAGATCCAGGATGGGTTTGTTTGAGGTTAGTTATAGTTGGTTACGATACGCTATCTTATCCCTCTCTTTTAGCCGGATGTATAGCATGTTTCTGTAGTTGGTTAGAGCAGCCTGCTGCCGCACTTTTGTATCACCTATTCTTCCGTTGAACCCAAAGCATCTGTACTTGGTGTTGCCGGGTACACTTTGGTATCTTGTGAGTCTTGCTTGCCAGTACTTGTCTGTACTGACCCCTTTGGGGCTGTGGTTTCCGCAGACTACGTTTCCGAGGATCCCCATGGTGGCTACTACGTGGAGTATGACGAGGCTGCTGACGAGTAGATAGCGGACCCGGGCAGGATCCGAGACATCGTGGATGGGCTCCGTCTTTTCGTTTCCGGCCTCTTAGGCCTATTTGGATCTTGTCTGTACTCAGACACTTTGGATGCTTCCGCTGTGATGTAATGATGAATTGTTGGGACATGTGTCCTCTGGATGATTGTATTTGCTATCTCTGCTCTAGTGAGAGCTATTTGCAACTTATTCCAATCTTTTGTGTCTTAGAGATATGTTGTGATATCAGTTGTTCAAATGCCGTTGACGTACCATGTGTGTATGTTATGAAGTACGTCAACGGAAGTAGTCGGATTTCTGTGGGATGGTTTACGCAGACGATGGATAGTAGAGAATGGTTGTCACACGTTTACGTGTTGGCCTGCTCATATTGAGATGCGGGTGCCGGTATGCCCCGTAAGCCATTTGCTCTACTGTTTAGCGGACTGTGAGTATCCTCTAGAAGTTCTGGTGCGACAAATGGTATCAGAGCCTGTCTGCCTGTAGGATCCCTTTTACTGGTCGTAGTTGAGTCTAGAAACAATTTTGTAGCTATATAGAAAAAATGAAACGTGAGAGTAGGAATTCTGTTCTTTTATTTCTTTCCCCACCCACCCTCCCTTTTCTGGTAAGGAAGTGCAACGTTGTTTTCTCTCCTCATCTAAACTTTCAAGTTAGGTTTTCACGTATCCTGGTTTCTCTAGGATAGTTATATCTACTAGACCATAGGAATGGAGGTGGTAGTGACATGATTTATCATGTTGCCTACTCATGCTTGAGAACGGAGGCGTGTAAGCCCCGGAAGCAGATCCTCTATTCCTTAATCAGTAGATATTTATCCTTTAGAAGCCCGGATGGGTTTTCCGTAGTATCTCAGGAGTGTTTGGTCTCGTGTTTCCCGATGCTGCTTCAATATCCTGTTCTTCTCAACATCCTTTTCGTCCGTTGAAACCTTGTTGTTGCTTGCCACTTCAGTTCTTCTACCGGCGTCTAATCAAAACTTCCCCGATCATCTGCAGATGGATCTCAGGTTCTACCCGCAGGTGGTTCGTATGACTCGTTGCGATTGCACTGCCGGTTATCCGGAGATGCTGAGAGACATGGTCACTTATCTGGGGTTCCCTTGGGCACCAGAGTACCAGGTCTACGAGCAGCAGCGAGAGTTTGACCATACCTACTACCAGGCTATCGTCTACATTCTGTCAGATGATGGCATGAGCGTAGTCCACCGCTACGAGGCAGTAGGTTCCATAGTGGATATGGCTGTGCAGCAGGCAGCTTATGTGGGTCTCACCGTCCTTCGTGCTAACTACTGGGGATTTGATGATTCTATCTATCGCCACATCCCCCATGGTTACATCACTTCGGAGGGAGCTCACTTCACTCTCTACGACAACTTGGATGTCTACGAGCATGATAACTCCAGGCTGCACACCACCGCTCAGTTTGTGAGGCACGGTGACGCAGTTGCCAGCACACTATCTCAGGAGTTGGCTTCAGTCAGAGAGCAGCTTTACCTTGCTTTGACTCGTTTTGCGACTTACACCATAGACTTTGTTGGAGATGAGCGCTTTGCACGTTTCGATCAGTCAGTTGGTCGTCGTCTGCCAGATGCTGGAGGTTACGAGCCGATCAGAGGTCCACTCCTTAACCTCGGTGCTGGTTACACTGGGATTCCCCGCTTTGGAGCACAGGGAGTCGACGCTATGTACTTCACCACACCTAGAGTCGCTCACAGACCACGTCAGATCTATGTGGATCGTCGTTCTACCTACTTTCGTGGGCGTGCTCCTCACCGTACCTCTCGCCGCACTCCTAGCCGCCGTCCTGCGTGATGAGCATGGGAGTACCGATGTATCCATTCTTAGCTATGTTTAGTTATCCTTTGGCATTTGAACCATTTATGGTGTGTTGGATATTCTGATGTATTTGAACATGTGATGATGTACCTGTTGGTTATCTATTCATACGTCGGAATAATCTCAGTTTCGGTTTCCAAGTCTATCCTTTTCTATTGTTGTGCTAAAATGCATTTCCATTCAGGATGCCGCCAACAAGGAACAACCCGCCTGAGCCACCGCCAATCACGGAGCTGTTGACTCAGATGACCCAAGTCATGGCACAGATGGCCCAGTTTCAGACTAATCAGCACAACAACCAGACGGCTCCACGAGTTAGCATCAAGGAGTTCCTCAGTCTGGGTCCGAGAGCTTTCGTGGCCACACGCGAGCCTTTGGACGCTGATGACTGGATCCGTGAGATAGCTAAGGCTCTGGAGATTGCTCACGTTGCTGAAGAAGACAAGGTCAAGTATGCATCCTATCTGCTGAAGGGTCAGGCAGCTACTTGGTGGGAAAACTACCAGGCCATGAGAGCTGGCTTTCCAATCACATGGGTTTGTTTCAAGGAAGCCTTCCTGAAGCACCACATTCCAGATGGTCTCATGGAAAGGATGCGTGAAGAGTTTTGCTCACTCAAGCAGGGCAAGTTGGACGTCATCGGCTATCAGAGTGAGTTCAATCGCCTCGCTCGTTACGCTGGTGATGAGGTGTCCACTGAAGCTAAGAAGATGGCAAGGTTCCGCAGAGGTTTTAACCCGGAACTCAAGTACGCCCTCACCAATATCAAGGCCAACAACTTCGAGGAGCTCGTTAACACCGCGCTCAATGAAGAAAATGGGCGCAAGGCGTTCGAGGAGTCTCGCAAGCACTCGCGTGAGGGTGGTTCCTCCTCCAACTTAACCACCCCTCCGCAGAAGCGCCGCATCTGGGTGCCAAATGGTGCTGCCACTCGGGCTCCTTATGCCCAAGCTTCTCCAGGCTTCGCTCCCCGCCCACCCAACCCTGCTCAGATGCATGATCAAAGGGCTTCGATGGGGCAGCCAAGGCCAGGCCCTCCTCGTGTCGTCACTTGCTACAAATGCAAGCAGACGGGGCACTACGCTGACAAGTGCACGCAGAGGCAGCTACCTCCACCACCACCTCGTCCTAACTCAAACCAGGCAATGGTGCGCGCTCCCCCGCCTAAAGCCTTCAACACCAACAACAGGCCTGGCGGGAGGACGGCAAGGGTGAATCATGTCAAGATCGACAAAGCTGAGGAAGCTCCTGACGTCGTTCTCGGTATATTACCCGTAAACTCTTTTCCAGCTAAACTGTTGTTTGATACCGGAGCATCGCATTCTTTTGTGTCAAAGACCTTTGCCACAACAAACAACCTAATTGTGGTTCCACTAAGCAATCAAATCACTGTTCACTCCCCGGGATCTCAAATGTTGACTTCCAAGATAAGTAAGGACAATCAAATCCTAATTGGAGGCCACATATTCCTTGCTTCTCTCATGTTGCTGGGAAGTTCTGACATTGATGTCATTCTTGGTATGGATTGGCTGAAAGCCAATAAGGCAAGGATTGACTGTGCTCAAAAGTCAATAACTCTGTTCCACCCGTCTGGCCAGATAGTCTATTCTCCAAATGAATCAAGTTCCGTTCAGCTATGCAACATCGATGCAAAACCTCTACCTTCACTTGAAAATGTTCCGGTGGTTTGCGAATTCCCTGACGTCTTTCCAGAAGAGTTGCCAGGGATGCCTCCGGACAGAGCAGTTGAGTTCGTGATTGAGCTTGAGCCAGGTACTGCTCCAATCTCTAAGCATCCGTACAAGATAGGAACTCCCGAGCTGAAGTTGTTAAAGGAACAAATTGATATGTACATGGAAAAAGGTTACATTCAACCTAGTTCCTCGGCTTGGGGTTGCCCAACTCTGTTCGTTGCGAAGAAGGATCACACCAAGAGACTCGTTGTTGACTATCGTCCTCTTAACGAGAAAACCATCGAAAACAAGTATCCAATTCCTCGTATCGATGATCTTTTTGATCAACTTGCTGGAGCCACAATATTCTCCAAGTTGGACTTGAGAATGGGTTACCATCAAATAAAGATCAGAAAAGAGGATATTCCAAAAACTGCCTTCACCACTCGCTACGGTCTATATGAATTCACCGTCATGTCCTTTGGTCTCACCAATGCACCGGCGACATTCTCTCGACTCATGAATTCTGTCTTCCATGAATACCTCGACAAGTTCGTTGTGGTATATCTTGATGACATTCTTGTCTACTCAAAATCCGAGGAAGAGCATGAAGAACACCTTCGTCTCACTCTCATGAAGCTTCGCGAGCATCGTCTATATGCCAAGTTCTCCAAATGTGAGTTCTGGATTTCAGAAGTTGCTTACCTTGGTCATGTCATCTCTGCCAAGGGCATAGCCATTGATCCAGAAAAGGTTAAAGCAATTGTTGATTGGAAACCTCCTAAGACGGTAAAGCAAGTAAGAAGTTTTCTTGGCTTGGCTAGCTATTGCCGTCGTTTCGTCCAAAACTTCTCCAAGATTGCCAAACCTCTCACTGATCTCACAAAGAAGGACAAGAAGTTCGTCTGGTCTCCACAGTGTGATGAAAGTTTCAATCTCCTGAAGACTAAACTCACTTCTACACCAGTTCTGGTTGGCCCAGATCCTTCCAAACCTTTCCAAATATTCTGTGATGCTTCTCTCTAAGGTCTAGGTGCAGTTCTTATGCAAGAACGTCAAGTTGTGGCTTATGCTTCACGTCAGTTGAACGCACATGAGCTCAATTATCCAACTCATGACCTAGAACTTGCAGCAGTTCTGTTTGCCCTCAAGAAATGGAGACAATACTTGTTGGGTAATCGCACTGAAATCTTTTCCGATCATAAGAGTCTGAAATACATCTTCACTCAACCAGATCTAAACCTCAGGCAAAGGAGATGGATTGAAAAGATTAAAGACTTTGATCTTACCATTTCTTACACTCCAGGCAAGGCTAATGTTATGGCCGATGCTCGTAGTCGCAAGTCGTATTGCAACAATCTCATGATCATGGAAAGCCAACCTCCTCTTCATGAAGAATTCCAGAAGCTGAACCTTGGTCTTGTTCCTCAAGGCTATCTTGCAAACTTGACAGCCAGTCCAACTCTCGAGGACAAGATTCGTTCTGAACAACTTCGTGATGCTGAAATCAAGAAGATGGTAGAACACATCAAAGAAGGCAAGGAGAAATTTAAGTCCTTCTCAATTGATGACAAGGGAACTGTGTTCTTCGAAGGATGCATTGCAGTTCCTCAAGTTCAAAGTCTCAAAGATGTCATTCTCAAGGAGGCTCATGAAACTCCTCTCTCCATACACCCTGGAAGTACAAAGATGTACCAGGATCTCAAGACACTGTATTGGTGGCCTGGCATGAAACGTGAAATTGCAAAATACGTTTCCAAATGCGATGTTTGTCAACGTGTTAAGGCAGTCCATCAGAAAACAGCCGGTCTTCTCCAACCTCTGAAAATCCCTGAGTGGAAGTGGGACATGATCGAAATGGACTTCGTCACGGGTTTCCCAAAGTCCAAGAAGGGCAACGATGCAATCTTCGTTGTCATTGATCGTCTCACTAAAGTAGCTCACTTCTTTGCTGTCAAAGAAACAATCTCAGCTAGCCAGTTAGCAGAGCTCTACACAGCAAAGATTGTTCCTCTTCATGGTGTTCCATTCGAAATAAGCTCAGACCGTGGAAGCATATTCACTTCTCATTTCTGGAAAAGCTTTCAAGAAGCATTGGGCACCAAACTTCTGTTCAGCACAGCCTACCATCCTCAGTCTCAAGGGCAAGTCGAAAGAGTCAATCAGATTCTCGAGGATATGCTCAGAGCATGTGGTCTCTCTTTTGGCATGAAATGGGAGGAATGTCTTCCATATGATGAATTCTCCTACAACAACAGCTTCCAGGCAAGCCTAGGCATGGCACCATTTGAGGCTCTCTATGGCCGCAGATGCAGGAGTCCAATCAATTGGTCTGGAGCTGGTGAACGTTCACTCTTAGGCCCTGACATTGTTAAGGAAGCCGAAGATAAAGTTCGCATCATTCGTGACAATCTCAAGATTGCTCGGTCTCGTCAGAAAAGCTACTATGACAGCAAGCACAGGGATATGGTCTATGCACCTGGTGACAAAGCATATCTCCGTGTAACTCCCCTCAGAGGCACTCATCGTTTCGGTGTCAAAGGAAAGCTTGCACCAAGATATATTGGTCCTTTCAACATTCTCTCAAGGCGTGCGGAAAATGCCTATCGTCTTGAACTTCCAGAAAAGCTATCCAAGGTGCACGATGTGTTTCACGTGTCACAGCTCAAGAGGTGCTTCAAAGATCCAGATCGTGCAGTTGATCATGATTCCATTGAACTGCAAGAAGATCTCTCTTATGAGGAGCACCCTGTTCGAATTCTCGATGAGACCGAGCGCAAAACTCGCAACAAGAGCACCAAGTTCTTGAAAGTGCAGTGGTCTCATCATTCCGATAAAGAGGCAACGTGGGAGACCGAAGAGGATCTTCGCAAGAAGTATCCGGACCTTTTCTCTTCTCAGTAGGAATCTCGGGGCGCGATTCATTCAAGGGGGGGGGGCGTTTTGTAACATCCCAAGTATGAAAACAACCCCTAGAATGTTTGCGTTTTGTTTATTTATGTTTTGCATCATGACATCATAATCATTGCATTTGTTTTGCAATTGTTTTCCATTTGTTTTCCTTTGTTTTCCTTTTGTTTTCCCTTGTTTTCTATTTGAATTTTCAAATCAAATTTCAAATCTTTGTTTCATACTTGTTCTGTTACAATTTTAAATAAAAAATATTCAAATAAAAACAGCCATTTGTTTCCATTAAAATAGAAAGCTCAAACTATTAACTTGTTCTTTTTAATAATTCAATTGATTCAATTTCATTCAAAATTCAATTAAATTTCCAAATAGCAACCTTTTTGAAATTTATGAAAATTACAAAACAAATCAATCATTTGTTACCATTACACTTGGAATTAAAAACTTTTAAATTGTTCTTTTCATTTAATCAATTAATACCAAAATTTCACTCAATTTCAAATGAAATACAAACAGCAACCAAAAATTCAAAAATTTGAAAACAAACACTTGGCACAGTTGGGTTTGTAAATAACAAAATATAAAAATTTATCCCCAAATTTTAAACCCCCAAATACCTTTCCTTTTCTCCCTTTTTCTTTTCAGCAAAAAAAAAAAAACAGAACAGAAAAAATAAAAAGAAAAAAACGCAAAGAGGGGAGAGGCAGGCAGTGGGCTGAGCCCAGCCCACCAAACCTTTTCCCCCACGGCCTTCTACCCCCCACCTTTTCTTCCACCTCTCTACGGCGCGCATCTGCGCCTGTCCACGTCGAGCTACCGCGCAGGGGACGGCCAGCAGCAGCTCCACCTCCCCTTTATAGCCATGCCCTAGGCCTCCACCCTCTGCCCTAGCTCCTCCACCTCTCTCTCCCTCGCCGCCGCCACCTTTTCTTCCTCTCTCTCTCCCTCTGCTCCTCTCTGTATCTCACCACCGCACCACCACCGTCTGTAGCTCCGATGATCGCCGCGCCCACGATGCTCCTCCTCGCTGGTTAACTACGGGGATCAGACCCCCGTACTGCCGCCGTCCTCCTCGCTTCCTCGACCACGGCTGAACGCTCCTGGATTGTCGCCGCCGTCCGTGCCTGTGTCGCCGCCGTCGTCCACCCCGAGCCCCTGCTACTTCTTCAGAGAGGGTGAGCTTCCCCTCTGTCTCCTTCCCCTCTCCCTCCTCTCTGCAGGCACACGCACGCACACGGTGCCTTGCACCTGTCCACGGGCACGCAGCACCACGAGCAGCAGCTCGCCGCCGGCGGCCTCCGTAGGATTCAGTTAACTGAATCTTGTCAGTTTCAGTTAACACCCTGAAACTGAACCATATTCTCCCTGCGCCTCCTACTCTGTCAGCAATCGAGCAGCAGCGCAGTGGCAACGCTTCCACGCGCGCGCACACGAGGTTCAGGGATCGATCCCTCGCCTCCGCGGGATTATTCCCACCTTTTTGGCTCGCTTGCCACGCGGGCTAGTTGGGCCCACCTGCCAGTGGACCTGGTGGCCACGCAGGCTGCCAGCGCAGCGCCAACTGGGCACTGGCCCACAGGCCAGTGACCCAGGGGTCGTTCTGCTGGGTAGAAAAAGCCCCAGGGGCCTAATCTGTAATACTTTTTCGCACCTAGGCCCCTGAACCAAATCTAACTGTTTTAAATTTACAGATTAGTCCCTGTTTTCAAAACACAAATAGCTGTTGAATTTCAAATCCAAATAATACAAATAAAATATGTAATCTGAACCAAATTTAATTCTCTACCTTTTTAAATCATTTGTTTTCTGTTTTGAACATTTCAAATTGTTTCAAAATTCAAATTCAATCAACTCATTATAAATTTGGTTAAATTCATAACTAATTCAAACTTCTTTCAAATGTCACATATAAAATATGTTTTCCATGTCAAATTGAACCACCTTTTCAAATATAAACTTTGTTTCGTGTTTTGAATAATTAAAACTGGTTAAATAATTTAAACCTTGTTTAAATCATTATAAATTGCTAAATTCATAACTTGGTCAAATTAAATTCTTTTTGAACATGTAAAATATGTTTTCAAACCAGAAAAATATAACCTTTTCAAATATGAATTTTATTAAATGTTTTGAACAAATAAAAAATTCAAATAAATTCAAACTTGGATTAAATTCATTTAAATCTTGTTTAAACTTGTTTAATTCATAATTAATTCATTCTAATTCCTTTCTCAACAAATGAAACATGTATTCCACCTAAAATTTTGTGCTCCTTCCACATATGAACTTTGTTGTTTATTTTGAACAATTAAAATTGGTGAAAACAACAAATGCTTGTGTAACTCCTTTAAGAAGCAAATTTTCATAACTTAATAAATAAAATTCCAAACTTGGTAAACTTCATTTCAAATTGAAGCTATTGTTGTTTTCTTTCTGTTTTCCTCATCCATGCATCATGCTAATCCATTTTCACATGTTGGTTATTTGTAGATCATATAATCCAACCTTAATTCATGGGCTTTCCATATGCAATCCAAATTGCATATGGGTCCATTTAATTATGTTACCATGTCAACTAGCTTACCTTTGATGCATCAATTAAATTGTCATGCATCATCCCATGATTGTGCATTATGCCATGTTATTGATTGTTTGTCTCTCTGCGTTGTTTGTTTGCTTCTTCTCGAATAGACGACGATGTTGAGACAGACGAGGTTTACGACACTACTTCTGAGGAGTTAGCTCAGTACCAGGCTGCTGAGTTTGCAGGCAAGCATTCACTCACATGAACCATTGTGTCCTTTCCACACTGGTTATCGATACTTTCCGTTGTCTATTCTGCTAGCCTTAAGATTCGTTGCTTGTGTTCGATCCTATCACATGTTATCCTGTAACCCTGATATAGCCTCACCTCCACACCTATAACCCCATTGCTTGTTGCCTGTGTCTTACTAGCATGCTTAGGGTTGTTTATGCTCGAGTCTGCTGTCCGTTATTTCTCTTACCATATTTTGTTATGTTCTGGGGGCTCGATGTTAAACCACAACCTGTTAATGTTTGAGGTAATGCTAATTTGATGATAAGGCACCGGCAGGAGGCCCGGCGTGGTTTTGAGGCCTGCTAGTGTCGACCCTAATTAGGAAAAGGGTCTTGTCTACTGATCCATGATGAGCGCACTATCCGCATGTGGGAAGCGTGTATGGGCGCCCCCCTCAATTTGATTCGATTCGCATCTCGTCCAAATCGCCTCATTTAGTTCGGGTTTTCCATTTGCCGCACGCATATGCAGGTACGAACCCGAGGCCAGGGTGGAAACTTTTGTAGTCGGCATTTAGGGAGACACGTTCTTAGAGTGCTATGAGGGTCCCCTTTTCTTTGTGGGGCTTGATTAGCCGTGCGCTCAATTGCACGGGGTTCTTTGGGCTTGATGCGAAGAAGAGTGGAGTTGTGTTGAGTGCCCCGCTTGGTGGAAGGGCCATTCCATCTGGCGGGTTATTCTTACGTGTACGGCCAAATTGGTGCACCCCTGCAGGGTTAAATCTTCTCGAGAAGCCGTGTTTTCCGCGGTTATGGTTGACTTGGTGAAAGTACTGGCTAACAAGTACTCAGAACAACTTACACCTAACTAATGATAACTTGACTAGTAATAGTCTTATTGACACAATAACGTGAACCATCATTAATCCAACTGTGTGAGTTATCCTCGGATTGCTTCTTTGGATAAGGGGCGAGATCCAGGATGGGTTTGTTTGAGGTTAGTTATAGTTGGTTACGATACGCTATCTTATCCCTCTCTTTTAGCCGGATGTTGTAGCGTGTTTCTGTAGTTGGTTAGAGCAGCCTGCTGCCGTACTTTTGTATCACCTATTCTTCCGTTGAACCCAAAGCATCTGTACTTGGTGTTGCCGGGTACACTTTGGTATCTTGTGAGTCTTGCTTGCCAGTACTTGTCTGTACTGACCCCTTTGGGGCTGTGGTTTCCGTAGACTACGTTTCAGAGGATCCCCATGGTGGCTACTACGTGGAGTATGACGAGGCTGCTGACGAGTAGATAGCGGACCCGGGCAGGATCCGAGACATCGTGGATGGGCTCCGTCTTTTCATTTCTGGCCTCTTAGGCCTATTTGGATCTTGTCTGTACTCAGACACTTTGGATGCTTCCGCTGTGATGTAATGATGAATTTTTGGGACATGTGTCCTCTGGATGATTGTATTTGCTATCTCTGCTCTAGTGAGAGCTATTTGCAACTTATTCCAATCTTTTGTGTCTTAGAGATATGTTGTGATATCAGTTGTTCAAATGCCGTTGATGTACCATGTGTGTATGTTATGAAGTACGTCAACGGAAGTAGTCGGATTTCTATGGGATGGTTTACGCAGACGATGGATAGTAGAGAATGGTTGTCACACGTTTACGTGTTGGCCTGCTCATATTGAGATGCGGGTGCCGGTATGCCCCGTAAGCCATTTGCTCTACTGTTTAGCGGACTGTGAGTATCCTCTAGAAGTTCGGGTGCGACATTTTTGTTGAGCATTGCCCCAAAATAACGGTACATTCTACTTTGTAAGCTCATTTAAAGGGCAAGCAATGGTTGAAAAATCCTTCACAAAACAACAATTGAGACCGGCAAGACCATGAACACGTCTTATCGCACCCACGCAAGTAGGGTTAGGACAATTTCGAATTGCCTCGACTTTCTTCTCTTCAACTTCAATTCCATTGGAGAAGATCACAAAACCCAAGAAAACAAGCTTGTTGGTGCAAAAATTGCACTTTGAGATATTTGCAAAAAGTTTTGCTTTGCGAAGTTCCAACAAGACTCGAGAAATATTATCAAGGTGATCCTCCAAAGATTTGCTATAGATAAGGATGTAGTCAAAATAAACCACGACAAATTTGCCAATGAAAGGGCGCAAAACTTCATTCATAAGACGCATGAAAGTTTAAGGAGCATTCGAAAGGCCAAAGGGCATGACAAGCCATTCATATAAAGCAAGTTTTCTTTTGAAAGTTGTTTTCCATTCATCACCTATGCTCATGCGAATTTGGTGATATCCACTTTTAATATCAATTTTGGAAAAGATAGTATCACCACTTAATTCATCAAACATATCGTCAAGCCTAGGGATGGGATGTCTATATCTAACAGTGATAGCATTGATAGGGCGACAACCCATGCACATGCGAGAAGTATCATCTTGCTTAGGAACAAGGATAACCGGAACGGCACAAGGGCTAAGAGATTCACGGATGAAACCTTTCTCAAGTCGTTCTTGGATTTGCTACTCGATCTCCTTAGTATCCTCGGGGTTGGTGCGGTAGTGAGCATGGTTTGGGAGTGGCGCACCCGGAATGAGGTCAATGCGTTGCTCGATTCCACGTAGGGGAGGTAGACCTGGTGGTAGTTCTTTGGGAAACACGTCCTCAAATTCCTGCAACAAAGGCAACAAAGACGGAGCAAAGCTTGTTATTGCGTTAGTTTCAAGTGCTTCTCCTTTGCACTCGAGGACAAAGTGAAGTATGGATGGGTCATCTCGTAACTCTCGCATCTCTCTTTTGGTGGTAAGTAAGGCAAGGTCTTTGGGAGCACTCGAAACTTTTCCACTCATGTTTGGCTTGTGGCTCTCACTCTCTCACCACTCATCTCACGAGATTGGAGATATTCTTGTTTGTGTGCAAGGGTCTTTGCATTGTCGGCGATCACTTGGCTAGGAGACATGGGGCGGAGCACAAACGTCTTGTTATTCCACTTGAAGCTATAGTGTTGGTGCGCCCGTCATGAATATCACTCTTGTCATATTGCCAAGGTCGTCCAAGAAGAAGATTACACACGATCATAGGCACAACATCACACTCAACCGTGTCTTCATAGGGGCCAATGTTGAAGTGCACGGTCACCATGTGTTGAATCTTGAAGGTGTCGGAGTCACTGAGCCATTGGACATGGTAGGGGTGTGGGTGTTGCTTGTAAGTCAATTGGAGTTTGTCGCAAATTTCTTTGCTAGCCAAATTGTGGCAACTACCTCCATCAATGATAACCTTGATTGATTTTCCATTGATGCCGGCTCTAGTTTTAAATAAGTTGCACCGTTGGTCGTGTTCGTCTTGAGGAGAGGTGGTAAGAACTCGTGTCACCACTAGCGATGGATTCTTGTCCTCGTCGCAATAGACACTTTCTTCATTATCGTTTTGCACGTCCAAGGAATTAAGAGCAACTTGGTGCAAGTCATAGTATTCATCTTCACTCATGGATTCAAGTTCACCATCTTGGTTGATAATCATGATCATCTTGTTGGAACACTCGAAAGACATGTGTACACTTCCACCACATTTGAAGAAAGTAATTGTGCTCGATTTTACTTGAGGAGCACTAGATGTGGTGGTGGGAGGCACTTTTTTCTTGAACGGTTGCGGAGTTTTGTTTGTTGGTCGGTGTTGCTACTTGTGTCATTGGAGATGAAGAATAAGGACTTGAGGCAAAGTAAGCCTTTTGCTTGTTGTACTTGAGGTCTTCCGCAATTTGATGTTCGGCCTTGAGATCTTGATGGACAAGTGTAACAATGTTGTCATAGGGTTGATACTCGACAATATTCCTTATGGGATAGTTGAGGCCATTGAGAAAGCGGGCCGTTGTTTACTCGTGAGATTTCATCACATGAGCTCTTATCAAAGCGGTCTCCATCTCCTTGTAGTACTCATCAACCGACTTCAAACTTTGTCTAAGCTCTTTTAGCTTTTGAAGAGGTCGCGCTTGTAGTGTGGAGGAACAAAGCGAGCATTCATGAATTGTTCCATCTCATTCCAAGTGGCAATGGGAGCAATCCAGTTCTTGTGTCGTTCATCTTGGAGACGGTCCCACCATAAGAGTGCATAGCCTTCAAACTCCAAAGATGCCATAGCAACCATCTTGTTGTCACTAAAGTTGTGGATGCCCAAGATCTTGTCCACCTTGAGAGTCCAAGAAAGATATTCTTCGAGATCATTTTCACCATTGAATTTTGGGATGTTGAAGCGAAGGGCACTCATATTGTTGTCTTCATGTTGTTGATGGGGTCGCTCATTTTGGTCTTCATCATAGATAGGATGTGAATGATCATATGGGTCATCCTCATTGGCTTGGTGTTGGCGGTCCTGACGAGGAGGATGACGCCAATGGTCATTAGGAGGTGGTTGTTGATGATTACATAGTCGTGCTTCGCGGCGTTCACTATCATCATTGTCACGGTTGTGTTGTTGAGGACACTCTTGTTCATTGCGAGGGTGTTGAGTAAGTTATTGTTCTTGGCGGTCATTATAATGGGGACGCGCATTGCGCCTTGGTGGACTTCTATGTTGGCGAGCACCTTCCACGAATTCATTGTGACCAAAGTCATTAGCGGGGCCTTGTGGAGGTGGTGGATGATGTTTTCAAAGGTCCGATCGTTGAAGGTGATTTTGAAGAGGGTCACCACGGCCTTGTCGGTGTCGAGGAGGTGGTGATGGCGAGCTATCTTCATACCAATATCGTCGAGGAGCTTGTGGTGGAGGAGGTGGTGGTGGTGGTTGTTTTTGTTGTCCACCATCTTCCATGTTGGGGCTATGATCATGGCGACGAGCTTGGTGATGATCTTGAGGTTGTTGTCTTGAACCTCTCGACCTTGAGTATGATGATGATCCACGACGATTGACAAGGTTAGCCAAGTTGATGTTGATTCGCGCCATTTGATCATTCAATCGAGCCTCTTATGCTTGGAGTCGATGTTCATAGCGCTCCAATCTGTCTTTCACAAGTTGGCGGAGTTGGAAATGGTCATTGTGGATGACGAAGTTGTGGTATTTTTCATTGGAGAACGAGTTTCCTTCATCTTTTGAGCTCGGACTTGTGAACACTCCTTCCCTAGCCATCTAAAAAACACACAAGTGTGATATGGAGAATAGATGTCTCACCTACCCAGCGTTACCTTTTTTGGTCGTATTGAGGCTAGTGGACGAGCCCAGGTGTAGGGCGGTATGTCCAAAGTGAGTCCAAAAAGATCGAATGAAAACCGCAAACAACAACACACATGCTTTATGTGGAAGGCAAATGGTGAGGAAAGTGGCAAGGAAAATCAACAAATCTGAAGAAAAGTTTGTTGTAAAACGTAGAGAAGAACCAAAATTAAATGTTAGAAAAAGAACCAAACATAGTGGAGGAAATAAAAATGGAACACATACACACACAAGTGATAAATGGGGTTTGTGCCGCCAAAGGACGAGCAGAGACGAAATGTTCCTAACAAAGACTAAGCTCAATGCCACACCAACACAAGGAGCACACTAGCTCAAATTGCAAACTATAAGAGGCAACAAGATTTGCACCATGGCAACCGGTCACTCTCTTCTCTTCTGCAACGCGAAGCTACATGTTCCTACAAGGGATAGCACTTGGCATCGAACTTTTTTTTTTCTCTTTTCACTTTTTGCTATATGTGGATACAAATGCCAAGCCTAGTCGAACTAAGCTCTCACAAGTGCAAAACACGCACTCTTGGTGCCACTAGTGCAATGCCAAGCAATATAAAAGAGCTAGTCCGAATGGGCAAGGTACACGAAGAATGAGTTAGTTCAAGCGGAAGCAAGTTATACCTATATGGTGGATGATCACGGACTTGCGGACGGGGGTGGTCAATGTCGTGCCGATCCGTTGATGTAGTTGCGTAGATGATGTTGTGGGATTCGTGTGGAAACTTGAATCACTCAAATCGTACAAACAACGACAAAGAAAAACACGTTCGAAAATCTGTCCAGGAAACGATGAGTAGGATTTTTCTGGGATTTTTGCCCAATTTCGAAATTCCTTCAAATCCAAGAATTTTTTTGGACAAATTCGAGGAAAGTGGCTGAATAGAAATGTGAGGAATGGTGTCAAGCGACAAATCCACGGATCAAATCAACTAAAAAGTCAACAAATCAACAGATTGGTCGGAATCCCTTTGTGGCTATTTTTTGTGAAATTTTCGAATTTAGAGTTGGGGAAGAAAATTTTAGGTGGAAAGGGGAATAGTGGGGGTCGAATTCGTGTCAATCTAGCTGCTGATACCAGATGATGGAGGGGTTAACCTCTTGGGTGGCCCGATCTTCACGAATTGACCAAGAACATGAAGAACGAACGACAAACACGAAGAACACAAGGGGAACGAGAGGGGGATCAGGGAGAGAAGATAACTAGCAAGAACTGAAATACCCGATCTCCCGTCAACTAAGCCGCCACGGCCGCCTATGAAACAATCGATCCAACCGATCTCACCTTATCAGAAACCGCTTCACACCCGTGGCCGGTCCACCACGCCAATAGAATCTCAAGGGTTAGTTGAGGAAGATTGGAAAGTCCCTAACCGATTCCCAAGGGGAAAGGATAGGAAACCCGATGAATTTGGATACAAACCTAGATACACATCAGAGGAGTAGCCTTGATATGGTCCTAGATACAAATCATAGGAGTAGCCTCACAAGAGGGGTACAAGAGCCAAGCTCAAATGTCTAAATTCATCTCTCAAACCTGGATCTAGCTGAAGGGGTTCCTTAAATAGCCAAGGGGGTAGGTGAGGGGTGAAAAGGGGCATTTTCCCCCAAATCCCGCAGTCCTCAGGGGGTCCTGTTGGGGGGATGATAACCCGGTAGGCCTATGTCTGGGCGAGACCCGGCCATGAGAGATTGCGCGAGACCCGGCCCAAGAGGAAGGAAGTTCTAGAAGACCTGAAAGGGAGCGCATGCCTTGTAACTCGTGCCTTGGGGGTCACGGTAGCGGATTTAGGGTTATGCGCGGATCCCGAGTGGGATTCTGGAAAGTACCTTGTATGGAAAGTTAGGAAGCCGGGAGTTATATAAACCGGCTTCAGGGCAAAGAGACCAGGCTTTTGAGTTTTGAGAGAAAGAGAAGGATTCGAGCTTGTAACCCTAAATTGGAGTTTCGGTGACATTATAGCCAGGAACCCTAGATTGCTAGTTAACATGATTTCCTCTGAGCTAAACCCTCTCCAAACACCAGAGTCGATTCGCCCCAATCTAAGTTACCCCCGGTAACGTCTGCCATGAATATCCCGCGACAGTTGGCGCCCACCGTGGGGTCTATGTCCAAAGGTGTTTACGTCATGGGAGAAGCTCGGGAAAGCATAAAGAACCTCTTCATCGGCGAGATCGTCACCAACCCCGAAGGAGATAAGATTGTAGACGACTTTGGCTGGGGGCCAGAGTCGGATGAGCTGGAAACCAAATCTGTTATCACGATCGGCCGGGTCAACGTCTTCGTCGGCATGGTACGTGCGTCTGGTTTTGTTTCTGACCATAATGAGTATGTTTCTGTGTTAGGGGACGATACCTGTGTTCAACCGGACGGAGAAGAGTCGGTCGGGACAGCAGAGCCGGAGAAGGAAACCACCACGAAGAGGGAACAGCCGGAGGAGCCGGTATGGACCCCACGTGGCTGGGTTATTGGAGAAGATGATACCGAATCTGTCTTGCATCTGCTCGAAGATCGGTATGAAGAAGATAGCGACGAAGAGGAAGAATGCGAGTCTTCACCAGGCATTGCGCGCCGAGTCGCGGTCTATACAGCCCCTGCAATAAATCTTAATCAGGGTGGTCGGCAGCCGCGGCTGGTGCGGCGCAAGCGCTGGCCCAGCAACGAACACCGGCTAATGGAAACCCGGTTATAGCACGGGTTGATGGTGAGCCGGCATCGGTTACCAGCGAGATATGGGAAAATGCCCATCTCAGGAACACGTTCAGATTCATGGCAAACAGAGCAGCAGGAGCAGGAACTTCACATCCACAAAACTCGGCTCTGTTCAGTAATAATCTGATCTTGGACCCCATAGTATTGGCAACGGTGATAACCCCAGAAAACGCAGCAGCGCGTGCCCGAGATCTAGATGTGGCCCGCCGGGCATTGGAACAACAAAGGAGGGAAGTAGAAGCTGAAAGGCAAGGGATGGCCGCACGCCAGCGTGAGTTGGAAGAATTGGACGATCGTATTCAGGCTCAAACAACGAGGATATATAATCAGAGGCATCAGACGAGGTTACCGGCGGGAGGTGGAAATCTACAGTCGGCCACGCTGTTTATTACACCCCAAGATCAGCCGATTCCGGCTGTGAATCAGGGAACTGGGCATCAGGGAGCGACGCTCGGGGAACAGCCGGCCAACGTACCAGCCGGGTTACCCGCGTTACCCGCCGGGACCCCTGGAGGCAATGCGGCGCCACCACCGTCACGATTTCAAACCCCCCGGGTCACTTCAACAATCCCATGGATAACGTGTACGCTGCGACTTTGGCGCTCGACCGTATTCCATTAGGAGAGTCGCCCCAAGCGATTGAGACCCGGTGAGCTATAGAGATGTTGCGGACCACGGTGACTCAGCAGGTTAATTACCCGGACAACAGGAGCGGTTTACATGGGACGCCGTATGTCAGCCGGCAACCCAGAAATACGAGGAATATCCAATCAAGCTCGGCGCGACGGAGGGCAGAGCAGCAGCAAATGCCGCCTCCTCCTCACAGGCCAGCGGTCCCCGCGGTCTCGGCGACACAAGCAATTGTCGACAGTTCTCGGGCAAGGCGTATGGCCGGGTCTGCGGTGCGAGGGCCAGCAGGTGGTGTACCCCCTGCGGTGCCCACCGAATCACATGTTTCCCGCGCAAGGCCGGTACTGACAAATTTAGCCGGGCCCAAGTGCCTGTCAGATGCCATCAGAGCTGAGCCATACCCGGATAAATTCAAGGAACCGGGTAAAGTTGTCAATTATGATCCAACCATGGATCCTGAGACCTGGTTGAGCAGTTATGAGATGGCGATGTCTATTCGCAATGCATCAGATAAAATCCAAGCCAAGTTTATGTATCGTATGTTGTCTGAAGGAGCAGCAAAATTATGGTTCAATAACCTGCCTGAAAAATCCATCAGTTCATGGAGTGAGTTAAAATCGGCTTTCATCAAACATTTTCATGGAACATGCAGGAAACTATATACAGTCGACGACTTGGACAGGTGTATCCAAAGAAAAGGAGATACTTCATTCTTCCACAGATATTCAACCGAAAGATGCAATACAAGCTATGGCAAAGATACACGCCTTTGGTGCAAAAATTGGTGCGCATGAGATCCAGTAGACATGTGTCGGAAATCACTATGGGGGAATTAATGGATGCGTGCAACAAGCATGCCTCCACTGATACCACGGAAGATGACATAGAGGAAAAGAAAGGGAAGGCTAACATGAGCGGCAACGGAAAACCCGGCAGCAGTGCCATGCCGGGTAATAATGGAGGTGGCAACGGAAACAGCCAGCATAAACGACCATACGAGGGAAACTCCGAGTTAGTCACAAATACCGAGGCCGGCTTCCCAAGGCCTAGGGTAGATGGAAAATTCAACGGAGGAGGCAATTATCAAGGACCACCACGGCCGGCTAACCACATAGAAGCCTTCAGGATGCCTTGCCCGCGTCATAGTAGGAATGGCAAGCTAGCTAATCATTCGTTGGAGCAATGCGTGGACTTACAGAGATGGAAAAATGAGGAGATACAGAAGGCCCTGCGAGGCGCAGGACAGGGAGGAGAACCGGGTCTGGGTGGAAACCCGGGCAACGGACCACCCCTCGCTGGCAACGCAGGAGGCGGTAATCCGGGTAATAACCAGGGTGGTGCGGGTGGCTTTCAGGCTAATCCAAATCAGTTAGGGCAATACCATGTCCACACCACTGGGACCTCCAAAAGGGAGAGAAAGGTGCTCAAGAGAGCAGTAAACTTGGTTTCCTCGGGTGTCCCAAGATACCTGAGATGGTCAGATCAAGAGGTAACATGGAGCAGGAGAGATCACCCAGAAGCAATAGAACATCCGGGTGTGCTAGCTTTGGTGGTAGCGCCACAGGTCAATGGCTACGAACAGAATAAAATTTTGATGGATGGTGGGAGTAGAATCAATATCCTATACTGGGAAACCTTTTTACGTATGGGACTCAAGGAGTCTCAGTTGCAGAAAAGTTCCACAGTTTTCCACGGAATTGTGCCAGGACATTCGGCCTGCCCTGAGGGAAAGATTACACTAGAGGTTGCTTTTGGAGAATCGAAGGACAATTATAGAGTAGAGTGGCTCACAATCGAGGTGGTGAAATTGCGTAGTCCTTATCATGCGCTGTTCGGAAGGCCGGCTTACGCCAAATTCATGGCTAGGCCGTGTTATGTGTACCTACAGCTAAAAATACCGGGTCCTAAACAAACTATCACTGTACATGGGAACAGGGTTGTGGCAGCCGAGTGTGATGAGGGAGATGCGGCACTTGCAGAACAAGCTTGTGCGAAGGAAGAACTCAGGTATTACCGGTCTCAGTTAGACCCGGAAGATCGAACAGTTTTGAAGAAACCAAACACGGACGATGAGAGAGCCAAGTTTAAAGCAGCCCAAGACACGAAGATGGTGGCTTTTATCGAGGGCGACTCTTCCATACAGTTTGCTATAGGTTCTAACCTGGGTAATGAGGAGGAAGAGGCACTCATAAAGTTTATTCGCGGGAATCTGGACGTGTTCGCCTGGACACCGAGTGACATGCCGGGTATCCCGACTGAGCTCGCTGAACACAGCTTGCATGTTGATCCCAAGTCTCGGCCAGTGAAGCAGGGCCTGAGAAAAATGAACACGGAAAGGAGAAAGGCTATAGGGGGGCAGAGATAGCTCGGCTCCTATCAGCCGGCTTTATCATGGAGGTCTTTCACCCGGACTGGCTAGCAAACCCGGTTTTAGTGCTGAAAAAAAACAATGAGTGGAGAATGTGCATAGATTATACGAGTCTCAATAAGCATTGCCCAAAGGATCCATTTGCCCTTCCAAGGATAGATCAGATCATAGACGCAGTCGCGGGAAGTGACCTATTATTCTTCCTGGATGCTTATTCCGGGTATCACCAGATAAAACTAAAAAAAGGAAGATTGGGAGAAAACATCATTCATAACCCCTTTTGGGGCCTTTTGCTATAGAACTATGACCTTTGGATTGAAAAATGCAGGTGCAACATATCAACGGTGTATTCAGAAGTGCTTCGAGGATCAGATTGGATGCAACGTCCACGCTTATGTTGATGATGTGGTGATCAAAACAAGGAAGGAAGAAACATTCATTGACGACCTGAAAGAAACATTCAAGAACCTGAGGAGATACCAGATGAAGCTCAACCCAACCAAGTGCGTGTTTGGGGTCCCTGCGGGGAAGTTACTCGGTTTCATCATTTCTGAGCGGGGGATCGAGGCTAACCCGGAAAAGATCAAAGCCATCCAGAGCTTGAAAATGCCGGAAGAGCTGAAACATGTTCAGAAGCTTACGGGATGCGTGGCCGTGTTAAGACGGTTTATATCCCGGCTCGGAGAAAAAGCGATACCCCTATACCGACTCTTGAAGAAAACAGACAAGTTCGTATGGGACCAAGAGGCGGATGAGGCGTTTGAGGATCTAAAAAAGCAGTTATCTGAGGCACCGGTTCTGGCTGCACCGGGTCCCAAGGAGCCTATGTTATTGTATGTTGCGGCCGGGCCCCGGGCAGTTAGCGCAGTGGTTGTGGTTGAGCGCAAGGAGGATGGGAAGGATCACCCGGTGCAAAGGCCGGTTTACTATGTGAGCGAGGTTTTATTAGAAGCAAAGCAGCGATACCCACACTGGCAAAAGCTAGTCTTTGGGGTATTCATGGCCAGCCGGAAATTGAAGCCATACTTTCAGGAACACCCTATCACGGTGGTAAGCTCAATTCCAATGGCAGATATCATAAGAAATTCAGACGCAACAGGCAGGGTGGCCAAGTGGGCCATTGAGATGGGAGGCTACCACATCAACTATGAGCCCCGGTCTGCGATCAAGTTTCAAGCTTTAGTCGATTTTGTCAACGATTGGACTCACACAAGCATGCCCATAATGATGCCAATCTCAGAGTCTTGGGTGATGCATTTTGATGGTTCCAAGCAGTACGAGGGATCAGGAGCTGGGGTGGTACTTACATCACCAAAAGGAGACAAGTTGAGTTATGTGTTACGAATTCAGTTCGACTGCTCTAACAACGTGGCCGAGTACGAGGCCCTGTTACATGGACTACGAGTAGAAAGGAAATGAAAATCAAGAGGATAAGGTGCTATGGAGACTCGGATCTCATGGTACAGCAGGTCTCAGGAACATGGGACAGAAAGGATGCAAGCATGGTAGCATATCGCAGAGAGGTGGACAAGGTAGCCGGGTCTTTTTCTGGGTATCAGGTGGAGCACATTGATAGGCGAAAGAACGAGGCAGCAGATGCGCTCGCCAGACTCGGTTCGCGCCGAGAGCCGGTTCCGCCTAATGTCTTTCTGGACGAGTTATGGCGGCCCTCTGTCACAACCGAATCTGAAGAAGAAGTGGCTCACCAAGACCCGGATTTGGAGTTAGTGGCCGCAGTACGTGCTATCCCGGAATGGACAGAGCCGTTCCTAGCGTTTCTACTACGGGGCGAGTTACCACAACAGGAGGTTTTAGCCCGACAAATCTTGAGACGAGCAAAGGGTTACTATATCATTAACGGAGAACTTTATAAGAGAAGCGCTGCAAGTATCTTTCTACGCTGCGTAGCCCCAGAAGAAGGCCGACAAATATTGAAGGAGATTCATGAAGGAGATTGCGGACATCATGCCTCCACGAGGTCTCTTGTGGCTAAGGCATATCGGCACGGTTTCTTTTTGCTCACGGTCATAGCAGATGCAGAGCGCTTAGTAGCAAGGTGCTATGGGTGTCAAAGGTATTCTCAGCAAACTCATGTGCCTGCTATGGAGTTGCAGACGATTCCCTTGACTTGGCCATTTGCTGTTTGGGGTATGGATATGGTAGGTCCTTTCCACATGTCTCCATGCAAAAAGACCCATCTGCTAGTGGCTATTGATAAGTTCACAAAATGGGTTGAAGTCATGCCTGTTACAAATTGTGAGGCGGCCACAACTGTGAAATTTTTGAAGAAGATCATACATCGATTTGGATACCCCCACAGCATAATTACAGACAATGGAACCAACATGTCCTTAGGAGAGATGGAGAGATTTTGTGGAAACAATGGTATCCGGCTTGATGTGGCATCTGTGGCCCACCCGCAAACCAATGGGCAGGTGGAAATAGCAAACCAGGAGTTACTTCGAGGATTGAAACCACGACTACGAGTCCCGTGTCTTCGAGCTGCTGGAGCATGGGTGGAGGAGTTACCTTCTGTGGTTTGGGGAATTAACACTACACCTAACAGATCTACTCAGATGACCCCATTTTTTATGGTTTATGGTGCAGAGGCAGTCCTTTCGAGTGATATTATCCATGATTCGCCCCGTGTGGCGGCTTATGTCTATGTGGAGAACGAGAAGACCCGGCAAGACGCCGTGGACATGTTAGAAGAGCACAGGGAGCAAGCTTTGGAGCGATCAGCTATATATCAGCAGGACTTGAGGCGGTATCACAGTCGCCGAGTCAAAACCCGTGTTTTCCAGGAAGGAGACCTGGTCTTCCGCTTAGTACAATCCAAGGAAGGAAAGCACAAGCTATCCCCCATGGGAGGGCCCGTTCGTCATAAGCCGGAATTTGCACAATGGATCATACTACTTGATAGATGCAAGGGAAGAGTCGGATACTGTCAATGACACTACCCATACCACTTCATCTATGCAAGAGCGAGAAAGACCATGGAACATGGCTCAGCTACGTACCTACTATACTTAGCATAGACTCAATTTGCAAGTTGTATTGCACGATGTAACATGCAACAGGTTTCAGACGCACTCTTTTCCTATCCAGGGTACCTAAGGGGACTGGAGGGTTTTTAATGAGGCGGCCTGCTGACCTAACCTTTTCATATCAATAAAGAGATGGTTAAATCATTATAGTTCTTGTGTTTCCTGTATTTTTGTTGTTTCTTTGCATATTTTTCTATGTTTGATCATGATTTATATCAGGTAAGTATATTACGTTTAGTTAATTATAATTACCCAATTGTGAGAAATATAGTCTCAAGTTTACACACCTTTTTGTTTTTATTTTAAGTTATCTGTAAAGCCTATTATTGCATAGCATATACCTAGGTCTTGGGGACTGATGCTTGAATAGCACAGTTACAAACTCAGACCCGGCCACGATGCCATTAAGGTATGAGGGCTGATTACTTGTAATAAGTACAGTTGCAATCTCATAACCTGGACAATAGAGCCAAACTTTTCTTGGCCTTTCTTGTTTAAGACTGATGTGACTCGCAACAAAGTGGCATGTTTGCTAGCCTATAAATTCAATCAGTAATGATGCCCATGGGGACTTGCCTGACCCTGTTTTCATAGAGTTATAGCAACATTGAGTATCCACGCGAAAGCCGGCTTACAACAAAGAGGGTCAAAAGGGTCATCCAAACCATAAGTTATGCAGAATAAAGGCAATAGCCGGAAATTCATAATATATTAAGCATAAACTTCAAAGTATATAAAAAATAGTGGTACGGTTGAGGACTTGGAGAAAATAAAAGGTTTTCTTAGATCCATCAACTCCCAGACCCCAAACCCGGGTCTCAGGGACTTGGGGACTTGAGAAAGAGGAAAAATTTCCAAAGCCAAGAATCCCAAGACCCAAAGTCCGGGTCTTGGGGTCTTGGGGACTTAAGAAGCAAAGTTTCCCAACCCAGAAAACCCTCAACCAAAAGTCCGAGTCTTGGGGACTTGGAAGAAAATCTTCACGATCCCACAATCCGGACTCGGTACCCATCGCAAAGAAATGGGTACCAAAAGCAAAAATATGCAAGCATAAGGCCGAAAAGTGCATACCAAATGGATGACCAGAAGGGCCATCAAAGCCATAGAAGTTTAAACATATTACAGACCAAAGGAGTAGTATAAAAAGTGCACAGGCGCACTATCAAATAAACAAGTGTAACAGGCATATTACAATGCCTATTGGCCGAATGAGTGTTTGTTGGTAAAGACGAGAACATTACTCGGCGTCCATAGCCGAGTCATCAAGGGTGGTCTTGGCAGCCGGGTCTTCGGTGTTCTCCTCTGTAGCTTTCTCTGCTTCCGTGTCCGGGTCAACCGCGGAATCAGCGCGAGCTGGAGGAGGGACAACTGGAGTCGATAACGCTGGCGCAGAATCGGCCCCGGCTTTCTTCTTGGCAACCTCTTCCTTGTACCGAGTCAATATATCAAAGGGAGCAGGGAAATCAGAGGGTACGGGCTTATCTTCAGCGTTGTACGGAGGGGTAAGCTTGTTTACATCGAGCTTCTCGGCAATCAAGTTGGCCGAGTGACGAATTTGAGTATTGATGACTTTGAGGTCCTTTGCTGTGAACTTCGAACCATCAGTATTAAACTCAGGAAATCCATTCACAAGCGTTGCCGGCTCAATTTTCGGATAGTAGGCTTTGGCCAAGGCAATACCACGTATCACTCCAACTCGGCACGCCGAGCGTTTCCAGATATCAATCCAGGCAGGGATTGTCGAGTATGCTTCAATCATGTGGGTTGCGCCACCATAAGTGTCGGCCCACTTCACAGCTTCGAGGGTCCACTTTGTCCCCGCTGAGAATTGTCGGATGACAGTTTTGAGTATCTTCAGCTTCTTGAGATCATCATGATCCCCAGCAACTTCACCCGGACCTGCAGTACAAAAAGAAAAGCAAGGTGGTGAGACTCGGGTCAAAAACCCTCTAAAATGAAAAATTCGAGTGATAATCAGGAGTATAGATGTGCTTTACCAACGATGGACTTATAAGTATCGGCAATAAAAGTTGAGAGTTTGTTCAAAAGCTCCTCAGCATTATGGAGTTTCTTCTTGTACTTCTTGCACTGCTTACAAAGCTCCTTGACCTCGGCCTCTAGGTCTTCACGAAGTTTGGTCTCAGCCTGCAGGAGTTCGTTGGTTTTCGCCAACATTTCATCCGTCCGGGTTATATAAGCCTGAAAAAAGACAAGGAAATATCAGTCGGCAATAGGATAAAGTTGCACACGAAAAGTTATATAGCTGCAAAAGTACCGAATAAACTGTTGACAGTTCACCCGTAACTTGGGGACTAGGATGAGTACGTAAATAGTATTAGTTAAACTAACCTGATGCTCAGCCGCCAGAGACTCGATAATCCCCGTTCCAGTTGCTTTCAGGGAGTGGTACTCCTTTAATATCTTTTCAAAATCAAGGCCGCTTAGAGCCGGCCTGGAAGAGCTGGGGTCCTGATTACCCGGTGGTGGGGTCACCTCCTGTTTGAGTGGGTCGACTCTGGTCGCCTGGGTATTGGGAGCAGGAGCTGCCCTTTGCATTCCAAGATACTCGATGTCGGGATCAACCGACTGACGCGTGGGCGGAGGAGACTCGGTCATGGGAATGGCCGTGTCATCCGGCTCTTGCTCTTCAACGAACGGGGGCTTAATGGCGCTCTCCGGGTCTTCCATCGCCGGGTTATCAACATGGGAATCCTCCTGGTCACTAAGTGTGACCTTGGCTCCGAGGAAAGAAAAACAAAAAGTTAGTAAGCGATAGAGGGAAAGTGCGGAAAATATAGAGATATTGGTGAATAAGGCATGCGAGTTACCCGGTATTCACGACAAAGTCGCTTGGAAGATCATTACTAGACCCGGAAGACACTGATAAAGAATCGGAAAGTGAGACTCGGAGCTGCCCGGCTAACGGATGATTTGGAGATGGATATTTTCAAGGAATGTGGGCAGAATAAGTTGAAGGAGTACCGGCTCGGCGAGCAGGCGACATAGGGATCCCGGGGTTGAGGGGATCGTCACCCGGAGAAGTCCGAGTTGCCCGTCGCTTGGCTGGAGTTGTGTCCTTCAGATATGATATAGTGGTTAGATACCTGTTAAGCCTGCACATACCGGCATAGGAGTATGGCTCTGAGGTCATGGAGGAGTACGGCACCTTGAAAGTAACTCCCCTGGGTTTCCTCTTCTGGCCAACCTCAACCTCCGGCTCTGCCTCGCTCTCCTCCGATTGAGAGCCATCCTTATTAGCTAGTGCTGGTGATGGTGGTGCATTGTCGGAAGGAGGATAATTTTGGTCTAATAGATTAACAAAGTATCTATTAAGTAGTGACTCGAAATTACCTTCATCACGGTCACTCGGTTCTTCCTCCTCCGAGTTTTCAGAAGGGGGAGGGGTAACAATCTTCCAGAACTCGTCGTTTTCCTAGGTAAAAAGCAGCCAAGTTAAATGTTAATAAGAGTGCATTTCAAAAAATAGTCGAATAGAAGGTGTTAGCCGGTTCTTACTGGAGGAGCCGGGTTTGCACGAGTGAAAGGGCCGAGTCCGGAGACGCTCTTGATAACGTCTACTTTCTCGGCGAAGAAGTTCTTCATAGTCCTGTTGATATCCGCGGTCGGGTATGACTTCTCCGAGTATCGGAGAGAGTCGGTTAAGTGACCCGAATATTCGCAGATAAGTTTGGGCCGGATGCTATTTGGCTGAATCCTACAGCTAACCTAGGTTTTAATGAAGTTTAGCCCGCAAAGACCATGGGCTGCAAGGACGGCTAGTTTGTGGAGGAGGGGCTGGATCGATTGTCTGTCGGCATCTGGTGCGAAGGAGCTGAGGTTGTCGCTGAGCGAGAGAGTCTCAACGGAGAAACCCGGCAAAGGCTTCTCGCCGGGTGTGGATGTATCATGGCAGTAAAAGAAGGTCTTCTGCCAGTGCTTCACGTGACTGTGAAGACTGAGAGTCGGCATCAGAGAATTTTTACGTCTCTGAATGGACACCCCCCCCCACAGACGAGGAGGGGTCCGTCCGTGCTCTCCCGGGAGGGCTTGCATTGGAAGAGCTCTAGAAACAGGGTGAGGTTGGGGGCTATGCACAGATAGTGCTCACAAAGAACGATAAAGTGGCAGATGTTCAAGATCGAGTTAGGGCCAATGTCAAAAATTCGGAGTTTGAAATGATGGAGGATTTCGCGGAAAAAAGGGTGACCCGGGGGGCGGAAACCCCGGATCACGTGCTCAAGGAAAATCACGACTTCACCTGGGCCGGGTGAAGGCATGGTCTCTTCCCCTGGCGCTCTCCAGGAGATTTACGACTCTACGGGCAGGACCCCAGACCCGGCTAATTCCTCCAGCTTGGCCTTGGTGACTGTCGACCTAGCCCAGTTGGCTGAGATCGACTGACCCGGCTTTTGCTTCAAAGCCGGGTTTTTTCCCTTGGACTTGGTGCTAGCCTTGGGAGCCATGGAAATGGATCTACAAGAAATCGAAAAACAAGGATAAATCTAGGGAAAAGGAAGAAAGAGCTGTGCGCGTGATGAACATTAAGATAAGAACCTAAAAATGCATCTACTATTCAGATCTAGAAGGCGCTTACCGGAAACAGGGGAGTGGATCTTGGCGGCGCGGCGGAGGTGGCTTGGTCCTTGGGGACGGCGGCGGCGCGCAGTCTGGATCCAAGCTTGCTCCCGGGATCCAATGGCGCGGCGGGTCCTTGATGCGGGATTCGCCGAGCGCGGACGGGGGCGTGAGATGGCGGCGCAGGACGGTGACGCAGGCGGCGGCCGGTGACGATCTTGGCGGCGCGCGCGCGCGAGTCCGGTGGCTAGGGCTTAGCCTTGGGCTTTTTGGTGCAGGGAATGAGCGGGAGGAAGAAGGAGATGGAGAGTGGCGTTTGGAAATTTTAGGGTTTCCCCCTGGGCCTATTAATATGTGCGTGGAAACCCTAGGGGCCAAACTGTAAGTGGAGAAATTTTCGGGAAGATATGATCCGGCCCGTAAATTCAGGGATAAGGATCTTGGTAATTATCGCGAGATATCCGGATTAATCAAGCTTGCTGAGAGAGTCGGACTTGAGAAATTGTTGCTCGGACTAGCAGGTGGAGAAATGGAAGCCGGGTTATAATATGTCCCCCTAAAGTGTTAACTCGGGGAACGACACCCGGCTCGAATGAAAACTGGGTTATTATATGGATCGCCAAAGAGCAGGCCTAGCTATCGTTAAAGCAATCTAACCCGTCATACTTTGGATATAAATGTGTATTGTTTTGCAGGGAATAGCATGCGCTTCATGGTTGGTTCCAAGACGCCCAAGCTATTCTGGGGACTACTGTTGGGGGGATGATAACCCGGTAGGCCTATGTCTGGGCGAGACCCGGCCAGGAGAGATTGCGCGACACCCGGCCCAAGAGGAAGGAAGTTCTAGAATACCTGAAAGGGAGCGCAGGCCTTGTAACTCGTGCCTTGGGGGTCACGGTAGCGGATTTAGGGTTATGCGTGGATCCCGAGTGGGATTCTAGAAAGTACCTTGTATGGAAAGTTAGGAAGCCGGGAGTTATATAAACCGGCTTCTAGGGCAAAGAGACCAGGCTTTTGAGTTTTGAGAGAAAGAGAAGGATTCGAGCTTGTAACCCTAGATTGGAGTTTCAGTGACATTATAGCCAGGAACCGTAGATTGCTAGTTAACATGATTTCCTCTGAGCTAAACCCTCTCCCAAACACCAGAGTCGATTCGCCCCAATCTAAGTTACCCCCGGTAACGTCAGCCGTGAATATCCCGCGATAGGTCCGGCCTGGGAGGCCGGCCGGGGTGGGAGTCGTCGCGAGGCTGGCCTGGTGTGCTGGCGCGCTGGCCCGGGGCTAGGGTGGAGGCGAGGGAAGGCTAGCCTGGGGCCGAGGTGGAGGCGAAGAGAGGCCGGCCTAGGGGCCGGCCCGAGACTGGGGTGGAGGCCGACAGCTTCGGGTGGCCTCCCGGCCTGGCGCATGGAGGGGCCGGCCGACTCTGTGGGGGGTCCGACCTAGCCGGAGTTTGAGGCCGGGCCCCCTGTTTTCCTCCCTTCTCGTTCTTTTGTTCTTCTTCCTCGATGCCATCTTCTCGGACTTCTTCCATGGATTCTTGGGCATCGTCTTGGGGCTCCATGGTGGGATCAAACCTGAGCATGCATAGGGTGGTTCCATGAGGTAGCGCACCATTCACCAAGTCATCAAAAGCATAGAGAGAGGGGATTGAGTTCACCTTATCATGCATCGCCTTTGCTCGTGATCTTGTCATGGGTCCAATGGGTGTTGAGCTTGGTGGAATGGGGTCTGATGCATCAGTAGTTGCACCGCGGCTGTGCTGGAGTGGACATCATTGATCTCGCGCGAGACCTTCTTGAAGTGGCGGTTGGAGAGGGGAGCTTGTGCTCCACCAAGAATGCAGGCCATGTAGCCCGTAGGCTCTTGGTAGCCCCTGCAGTGTTCGTCGCCCCGGCCCTGGTTGTCCTCAGCGTGTTGCTACGTGGCAGCATTCACCTGAGGCGTGGGTGGGTTCGGACGCTGGAACTGCTGCGAGGGTGGCTGGTGTGGGGGCGGTTGCTAGCCACCATTGTTGTAGCCGCCCGTGTTGTAGTTGCCGTACGTATTGTACTGGTTCGGGCCGCGCTCCTCCCATCACCCTCTAGCGTGGCCTCCCTCTCGCCCAGGACTACACCAGCCGCCGCCTCAAGAGTAGCCCTCTTGGCCACCCCTCATGAGGCGGTCTCCCCGCATCCTCTCCAGCTAGAAACACTCCTTTGTGGCGTGTGAGTGCAATAGGTGGAACTCACAGAAATGGCGGTTGTCCGCCACGGGTGTGGCGTTGCTGCGGCCTTGCTTGCTTCTGTTTGGCGTCCGCATCGTCGCTTCATGCCTTGGTCTTTGTCTTGGGGGCCACCGATCTGGATTCGTAGGCAGGCGTGTTGTGTCTGAAGAGGCGTCCCTCCTCGGCCTTAGCGCACCTATCGGCCATGTCCACGAGCTCGACGGGGGAGGTGAGGTCTCTGAAGCCGAGCTCTTTGAGCACGCGCTCGTTGGAGACCCCTTCCCTGAAGGCGGAGATGACATTCGCGTTGGCAATGCGGGCGATCTTGTTGCGCGTCTGACTAAAACACTGCAGGAACTGGCGAAGTGTTTGGTCGGGCCGCTGGCGTATGCCGTGAAGGTTGTTGTAGGAGAGGGGCGCTCGTAGGAGCCCTTGAAGTTGGCGACAAAGTGGAGGCACAACTCCTCAAATGGTCCGATGGAGCCCTCCGTCAAATTCATGAGCCAGAGGAGGGCATGATCCTTGAGGGCCATGGGTAGCCAGTTCGCCATGCACTTGTCGTCCCCCTTTGCAGCTCCTACACTGACGCAGTAGAGCTACAGGAAGTCGAGGGGTGGAGTAGTGCCGTCGTAGCGAGATGGCAGCGTCAGGTTGAACTTCGACGGCCAGGAGACCGTGGGAAGTTTATTGGTGAACGCGAGGGCACCGCTGACATAGACCATGGCACGTGCGTCAAGGTCTGCCGGGAGGTTGGCGCGGCCGGCCTTGGCGAGGTCGCGGATGGTGCGCCGCTCGCGCCCATGGCAACATTCGATCTGAACGCACGCATCCGGTGGAGTGCGCAAGATCTGGCAGTTGTTGCTGCTCTTCTCAGGCACCTTAGTGGTGGGTGCCATGTCATGGACTTGGTGTGGGGATCGCCTTGCACCAGCGAGGTTATACCGTGAGAAGGGGACGGCGCATCATGGGCTGCCGCACACTTACGCTAACCATCGTCACCTCCCCGCGGCTCCCGCGGGGGGGGGGGGGGGGGACGTTTGCGACGGTGGCGAGGTCCTGGATGTGGGCGAGCCATGAGGCGTGTCCTTCCGGTGCGGGCAGGTGCGTAAGCAGCTCCCGGACCAGCAGCAGAGCTTCTGCGTGAGTAGGTTGCTCCAGGCGTCCATGTGTTCCTGACGGTGGTGGGGGCGGATGCTGAGACGCAGGCGCGTCTCGCTATGGCGTGTGGGAGGAAGCTTCCTCCTCGGCGCCGTGTTCGCCCTCCACACCAGTGGTGTTGCGCCGCGTCGCGTCATTGTCGTTGTTGTTGCCAGTTGGCTCGACCTGCCCCCGGCGTGGGCTGGTCCGGGCGGCAGGAGCCATGGCGACAAGGAAGCGAAGGAGTGCCTTAGCCCCCTACCTGGCGCGCCAAATGTCGGAGAAATCTCGTCTGTCCTAGACAGGATAGCTTCCAGCGGTTCGAACACTAGTGGCCAAACACGCTTCCTTCGCCTCTCGAGGGTGCTTCGAGAGGGAAGCTTGAGCACGACAATAATGGCGACACGGAGAGTTTACCTAGATTCAGGCCACCAGTGTGGTGTAAAACCCTACTCCGGCTTGTTGATGGATTGTACTGCAGTGACTACAGTACAAATGCGAGCTTGTGCTTGGAACAGACTACTTGGGCTCTACGATTATTCGAGCTCTCCCCCTACAAGGGCCGGAGGTGCCCTTCTTGTACTGGCCTTTGAAGCTCCTTCTTGCTCATTTGGCGGGAAAGGGTTCCCACAAGGTACCAAAGGGAGGAGCGTTTCGTACTTCTGCGCCTCCTGCGCAGTCTTGGTTGTCGAGAACAGCTCCACCGTCCATGGTGTCACGGTGGGGGCGCCCGTTGACGCCGCCTATGTCTTGTAACGCGGACTTAGTCTTCTTACGCCAAAGAGGAAATCTTGGGGGGTCGCTTTGGCGCCCTCAGCGTCTTCCCTCGCTTTATACACGAGAATGGAAATGGTGGCCAAAGGGGCTCTGCGACGCCTTTGCCACCACTCAAAGGAGTGGTCGTCAGCGGCACATGGGATGTCCCCTCTTGAAGGGAGATGGCCAACAAAAGGAGCAAGGGCGGAGTAGAGCTCCTCTCTAAGGCGCGAGCCCCCGTCGTGGAGAAGACCCCCTTTGGTTAGGCCCACCTGGTGGGTAGATCCAAAGGTGTCCCCATCGTTACGGATGGAGCCCTTGGCCTTAAAGTTGCATGTTGGGCTGGGCTGCAGCTGTCGCCTCAGGGTACCCTGGTATCCAGAGGCCCGACACCTATTCTCCGATGAACTTCTCCAGAAAGGCCTGGTTCACCTTCCACTGTTGATTCCCTTTGAGGCGGAAATCGAATCCTTTACAATACTTGAGGCACACACCCACAACCAAATTGGGGGCTCCCAAGAATCATCAACAATCAACAATTGAGTAGCAATGGAGTCTAGGTTTTCCACAAGGAAACCCTAGACTAGATTCCCTCAATTTAATGAGGGGAAATGAAGAACGAGTTGGTGAAGATGTAGATCGCGGCCTTCTCCTTCAATCTTCCGAAGATCAATGAGTTTGGATGGAGGGATTGGGAGAAACCTAGCTTTTTGTGAGCTCAATAAACGAGGTCTTTAATGGTGGACGAAATATCTCTTGAAGAAGAAGGGGATAGGCTATTTATACCCGTCCCCTCAAATCTGACCGTTTGGGCATTTATTGCCTCATCGAGTAGTACTGGCCGTTCATATCTTCACCGGGTCAACGCTAGTATCGATGGGCTGGACTCCATAGTCGGTAATACCACACGGGGACAGTAGTGCTGAATTTTGTGCACTCCATCTTGGTGCATCTAGTACCATTTCCTTGAAAATCCGGTACTACCGCACCGCAGCGGCAGCACCGCGACCCTAGTACTAGCGGACCATCTAGTAGTACCGCTCCACAGCGACACAACAACCTCGATAGTGCTTGATCTTCTTTCACACACGGTACTACCGGGAAGGGCCAGTAGTGCCGAATTTTTCCAATACCGAAGCTGCGGTTCTAGTACCAAAACCAGAAAAACCCAATACTAATGGACGTCTTTCGGTAGTACCGCCTTTGATAGAAAATCCTTAAAATGCTTGATTCTTCATAGTGAGTTCAAATTCGTTTATCACAATATCATATAATATCAATATATGGAAATTAAGCATCAAGATTTCCTGCAACACTTAGCACACATTAAGGCTCTATAATTGTGTTGTCAACAAACATCAAAACTTAATATGGGGAAATGCTCTTTCAATCTACCCATTTTTGGTGTTTGATGACAACACAATTGTTGAGCGAGGATTTGAGAGCACAAGTGTACCAAAACAAACTAGAACTAGATCACAATAAGATATAATAGCTAGGATAAAACTTGCAATAGATGATAAGTACTTGACGGGATAAATGCATGTCTTACACCACTCTCCAACACATAGTTCAACACCAAATAGAAATAAAGTTCACCTTTGAACTAAAATGAGACACAAGCAAAGAAACATCAAAGATAGCAAATGCTTGTGACTCCACCCATGAAAACCCGGCTCAACCTAATATACTCATTCTACCCCTTTGTCATAAAATACCAAAAAGGGAGAAGAGTTTAACGTCCTAGAAGCGTCACTCCTCGTCTTCGATGTTGTGGTGAGCGGATGAGGAAGGAATGCCAGGGTCGCTCCAGGTGCTATGATCGGAGATCCACTTCTCCCTAGGAGTGATAGCTTCCCCAGACCCTACAAACACGAGCAATCCCATCTTCTCCATCATCTTCTTCTGGCAGGCTGCAACCTTCTTGTGATAGAAATGAGAATCATACATGCGCTCTTGCAGATCGAGTGAGACGCCCCTAGATCGGGTACTATGGGGATTTCAGCATTCCCACCAGAATCCACATAATACCGATCTCGGATTGTCAACTTTCGATATCATTACAACAATTCACGAATAATCCGCAACAACAACAAAAGAGATATACGCAACAGGACTCAAACGAGTCAAGAATATACAACTGATACAATACAAAGATCCAAATAATAGCAGAAAACGAAATAGTATCCGGCTACGGATAAGATACAAATTGGACTAGGAGTACTAAAGATAAACAATGGCGTCCAATCCCTGCCCAGACCAAGCTGAAGGGATTCCCAAGCTAACGTCGTCAAACATCAAACCCGTTGGCTGCATTTTGGAATATGCAGCCTCGAAAGGATCAGTACGGTAAAGTACTGGCAAGATATGCAGTACTAGTAAGTATGCCAAACACTTCACAAGCTATCAATGATTTGAATTCCGGGAGAAGGGGTTAGTGGTTGAAGCGGCAAGCAACACTAAAACTTATAGAGGCACGCTAATTTCCGTATATTAGAAAGAAATGAGAGAGCGCAACAAAACCAACTACAACTATTCACCAAGAACAAAATTGTCGGGCCTCTGGATACCAGTGTACTCGTAGGCGACAGCTGCAGTCCAGCCCAATATGTTATTCCAAGGACAAGGGCTCCATCTGCACTAATGAAGCCGCTCCTGGGCCTACCCTTCAGATGCGCCCGCTCAAGCAGAGGTCCCCCGTGGTGGAGTGCGCGTCCTAGAGAGGAGCTCTACTCCTCCCCTGCTCCTTTCACGGGGCACCTCCCTTCGAGAGGGGAATCCCATGTGTTGCTGACGACCACTCCTCTGAGCTATGGCGAAGGCGCCACAGAACCACAGGTCCCCTTTGGTCGCAGTTTTTGTTCTCGTGTATAAAGCGAGGGCAGAAGCTGTAGGCGCCAAAGCGACCTCCCAAGATTATTTCTTCGGTGCAAGGAGACCAATAACACGCTACAAGACGGAGGCAACATCACCGGGCCCCCCACCATGACGTCATGGACGGTGGAGTTGTCCTCAACGACCAAGACCGCGCAGGAGGCGTAGAAGTACGGGATACTCCTCTCTTTGGCACCTTGTGGGAACCCTTTCCCGCCAAATGAGCGGGAAGGAGGTCCAAACGCCGGTATAAGAAGGGCCCCTCCATCCCTTGTAGAAAGGAGGCCCGAATCATCATAGAGCCCAAGTAGTCTGTTCCGAGCACAAGCTCGCATTTGTACTGTAGTCACCGCAGTGCAATCCATCAGACAAGCATGAGTAGGGTTTTACACCACACTGGTGGCCTGAACCTGGGAAAACTCTTCGTGTCGCCATTGTTGTCGTGCTCAACCTTCCCTCTCGAAGCCTCCTCGAGAGGCGAAGGAAGTGTGTTTGGCCCCCAGTGTTCGAACCTCTGGAAGCTATCATGTCTAGGACATACGAGCTTCTCTGACGTTTGACGCGCCAGGTAGGGGGCTAAGGCACTGCTTCGCTTCCTCGTCGCCATGGCCCCTGCCGCCTGGACCAACCCACGCCTCACCCGCTCCGAGCGCGCTCGCCGTCGGGGGCAGGTCGAGTAGACTGGCAACGACAACGACAACGACACGACGCAGCGCAAGACCACTTGCCTGGAGGGCGAACACGGCGCCGAGGAGGAATCTTCCTCCCACACGCCGCAGCAAGATGCGCCTGTGTTTCAGCTTCCGCCCCCACCACCGTCAGGAACGCAAGGACGCCTGGAGCAACCTACTCCCGTAGCAGCTCTGCTGCTGGTCCGGGAGCTGCTTACGCACCCGCCCACACCAGAAGGACACGCCGCATGGCTCGCCCGCCTCCAGGAGCTCGCCACCGTCACAAACGTCCCCCCGCGGGAGCCGCGGTAGGGCGACGCTGGCCAGCGTAGGAGCGCGGCAGCCCATGAGGCCACCCCTTCTCATGGTGTAACCTCGCCGGTGCAAGGCGATCCCCGCACCAAGTTCCATGACAAGGCACCCACCACTAAGGTGCCTCAGAAGAGCAGCAACATCTGCCAGATCCTGTACACTACACCGGATGCGCGCGTACAGATCGAGTGATGCCATGAGCGCGAGCCGTGCACCATCCGCGACCTCGCCAAAGCCGACCGCGCCAACCGCCTGGCGGACCTCGACGCGCGTGCCACGGTCTACGTTGGCTGCGCCCACGCGTTCACCAAAGTTCAACCCGACGCTGCCATCTTGCTTCGATGGCACTACCCCACCCCTCGACTTCCTGTAGCTCTACTGCCTCAGTGTAGGAGATGCAAAGGGGGACGACAAGTGCATGGCGAACTGGCTGCCCATGGCCCTCAAGTCCTACCCTCGTCTGGCTCATGAATCTGCCGAAGGGCTCCATCGGGTCGTTTGAGGAGTTGTGCCTCCACTTCTTCGGCAACTCAAGGGCTCCTACGAACGACCCCTCTCCTACAACGACCTCCGCGACATACGCCAGCGCCCCGGCGAAACGCTTTGCTAGTACCTGTAGCGCTTCAGCCAGACGCACAACAAGATCGCCTGCATCGCCGACGCGAACGCCATCTCCGCCTTCCGGGAAGGGGTCACCAATGAGCGCATGCTTGAAAAGCTAGGCATCAGATACAAACTCACTTCCGCCGTCAAGCTCGTGGACATGGCCGACAAGTGTGCTAAGGATGAGGAGGGACGCCTCTTCAGACACAGCACGCCTGCCGACGAAATCAAGCCAGTGGGCCCCAAGACCAAGAGCAAGGCACAAAGCGACGATGCGGATGCCAAACGCAAAGCTCCGGCTGTTCTGGCTGCCGAGCCAGAACACAAGCAAGGCCGCAGTGATGCCGCACCCGTGGTAGACAACCGCCCTTTCTGTGAGTTCCAACGGATGCACTCACACGCCACAAAGGACTTTTTACAGCTGGAGAGGATGTGGGGAGACCGCCTCATGAGGGGTAGCCAGGAGGGCTACTCTCGAGGCGGCGGCTGGCGCAGTCCTAGGCGAGGGGGAGGCCGCGCTAGAGGAAGATGGGAGGAGCGCGGCCCAAACCACTAGAACGGGTACGACAACTACAACACGGGCGGCTACCAGCCGCCCCCACAGCAGCCACCCTCGCAGCAGCTGCAGCGTCCCAACCCACCCGCGCCTCAGGTGAATGCTTCCACGCAGCAACACGCTGAGGGAAACCAGGGCCGGGGCGATGAACACTACCGAGGCTACCAAGAGCCTACATGCTACATGGCCTGCACTCTTGGCAGAGCACAAGCTTCCCTCTCCAACCGCCACTTCAAGAAGATCTCGCGCGAGATCAATGCTGTCCACTCAGGCACAGCCGCGGCAAAGCTACTCAAATGGTCATACCACAAGGTCTCTTTCAACATCAGCGGCCATCCCATGTCCACAAGGACCATGGGAATCCTACCTCTAGTTTGCACCCCCACCATCAATAACATCGTCGTCGACAAAACCCTGCTCGACGGGGGTGCAAGCCTCAACGTCATCTCGGTGCCCACATTCGAGAGACTCCAGGTGCCATACGAGCGTATGGCCCCCACGAGGCCATTCAACGGGATCACGGACGGCACCACGATCCCTGTGGGACACGTGCGCTTCGCCGTCATGCTCGGCACCCGCCAGAACTACCGCACCGAGACCCTCGACTATGACGTAGCGCACATCGCCCTCCCCTACAACGCCATCCTTGGGTACCCAACTATCGCGAAGTTCATGGTTGTGACGCACCACACGTACAACCTCGCCAAGCTGCCCGGGCCTGCTGGCACCATCACCATCCTTGGGGAGGTGGAGGACGCGACGCATTCCGTCGAGCAGGCCTACAAAGAGGCGGCGACCTCCCACCCGGCGGACGAAGACGACGTGTGACACCTCGACGAGGCTCCCAAGAAGAGGCTGCTAACCTCTCAAGAGATAGAAGCCACCCAGAATACCCCCAGAGCACTAGAGGCTCGGGGGTTGCCGCCCAAAAGACCCCAAGAGCGCTGGAGGCTCGGGGGCTGCCACTGTTCTCCATGCGAGCGCGCCTCCTTACTAGGGAGGAACTCTCACCACATGCTCGCTCCATGGCCCCCACAATGCCATCGAGACGTACCCTCGAGGGGACCCCATGAAGCCATGGTAAAAACGATGCCAGGAACTCTCTCCGTGAGGGTCTCATGGAGCTCTCGGCAGGCGGGCCACAAGGTCGCGGGAGCTTCTACTCACACAAGTGGGAGCCCCGCTCCGGCGGGGCAAACTTTTGTTACTAGAGGACGCCACAAGGCGACTACATCCTCGAGCTGTGCACCTGAACTCGCGCGAGTATCAGCCCCATGACGATGGGAGTCCCGTGTCCGCATGGTGACGTCAAGTGCTTCTTGGGGGGGACCACAAGGTCACGACATCCCCAAGCGTTTTGTAAGAGAACAATGCCTCACCCTAGCAGTAAAATCTTGTTGCTTTCACAAAGAAATCTCTTCTATCTTTGCATGCCGGCATGCCTGCATTCTGCATCCCACAAAGATCATACACATCCATCTCAGCATGCATATTTTCCTCTCCATAGAGGCGCGGGAGGGTCTCTTTCCTCTCGAGAGCATCCCACGAGCGGGGGATCGAACAGTGTATGTGAGCGGGTCGCTACCGCACACAAACACTTCGCCAAGTCCCTTGGTGTTTTTCTCCTCGCGAGATGCTCACGAAGGAACAACCAGGCGCGCAGCTCTCTAGGAGCACAAACTGCAGGAAGCGGCGGTAGCCTCACTTCCAAGGAGCAAGCACACATCGTCCAACTCCCCACACGGAGTCCAGAAGATCCCTCCACAAGGAGCGGCTGAAGGCCCATCACGAAGGACACAAGCAAGGTGTCTCAAAGGCCGTCATCACAAAAAGCTAAGTATTCTCACACAATAGCACCTAGAAGCAGAATAAAAGATAGGGGTACAATAGGCGGCAGAGTGCGGAATATTTATTTACAAGAAATTTAAAAGTTCAAAGGGACCTAAAGAAAAAGCTTGCAGATACACAAAAGGGCACTAGGCAGGAGGACCGTTGTTTCCAGCACCAGGAGTTGGGGTCGCGTCGGTAGGAGGGGTCGGATTGAAAGCCTTCACAAAGGCAGCAACGACATCCTTCACACGAGCAGAGAGAGGCGAAAAGCTCGGGGGGAAACTTCCCTGCCATAGTGCTCAACTGGAAGTCTGGCTGGACCATCAAGAGACTGGAGAACAGGTGTGTTGCGGCCTCCGACAGGAGCTGACGACACTCCGCGTCATGAATCGCGTCCACGCTTTGGGCATCTTCTTGCAGCGAGTCCAGAAGGCCAGCAAAAAAGTGAAGGCCGCGTACGGCGTCGTACCTGGCAGGGGGAGAAGGTAGCTCGAGGTCCAGTTGCTCGCCAACCACGTGAGCGTCCTGGACGGCGTGTTGGAATGACTCCTCCAGCTGGCGCTGAAGCTCCGGCGCTGGCCCAGCCAACTCCTCCCGCTCAGGCACCCCCTCCGCAAAAGGAGCCAGCCGCTCTCGCAGGGCGAACAAGTCCGACTGGAACTCCGCGGATGCGGCAACGACACCCTCCCTTGCACCATGCTCTTCGGCAAGCTGCGCGCGGAGCCGACCAAGCTCCACCGAAAGCCTCTCGACCTCCGAGGGTATCGCTTGCTTGCTCAGGGCCGCCTCTAGGGGCTCCTTCCCGCCCAGGTCTGACTCGAGCTCTTTGCAGTACGCCACACAACCTGCCTGGATCCCTTGCTCCACCTGTTGCTGCGGTTACTCTCTTTCCTCTTTCAGGTCATTCTCCAGCTTCTCGAGGCGCTCGGGCTCCTCGCTCACTTCGCCCACGAGGCGGTTATACTCTTCCTCGTGTTTCTTGACGTCCTCTTCAAGAGTGCTGGCCTTGTCCTCTCTAAGGGAGACGACGGAATCACGGGAGGAGATGCCCTCCTAGCGAAGTACCAAGGCCCCCCACGAAGGGAGAGGGCCTTCTCTCGCTCCTCGCCATCAAGAGTCCACTTTTCCACTGCCAAGCGGTGCTCCTTTTTCTCCGAGCGGAGCTGGTCCTGAAGGGCGACGTCCAACGCGCACTTGACCTTCTCATGAAGTGTGTTCGCCTCCCGGGTGGAGGCCTCGCACTTCCGCGTGGCCTCGCTGAATTTCTAGTGGCTCACAGCCCACGCCGCGTTCTCCCTCTCGCGGCAGGAAAGCACTGCCCGACGAAACCAGGCGCCCATGTTCTCTAGGCGTTCACTCTCATTGATGAGGAGGTGGGAGTGAGCCCTCGCCTTAACCCGGAGTGCATCCACAACATCCCTGGCAATCTGGAGAAAGGGGCCTTCCGAGTAGAGATCATGGGGAGCGCCAGTGCGGATGCAGGCGGACCAACAGTCCTCTGCCATCAAGTCACGAAAAATATCGTTCGGGAGGAACGAACCATACGTACCCTCGGGAGGGGTGTTCCGGAGCCACTGTTCCACCGCGTCGACAAAGTCCTGCTGCGACGCACCCTATAAAGGAGCAGAGGAAGAGCCCAGCGTTCCCCCCCCCCCCGCCCGCAGGAAGGAGAGCCCGACGCCCACTCCCTGGCTGTTGGGAGCGACCCCTTCCTCTCCAGCATCCCCCACGACGGGGGTCGTATCGACAGCCACGCTCGGGGGCTCGGGTGTTGACATCGAGCGGGCAGTATTAGGGGCTGCGGCCAAAAGCGACGCCGGACGGGCCATAACTAAGCCCTCGGTCAGGACGTCCGGCTCAGACCGTGGGGCATCATCAGCAGAAGGATCTCCGAGCAGTGTCCCCGCCCCGCTCGGGTTTCCACCGAGGAGACGACAGGGTCCGCGAGCTCCTCAACTGCCGGAGAGCGCGGAGGGACCCATATTTCCTCTGGAGTGATGGGACGCGCCGTCTTCTGCGGAGACTAAGGAGTTGCGATCTTCAACACCTTCGCCCTCTTCGGGGACCTGCATCATGGACAAAATCAGCACTCGGAGCCGCAAAGGGAGAATGGTAACATACGAGTAAGGGACTTACTCGTCTCGAAATCCCCAAGATTGAGGGACGTGTTTCCCGGCACGAGGGCGCGCCCCTGGGCCCTGCACCGCCGAGTGCCCCCCCGCGCCTGCATCAACCTTCGTGGGGCTTGGCCTCTCTTCGACAATATCCACGCCAGCAGCGATGTTGGGGGTGGCCGAGCGCGCGGGAGGAGGCACATAAGTACTCGAGTCCCCCTGACATGACTTCCTCGAGAAGGCGCTTCTTCGACACTCGCCCGGGAGCCTGGTCGGTTAGAGCAGCGTCCTCCGTTTCGGCTGGATCCGCCTCGCTCTCATCAGGAAGGCACGGGATGAAGGGGTTTTCTTGGCGCAACGTCTCACCCTCGGCCAGGGATCCCCATCGGTCAAAACAAGGCATTGCTCCGATTACGGCGTCACGCTCCGCTTCCCCGAGATTGTAGAGGGGAACGATGGAGGGAGGAAGAGGCAGAGGAGAGTCCTTGCCAAAAAGGATCTGCATCATTCCCTCGAGCTCGCTGCCCTTGAGGAGCGTACCGATGAGCCTCATGCTGTCCTCTGAATTGCCACAATAGCACATGAGGGGTTCGTGCTCCTGAAGGGGCGCCAGCCACTGGCAAACGAACTTGCGAACAACCATGGACGCTTCAAGCTGTGCTGCTCCTCCATTCGGTGCACAAGGGGAGCCATGTCCGGCCCATCAAGAACTTCCTAGGCCCAGTCGGCGTGTTTCCTGGGCCACCCGTGGGCATCTCTAGGAGATTCCCGACGACGCGAGCGTCCATGAACACCCAACGGCTGACGATGTCGTCCACCTTGTTGTTGTGGTCTAGATAGGGGAACAAAGCTCCCCTCCCCAGACCGACACGGAAGGTGGCGCATCCGGTGCAACGGGATCGTCCTGTCACACGAAGATTGAAGAAGGAACAGAGGAAGGCAACGGAAGGCCTGACGCCCAAGAGGGCCTCACACCAGAAGGCGAAGATGGCTAAGGTCTGAACGGACTTGGGATGGAGGTGCAGAGCATGGATCTGGTACCATTCCAGAATGGCCAGAAAAAAAAGTGGAGAGAGGGGGACCAAGCGAGTGAATAGGGTGTGCAAGAAAAATGCGTAGGCGATGGCCGGAAAGGCTTTGCGTCGCGCCGAGCCAGCATGAAGCGAGGTGGCCCCGTACTTGTTGGATGTAGAGGCCACCATGGGGTGAGCCTCTTCGAGCGAAGGCCCAGCATGAATGCGGGGAGGTTCCAGGATCGAGCCTGACCTCGACGTGGATGGCTTCATCACCACCGCGAGCTTGCCCTTCGCCAAGGAAGCACCTTTCTTGCCATCCATTGGGAAGGAGACCCTCAGAGAGAATGGGGAATTTGGAGGATGAACAATCAAACCGGCGGCAGCGGATGGAGAGGGTGAAGGGAGTCTTGGACGCTCCGTTCAGTCTTTATGAGCCCCCATGATGCAAGGAGCCGTTATCATCGCCTCGGGGGGGTCGTGGGTCGCGACCACGTGCCCAAGGCTGGCCCACAGCGGTTGGCCCTGCGCCTCCTCACATCCTTCGGACGCGTGTTCTCCGCGGGCCCGGGGGCTACTATCGGGCCTCTGGATACCAGGGTACCCGGAGGCGACAGCTGCGGTCCAGCCCAATATGTAATTGCAAGGCCAAGGGCTCTATCTGCACTAACGAAGCCAATTCTAGGCCTACCCTTCAGATGGGCCTGCACAAGGAGAGGTCCCCCGCGGTGGAGCCCGCGCTTTCGAAAGGAGCTCTACTCCGCCCCTGCTCCTTTCACGGGGCACCTCCCATCAAGAGGGACATCCCATGTGCTGCCGACGACCACTCCTCTGAGCAATGACGAAGGCGTCGCAGAACCATAGAGCCTCTTTGTCCGCAGTTTCTGTTCTCGTGTATAAAGCGAGGGCAGACGTTGTGGGCGCCAAAGAGACCTCCCAATATTACCTCTTCGGTGCAAGGAGACCAAGACCGCGCTACAAGACGGAGGCAGCGTCACCAAGCGCCCTCACCGTGACGTCATGGACGGTGGAGCTGTCCTCGACGACCAAGACCGCGCAGAAGGCGTAGAAGTACGGGACGCTCCTCTCTTTGTCACCTTATGGGAACGCGTTCCCTCCAAATGAGCGAGAAGGAGGTCCAAACGCCGGTATAAAAAGGGCCCCTCCGACCCTTGTAGGAAGGAGGCTCGAATCATCGTAGAGCCCAAGTAGTCTGTTCCGAGCACAAAGTCGCATTTGTACTATAGTCACCGCAGTGCAATCCATCAGACAAGAAGGAGTAGGGTTTTACACCACACTAGTGGCCTGAACCTGGGTAAACTCTCTGTGTCGCCATTGTTGTCGTGCTCAACATTCCCTTTCGAAGCCTCCTCGAGAGGGGAAGGAAGTGTGTTTGGCCCTAGTGTTCGAACCTCTGGAAGCTATCTTGTCTACAACAGACGAGATTCTCAGACAAAACCCATCCAGGATTAACCCCCCTCAACCAAGTGCCAGGAGGTAACCCGAGGAAAACTCACACACGTTCAAATAGTAATCTCATTCATGCATAGGTTAACAAATATCGTTAGGTGTAAGTTATCTGGCTCTTGTTAGCCAGCACTTTCTCCAAGATCGTCACATAAGCGCAGTCGATACACCTTTTTGAAAAGATTTAATCCTATAGGGATGCACTACTGTAGACGCACACACCGATACTGTCGTGATACTGTCGGCACAACACTTCACCGCGGCACAAGCAAGTCCAGGAAACCACTAAGCTAGGTTGGAACCGCATCGAGAGTCCGGCCGATACTTCGACACGGACCCGGCCATTTGCGCCTACACGCGAGGCGGATCAGACCAAAAAGGAACTGCCAGCTTCACGTCATACCACGAAAACCTATATAATTGTACGCACATCGGTAACATACCATCATCATCCTCAACGTCGTTGCCATTGTACCTGCAGAACTGGTGATGTGTGTATGCCAAATGAAAAGCCCGACCTATGTTGTGGCATCCTGGACAATAGTGCAGCGGGGCTCATAGGTTGCAGGGAGTCCCATACCTCCCACGTTGTGGTTAGCGCGCTCATTCTTGGATCAGCGGACAAGAACCTTTTCCTAAGTCGACACCAGAGGGACCAAAAATCTCGACGGGCCTCCCTCCGGCGCCTTAACTCGTATTCAAATTTTATTATAACCCCAAGCATTAAGATCATTTAATTAAGTTGAACCAACCTATCATACTAGTCAGGTGAAAAGGAACCAAACTCCCCAAAGAAACTAAGCAGACACTACAACTCGCGAGGCCAACACTGTAAACAAACAACAAGGTAATAGGATGTGGAGGGAAGGTTATATCATGGCTGCAAGGTAAATATGAGATAGGATCGCAACCAAGAATCATAATACAAGGCTAGCATAATAGACAACGACAAGCGTAGGTAGCAAATGAGGAATCTTCAAACATCGATAGCAAGTGAGAAAGCTTGCATGGAATTCAGCTTGTAGAGGAAGCAGAACTTGTCGTTGCTCACATCATCTCAACGTCCTATCCGGGAAGAAGCAAGTTCAATAAGAAACACCATATGCAACAATTACTACTACGGTAAAAATTTAGCATGTTTCTAATTTACATGCATGACATGCGAAATGCAAAGCAAAATGCAACTGAGAAAATTTAAGATGAGTCGAAAGTCCAACATTTAATTTAGGAGGTTTGAGTTATTTATCTAGCCCCTCAAGATTAAATGTTGTTTAACGTGTCGAGACAAGGTATAGATGAGCTACACAATTTAAATGGAACTGGGATAATATTGAAACATTCCCACACATTCCATATTTAATTGTTAGGTGATTGCTAATTACCCACAACCCAAAAGATGCAATGCAACATGTTGATATAATAATTATAAGATAGATGGTATTTTATAGAAAATAGGGCATATAGGATATAGGGATAGGGTTTGTGTTCGCACGTTGTTGGGTTCAACATTGGTTTCTTCGATGCGTAGAGGAAGTAGATGTCCCTAGAGGAAGTAGACGTTGTAGTGAAAGTAGTCGTCCCGTAGTCGAAGTACTCGAAGCCGGGGTCGTGAGGCTGTAGAGGAAGTAGTCGTGGTCTAGGTACTCGCGGCATCTCTATAGAAGATCTTGACGGTTCCGGTCTTCACGGTCGAAAGGGATCTTGCCAGTTTGGAACTTGGCAATTTCGGTCTTCGTGGAGATGGGGTCATGTTCATGACAACATGGTCTCACAAAAACGCACGAAGGCGGCCAACGCAAAATGGACACGGTAGAACTTGGCGAGGTAGTCATACATGGGTCGAGGTCGAGGTAGCATATTTGTCGGAGACAAAATGGACACGGTAGAACTTGGCGAGGTAGTCATACATGGGTCGAGGTCGAGATAGCATATTTGTCGGAGAAGAGCTTGTCGACTAGATGCGGTTCGGGGTTCCAGCATTGGTACTTGGCGCCCAGAATCTTGTCAGGTTCACGGGCACGAGACATGAAGCTTCCAACCACACCAAACGAAGCAGGAGCACGGACGAGTGCCTGCGAGGAGTCCAAGGTCTTGAGGGATTTTAGCCGAACACCTGTTGTGCATCAAGGACGAAGCATGGAGGTGGCCATGAGATGGCCACGCTGCATATGCAATGGAGGACGTAGTGGCAGGGGTCAAGGAGGATACAAGGTAGGTAGACCACGACCGAGGAGGGAGCTAGGACAACGGCGGAGGAGACAGGGCCGCACGTGGCTGGAGGTGCTCGTGCTCCTCCCGAGCAGGGGCAGCACAGCCTTGGCGCGATGGTGGTGGTCAAGGTTCCCCGGGACGGATGTAGACAATGAGAGAACGGAAAGCTAACATGGAGGAGGCCGTCGGGGCGGAGGCTAGCTCGGTCCAGCAAGCGAGCTCGCGGTGGTGGCCGTCGACCGGAACAAAAGGAGGAGAAGAGGAGCGTCCGGAGAAGCGGACCTTGGCGGCGATCTGCAGGACGGCGTGGCCAGTGTCCAGGGTGGCCAACCGGAGCAGGGGAGAGGCGAGGTTGGGGACAAGTGCATCGGGAGGGTCAACTGTTAGAGATATATTCCGCTACATGTATTTGGTAGTATAGGATTTGTAATCCATCTCGTACTCTATCTCTACGAGGCTTCTTGCCCTCCAAGTTTGTACCCCAATATATATACTAGCCCATGAGTCTCAATAATACATGCAACATATTCCGCCAATCTCATCCTTCTACATGGTATCAGCCTAAACACGATCTAACCCTAGCCGCCGCCGCCGCTTCCGCCTCGCGCCGCCCCCGGGACGGATCTATGATCGTCGCCGAGGGCCGCGCCGCCCGTACCTAGGGTTCGTCCGCCGGTCCCGTGGATCGGCTGCCCTAGAGCGTCTTTCTCTCCGCCGGTCGCTTGGCCAGCGTTTTCTTTTTTGGTTTTCCGATTCAAGATCGGTTTGCGTCGCCCGCCGCCACCTTCGACCCTCACGCGCCTCTACACCGACACCGGCGCGACTACCGGCCTCTTCACTGACACGGCAGAGTCACACGCCACGCGGAGGCCGTAACGGCCATCCATGTGGCCTCTTCGCTGCCTCGGCGGCTCGCGCGATGCGGCGGCCTTAACGGCCGCCTTCCGCACGCCTACCCGTCCGTCGCTTTGTGTCGGTCGTCATCGCCCCTGCTCCGATCGGGACTCCTCCACTACCCCGCCTTCACCGTGGCTGCCTCACGCACGGAGCTGCCTTGGCCGCTCAGGCACGGCGCTGCGTTTGCCGCTCGGCCTCCACTACCCAGCCTTACGTCATCATCATCGTGCTAAGCGGCGCATCCTCCACCTCGCGAGCAAGCGGATTGATCACCCGCCCGCCCGCGATCCGTTCCATCCAGGCTGTGCGGCCGACCCGTACAGTCGTCTGCGTGCGCCTCCGCAGGTTCCCGTGAAGACCGTCCCTGAGTGTGCGTCTATCACCGATCGAGCAAACGGGCTGCCGCTGCGTCGCCCCATCGGGCCGTAGTGCCGCCGCCCCGTGGTTCTCACCGCGGCTGCATCACCGCGCGCGTCGCCGCTGTGTCGCTTCTCCGGGCCGTAGCGCTGCATCACACCGTCCCCGCCGTCGCCCCGAGCTGTTCCAGCGGTTCACTGGCGGTGCGCTGCCGCTACGTCGTCCCTTCGGGCCGTACGTAGTGCCACAGCACGCGGTGCCCGCCGCCACGAGGCCGTTCCCGTGGTTGCGCTGACGGCGTGCTGCCGCTGCGTCACCCCTTCGGGCTATAGCGCCGCAGCACACGCGGTCCAGGTCGCCGCCCCGAGGTCTTCCCGCCGTCGCCCCGACACACACGTCGCCGCTGCGTTGCTCTTCGAGCCGTGGCGCCACGACGTGCGGTCCACTCCGCCGTCCCCGCGCGTTGACCTCTTCGTGGTATGCGCCGCACCGCCTCCCTAGGCGCGGGAACGCCACCGTCCGCCCGTGGTCTTTTTCGAGTTGTTGGGTTCTTCCTCGCCTACTACGAGCATCGTCGCCACGCTTCTACACGTGACCGCCGTGGCCCTTCGCGGGCTACCGCCGCCGTGTCGCTCCTAACGGCAACCGACATGGCCCCCCCACAGGCTGTCTTTGGTTCCGCCGACTACATCGCCGTCCACCTCTTCCTCTGCTCCGACAACCGTGGTTGACATCGGCACCTTCTCCCCCACGCCGACTGGCGCTGCAACCGTCGTCGAGCCTTCGTTCACGACGTGTCCCCGGGCCCGGCAAGCCTGGTGCGACGCCTCGTCAACATCGACTTCGTCCTTCTACGCATCGCCGTCATCTTCCTCGACCACTTCCTCTGCTCCGACAACCGTGGTTGACATCGGCACCTTCTACCCCCACGCCGACTGGCGCTGCAACCGTCGTCGAGCCTTCGTCCACGACGTGTCCTCGGGCCTGGCAAGCCTGGTGCGACGCCTCGTCAACATCGACTTCGTCCTTCTACGCATGCCCGGTGCTGGCAACACTAGCGCGTGCCTTCGTCCACGACGCATCCACGGGCTTGGCAAACCCGGCGCGACGCCTCGTCCATACCGTCTTCTTCCCGGCGCACCACTACTTCAACACCACTGCGCCTATATCTAACTTGGCGCCTCCTTGCGCCCCGCGGCTACACGGCGACTACCTCGACACCGGCTACCCCCACTCGACATCGACCTCAGCAACCCTCGCACGGCTACCTGGACCACGGCTACACCACCCTACGCTCTCGGCTACCTCGACCTCGGCACAAAGTGCTATCATCTCGCCTTGAGCACTCTTCAGCTTCCTCTACGGTCCAAGCTCCAGCGCCGTGACACCGTCCACGATGTCAGCCCACTGGATTCTACTTCGGTTTCTCTCCGGTCTGACCGTCCGCGACGCTCCTGTTGTTCGCAACGCTACCGCTACGACTGCTGGGGGATGTTAGAGATATATTCCGGTACATATATTTGGTAGTATAGGATTTGTAATCCATCTCCTACTCTATCTCTACGAGGCTTCTTGCCCTCCAAGTTTGTACCCCAATATATACTAGCCCATGAGGCTCAATAATACATCCAACATATTCCGCCAATCTCATCCTTCTACATCAACGACGACGGCCAGGGAGCGGGCGAGGAGGCTCGCCGACTGGTGCTAGTAAGAAGGTGGAGGTCGATAGGGAGAGGGATGCGAGGGGGAGGTCGGGAGAGCATCAGGCGAGGCGACGGTGGGTTGGGTCGATGGATGGGATTGGGGAGCCTCGTGTGCGTGCGATTCCTGTGTGGTGAGAGAGAGGGAGCTGAGGAAGATAAGAAAGAACCAGGGAAGAGCTATAGTTTCGGTGGGTCCGGTCTGGTTGGGCCAAAATTGTTCCGGTTCTGCCAGGGCTGGTTGCTCTCTCTTCTGAAAACATTTTTTTGAAGAGTTTGTTTTATTATTTGTCAGAAATTGTTTTGGACTATTAAAATAGTTCTATGCATCAAACAAATTTCAGATTTTTTTTAGAAAAGAGGATTTGATGAATTTCAAATAGTTTGCAAGTTTTAAGTGCATGCAGATGCATGATGCCATGCGATGCAAAAGAAAACAAGAAACAAATATTATTAGGGGGAAATCCCCTGGGTATTACAGATGACACCACTAATAAGGGATTGCACCCTCGCAATCCGCCCAACGCCCAGAGATTGGGAAAAGTCGGACTATCGAGTCTTCGTGCTCCATATCGATCTTCTCGCTAGCACTAACAAAAGGTGGTGGCTCCAGATAGTCAAAGCTAGAGGCGGAGGTGTCAAAGATAACTTGGCTCGAACTTCGATGGAAGAAGTAAAAGTCACACATTGATCCACCAGTCCATCATACAAAGCAAATAATAAGGGTAGTGGTTGAATGATCAGTCCATCCAATACCCAAACTATTAATTCCATATCTGAGTAGGTAATCGTGCAACCGAACTCTCGGACTTAAGATTGGAGATCTTCATTGACGGTGTTCACGAAGTTATGTTGGAATGAAGAAAAGGTAATGATGGTCCACGCTACAACCCGATAAAATCCAATATAATAGATGGAAAGTGAAACCACACACAATAAGAAAAGTCGCAATGATAAGATTTTGCAACGGTGTTGTGGGCATGAACAACACATGCTCAAGTAGCTGTCCCACTTCCCTAATGCTCAGTCTTCTCATTTACTTTTCCAAAACGATATGGATATCCTTTAAGTTACACAAAAAGAAGAAGGGTGTAGATTTGAGAGGATAAGGAATCCATGAGAACGGTTGAAGGAAACCATGAGAACAAATGAACGAATCAACCAATAACATGAAGACCGACATCACTAGCAAGAATTCTAGCTCATGTCGATGACGATGTTCTTCCGAATATTCTGAAGGCCGAACCTATTAGGTTAAAAGGCTATGAGAACTTCCAACCCACGTAGAAGCCTATAACTTGAAAGATAGGTAAGATAGAAGACTTCAAAACTCAGAAAGGTAAGAAGGAAGAGAAATCGGAGGTAAGAAATAAACAAGATCCCTATTCATATGTTTAAAAAATATGTTTAACAAAATAATTTTTGACACTCTACATACACGACTGTTAGCGAGGTTATCCTATAGGCTTTGCGGGCACGTTGCTTCGATAACCATTCGTATCGAAACAACCTTGGGAATCAGAACCATGCTATAATCCATCTGTGACGCCCCTGGATTGGGTACTATGAGGATTGCAGCGTTCCCGCCAGAATTCACATAATACCGATCCCGGATTTTCAATTTCTGATATCATTACAACAGTTCACGAATAATACGCAACAACAACAAAAGAACTATACGCAACACGACTCAAACGAGTCAAGAATACAACTGATACAATACAAAGATCCAAATAACAGCGGAAAACAAAATAGTATCCGTCTACGGATAAGATACAAATTGGACGAAGAGTCCTGAAGATAAACGATGGCGTCCAATCCCTGTCCAGGCCAAGCCGTAGGGATTCCCATGCTAACGTCATCAAACTTCAAACCCGTCGGCTGCATTTTGGAATATGCACCCCGAAGGGATCAGTACGGTGAAGTAAGATATGCAGTACTAGTAAGTATGCCAAACACTTCACAAGCTATCAATGCTTCAAATTCCGGGAGAAGGGCTTAGTGGTTGAAGCGACAAGCAACACTAAAACTTATAGAGACACGCTAACTTACGTCTATTAGAAAGGGATGAGAGAGAACGACAAAACCAACTACAACTACTCACCAAGAACAAAACCCATCCAGGATTAAACCCCCTCAACCAAGTGCCAGGAGGTAACCCGAGAAAACTCACACATGTTGAAATAGTAATCTCGTTATCACACAGGTTAACAAATATCATTAGGTGTAAGTTATGTGACTCTTGTTAGCCAGCACTTCCTCCAAGATCGTCACATTAGCGCGGACGGTACGCCTTTTTCGAAAAGATTTAACCCTGCAGGGATGCACTACTGTAGCCACATGCACCAAGACTGTTGCGAGACTGTCGTCACAACACTTCACCTCACCACAAACAAGTCCAAGAAACCATCAAGCTAGTTGGAACCGCATCGAGAGTCCGACCGATGCTTCGACGCGGACCCAACCGTTTGCGCCTACGCGCGAAGCGGATTAAACCAAACAGGAACTGTCCGCTTCAAGTCATACCGCAAAAACCTATATAATTGTACGCACATCGGTAACATACCATCATCATTCTCAACATCGTTGCCATTGTACCTGCAGAACTGGTGATGTCCGTACGCCAAATAGAAAGCTCGAACTACATTGTGGTATCCTGGACAAGATTGCAGCGGGGCTAATAGGGTGCGGGGAGTCCCATACCTCCCGCGTTTTGGTTAGCACACTCATACTTTAGATCATCGGACAAGTACCTTTTCCTAAGTCGACACCAGAGGGACCAAAAACCTCGACGGGCCTCCCGATGGTGCCTTAACTCAAATTCAAATTTTATTATTACCCCAAGGCCCAAGCATTAAGATCATTTAATTAAGTTGAACCAACCTATCATACTAGTCAGGTGGCAAGGACCAAACTCGCTAAAGAAGCTAAGCAGGCACTACGACTCGCAAGGTCAACAAGGTAAATAAACAACAATGTAATAGAATGTGGAGGGAAGGTTATATCATGGCTGCAAGATAAATATGTGGATACGATCGCAACCAAGAATCGTAATACACGGCTATCATAATATACAACGACAAGCGTAGATAGAAAATGAGGAATCTTCAAACATCGATAGCAAGTGAGTAAAACTTGCCTGGAATTCAGCTTATAGAGGAAGCAGAACTTGCCGTTGCTCACATCATCTCAACATCCTATCCGGAAAAAAGCAAGTGCTAGAAAAAACACCGGATACAATAATTACTACTGCGGTAAAAGATCCAACATGTTTCTAATTTACATGCATGACAGCGAAATGAAAGAAAAATGCAACTAGGCAAATTTAAGATGAGCCGGAAGCCCAACTTTTAATTTAGGAGGTTTGAGTTATTTACCTAGCCCCTCAAGATTAAATGTTGTTTAACATGTAGAGACAAGGTATAGATGAGCTACACAATTTAAATGGAACCGGCATAATATAGAAACATTCCCACACATTCTATATTTAATTGTTAGTTGATTGCTAATTACCCACAACCCAAAAGATGCAATGCAACATGTTGATATGACAGTTATAAGATAGATGAAATTTTATAGAAAATAGGGCCTATAGGATATAAGGGTAGGGTTTGGGTTCACACATTGGAAAGAGGATTCGGGTTCAACATCGGTGTCTTCTATGCATAGAGGAAGTATACGTTGTAGTGGAAGTAGTCGCCCCGTAGTCGAAGCTGGTGTCGTCAGACCGTAGAGGAAGTAGTCATGGTCGAGGTACTCGCGGCATCTCTATAGAAGATTTTGACGGATCCGGTCTTCACGGTCGAAAGGGATCTTGTCGGTGTGGAACTTGGCAATTTCGGTCTGCGTGAAGATGAGGTCGGGTTCATGACAGCGTGGTCTCACAAACACGTACGAAGGCGGTCAACGCAAAATGGTCAACGCAAAATGGACACGGTAGAACTTGGCGAGGTAGTCATACATGGGTCAAGGTCGAGGTAGCATATTTGTCGGAAAAGAGCTTGTCGACGAGATGCGATTCGGGGTTTCAGCATTGGGACTTGGCGCCCAGAATCTTGTCAGGTTCACGGGCACAAGACATGAAGCTTCCAACCACACCAAATGAAGCAGTAGCACAGACGAGTGCCCGCGAGGAGTCCAAGGTCTTGCGGGATTTTTGTCGAACACCTGTTGTGCATCAAGGATGAAGCATAGAGGGGGCCATGAGATGGCCACGCTGCATATGCAATGGAGGACGCAGTGGCAGGGGTCAAGGAGGAGACAAGGTAGGTAGACCACGACCGAGGAGGGAGCTAGGACAACCGCGGAGGAGACAGGGCCGCACGTGGCTGGAGGTGCTCGTGCTCCTCCCGAGCAGGGGCAGCACAGCCTTGGCGCAATGGTGGTGGTCAAGATTCCCCGGGACGGATGTAGACGATGAGAAAACGGAAAACTAACATGGAGGAGGCCGTCGGGGCGGAGGCTAGCTCGGTCCAGCAAGCGAGCTCGCGGTGGTGGCCGTCGACCGGAACAAAAGGAGGAGAAGAGGAGCGTCCGGAGAAGCGGACCTTGGCGGCGATCTGCAGGACGGCGTGGCTAGTGTCCAGGGTGGCCAACCGGAGCAGGGGAGAGGCGAGGTTGGGGACAAGTGCATCGGGAGGGTCAACGACGACGGCTAGGGAGCGGGCGAGGAGGCTCGCCAGCTGGTGCTAGTAAGAAGGTGGAGGTCGATAGGGAGAGGGATGCGAGGGGGAGGTCGGGAGAGAAGCAGGCGAGGCGACGGTGGGTTGGGTCGATGGGATTGGGGAGCCTCGTGTGCGTGCGATTCCTGTGTGGTGAGAGAGAGGGAGCTGAGGGCGTGCAAAAGAACCAGGGAAGAGCTATTGTTTCGGTGGGTCCGGTCTGGTTGGGCCAAAATTGTTCCGGTTCTGCCAGGGCTGGTTGCTCTCTCTTCTTAAAACATTTTTTTGAAGGGTTTGTTTTATTATTTGTCAGAAATTGTTTTGGACTACTAAAATAGTTCTATGCATCAAACAAATTTCAGATTTTTTTTAGAAAATAGGATTTGATGAATTTCAAATATTTGCAAGTTTTAAGTGCATGCAGATGCATGATGCCATGCGATGCAAAAGAAAACAAGCAACAAATATTATTAGGGGGAAATCCCCTGGGTATTACCGACGACACCACTAATAAGGGATTGCGCCCTCGCAATCCGCCCAACGCCCAGAGATTGGGAAAAGTCGTACTATCGAGTCTTCGTGCTCCATATTGATCTTCTCGCCAACACTAACCAGAGGTGGTGGCTCCAGATAGTCAAAGCTAGAGGCGGAGGTGTCAAAGATAACTTGGCTCGAACTTCGATGGAAGAAGTAAAAGTCACACATTGATCCACCAGTCCATCATACAAAGCAAATAATAACGGTAGTGGTTGAGTGATCAGTCCATCCAATACCCAAACTATTAATTCCATACCTGAGTAGGTAATCGTGCAACCGAACTCTCGGAATTAAGATTGGAGATCTTCACTGATGGTGTTCGCGAAGTTATGTTGGAATGAAGAAAAGGTAATGATGGTCCACGCTACAACCCGATAAAATCCAATATAATAGATGGAAAGTGAAACCACACACAATAAGAAAAGCCGCAATGATAAGATTTTGCAACGGTGTTGTGGGCATGAACAACACATGCTCAAGTAGTTCTCCCACTTCCCTAATGCTCAGTCTTCTCATTTACTTTTCCAAAACGATATGGATATCCTTTAAGTTACACCAAAAAAAAGAAGGGTGTAGCTTTGAGAGGATAAGGAATCCATGAGAACGGTTGAAGGAAACCATGAGAACAAATGAACGAATCAACCAATAACATGAAGACCGACACCACTAGCAAGAAGTCTAGCTCATGTCGATGACGATGTTCTTCCGAATATTCTGAAGGCCGAACCTATTAGGTTAAAAGGCTATGAGAACTTCCAACCCACGTAGAAGCCTATAACTTGAAAGATAGGTAAGATAGAAGACTTCAAAACTCAGAAGGTAAGAAGGAAGAGAAATCAGAGGTAAGAAATAAACAAGATCCCTATTCATATGTTTACAAAATATGGTTAACAAAATAATTTTTGACACTCTACATACACGACTGTTAGCGAGGTTATCCTATAGGCTTTGCGGACACGTTGCTTCGATAACCATTCGTATCGAAACAACCTTGGGAATCAGAACCATGCTATAATACCATCTGTGACACCCATGGATTGGGTACTATGGGGATTTCAGCGTTCCCGCCAGAATTCACATAATACCGATCCCGGATTGTCAATTTCTGATATCATTACAACAGTTCACGAATAATCCACAGCAACAACAAAAGAACTATACGCAACACGACTTAAACGAGTCAAGAATACAACTGATACAATACAAAGATCCAAATAACAGCGGAAAACAAAATAGTATCCGTCTACAGATAAGATACAAATTGGACGAAGAGTCCTGATGATAAACGATGGCGTCCAATCCCTGCCCAGGCCAATCCGTAGGGATTCCCAAGCTAACGTCATCAAACTTCAAACCCATCGGCTGCATTTTGGAATATGCACCCCGAAGGGATCAGTACGGCGAAGTAAGATATGCAGTACTAGTAAGTATGCCAAACACTTCACAAGCTATCAATGCTTCAAATTCCGGGAGAAGGGCTTAGTGGTTGAAGCGACAAGCAACACTAAAACTTATAGAGAAACGCTAACTTCCGTCTATTAGAAAGGGATGAGAGAGCACGACAAAACCAACTATAACTACTCACCAAGAAAAAAACCCATCCAGGATTAACCCCCCTCAACCAAGTGCCAGGAGGTAACCCGAGGAAACTCACACATGTTGAAATAGTAATCTCGTTATCGCACAGGTTAACAAATATCATTAGGTGCGAGTTATGTGACTCTTGTTAGCTAGCACTTCCTCCAAGATCGTCACATTAGCGCGGACGGTACGTCTTTTTCGAAAAGATTTAACCCTGCAGGGATGCACAACTGTAGCCACATGCACTGAGACTGTTGCGAGACTGTCGTCACAACACTTCACCTCACCACAAATAAGACCAAGAAACCATCAAGCTACGTTGGAACCGCATCGAGAGTCCGACCGATGCTTCGACGCGGACCCAGCCGTTTGCGCCTACGCGTGAAGCGGATTAAACCAAACTGGAACTGTCCGCTTCACGTTATACCGCAAAAACATATATAATTGTACGCACATCGGCATAGGCGGACGTAGCACCCCTGTTCCCCGGCGCTTGCCCGGGCTTCCGGCCGGCCGGACGTGCGTATTTGTACCATATTTACTGTTTGCAAAGACAAAAAAGTATCAATTAAATCCCTTTATTTACTGTTTGGCCGGGCTACCAATTATTTCTAGGTCCGCTACTGCACATCGGTAACATACCATCATCATTCTCAACAGCGTTGCCATTGTACCTGCAGAACTGGTGATGTGCGTACGCCAAATAGAAAGCTCGAACTACATTGTGGCATCCTCGACAAGAGTGCAGCGGGGCTAATAGGTTGCGGGGAGTCCCATACCTCCCGCGTTGTGGTTAGCGCACTCATACTTTAGATCATCGGACAAGAACCTTTTCCTAAGTCGACACCAGAGGGACAAAAAACCTCGACGGGCCTCCCGACGGTACCTTAACTCAAATTCAAATTTTATTATTACCCCAAGGCCCAAGCATTAAGATCATTTAATTAAGTTGAACCAACCTATCATACTAGTCAGGTGGCAAGGACCAAACTCGCTAAAGAAGCTAAGCAGGCACTACGACTCGCAAGGTCAACAAGGTAAATAAACAACAATGTAATAGAATGTGGAGGGAAGGTTATATCATGGCTGCAAGATAAATATGTGGATACGATCGCAACCAAGAATCGTAATACAAGGCTATCATAATATACAACGGCGAGCGTAGATAGAAAACGAGAAATCTTCAAACATCGATAGCAAGGGAGTAAAACTTGCCTGGAATTTAGCTTATAGAGGAAGCAGAACTTGCCGTTGCTCACATCATCTCAACATCCTATCCGGAAATAAGCAAGTGCTAGAAAAAAACACCGGATGCAATAATTACTACTGCGGTAAAAGATCCAGCATGTTTCTAATTTACATGCATGACGGCTAAATGAAAGCAAAATGCAACTAGGAAAATTTAAGATGAGCCGGAAACCCAACATTTAATTTAGGAGGTTTGAGTTATTTATCTACCCCTCAAGATTAAATGTTGTTTAACATGTAGAGACAAGGTATAGATGAGCTACACAATTTAAATGGAACCGGGATAATATAGAAACATTCCCACACATTCTATATTTAATTGTTAGTTGATTGCTAATTACCCAAAACCCAAAAGATGCAATGCAACATGTTGATACGACAGTTATAAGATAGATGGCATTTTATAGAAAATAGAGCCTATAGGATATAAGGGTAGGGTTTGGGTGCACACGTTGGAAAGAGGATTCGGGTTCAACATCGGTGTCTTCTATGCATAGAGGAAGTAGACGTTGTAGTGGAAGTAGTCGCCCCGTAGTCGAAGCCGGTGTCGTCGGACCGTAGAGGAAGTAGCCGTGGTCGAGGTACTCGCGGCATCCCTATAGAAGATTTTGACGGTTCGGTCTTCACGGTCGAAAGGGATCTTGTCAGTGTGGAACTTGGCAATTTCGGTCTTCGTGAAGATGAGGTCGGGTTCATGACAGCGTGGTCTCACAAACACGTACGAAGGCGGTCAACGCAAAATGGACACGGTAGAACTTGGCGAGGTAGTCATACATGGGTCGAGGTCGAGGTACCAGTATTTGTCGGAGAAGAGCTTTTCGACGAGATACGGTTCGGGGTTCTAGCATTGGGACGCGCCCAGAATCTTGTCGGGTTCACGGGCACGAGACAGGAAGCTCTCGACCACACCAAACGAAGCATGATCACGGACGAGTGCCCACGAGGAGTCCAAGGTCTCGCGGGATTTTTGTCAATCACCTGTTGTGCATCAAGGACGAAGCAAGGAGGGCCCATGAAATGGCCACGCTGCATCTGCAACGGAGGACGCAGTGGCAGGGGTCAAGGAGGAGACAAGGTAGGCAGACCTTGGCGAAGGAGGGAGCCAGGAAAACGACGGAGGAGATGGGGCCGCACGTGGCTGGTGGTGCTCGTGCTCCTCCCGAGCGGGGGCAGCACAGCCTTGGCGAGGTGGTGGTGGTCAAGGTTCGCCGAGACGGATGCATACGATGGAATAACGACAAGCTAACGTGGAGGAGGTCGTCGGGCGGAGGCTAGCTCGGTCCAGCAAGCGAGATCGAGGTGGTGGCCGTCGGCCAGAACAAAAGGAGGAGAATAGGAACGTCCGGAGCAGCGGACCTCAGCGGCGATCTGGAGGACGGCGTGGCCAGTGTCCAGAGTGGCCAACTAGAGCAGGGGAGAGGCGAGGTTGGGGACAAGGGCGTAGGGAGGGTCGACGACGACGGACAGAGAGCGGGCGAGGAGGCTCGCCGGCTGGTGCTGGTAACAAGGTGGAGGTCGGTGGGGAGAGGGAGGCGAGGGGGAGGTCCTGAGAGAGCAGCAGCGCGAGGCGACAGTGGGTTGGGTCGATGGGATTGGGGATCCTCGTGTGCGTGTGATTCCTGTGTGGTGAGAGAGAGGGAGCCGGGTGCCTCTATGCCTCGCTTGTAGCGAGCGGGAGCGCCGGCTCGCTCGCCATCCACCCTACCTGGGTCGGCCCAATTACAGAGGGCAGCAAGCAGCTTTAGCATGTCTTGGTCCAGTGAGCGCAGCGCAGCAAATCGTTGGAGTGGCTCGCGCTAGCCAGGGGAATCGCTATAGTGGCGGGAGAAAAACAAAACTAAATATTTTCAAACGGTTGAAAGGCTAAGAAAAAAAGGGAAAAAGTGAACAATTTTCGAAAATAAACAGAATCTTAAATCATTTCAAAACGTGTACAAAATTTACATACTCCCTCCGATCCATATTAATGGTCGCTAAATCGGATGTATCTAGACATATTTTAGTGCTAGATACATCCGATTTAGCGACCATTAATATGGATCGGAGGGAGTATAAAAAATTGAACAAAATTTAATTTGAACGTTTTTTTTATTTGAACAATTTTTAAATTTGAACAATATTTATCCAAATAAATTTTGAATATGAATAATTTATAAACTTGAAAAATTTTAAGTTTAAACATTTTTCAGTTTGAACAATTTTTAGAAAAAAATCGCTGAACCACAAAAAAAAAGTGAACAGAAAATATGGATACACCAAAAATAATGGTGAACCAAAAACAATAGTGAACCAAAAGTTCCGGTGAACGAAAACTAACGGTGAACCAAAACAATTGGTGAACCAAAAATAATAGTAAACCAAATTTATATTTGAACATTTTTTAATTTGAATAAATTTAAATTTGAACATTTTTTATCCAATATTTTTTCGAATTTGAACAATTTTAAATTTGAAAGAGAATATGCGATTTTTTTTCAAATTTGAACAATTTATAAATCTGAACATATTAAAGTTTGAACATTTTTTAGTTTAAACGGAATAAAGAAACAGAAAAGAAAGAATAAAACGTAAAAGAAAAACAGAAAAGGAAATGGAAAAAAAGAAAACAGAAAAAGTCAATAAAAATGATTAAAAACAAAGTTATAACACGAACAAGCTCTAGCCCATTGGTTGTGCTTCTACCAACACGAAGACGACATCCCAGGTTCGATCTCTCCTTACTCAGTCTTATTTTCTTATATTTTCTCTTCAACTACTGGGCCGGCCCAAGAGGAAGGAAAACAATGGGCGAGTTGAAATAAGACTCGCTAAAAGCGATCTATAGCGCTCGCGAGGGAGCCGAGGAAGATAAGAAAGAACGGTGGGGGTGGGGTGCAAAAGAACCTGGGAAGAGCTAGGTTTTCGGTGGGTTCGGTCTGGTTGGCCTAGTTGGGCCGAAATTGGCCCAGTTTGGCCAGGGCGGGTTGCTCTCTCTTCTGAAAACATTTTTTTGTAGGGTTTGTTTTATTATTTGTGAGAAATTCTTTTGGACTATTAAAATAGTTTTATGCATCAAACAAATTTCAGATTTTTTGTAGAAAATAGGATTTGATGAATTTCAAATAGTTTGCAAGTTTTAAGTGCATGCAGATGCGTGATGCCATGCGATGTAAAAGAAAACAAGGAACACATATTATTAGGGGGAAAATCCCCCCGGTGTTACATCGAGCTTGAGGCAAAAATCTTTCTTGGCCTTAATCTGAAATTTCTTGAACCAAGATGGATCATCCATAGTGTGAAACTCATCATACGATGCCCCATCCCTCACACTAATACGAGAGGCGGCTTCCTTCTTAGCTACAACAACTTCCAATTCAGCAGGAGTCAAATTCTTCTTCACCCTAGGCTCTTTTACTGGATTCTTGACCATGGGGCTGACATCCTTCGTGATGTCTTCCTTTGTGTATTTCCACTATTTCTTCTTTATGAGCTTCATGAGAAAAGTGCCATAAATGGGAGCCCTCTTATCAATCACAGCTAGCCACAACTCCTCGTGGATCCAATTCATCACATCAACCTTTTGACCGATGCCTTGCTTCTCCTTAGACTTCTTGAGAAAGTCAAACACGAAGCCATGAACTTCATCCCAATTTCCCACATGGGGAGCAAGGGTCTCTCTATAGATGCGATGAAGAATATCGAAGGGAGGTATAAGATGAGCAGTCTTCCCGGGAGTACCATCTTATATGGTGATACTGGAAACTGTCTTCTTGTTGCTCGAATATGTGGCACAATGACATCTCCAACCACTAGGCACATGAGTTCCCTTGTCATCATACCCTAGAAGATCAAAAAAATCTTTCAAGGTGGCCGAGAGCATCTTATCCTTTGTCACCCACCTTAAAGTCCTCACCCCATCCTTGTCAAAATGAATAGTGGAAAATAATTGCATGATGTAGCACTCGATGCAGGGTTGGTTGAACTTCATCAAAGGAATGAGACCAAATTCTTCACACATGGCCAAAGTTTCATCAAAGTAACCCTTGTGCTTTAGGAGCCTCATGTGGTCAATGTTGAGAGTGTGTTGGACGGTGACGGAGCAGTCTTTGCCCACATAGATGTCATTGAACACCTGTTCTTGATCCTTGGTGAAGAAGTGAGGATTCTCAAAGTAACCCATCTCATTCTCATAGGGTTCTCTTCCCTAAATTCTTTATACTCTTTGGGCTTCCACTTTTTGAACGACTTGCGGGTTGGCTTCCTAGCCACAAATTTGTGCTTGGTAGAACCTCCACCACCACGGCCACCCCGACCACCACAACGAGTTCTTGCAGTGGTAGGGGCGGGCATGATCTCAGCCTCAACCTCAAACTCTGCCATAATATCATCATCATCATCATCCTCATCTTGAGAAAACTTGTCCTCTGGTGCCTTGCGCTTGCTTCGAACATAAGTGACTGGATCCTTCCCCAAACCACCATAACCACGAGAACCTGTGAAAATCAGAGAGATGGGGATAGGAAACAAGATGAGGGAACATTCTCAAGAGAAATGGAAGACAAAATTAGGTTACTCAAGTTAAAACAAGTTGAACTGTCTCAAACTTACACGGGCGGTAGTACCGGACGGCTTCGAGTAGTACCGGGCGTGCAAGTTTGTGACTTGTGCCCCAAAATCCAAGCACACAAAATCAAGAGACATTTCAACAAGGATAACTAGAGTAGACTAAGAGAATGTCGTTCCAAACCACTAATAGTCATCCATCCTCACTTTAACCAAAGAAATCGCAACTACCAAGTATCTATCCTCAAAGAAATCTAGGGTTCATCAAAGTTCATAAATGGGGACCCAAGGGAGCAAGGAGAGGAGAAATACCATAGGACATGGAGGAGATCGATGCGGGATAGATTCCCACGGTGAAGATCCAGGCTGGGAACGGCAGAATCCGGCGGGGCAGGGGCCAGATGGAGGAGGGAGAGGAAGGAGGAACCAACTATTTGGAGGAGTTCGTGCGGGTGGGAAATAACTCCCACACCGCACGACCTGGAGAATATAGGTGAAAACTGCTTGGCCCGGTAGTACTGGACCCGTGCGGTAGTACCAGCTGTACAAATTTCTATAGAATTAGTCTGCTTTGATTTGCACAGGCGGTAGTACCGGGCTGGCGCGGTAGTACCGGTTGTACAGATTTGCGCAGAAAGATTTTGCTTCGATCTGCACATACGGTAGTACCGGGCGCGTCCGGTAGTACCAAACGTACAAGTTTAAGGGAACAACCGCTTTCAACTTTGCACAGGCTGTAGTACCGGTTGCCGGTCGGTAGTACAGGGGCACCCTTCCCTTTCCTCAATGGACAAATTTTGAGCATGTTCAAGAATAGAACTATGGTTTTTAAGATGAGATAGGATTAGGATGGAATTCCAAACTGGTAAATGGTACTATATGCTCTAATGTGCAAGCATCAAATATAAAAGGCCAAATTGGAGCATATTTCCCATCAAACACCACCAAGAGAGAAAGATCAAAAGGGATAGGCAAATAAGATCCAAATGAACACCAATAAGAACCAACTCTTCAAGAAGAAGAGGTTGGTGGCCTAAGCCACCATTTAAGAGATCATGATATGACACCGCAAAGATATATCTTTGGTGCATTGCCAATTCTTGACATTTTAGCTCATAATTCAATATTAGAAATAGAGAGATAATAATGAATTTTTGATTTGAGCATAATGGGGGGAGGGATAACCCAATGTGTTAGGATAACACTCCCCTATGTCCATTCCTACACCTAACCCCAACTTATAGGTGTATGTGCAAGATTGATGTCTACGCACGCTTCTATTCTTGTAGACAGTGTTGGGCCTCTACGTGCAGAGGTTTGTAGAACAACATCAAGTTTCCCTTAAGTGGATCACCCAAGGTTTATCGAACTCAGGGAGGAAGAGCTCAAAGGTATCCCTCTCAAGCAACCTTGCAATTACGATACAATAGGTATCTTGTGTCCCCAACACACCTAATACAATTGTCAGTTGTATAGGTGCACTAGTTCGGTGAAGAGATAGTAAAATATAAGTAATAGGGATGCTTATAAGTAGTAATTGTAATCTGAAATAAAAATGGCAGCAACCAAACATGTAGCAAAACTGGTTGAAAATGGTGTTTCAGTGCTTAGCAACAAGGCCTAGGGATCATACTTTCACTAGTGAACACTCTCAACAACAATAACATAATTGAATGCATAAATATCTCTCTTCACTACTCTACTCCGAACCAATCTCCGGTCGAATAAAAAACACCAATCATTGCGTAGGGCTATAAAAATCACTCCTTAGAGTTCACATTTCCCCATCTAGGTAACCCCCATGCTATCACCATGAGACCTAGATGGTTCCAAACAAACACCACAATTTCATAGGGACATCCAACACAAAATATAAATATCATGCTAAACCACACGGTGCATACACTGTCACCATTACACCGTGATCAAAGTGTCTACGGAGATCTCATAACAACACCACTTGAGTAGCATAACAGATGAAGAGTAACATCTACTTATTCAACTAGATTACAAAGCTCATGCTCACATAAAGATCACACCATGGGAGAGAGAGATGAAACACATAGATACCGGTAGAGCCCTCATCCTCGAGGGAGAACTACTTCCTCCTCATCATAGGAGACAACAACGGTGATGTAGATGGCGGTGGAGTCGATGGATATGGCTCCGGGGGCACTTCCCCGTCCCGACAGGGCGCTGGAACAGAGATTTTGTCGCGCAAAACTTGTCAGCGATGGCGGCAGAGCTACAAAACTTTTCGTGGAAGGAGGCTGATATATTTAGGGTTTATGCCTCGAGGGGACTTTATAGGCGAAAGGGCGATGGCGGTGGGCGCCCGAGGGGCCCACACCACCTGTAGGCGTGACCGGGGGGACCCGCGCCCACCCATGGTGTGGTGGCTGTAGGGCACCCCTCCAGGTCTCCTTTGGACTACGTTGACGTGTCGGGAATTCTAAGACTTTTGACTTTTGTTTCGTCCAATTTCGAGAATATTTCCAGTACAACTTTTCTGAAATAAAAAACAACAGTAAACAGGAACTGGCTCTATGACATCTTGTCAATAGGTTAGTCCATAAAAATGTCCGAAAATCAAAATAAAACATGTGAAAACATAAAGGTATTGGATAGAAAACAAGAATGGAGCATCAAAATTATAGATGTGTTTGAGACGTATCAAGCATCCCCAAGCTTAACTCCTGCTCGTCCTCGAGTAGGTAAGTGATAACAAAATAATTTTTGAGGTGACGTGCAGCCAACACAAACTTGATCATCATAATTGTAAAAGCACTTGTAAAGCTGAGATCATAGTACTCTAAACACAGACATGATAAATATAATTCTAACAATGAAACTTAGCAATCCATTTGCATCATGAAAAGTAACACAAATAAAAGATCATGAATAATAATGCACTTGAAAGTTATACGTTTGTTTCGAGCATAAAGAAAACATAGAAAAGTGATATTTCTCTTGTACTTAAGAGTGGGGATAAAACATAAATGCCAGGACACCTTCAAATTTCAAGTGGATGACTAGAACAAATAATTTGAGAGAAAGTAATAACACATAATGAATCAATCAATAATAATCTTTGGGCCTGATGCACATTAAACTCAGAATGGGAACTACGCTCTCTTAATTGTGCATAAAGTTAGAAGATGGAGACTCAACATAAAAGTAAAAAAGACCCTTCGCAGAGGGAAGCAGGGAGTAACTTATGTGCTAGAGATTTTTATTTTATTAAACATAGGTATTGAAAACATTTTTTTAGAGAGGTGTATGCTTATGTCAACCAATGGTAATAGTCTTGTCATCTTCCATACTAAACAAGTTGAGAGCGGTTCCAAATTATTTATATTAAGCATTTATAGCATGCTCTTTATATAGTATGACACTCCTCCCTACCTTGCTTTCACAAACCATGGCTAGCCAAATCCTCGGGTGCCTGCCAACAATCTCATACCATGGAGGAGTGCCTATTTATTTGTTTAGATTTTTTATGTTATAATGGCCTAACCGGCTCTTTGCAAAATTAATGACGAGAAGATGAAGTGTGCAAGCCAGGTTACTTAATTAGAATGGAAGACAACAAACCCAACTACTACTTCCTCATGAGCTAAAACAGGGGCACAAATCAGGAATAATTTTGAAAGTTTAAAGGTAGCACATGAGAAATTTACTTTTGAGTGGCAGTTAAATACCACATGTAGGTAGGTATGGTGGACACATTTGGCAAACTTTGGTTTTTGGGAGTCGGATGCACGAGTAGAGCTCATACTCAGCACATGTGGAGGCTAGCAAAAGACTGGGAGCGAGAAATTAAGAGAGCAATAATGGCCATAATCATGCATAGTGAAAAAAATATTAATCAAAGCATAAATGGTATTACAAGTCAAAAACTAAACAATTGTAGAGGCTATAGGTGACTGGTTTGTAGTCATAAACATGGTGTAAGCATGCGCCAAGTCAACCAAATAAAGCATTCGAAGCAGAATACCACAAATTTATGCTTCAATGTGATAAAAACAACTCATGATTCTTTCAATGGCACATTAAGCACTCTCAGCTATTTGAGACAAGTCATGCTACAAGAACAAGTACTAAGCATAGAATTAAAATAACATCTAACATGACATGAAAAAGTCTAGCCACAGTCTATATGAGCTTCTTTTTGCACCGTTATAAGCATGAAATAATTTACTGTTCGCCAGCACCAATTAACTTGTTTGAAACAAATCTGATAGATAATATTCATCAAAGACCAAAGAGATAATCATATATAACTGAAGCAAACTAACAATCTCTAAAAAAAATACGAGTGGAAAACAAGGGCTAAATGTAGTACTAGCAAAAGGTGAACACTCATAGAACAATAAGAATGAAAACTAGAGTGTTCTAAGAAATGAAAAAGGAGCATGTCTCTCTACAACACAAGAATGATAGGTTCCAACTAAGTTTATTTCAGCAAGGAAAATTAAAGAAAAAAACAAACAAACATACGCTCCAAGTAAAGTGCATATGATGTGACCGAATAAAAATATAGTTTCACAGAAGTGAACTAATAAATTGCTGACGAAGAAGGGGATGCCTTGGGAATACCCAAGCTTAGATGATTGAGTCTTCTTAGAATTTGTTGGGATGAACCACAGGGGCCTCCCCAAGCTTTTTCTTTTGACTCTTCTTGATCACATTATATCACCCTCTTCTCTTGACCCTTGAAAACTTCCTTCACACCACACTCAAAGTAATTCACATTAGAGGGTTAGTGCACAATCAAAAATTCACATGTTCTGCATGGAAACAAGAGTTATTAATAATTTTTAAACATTAGCTACATCCACTGATGTTTTGTGGAGAAAATAAATCCACTCAACATAGTAAAAGAGAGAATGCAAAGTAAAAAGGCAGAATCTGTCAAAACCAGAACAGTATGTAAAGACGAATTTTTTGGGGCACTTCTGTTGCTCAAATCAAAAAACGCAAAGCTAGAAAAAGTTTTTAAATTAGCTGAGGAACAAGCAAAAAAAATTGCATGTCATTTGATCTTTCTTTGATTTATATGATTTTATACGGTGGACAGCAGAAATCTGTTTCCTGCGCAGAAATCCAAATCTAACTACAAATTTCACTAGAGACTTTACTTGGCACAAAAAATACGAGAAAATAAAGATACAAAGACGTTTCTACAGAAATAAACAACACCTTGACTCAGAGAAAACAGAAGAAAACAATGCAAAAATAAAAATATGGGTTATCTCCTAAGAAGTGCTTTTCTTTAAAACCCTTTTAGCTAGGCATGATAATTTGAGAATATGCTCACATAAGAAATATGAATTGAAGCAAAAGAGAGAATCAAAAAGAAAATGTAAAACAAATTTAAGTCTAACCCACTTCCTATGAAAAATAATCTTGTAGAATAACAAGTCAATAAAGGACAAAGTGGCTAGCATAGGAAGACAAAATAAGTGCAAATTCAAAACTTTCAACATAAAGAGGGGAAACTTAATATTGTTGAGATGCATAAAATTATGTTTCCCTCTCTCATAATAACTTTCAGTAGCATCATGAATAAAATTAACAATATAACTATCACATAAAACATTCTTACCATGAGCCACATTCATAAAAGAATTAATAATCTCCACATAAGTATAGTCATTTATTAATAGTAGTGGGAGAAAATTCAACAAAATAACTATCATTATCGTTCTCATCACCATAATCATCAAATATAGGAGGCATATTGTAATCATAATTAATGTTCTCCTAAATATTAGGTCGACTGAAAATATCATATTTATCATTGTAACCATCATAAAGAACATCAACATGATAGACAAGTTGTATATTAGGGAGATGGTTTTTGGTAATCCCCCATAACTATGACAAGTTTCATAAGGATAATTGTAATTATAGCCTATGTTATAGTATTCTTCATGATTATCAAAGACTGGGGGCATAATATCATTGTTGGCAATAGAATAGTTATCTTTCAAAGTGTGTTCATTTGTAAACATATTATCATTCTTAGAATTGGTACCAAAGATATTTTCAATATCAAAAGTAGTGTGTTTCTCCCAATCATGATCACTTTCATAAATAATAGGCATAGGAAAATCATCAAGTTCAGACTTATCAGCAAAAACTATAATAGGAGCAACATGCTTAGGGGGAGATACTGCTACCTCCATCCTTTTACTCCTCTTCTTCTTCTTCTTACTCTTCTTCCCCTCTTTAGGAGGGAGAGGCTTCAAAGGATTCCTCCTCTTCATTAATAAGAACAAAACAGATATTAGTCCTGTCATATTTTGGTAAAGTCTCCTCTTTTATAATATTTTGTATGTAAGTATTTGCGTGGAAATGATTAACACAATAAATATGACAACCATGCAGGACACTATTCATATCAAGAGCACTCATATCTACCAAAGAAGTTTTTCTTGATAACTCTTCACACCCCAAAAATAATGTAAGTTCATCATGCAGATTAGGAGTGATCATGTCATCACAATACAAACTTGCGGTACTCATTGGCTTCGAAAGGCTATTATTACAGCCTAAGCATTGAAAATTGAAATGACCCACTTTACAGCAAATTTCACAAATAAAAGGATAGAGGGCACAAAATTTTTCACCAAGATCATCTGAAGCCCTGTACCACTTTCTAGTTTTTTCATTCCTATGATGGATACAATATTCTTCTTCGATTTGATTCTTTTCACAAAGTCTAAGTGCTCCACAAAAATTAACATGGTTATAAGAAATAGTACTTTCAGAAGTTTGAGCATGTTCATTGCAATCATTAATAACAATTTCATTTTTCATGCAAGTGTCTTTAAAAGGTTCATGATATATGTCCCAATTTTCTTTAGGAACATTAATATAAGAGGCAAAGGATCTATACAACCCAACAATCATTTGAGCCTCAAGACCATATTTAGCACTAAGCTCTTGAAAATCGGCAGTTTCAGCGAAAGACTTAATGCAATCATACTCATAGTTTATACCTGGTTCTTTACCTTTGTCGGTATTCCAACCTTCATTATTGGTTTGAATTGTTTCTAGAAGATCCCATTTAGCTTCAACCTTCTTACTTGAGAAATAACCCTCTGAACAGGCATCTAGATAATCCCTGTAATGTCCTGAAAGCCTTGCATAAAAATTAGTAACACTTATTTCCTTAGGAAGATCATGGGTAGGAAATTTGAGTATTAATGTTTTCGGTCTTCCCCAAGCTTGAGCAATGCTTTCTCCATCACGAGGCCAAAAATTATAAATGTAATTCCTATCTAAATACAGTTCACGAGGAGGATAAAATTTAGAGTAAAAGAGAGATTCAAGCTCCTTCCACTCCAAATGATGAGGATCATCTAGTAGCTCATAACACTCCCTTGCTTTGTCCTTAAGTGACAAACAGAATAGAATCCTTTTAACTTTGTCCATTAGAATACCTACACACTTGAACAACTCGCATGATTCATTTATAAAGAGTAAATGATCACTAGGCTGGACAGTTCCATCTCCAAAATAGCAGTTGTTTATGACAAGTTCAACAATTTTCATAGGTATTTTAAAAGGAATACTTTCAGTAGGAGGATTTAAAATATCACAAGCATCATTAGAATTATCACATATGGTAGATAAAGTATCATCAGAGAAAATTTTCTCCTCTGAAGCCGGGGAACTAAAAAGATAATTTTTATAAAAACTAGCTTCCCCAAGCTTAGAATTTTCTATAGCATTAGAAATAATGGAATCCAAATAATTAATGCTAATAACATTGCTATCACTATTATGCAAACAAAAGTTCATAGTTTTTAATTTTCTCTTCAAAAGCACCATGTCCGAATTCAAGATAAAGATTATCAAGCTCTATCATATTTTTGTTGTTTTCCATTAAGCCTAAATATAAAAAAAAGGAAAAAGTAAAAATAAGCCTAACTAGTGAAAATAAAAAAAGAAACAAAAAGATATAATTGCATAATCTAAAGGAAATAACTTCGAGCACTCATAAAGGATGTGAGTACCTTTTACCTTACCTCCCCGGCAACGGCGCCAGAAAAGAGCTTGATGTCTACGCACACTTCTATTCTTGCAGACAGTGTTGGGCCTCCAAGTGCAGAGGTTTGTAGAACAACAGCAAGTTTCCCTTAAGTGGTTCACTCAAGGTTTATCAAACTCAGGGAGGAAGAGGTCAAAGGTATCTCTCTCAAGCAACACTGCAATTACGATACAAGAAGTCTCTTGTGCCCCCAACACAATTAATACAATTGTCAGTTGTATAGGTGCACTAGTTTGGCGAAGAGATAGTGAAATAAAACTAATATGGATGATTATAAGTAGTAATTGCAATCTGAAATAAAAATGGCAGCAAGCAAACATGGAGCATAACTGGTTGAAAACGGTGTTTCAATGCTTAGAAACAAGGCCTAGGAATCATACTTTCACTAGTGAACACTCTCAACAATAATAACATAATTGAATGCATAAATATCTCCCTTCATTATGCTACTTTGAACCAATCTCCGGTCGGATAACAAACACCAATCATTGTGTAGGGCTGCAAAAATCACTCCTTAGATTTCACATTTCCCCATATAGGTAACCCCCACACTATCACCATGAGACCTAGATGGTTCCAAACAAACACCACTATTTCACAGGGTCATCCAACACAAAATATAAATATCATGCTAAACCACACGATGCACACAATGTCACCATTACACCATGATCAAAGTGTCTACGGAGATCTCATAACAAAACTACTTGAGTAGCATAACAGATGAAGAGTAACATCTACTTATTCAACTAGATTACAAAGATCATGATCACATAAATATCACACCATGGGAGAGAGAGAGATGAAACACATAGCTACCGGTAGAGCCCTCAGCCCCGAGGGAGAACTACTCCTTCCTCATCATAGAAGACATCAACGACGATGAAGATGGCGGCAGAGTCGATGAAGATGTCTCCGGGGGCACTTCCTCGTCCCGATAGGGTGCTGGAACAGAGATGTTTGTCCCCCAAAACCTGTCGGCGATGGCGGCGGAGCTATGGAACTTTTCGTGGAAGGAGGCCGATCTATTTAGGTTTTATGCCTCGGGGGGCTTTATAGGCGAAAGGGCAATGGCGGTGGGCTTCCGAGGGGCCCACACCACCTATAGGCGCGACCAGGGGGACCCGCACCCACCCATGGTGTGGTAGATCCAGGGCACCCCTCCGGGTCTCCTTTGGACTACGTTGATGTGTTGGGAATTCTAAGAATTTTGGCTTTTGTTTTGTCCAATTCTGAGAGTATTTCCAGAACAACTTTTCAGAAATAAAAAACAACAAAAAAAAAAAAGAACTGGCTCTTTGGCATCTTGTCAATAGGTTAGTCCGTGAAAAAGTCTGGAAAACGAAAGAAAACGTGTGAAAACATAAAGGTATTGGATAGAAAACAAGCATGGAGCATCGAAAATTATAGATACGCTTAAGAAGTATCAAAGATCCTCAAGTCAAACTACTTGAATCGATGATATTTAGCTCATTCCTCAAAAACATGAATCTTGAATCATCTAGAGGCTTCGTGAAGATGTCCGCGAGATTATCCATGGTTGGGACATATGCTAGCTCAATATCACCTCTTTCCACATAATCCCGAAAGAAATGATGACGAATCTCAATATGGTTCGTCCTTGTGTGTTGAACGGGGTTGTAGGCGATCTTGATGGCACTCTCATTGTGACACAGGAGTGGCACTTTCTCCAAGTGAACATCATACTCTTTGAGGGTTTGACTCATCCATAGCAATTAAGTGCAAGCACTAGCGGCCGCAACATACTCGGCTTCGGCGGTGGAGAGAGATATACAATTTTGCTTCTTAGAAGACCAACACACTAAAGACCTAGAAATTAATTGGCAATCCCCGGAAGTTTATTTCCTATCATCTTGATCACCATCCCAATCCGAGTCCATGTACCCCTTGAGAGAAAATTGTGCCCCTTTGGGTACCACAAACCAAACCTTGAGGTATGAACCAAATACCAAAAGATCCTATGGACCACCACCAAGTGGCTTTTCTTAGGAGCCGCTTTATACCTTTCACACACTCCTACACTCAACACAATATCGGGCCTAGATGCACAAAGGTAAATCAAAGAACCAATCATAGAACGATACAAATTTTGGTCCACATCTTAACCATCCGTATTGCGTTTGAGGTGGCATTTGACTTGGATTGGAGAGACCTTCTCTTTAGCAAATTGGAAGCTAAACCTCTTGAGCGTGTCTTGGGTATACTTGGCTTGAGAAATTAAAGTCCCACGAGCCAATTGCTTGATCTCAAAGCCAAGGAAGAATTTGAGATCTCCCATCATAGACATCTCAAACCTGTCAGTCATAAGCTTTGATAAGTCATCATTGAAAGCTTTGTTAGTTTATCCAAAGATAATATCATCCACGTAGAGTTGGCATATGAAAATTTCTCCTTTCACCCTCTTTGTATAAAGGGTGGGATCGATTTTCCCCACTTCAAATCCACGGTCTTGCAACAACTCTCTAAGGTGCTCATACAACGCACGTGGAGCTTGTTTAGGTCCATATAGTGCCTTAGAGAGCTTGTAGACATGGTTAGGAAAGTTTGGGTTCTCAAAACCCAGAGGTTGCTTAACATATACCTCCTCTTTCAATGTACCATTTAGAAAAGCACTTTTGACATCCATTTGTTGCAATTTGAAGTTATGAGAAGATGCATATGAAAGGAGGATATGGATGAACTCAAGACGAGCCACGTGAGCATATGTTTTATCAAAGTCAAGGCCTTCCACTTGAGTGTAGCCTTGAGCCACCAATATTGCCTTGTTCCTCACAACAATACCATGCTCATCCTGCTTGTTCTTGAATATCCACTTAGTGACAACAACATTGTGGAAATCTTTAGTCTTCTCAACTAGCTTCCAAACTTTATTGCGCTCAAAGTTATTTAGCTGATCATGCATAGCTTCCAACCAATCCGAGTCTTCAAGAGCTTCATACAATTTCTTTGGTTCCACCATGGATATGTGAGCTTGATGCTCACTAAAAATTGCCAATTGAGCTCTTGTGTATTGATACGTGCATTTCGCATCACTATTTTATATCATTATTTACTGCTATTCATCGATATATTTCATATTTATAGACGATACTTATGTTATTTCATCTATTTGACATGTTTTACAATTATCGGAGAATAATCTGCCGGGACCAGATTTCTCATGGAAAAAGCACAGTCACGATACCATATTTCTGAAATCAGAAGAAGAAGGGGAACATAGGAGAGTTCCTATTTCACGAGAAGATGGAGCCAACCAAGAGGGCAGCCAGAGGGGGGCCACCATGGGCCCACACCATGTGGTGGCGCCCCCCTCTGTCGCACCCGGACTTCTAGGGGATACTCGCAGTTCCGTTGAACAGTAGTTGATTGGATTACGGGGCTTACCTGCACCCGCATCTCTTACGAGTAGGCCAACACACGTATGTGTGACAACCAACCCCTACTGTTCATCGTCTACGCAAACCATCCCGTAGAAATCAGGATACTTCCATTGACGTACTTCAAAACATACACACATGGTACGTCAACGGCATTTGAACAAGTGATATCACAACAGATCTCTAAGACACAAAAGATGGAAATAAGTTGCAAATAGCTCTCATTAGAGCAGAGATAGCAAATACAATCATCCAGAGGACACATGTCCCAACATAACATCATTACATCACAGCGGAAGCATTCAACATGTCTGAGTACAGACAAGATCCAAATAGGCCTAAGAGGCCGGAAACAAAAAGACGGAGCCCATCCACGAAGTCTCGGATCCTGCCCGGGTCCGCTATCTACTCGTCAGCAGTCTCGTCAAACTCCACGTAGTAGCCACCATGGGGATCCTCGGAAACGTAGTCTACGGAAACCACAGCCCCAAAGGGGTCAGTGCATAAACGTACTGGCAAGCAAGACTCACAATTCACCAAAGTGTAACCCGTCAACACCAAGCACATATGCTTTGGGTTCAACGGAAGAAAGGGGGTGATACAAAAGATGCTGCAGCGGGCTGCGCTAACCAACTACAGAACATACTACAACTTCCGGATAACAGAAAGGAGATAAGATAGCGTATCGTAACCAACTATAGCTAACTCCAAACAAACCCATCCTGGATCTCGCCCCTTATCCAAAGGAGCAATCCGAGGATAACTCACACGGTTGGATTAGTGAGGGTTCAGATTGTGTGTCATTAAGCCTATTACTAGTCAGATTGTTAATCATTAGGTTTAAGTTGTCCTGAGTACTTGTTAGCCAGTACTTTCACTAAGTAGTCCATAACCGCGGAAAACACGGCTTCTCGAGAAGATTTACCCTGCAGGGGTGCACCAATTTGGCCGTACACGTAAGAATAACCCGCCAGATGGGAAGGCCTTTCCCACCAAGCGGAGCACTCGACACAACTCAACTCTTCTTCGCATCAAGCCCAAAGAACCCCGTGCAGTGAGCGCACGGCTAATCAAGCCCCACGAAGAAAAGGGGACCCTCATAGCACTCTAAGAACGTGTCTCCCTAAATGCCGACTACAAAAGTTCCACCCTGGCCTGGGCTCGCAAAAACATGCATGCGGCAAATGGAACACCCGAACTAAATGAGGCGATTTGGACGAGATGCGGATCGAATCAAATTGAGGGGGGCGCCCATACACGCTTCCCACATGCGGTTAGTGCGCTCATCATGGATCAGTAGACAAGACCCTTTTCCTAATTAGGGTCGACACTAGCAGGCCTCAAAACCACGCAGGGCCTCCTGCCGGTGCCTTATCATCAAATTATTATTATCCACAATATTAACAGGTTGATTGATTAAACCTCGAGCCCCAGAACATACCAGAAATAGATAACAGAAAGTAACGGGTAACAGACTCGAGCAAAACAACCCTAAGCATGCTAGTAAGACACGGGCACAAGCAATGGGGTTATAGGTGTGGAGGTGAGGTTATATCAGGGTTAAAGGATAACATGTGATAGGATCGAACAGAAGCAACGATTCATAGGGCTAGCAGAATAGACAACGGAAAGTATCGGTAACCAATGTTGAAAGGAACACAGTGGTTCATGTGAGTGAATACTTGCCTGCAAACCCAGTAGCCTGGTACTGAGCTAAGTCCTTAGAAGGGGTGTCGTAAGTATCGTCGGTCTCAACGTCGTCGTATATCCGAGAAGAAGCAAACAAACAACACAGAGAGATAAACAATCAATATCATGGCATAGTGCACAAACATGGGATGATGCATGGCCCTTTAATTGATGCATCAAAATTAAACCAGTTGACATGGTAACAACATGATTAAATGGACCCACATGCAATTTGGATTGCATATGGAAAGCCCATGAATTATGGTTGAATTAATTGTTCTACAACTAATCATCATGTGTAAGTGAATTAGCATGATGCATGGATGAGGAAAACAGAAAGAAAACAACAATAGAAACAATTTGAAATAAGGTTTAACAAGTTTGGAAATGTATTTATTAAGTTATGCAATTTTGGTTTCTTAAAGGTGTTACACAAGCATTTGTTGTTTTCACCAATTTAAATTGTTCAAAATAGATAACAAAGTTCATATTTGAAAAGAACACAAAGTTTTGGGTGGAATACATGTTTCACTTGTTGAAAAAGGATTTAGAATAAATTACTTATGAATTAAACAAGTTTAAACAAGTTTTAATTGAATTTAATTCAAGCATGAACTTATTTGAATTTTTATTTGTTCAAAACATTAAACCAAACTCATATTTGAAAATATTATACTTTTATGGTTTGAAAACATATTTTATAGTTTCAACAATAATTTAATTTGAGCAAGTTATGAATTCAACAATTTTAAATGATTTAAACAAGGTTTAAATCATTTAACCAATTTTAATTATTCAAGACATGAAACAAAATTTATGTTGGGAAAGGTGGTTTAATTTAGCACGGAAAACATATTTGATTTGTTGAAAATAGATTTAAAATTAGCAAGTTATTAATTTGGCAATTTTAAATGCAATAATTAAGAAACAGTTGTTTTCAGCAATTTAAATTATTCAAAACAGCAAACAAAGTTGATATTTGGAAAGTACATGAAAAAGTGAATGGAAAACATATTTAGTTTGTTGGAGTTGGAATTTTTATGCCCAAGTTATGAATTTTGCAAAATTAAGTGAATTAAAGAAGTTTTTAAATATTTCACCAATTTAAAATATTCAAAACAGTAAACAAATTTTATATTTAGGTAGAACATTTAATTTGGTATTGAAAACATATTTAAAAAGTTAAATTTGGAGTTGAAATGATTTATTTATGCAATTTACAAGTTTGAGGTGCAATCTGCCATTTTTATATGAACTAGGGACTTAGAAAAAATATTACAGGGGCTAGAAAAGAATTTACAAGGACCTCTCTGTGATAGAAGGATTGGTGCAGGCCTGGGAAAAAAGATGGAAAAACAGGGGTTTAATCCGCGGGGGTGGGATTCGAACCCACCCCCTCACGCTTGCGCGCAGAGAGCAGTACCAGTGGGGTGTGCTGTGTTGTGTTGACAGGAAGGGGGAACTCGGGGGTTAAGGTTCAGCTCTCGGTAGTTTCTGAAACTGTAACTGAACGTGGTTCAGTTAGCTGTCGCTGGCAGATCGGAGGGTGGCCGGCGGGTTGCTGCTGCTGCGACGTGCTCGCGGCTGCGCGCGGTGGCCGTGCACGTGCGTGGGTGTGCTGCGTGCAGAGATACAGCGAGAGGGAGGAAGGGGATCGAGGGGAGCTCACCGAGGGCGTGACAGGAGGAGGCGGAGCAGGGAGTCGACGGCGACTTGGCGGCGACGGCGGCGGCGCCTCGGGCCCTCCCGGTGCCCACCGAGTGGTCGAGGAGGAAGCCCGCGGTGGGGTGTTTCCATTCCCGGAGTTTGCCCGGTCGGAGGAGGGCTGCAGACCGCCGGTGATCGCCGGAGAGGGAGGGGGTTTTCGGTGGGTTCAGAGGTTGCGGTTACAGAGAGAAGAGAGCAGAGGGAAGATGGAGGCGGGGGAGATAGAGGAGGAGGGAGAGAAAGAAAGGTAGGGCAGGGGCTAGGGCATCGGGTAGGGTTTATAGGGAGGGGGGCGAGCTCCTCAGCCGTTCCCTGTTCTTCTCTGCTACGTGGCTATGGTGGATGGTCGGCCGTACGAAGGTGGAAGACAGAGTGGGGTGGGTCGAAGGGGTACGAGGCCAAGGGGAGATGGGCTAGGCCTGGCTGCCTGCCCCTCTCTTCCTTTGGGTTGTTTTTTTATTCTTTTTGTTCTAATTTTTTTTTTGCTGAATAGGAAAAGAGAAAAAGGGAGGGTTTTTAGGGTTTAGAAAATTAGGTAAAATTTGGTAACAATTATTTATATTGTGACAGCAACATGTGCATGTTTTGGTTTTCAAAAAGTTCATATATTTTGTTGTTTGTAAATTTAATTGAATTTAGATGATTTTGACATTAAGTGAATAAGGGTGACATTAAGCAATTTAAAATATTTTGAATTCAAGTTTATTTGAAACAAAGGATTTAGTTGTTTTGTAATTTTCATAAAATTCAAAGGGGTTGCTGTTTTGGAAATTAATTGAATTTGAAAAGGGTTTTGTATTAAATGAATTTTTGATAGAAACAAAACAACAGTTTGGAATCACAACTTTTAATGGAAACAATTGATTGTTTTGATTCGAAATATTCATTTGGAAATTGTAACATCACAAGTTTGAAACAAAGGTTTAAAATTTGGTTTGAAATTCAAATAGAAAACAAAGGAAAACAGAGGAAAACAAATGAAAACAGAGCAAAACAAATGCAATGAACATGATGCCATGATGCAAAACATAAAATAACAAAGAGCAAACATTCTAATGGCTATTTTTCAGACTTGGGATGTTACAAAACGCCCCCTTGAAGGAATCGCGCCCCGAGATTCCTACTGAGAAAAGAAAAGGTCCGGATACTTCTTGCGAAGATCCTCTTGAGCTGTGACACGTGAAACACATCGTGCACCTTGGATAGTTTTTCTGGAAGTTCAAAACGATAGGCATTCCTGGCAACTCTTCTAGAAAGATGTCAGGGAATTTGGAAACCACCGGAACATTTTCAAGTAAAGGGAGAGGTTTTGTATCGAGGGTGTATAGCTGAAAAGAATTTGATTCATTTGGAGAATAGACTATCTGGCCAGAAAGGTGGAACAGCGTTATTGATTAGACGCCGGTAGAATAACTGAAGTGGGAAGCAACAACAAGATTTGAACGGACGAAAAGGATATTGAGAAGAACAGGATATTGAAGCAACATCGGGAAAACGAGATCAAAACACTCCTGAGGTACTACGGAAAACCCATCCGGGCTTCTAAAGGATCAATATCTACTGCTTAAGGAATAGAGGATCTGCTTCCGGGGCTTACACGCCTCCGTTCTCAATCGTGAGTAGGCAACATGATAAATCATGTCACAACCACCTCCTTTCCTATGGTCTAGTAGATATAACCATCCTAGAGAAACCAGGATACGTGAAATCCTAACTTGAAAGTTTGGATGAGAAGAGAAAAACCACGTTGGACTTCCTTACCAGAAAAGGGAGGGTGGGTGGGGAAAGGAGAAAAAGAACAGAATACCTACTCTCACGTTTCATTTTTCCTATATAGCTACAAAATAGTTTCTAGACTCAACTACGACCAGTAAAAAGGATCCTACAGGCAGACAGGCTCTGATACCATTTGTCGCACCCGGACTTCTAGGGGATACTCGCAGTTCCGTTGAACAGTAGTTGATTGGACTACGGGGCTTACCTGCACCCGCATCTCCTACGAGTAGGCCAACACACGTATGTGTGACAACCAACCCCTACTGTTCATCGTCTACGCAAACCATCCCGTAGAAATCAGGATACTTCCATTGACGTACTTCAAAACATACACACATGGTACGTCAACGGCATTTGAACAAGTGATATCACAACAGATCTCTAAGACACAAAAGATGGAAATAAGTTGCAAATAGCTCTCATTAGAGCAGAGATAGCAAATACAATCATCCAGAGGACACATGTCCCAACATAACATCATTACATCACAGCGGAAGCATTCAACATGTCTGAGTACAGACAGGATCCAAATAGGCCTAAGAGGCCGGAAACGAAAAGACGGAGCCCATCCACGAAGTCTCGGATCCTGCCCGGGTCCGCTATCTACTCGTCAGCAGTCTCGTCAAACTCCACGTAGTAGCCACCATGGGGATCCTCGGAAACGTAGTCTGCGGAAACCACAGCCCCAAAGGGGTCAGTACATAAACGTACTGGCAAGCAAGACTCACAATTCACCAAAGTGTAACCCGTCAACACCAAGCACAGATGCTTTGGGTTCAACGGAAGAAAGGGGGTGATACAAAAGATGTTGCAGCGGGCTGCGCTAACCAACTACAGAACATACTACAACTTCCGGATAACAGAAAGGAGATAAGATAGCGTATCGTAACCAACTATAGATAACTCCAAACAAACCCATCCTGGATCTCGCCCCTTATCCAAAGAAGCAATCCGAGGATACCTCACACGGTTGGATTAGTGAGGGTTCAGATTGTGTGTCATTAAGCCTATTACTAGTCAGATTGTTAATCATTAGGTTTAAGTTGTCCTGAGTACTTGTTAGCCAGTACTTTCACCAAGTAGTCCATAACCGCGGAAAACACGGCTTCTCGAGAAGATTTACCCTGCAGGGGTGCACCAATTTGGCCGTACACGTAAGAATAACCCGCCAGATGGGAAGGCCTTTCCCACCAAGCGGGGCACTCGACACAATTCAACTCTTCTTCGCATCAAGCCCAAAGAACCCCGTGCAGTGAGCGCACGGCTAATCAAGCCCCACAAAGAAAAGGGGACCCTCATAGCACTCTAAGAACGTGTCTCCCTAAATGCCGACTACAAAAGTTCCACCCTGGCCTGGGCTCGCAAAAACATGCATGCGGCAAATGGAACACCCGAACTAAATGAGGCGATTTGGACGAGATGCGAATCGAATCAAATTGAGGGGGCGCCCATACACGCTTCCCACATGCGGTTAGTGCGCTCATCATGGATCAGTAGACAAGACCCTTTTCCTAATTAGGGTCGACACTAGCAGGCCTCAAAACCACGCAGGGCCTCCTGCCGGTGCCTTATCATCAAATTATTATTATCCACAATATTAACAGGTTGATTGATTAAACCTCGAGCCCCAGAACATACTAGAAATAGATAACAGAAAGTAACGGGTAACAGACTCGAGCAAAACAACCCTAAGCATGCTAGTAAGACACGGGCACAAGCAATGGGGTTATAGGTGTGGAGGTGAGGTTATATCAGGGTTAAAGGATAACATGTGATAGGATCGAACAGAAGCAACGATTCATAGGGCTAGCAGAATAGACAACGGAAAGTATCGGTAACCAATGTTGAAAGGAACACAGTGGTTCATGTGAGTGAATACTTGCCTGCAAACCCAGTAGCCTGGTACTGAGCTAAGTCCTTAGAAGGGGTGTCGTAAGTATCGTCGGTCTCAACGTCGTCGTATATCCGAGAAGAAGCAAACAAACAACGCAGAGAGATAAACAATCAGTATCATGGCATAGTGCACAAACATGGGATGATGCATGGCCATTTAATTGATGCATCAAAATTAAACCAGTTGACATGGTAACAACATGATTAAATGGACCCACATGCAATTTGGATTGCATATGGAAAGCCCATGAATTATGGTTGAATTAATTGTTCTACAACTAATCATCATGTGTAAGTGAATTAGCATGATGCATGGATGAGGAAAACAGAAAGAAAACAACAATAGAAACAATTTGAAATAAGGTTTAACAAGTTTGGAAATGTATTTATTAAGTTATGCAATTTTGGTTTCTTAAAGGTGTTACACAAGCATTTGTTGTTTTCACCAATTTAAATTGTTCAAAATAGATAACAAAGTTCATATTTGAAAAGAACACAAAGTTTTGGGTGGAATACATGTTTCACTTGTTGAAAAAGGATTTAGAATAAATTACTTATGAATTAAACAAGTTTAAACAAGTTTTAATTGAATTTAATTCAAGCATGAACTTATTTGAATTTTTATTTGTTCAAAACATTAAACCAAACTCATATTTGAAAATATTATACTTTTATGGTTTGAAAACATATTTTATAGTTTCAACAATAATTTAATTTGAGCAAGTTATGAATTCAACAATTTTAAATGATTTAAACAAGGTTTAAATCATTTAACCAATTTTAATTATTCAAGACATGAAACAAAATTTATATTGGGAAAGGTGGTTTAATTTAGCATGGAAAACATATTTGATTTGTTGAAAATGGATTTAAAATTAGCAAGTTATTAATTTGGCAATTTTAAATGCAATAATTAAGAAACAGTTGTTTTCAGCAATTTAAATTATTCAAAACAGCAAACAAAGTTGATATTTGGAAAGTACATGAAAAAGTGAATGGAAAACATATTTAGTTTGTTGGAGTTGGAATTTTTATGCCCAAGTTATGAATTTTGCAAAATTAAGTGAATTAAACAAGTTTTTAAATATTTCACCAATTTAAAATATTCAAAACAGTAAAAAAAATTTATATTTTGGTAGAACATTTAATTTGGTATTGAAAACATATTTAAAAAGTTGAATTTGGAGTTGAAATGATTTATTTATGCAATTTACAAGTTTGAGGTGCAATCTGCCATTTTTATATGAACTAGGGACTTAGAAAAAATATTACAGGGGCTAGAAAAGAATTTACAAGGACCTCTCTGTGATAGAAGGATTGGTGCAGGCCTGGGAAAAAAGATGGAAAAATGGGGGTTTAATCCGCGGGGGTGGGATTCGAACCCACCCCCTCACGCTTGCGCGCAGAGAGCAGTACCAGTGGGGTGTGCTGCGTTGTGTTGACAGGAAGGGGGAACTCGGGGGGTTAAGGTTCAGCTCTCGGTAGTTTATGAAACTGTAACTGAACGTGGTTCAGTTAGCTGTCGCTGGCAGATCGGAGGGTGGCCGGCGGGCTGCTGCTGCGACGTGCTCGCTGCTGCGCGCGGTGGCCGTGCACGTGCGTGGGTGTGCTGCGTGCAGAGATACAGCGAGAGGGAGGAAGGGGATCGAGGGGAGCTCACCGAGGGGGTGACAGGAGGAGGCGGACGGGGCAGAGCAGGGAGTCGACGGCGACTTGGCGGCGACGGCGGCGGCGCCTCGGGCCCTCCCGGTGCCCACCGAGTGGTCGAGGAGGAAGCCCGCGGTGGGGGGTTTCCATTCCCGGAGTTTGCCCGGTCGGAGGAGGGCTGCATACCGCCGGTGATCGCCGGAGAGGGAGGGGGTTTTCGGTGGGTTCAGAGGTTGCGGTTACAGAGAGAAGAGAGCAGAGGGAAGATGGAGGCGGGGGAGATAGAGGAGGAGGGAGAGAAAGAAAGGTAGGGCAGGGGCTAGGGCATCGGGTAGGGTTTATAGGGAGGGGGGCGAGCTCCTCAGCCGTTCCCTGTTCTTCTCTGCTACGTGGCTATGGTGGATGGTCGGCCGTACGAAGGTGGAAGACAGAGTGGGGTGGGTCGAAGGGGAACCAGGCCAAGGGGAGATGGGCTGGGCCTGGCTGCCTGCCCCTCTCTTCCTTTGGGTTGTTTTTTTATTCTTTTTGTTCTAATTTTTTTTTTGCTGAATAGGAAAAGAGAAAAAGGGAGGGTTTTTAGGGTTTAGAAAATTAGGTAAAATTTGGTAACAATTATTTATATTGTGACAGCAACATGTGCATGTTTTGGTTTTCAAAAAGTTCAAATATTTTGTTGTTTGTAAATTTAATTGAATTTAGATGATTTTGACATTAAGTGAATAAGGGTGACATTAAGCAATTTAAAAGATTTTGAATTCAAGTTTATTTGAAACAAAGGATTTATTTGTTTTGTAATTTTCATAAAATTCAAAGGGGTTGCTGTTTTGGAAATTAATTGAATTTGAAAAGGGTTTGGTATTACATGAATTTTTGATAGAAACAAAACAACAGTTTGGAATCACAACTTTTAATGGAAACAATTGATTGTTTTGATTTGAAATATTCATTTGGAAACTGTAACATCACAAGTATGAAACAAAGGTTTAAAATTTGGTTTGAAATTCAAATAGAAAACAATGGAAAACAGAGGAAAACAAAGGAAAACAAATGAAAACAGAGCAAAACAAATGCAATGAACATGATGCCATGATGCAAAACATAAAATAACAGAGAGCAAACATTCTAATGGCTATTTTTCATACTTGGGATGTTACACCCTTGGCCGCGCCGCCAGGTGGTGTGGCTGCCCTGGCCCACCTCTGGCAGCCCCCCTTCGCGTACTTCATCCCACCAAAACCCTAAGACCAGGAGAAAAATCAAGGAAATATTCCTTCACCTCCTCGAGGCGAAAAACAACAGAGAGAGAAAAGCTCTCCGGCAAGGAGAAATCTGTCGGGTAAATTCCTTCCCGGAGGGTGGGATCATTGCCATCATCACCGTCATTGCACCGGGCATCATCAAGATCATCATCGTCATCATCATCACCACCATCACCATCATCCTCACCATCCATCTTCGTCCCGATGTAACAATTAGGGTTCTATATTGGTGTTCTTCACTAGATCTCTCTCCCGGTGTGGATTACTTGTTTGTAGTTGATGCTTACGAGATTTATCGGTGCTTGCACTTTATGACCAGATTGTCATTCATCATTACATCACCTATGGTCATGATCCATATGATAGCTTGTGAGTACTTCGTTTAGTTCTTGAGGACATGGGACAAGTCAAGATGTTAGTACTACAATTACGTTGAGTAATATTTACTAGTTTGATATTTAAGTTGTGGTGCTATTATTCTAGTGGTGTCATGTGAACGTCGACTACATGACACTTCACCTTTATGTGCCTAGAGGGAAGCATTGTGAATTTTTATACTAATTGTGGGGTTGCCGGAGTGACAGAAACCTAAACTCCCGTTAGGAAACCGATGCATGAGGGAGTGTAGGATCCCAAGGTTTAAAGCCATGGTTAGATTTATATTAATTACTTTCTTGTTTTTGCGGATGCTTGCAAGGGTATAATAACAAGTATGTATTAGTCCAAGTTAGGGTGGTGCATTAGCATAGGTTCACCCACACAACACCTATCAAAACAATAAACTTTAATCAGCTGTAGGAAGCGAAAGCACTTGACGTAATCCCCGTGTGTTTTCAAGAAAGTTGGGTCATCATAAGTAAACCAACCGGCTTGTCCTTTGCTCTAAAAAGGATTGGGCCACTTGAGGCAATTATTATTATTGTCTTTTATTTACTCGCAATTTATTTATCTGTATATCAAAACCCCCAGAAAACCTGTTACCTAGTATTTACAGTGAATCCTTTATTCAACCTGCTTGTCAACACCTTCTTCTCCTCGTTGGGTTCAACGCTCTTATTTATTGAAAGTACTACGATACACCCACTATACTTGTTTGGTCATCAAGACTATTTTCTGACGCCATTTCCGGGGAGTGAAACGCTATTGGTAAGTGGAATTGGTAAGGGAAACTTTTACTGTGAGTGCTGTTTTTATTTCTGTCTGCTTTATTTTATTATGGAGAGATCTCCATTTGATTCCCTATTTGGGTGTACTATTGCCACTGCTAAGTTAGTAGATGACCCGCCGTCTGCTCAATCGGATTCTCTTAAAATAACTATGAAAATTGTTGAATGTGTCATGGATAATTGCTATTTTGGAGATGGAACTGTCCATCCTGGTGACCATTTACTCTTTATACATGAATTATGCGAGTTATTAAAGTGTGCAGGTATATCAATGGACCAAGTTAAGCGGAAGCTATTCTCTTTATGACTGAAGGACAGAGCTGCAGAATGGTTTAAGATGCTGTAGAATGGCTTATCTATTGGATGGGAGGAAATTGTACCTCTCTTTTATTCTAAATTATATCCTCTCGGTGAGATTCATAAGGATCGTAATCAAATATATAATTTCTGGCCTCATGATGGAGAGAGTATTGCCCAAGAGGGGGGGGAGATTGAAGTTACTAATGCTCAATGTCCCATTCATGAGCTCCCCAGTAATATTGTTATTAATAATTTTTATGCAAGAATTTCTCTTGATGATAAGGATTTATTGGATGCTTCTTGTTCTGGATCATTTACACGTATGAAAGGAGAAGCTAAATGGGATCTTCTTGACTGTATTCAAAAAAGTACTGAAGGATGGGAGAATGACAAAGGTAGACAGTCAGGTATAAATTATGATTATGAGTGCATTAAATCTTTTATGGGAATCGATGATTTTCATAATTTTAGTGTTTCTTGTGGTCTTGAATCTTAAATCTTTGCAAACTGTTTTAAAGCTTTTGCCTCTTATCTTGATATTCCCAAAAAGGAGTGGAACAAGTACCATGCACCCTATAAAGATATTGTTAATTGTGTTCCTGCTAGAAATATAGAAGTTCATAATGTTAATCCTATTGTGCTTGAACCTTATATTGAAAAAATGCCCTTCCCTGCTAAGGTAAAGGAACATTCTATAGAACCTCATGAAGAAATAACTATTGAACCTACAGTAGCAATAGTTAAAGACCTTGTCACTGAAATTGTAGAAGATGGACACATTATCTTCTGTGAAGATGCTTCTAGTATTGTTTCACACCCTAGTAGATCTAGGAAAACTAGTGTTCCTGTGCTTTCTGTTAGGATAGGTGATCATTTCTATTATGATTTGTGTGATATTGGTGCAAGTTCTAGTGCTACTCCTTATGAGCTTTATGGAGAAATCATGCATGAAATTCGTTCTTTTGAACTTGAAGAAGTTGGTGCGGTTATTTGGCTTGCTAATGGAGAAACTATCTCTCCAATTGGTATTTTTTGAGATGTGGAAGTTTTATGTGGTAAAACTAAATATCATCCTGATTTACTAGTACTTGGTGCAGCTGCTAGTAAAACTTGTCCTATCATTTTTGGTAGACCTTTCTTGAACACTTGTGGTGCTGTTATAGATGGTAAGAAGGAGAAAATATTAACTAAATTTGATGGAAAATCTTATGAGTTTAAGTTTTCTTAATTTTCTAAAGCTCCTTATGAACTGAATTGCCTAATGAAGATTTTAGAGTTGAACAACTTGCCTCTATTGCTCTTGCTCCTAACAATGCTTTGCAGCAATACATGGAGGACCACGAAAGTCAGGTCTTTATGGAAGAAAGAAATGAGATTGACGAGATTCTTCTTCGTCAATTAGAGATGTTGAAACACAATTTACCTATGGAAGACTTGGGTACCACACTACCACCCAAGGAGGATCCAGTTTTTGATTAAAACCTTTACCTAATAATCTTAAATATGCTCATATTGATGATAAGAAAACATATCATGTTATTATTAGTTCTAAACATTCAGGTAAGGAAGAGGAGAGGTTATTGGAACTACTGAAGAAACACCGCAGAGCTATTGGATATACTCTTGATGATTTGTAAGGGATTTCCCCTACTATATGTCAGCATGCTATTAATATAGAACCTGATGCAAACCTAGTTGTTGAATATCAACGTCGTTTAATTCCTAAGATGAAGGAAGTGGTAAGAAATGAGGTATTGAAACTCCTTGATGCTGGTAGTATTTATCCTATCTATACCTAATAATAAAAGCATTAAGGTTTGCGGAATATTTTTTATCCAACATAAATTTACCTAATTGCCCTCCCACCAATCCATGTATTACTGCATTGCCACCGATAAGTCAAATAACGATTCTGATCATCCGTCCTCCCACACCACGCAGGCCTCCTGCTTTACCCGCATCGAGGCAAACCCAGCCACCTACGACGAGATCTCCGTCTCCATGGAGTCACCGACGCCGGTTTCGGCAAGAGGGTTGCCTTCCTGCCATCAACGGCCACACCAATGTGTGGACTGTCCACATATTGGGAAATGGGCAAGCTCCCCCACCCGCCGCCATCGGGATCCGTCAACCACGAGCTCATCAGTGTCGGCTCTGGCAAGAGGGTTGTTGACTTACATATCCTGTCCTTCCGCGCCTGCGCCGTTCGGGAACAGTTGACGCTCCGCCCTCTCGACTCCCCCCGCGCCTCCTCGTGTGTCTGAATCTCTCTCAAGCGCCATCTGAGATGAGGCCGAGCAGCGACGCCACCTCCATTGCTGCAGCAAAGTGCCCCATTCATCACCGTTATGAAGGTGGATGACATGCCGCAGCTATGGTGCTCGTCCCGGCGCCACAAACTCCACACCGCAGATGAACACATGCCAGTCACATGTGCATGAATCAAATCTTCCTTCCGCCTCTGTAGAATTACTCCGGCCGGCACCCCACGGTTCTGGTACCCTCCCCGACCGATATATGTTTAATGCAAGAGGGGAAGCTCGCCAGCCCGCCCAGCGTGGTTTCCGTTCGACGCGTCCACCATTGCTTCTCTGACCCAGTGCCCGGCTACTGCTTCGGCCCAGCTTGACTTCCTCTCAACGCTTCCACGATGCAGATCCTCTGCTCTGTCACCCTGGCAATAAATTCGTCCGCTTGACGAACCCGTATGCTTGACAGACGATGAGCTCATGGGATTGTGACTGTTGCTGTTTTGTAATGGTGGCTCAAGTGTTGGAATTATCTTCACATATGGAATTTGAGAAAATGCTCAAGAACACTTGTGCTTGTGGAGGAAAATCTCTGGCTTCATTTGGGTCGTGATTAAAGCACGAACTACAAGCAGCTGACAACGGCCAACACCTAAGCTTTGGTCAGTATGCAAGCCCTGTTCCAAGTGGAGTTTTTCAGGTACAAATAAGCTGCATACAACCTGCTCGACAGAATGTTAGCACATGGATGTACTAGCATATTTATTTTTCCCTCCTTTGATTAGTGTTTAGCTCTTGTAGTACACCGGTGTCATCTTAAATTTATGATGACCCATGGCATGGCTTAACTACATGGGTTGTTCTAGATTTTTATGGTTAATTGTATAGACAATATGATTTCAATTCGGTAGCAATGAAGCATGACGATAAGCAAAGGGTAGCGGTAATATAGCTTAGCAATTGCAGGAATGCTTCACTCTCTATTTTAGTAATTCAGTACTGCAATTTTTGAGATACTTATAAGAAGAGTGGTGCTCATTTATTTTTGCTGATTTTTTAGATGCTTATAACCATGATGGGAAGCTCGGCGAAGGCGGCAGGCCACAGGTTGTGGTTCTGGTAAGACTGCTTGCTTGCGCCATTTGGATATGGAACAATGTTATGTTTGCTTATTGTATTGTTCATACTATACGTGAAGCGATTCCTTTCGACATTCATATCTGAAGTATTTTAATACATTAAGAGGAAGACATGCATCGTGATTTCAATCGCAAGAGAAGGATAATTTGGTTCATGCAATCAACCAACACCTTCCTTTAGTGGCAGTGTGTGAGGTCTTGCCATTGGAATGTGCTTGCTTTTCAATGGTATGTCTCCTCTTACTGATTCCTTTTTATAGCTTTATTTATCGTATTGCACGAAGTAACCCATCTCTAATATTACACAAAAAATTATTTTATTGTCAATATACTGCTATTCCTAGATAAGCGCTAACGATTTTTATTTTATTTTAAAAATTGTCTGGTTAAAAAAAATTGGAAGAAAAATATATAGAGTACCTTTCTATCATCCTGAAAGAAAAGGGGAACTGATACTTCCAGGTTCTCTACATACTCTAGGACCTTTCGTGAAGCAACCGAGGTCCTTGAACATGACAATGGTAGTGCTGGGTTATAGACCGGTGTGATATGATGTCGTGAAGCATTTCAGATGGACATTTTCTTGGTGATGTGCTATCGAATTGGAAAACTTATAAGTGTTGATCTTGAGTCAAGCAAAAAAATGATACGACACCTAGCAAGTCATGAGCTTGGAGGTTTATTTTTGTTACATGAACCGTGTAATTTTGTTATAAAAAGTGTAAGGTTACAACAATAGAACTAAATCCCGATAAAATTATACAGTATATTTTACTAATTTATCTTTAGAACCACTTGCGGAAAACTCATTGCTGAAAAGAATTTTATTGAAGAATTGCACCGTTCTGGCAAAATAATTGCACTGTGCTTTTTTCAATCTGTTATGTAAGCTGGTGACAAACAACGGATACCAATGAAAATTTAGTTCGTGACCCTCCCGTTGCAACGCACGGGCATGTTTCCTAGTTGTTGATAGTAGATGGGTAAGTCTTGTGCATTGTGTTCCTAAGAAAGAAGGAACTAGTGTTGTGCCAAATAAAAATGATGAGCTTATTCCTCAAAGAGTAGTAGTTGGTTATAGAACGTGCATTGATTTTAGAAAAGTTAACAAAGTTACTAAGAAGGATCATTATCCTTTACCTTTTATTGATAAAATGTTAGAAAAGTTGTCTAAAAAAACTCATTTTTTCTTTCTTGATGGTTATTCTGGTTTTTCTCAAATTGTTGTTAAAAAACAAGATCAAGAGAAAAAACAAATTTTACTTTTACTTACGGAACTTATGCTTATAGATGTATGCCTTTTGGTTTGTGTAATGCTCCTACTACGTTTCAAAGATGCATGTCTGCTATCTTTCATGGTTTTTGTGAGGAAATTGTGAAGTATTCATGGACGATTTCTTCGTCTATGGAACTTCTTTTGATAACTGCTTGCATAGTCTTGATAAAGTTTTGCAGAGATGTGAGGAAACTAATATTATTCTTAATTTGGAAAAATACCACTTTATGGTAAATGAAGGAATTGTTCTTGGACATAAAATTTCTGAAAGAGGTATTGAAGTTGATAGAGCTAAAGTTGAAGCAATTGAGAAAATGCCTGTCCTAGGGATGTAAAGGTATTCATAGTGTTCTTGGCCATGCTGGCTTCTATAGGAGGTTTATTAAAGATCTCTCTAAGATATCAAAGCCTCTTACTAATCTTCTCCAAAAATATGTACCTTTTGTTTTCTATGATGATTGTAAAGAAGCTTTCGAATTTCTAAAGAAGGCTTTAATTTCTGCTCCTATTGTTCAACCACCTCATTGGAATTTGGCCTTTGAAATTATGTGCGATGCTAGTGATTTTGCTGTAGGTGTTGTTCTTGGAGAGAGAATAGACAAGAAGTTGAATGTTATTCATTATGCTAGTAAAACTCTTGATTTTCTCAAAAGAAGTATGCTACCAGTGAGAAAGTGTTCCTAGCTATAGTTTTTGCTTGTGATAAGTTAAGACCCTATATAGTTGATTCAAAAGTTATTATACATACTTATCATGTTGTTATTAAGTACCTTATGAAAAAAATATGCTAATCCTAGGCTTATTAGATGGGTGCTGCTTTTACAAGAGTTTGATTTGCATATTGTAGATAGGAAGGGTGCTGAAAATACTTTTGGTGATAATTTGTCAAGATTGGAAAACATTTCTTACGATCCTATTCCTGTTAATGGTAGTTGTCCAAATGAATAGCTGGCTGCAATAAAAGAAGCTCGCGGGATAGTCCTTAGTATGCAGATTATGCTAACTTTATTGTTTCCAAGTACTTGCCTCCATCCTTTATAGCTCAGCAAATAAGGAAATTCTTTCATGACTTGAGGCATTATTTTTGGGAGGAGTAGATGGTATTATGCGAAGATGTGTTCCAGAACATGAACAACGAAAGATATTGAGAAAATGTCATAGTAGTGCTTATGGAGGACATCACGCTGGAGATAGAACCGCACAAAAGGTTCTACAATCCGGTTTCTATTGGACTACTCTTTTTAAATATGCACAAAAGTTTATTTTATCTTGTGATGTATGTCAAAGAGTTGGTAATATTTCTAGACGCAATGAAATGCCTATGAATTATTCTCTTGTTATTGAACCATTTGATTGTTGGGGATTTGACTTTATGGGTCTGTTTCCTCCTTTGAATGGTTATACTCATATACTTGTTCTGTTGATTATGTTACTAAGTGGGTAGAGGCTATACCTACAAAGAGTGCTGATGGTGAAACCTCATTAAAAAGTCTTAAAGATGTTATTTTTCCTAGGTTTGGTGTGCCTAGATATCTTATGACTGATGGAGGTTCTCACTTTATTCATGGTGGTTTTAGAAAACCCTTGCTAAATATGATGTTAATCATAGAATTGCCTTAGCTTATCATCCCCAAACAAGTTGGCAAGTAGAATTATCAAATAGAGAAATTAAATCTATCTTGCAAAATATTGTTAATAAATCTAGGAAAAATTGGGCTAGTAAGTTAAATGATGTTTTATGGGCTTATATAACTGCTTATTCAAATCCTAAGGGTATGTCTCCTTAAAAAATGTTTTATGGGAAAACTTGTCACTTGCCTTTAGAATTAGAACACAAAGCTTATTAGGCAGTGAAAGAACTTAATAGAGATTTTAAACTTGCTCGTAAGAAAAGGTTGCTGGACTTGAGTTCTTTGGATAAATGGAGAAGTGAACCTTATGAAAATGCTAGACTCTTTAAAGAGAAAGTTAAAAAATGGCATGATAGGAGAATTCTTAAAAGAGAGTTCCATGTTGGTGAGAAAGTTCTATTGTATGGGTATCGTCTCAGATTTTTTGCAGGAAAATTACTCTCGAGATAGGAAGGACCTTTTGTTATTGAAGAAGTGTACCGTTCGGGTGCAATCAAAATTGTTTCACTTAAAGATAACACTACACAAGTGGTGAATGGGCAAAGACTCAAACATTATTCCATTATCTTTCTTTCTTGTTGGCTCATAAGCTTAGTATTCTCAAGTTAAGACCGTTTGTACTTCCATGGAAGATTGCATGCTTGTTTTCTATCACATGTATATTTGTTTGTTTCGCTCAACTCTTATGCTTGCTACCCAGCCTTGCTAGCCAAAAACCTATACTGAGAGGGAATGCTTCTCGTGTATCCAAATCTTGAACCAAAAACCATGCCATGTATGTCCGCCATACCTACCTATATGTGGTATTTCACCGCCACTCCAAGTAAATTGCTTGTATGCTATCTTTAAAACCTTCAAAATTATACCTGTTTTATGCTCTGTTTTGGCTCATGAGGATGCAGGTACACGGTCTTTATTTCACTCGTTTATTAGACTTTACACACCTGGACTAGTGGCACATCCTCTTAACCAACTGCTAGAAGAGCTGGAACCGGGGTGCCCAGCCCCAAATTTGGTTACTTCACAGTTCTCTTTACTCTTTTTCCCCTAATTTATCCGTTAAAGCATAATTGTGTAAACAAAAAAAGAGGGATGATCTACTGACCCTAGTAGAAAGGACGTCCTTCAATGGGAGTCTCTCTTGTAAAGTCTAGTTAGCTTGTGACTTAATGTATTGTCTCCTTGTTGATTCGTTGACATAGACATACACCTCTCTCAAAATTGTTTCTATTACCTCTGTTTATCAAATAAAAAGCTCTAGCACATGAGTTAATCCCTACTTCCCTCTACGAAGGGCCTATGTTTTACTTTTATGTTGAGTCAGTAAATCTACCCCTTTCTACCTCAAGCAAGCATTTGAGTTGTTGTGATCCAACCATCTATATGTTGATTTACTCAGTCATGTCTTTTATCCTTCCTTGTTTAGCACAATGATTTTATCTGAATGAATATAACTTTGAAAGTTATCAATGACGTAAGGAGACTGTTGAACATGTAAAATTTTGCAATATAATATCTAGTATAAAGACTCTGATCGAAAGATAAGTACAATCTATTAATTGTTCTCTGGCCAAGAGAAAATTTTGCCATCACCAACTATGATTTTCTCTTTGCACCTTTACTGTGACTCCCTCTACTAGTTTCAATTTAAATTATATGAGAGGAAGTTGCTGTCTAGAATGACTTGTGTATTGATAAATGTGATGCTTCTTGTCCGTATTTTATTTATCGACACTTCACTCCATAAAACAGTGGTCTTGTTTACTGAGTGCAGTTTCACTTGGGGACAAGCAAGGTCTAAGCTTGGGGGGAGTTGATACAGCCATTTTGCATCACTATTTTATATCATAATTTACTGCTATTCATCGATATATTTCATACTTAGAGATGATACTTATGTTATTTCATCCATTTTGCATGTTTTACAATTATTGGAGAATAATGTGCCGGGACCAGATTTCTGCTGGAAAAAGCATAGTCAGGATACCATATTTCTGAAGGTCAGAAGAAGAAGGGGAACATCTGAGAGTTCCTATTTCACCAGAAGATGGAGCCAACCAAGAGGGCATCTAGAAGGGGGCCACCATGGGCCCACACCATGTGGCGGCGCCCCCCTTGGTCGCGCCACCAGGTGGTGTGGCTGTCCTGGCCCACCTCCGGCAACCCCCTTCACGTACTTCATCCACGCAAAACCCTAAGACCAGTAGAACAATCGAGGAAATATTCCGCCGCATCCTCGAGGCGGAAAACAACAGAGAGATAAAAGCTCTCCGGCAGGGAGAAATCTGCCGGGGAAATTCCTTCCCGGAGGGGGGGGGAATCATCGCCATCGTGACCATCATCGCACCAGGCATCATCAAGATCATCATCATCATTATCACCACCACCATTACCATCATCATCACCATCCATCTCCATCCCGCTGTAACAATTAGGGTTCTATATCGTTGTTCTTCACTAGATCTCTCTCCCAGTGTGGATTACTTGTTTGTAGTTGATGCTTACGAGATTTATTGGTGTTTGCACTTTATGACCTAACTGTTATTCATCATTATATCACCTCCGATCATGATCCATATGATGTCTTGTGAGTATTTCATTTAGTTCTTGAGGACATGGGAGAAGTCAAGATGTTATTAGTGGAATTATGTTGAGTAATATTTACTGGTTTGGTATTTAAGTTGTGCTGCTATTCTTCTAGTGGTGTCATGTGAACATCGACTACATGAAAGTTCACCTTTATGGGCCTAGAGGGATGCATTGTGCATTTGTCTACTAATTTTGGGGTTGCCGGAGTGATAGAAACCTAAACCCTTGTTAGGAAACCGATGCATGAGTGAGTGTAGGATCCCAGAGTTTAAGACTATGGTTAGATTTATCTTAATTACTTTCTTGTAGTTGCCGATGCTTGCAAGGGGTATAATCACAAGTATGTATTAGTCCAAGTTAGGGTGGTGCATTAGCATAGGTTCACCCACATAACACCTATCAAAACAATAAACATTAATCAGTTGTACGAAGCGAAAGCACTTGACGAAATCCCTGTGTGTCCTCTAGAATGTTTGGTCATCATAAGTAACCAACCAGCTTGTCCTTTGCTCTAAAAAGGACTGGGCCACTTTCAGCAATTATTATTATTGTCTTTTATTACTCTTACTTTATTTATCTGCTATATCAAAAACCTAGAAAACATGTTTGCTACTATTTATAGTGAATCCTTTATTCAAACTGCTTGTCAATACCTTCTGCTCCTTGTTGGGTTCGACACTCTTATTTATCGAAAGTACTACGATACACCCCCTATACTTGTGGGTCATCATGTATCTCTTGTTTTGCACATCACTCAACACCTTATCATCGGATGCATCAATACGCTTCAAAGTTTTTGCAATCCTTCTAGCACGACGGGCTTCGATCTCCTCATTATTGCGAGGAGGAATCACGTGATAATCTTGATCATTTGGGTCCCCGTCTTGACCGGAATGTTGGCCTTGATCATCATCTTCACTAGCTTCAACAATAGGATAATAACATGAAGAAGGTTGATCTTGGCCTTGACCTTGGCTAGCTTGAATGATAGGAGTGCTTGGTTCTTGCGAAGCAACTTGGTCAACAATGGGAGGGTCTTGAACTTGTTCTTGGTTGGTGCATTACTTGCTCCCTTGTCTTGATATCCCAATATATACGAGAGATCCACTTGAGTAGGGCATAGTTCTTCTCAAGTCGCCACAAGGTGTCCCTCAATGGGGCGAAAAAATCTCACGCCCATTCTTCCTATGGCTTCTTGAGGTATTTCAACATCTACACCGGGAACACAAAATTTGCCAACTTGGGAGCCATCATTTTTGTTCGAACACCACACTACTAGATTCAGTGACAATCCGTGAGGCCTTCTCAAGGACTCTAAGTGTGGGATTCGGCACCATAACCAAAAAATGTATCCTCAATAGTTTTAGCTTTGAATTTAGACAAACACACACCTTTGATCAAATAGAAACACTTACAAACGAAGACACGAAAATAGGAGACGTTGGTTTTGTTGCCGATGAGAATCTCGTATGGAGTCTTCACTAATCCCTTACAAATGTAGAGCCGGTTTGATGACTGAAGTGGTGGAGATGGCTTCCGCCCAAATATATTAGGGAGAGTTAAACTCCGCCAACATGGTCCTATCCATATCCAATAAAGTACGGTTCTTCCTCTCGGCTACACAATTTTGTTCAGGGGTATATGCAGCGGAATATTGATGATGAATACCCTCTTCACTTAGAAACTCATTAAGGGTGTAGTTCCTGAACTCGGAGCCATTATCACTTCGAATAGCCAAGATAGGAAGATTGTGTTGACGTTGCACTTGGTTGGATAATTCGATGACGATTTGTTGAGTCTCACTCTTCAACTTGAAGAAATATACCCATGTGTATCTTGAGTATTCATCCACTATCACCAAGCAATACTTCTTGCCTCCAAGACTTGCCTCGGGCACTCCACCAAAGATATCCAAATGGATAAGCTCCAAGATCCTCTTTGATGAGATAATTGTATTGCTTGGATGCGATGAATCATGCATCTTGCCTTCAACACAAGCCCTACACACGCAATTTTTGGCAAAGGAAAAATTCTCTTTTAGTCCGAGGATGTGACCACCCTTGTGAAGACTTTGGAAAGTTCTCATGTTGACATGGGATACGCGGCGATACCACAACCACTCCACGTCAGCCTTACCGAAGAGACACATTGTTTGAGAGCTGGTTGACTCTGAAAATTCCACCACATACAACTCATTTTCGACATGTCCAACGTAAGAAACATCGAGAGACTTGCTCCACGCGATGATCACCTTGTCAGGATCAAAGAAGACGGAAAAGCCCATCTTCCCTAAAGCACGAACTGAAATCAAATCGAAACCAAGGGATTTGACAAGCATGACATTTTCAAGGGTGATATTTGGAGCAACAATCACCTTGCCAAACCCCGTTACCTTAGACTTGGACTTATCTCCATAAGTGACAGTTGCTTGATTTATATTTGGTTTCAACTCTATCATAATTTCTTTGTTTCCGGTCACATGACTTGTACACCCACTATCAAGTATCCATTTTGCACCAACGAAAGCATAGTCCTACAAGGAATCATTGACTTGAGTTAGGACCCGAGGAGGGTCCTCTCATGTTAGCAACAAGGGTCTTTGGAACCCAAACAAAGTAAGCAATGAAACCCTCAATCAGGCCAACATATTTAGCTGACACAACACCATAATAATAAACAAATAAGAAATGGTGTGGATTGTTAGTCATGGGGAGCTTCTACGAGTAGTGTTGTCCCTAATGACAATACCACTCTCACTAACATTCTTATTTGCTTGTGCGGTCTTGGCCTTGTTCTTGTTCTTCTTCCTCTTTCTCTTGCTCCTGGCAACATGGCCAAGACCTGGCTTTCCATTTTGTGATCTAGGATAAACCACTTGTGGCTTAGGAGCCACAACCTTCTCAACACTAGGTCCCTTGCCCTTGATTCTTGCCAGCTCTTCCTGTAACCTAGCATTCTCCTCAATAATATTTGCATGATCACAAGAAGAAATAGAAGTACTAGGCACATTGAATTGATCAAGTTGAGTTTGAAATTGTTTGAGACTTGTTGAGGGTAGAGAGTTCACACTCCAAAGCCTTGTGAGCCTCAGTGAGCCACTCTAGCTCCTCTGTTAGTTTTTCATGACCAACACCAAACTCAAATTTCTTCTTTTTAGTTCTATTATATTTAGCAATTGCATGGTCATGCTCTTTAGTGAGCTTATAAATTATTTCGTTATGTGACTCTTCAATAGAGATACTCGAAGCTCATGTTCCTCCTTAAGAGAATTTGAAAGGTAACCCTTTTTAATACAATATTCCCTTTCGGTTTCACATTTCTTCTCAAGAGCCTCTTGGGCCTCTCCCAATTGACTCATGAGAAGATAAAAGTACTTCTTGCTCTCACCTTGCATGGTAGTCATATATAGGTTTAAGGATACAATTTAATCTTAAACACTAGGACTAGCAAGTTTATTCGTTTCACTTTGAGTCTTAGTGGTGGAAGAAAATAATACCTCGGTGGCCTTAGCCATCAAGCACTTTGCGGAGGGTTGAGGAAGATTCTCATTAGGGGATTCAAAGAGAGAAGGAGATGATGAAGACGCAATAGCAATATCATCCACTTTACTTGTGGTTTCTTCTTCTTCATCATCAACGAAATCATACTCTTCTTGAGTCACTAACACATATCTTGATGCTGGCTTCTTGTTGAAGGGTTGATACGTCCAAAACGTATCTACTTTTCCGAACACTTTTGTTGTTGTTTTCCTCTAAACTTGTGAGTTTTGAATACAACTAACACGGACTAGCGCTGTTTTCAGCAGAATTACCCTGGTGTCTCGTTTTTGTGCAGAAAATCAACTTTCAGGAAAATGCCCGGAAAAGATCCCAAAGTTCTTATTTTACCTGAAGACCCCAGAGCCAGAAGGCGAGACAGAGAGGAGCCACGAGGGGCGCACACCACCTAGCAGCGCTCCCCCTTGGGCCACGCCACCACATTGTGTGGCTGCCTTGGGCACTCCCACGGTCTCCCCTTTCGAGTACATATACCTCTTGACCTAAAAACCCGAGGGGGTTCGTCATATTCCAGAGAAAAACACGAGAGCGCCGCAACCTCGAAACCTAATTCGGGGATTAGAAGTTCCTATTCTGGCACCCTGTCGGGACGGGGATTCGTAGGAGATCATCGCCATCGTCATCGCCACCACCTCTCCATCAACCATCCATGATTCCCCCATCCATGTTTGAGTAATCCCCGTTGTAGGCTGATAGGGATGGTAGGGATTGGATGAGATCGTTCATGTAATAATGCCAGATTGTTAGGGCATGGTGCCTAGTACCCGTTGTTAGTGCTATCTATCGTTGTTGAAACTTGTTATGCTTAATGCTTGTCACTAGGGCCCAAGTGCCATGATCTCAGATCTGAACATGTTATTGATTCATGAGTGTAATTATTGTTTTTATCATACCTGCAAGTTGTATACACATATCGTTGTCCGGAACCCGAGACCCAAAAGGGAAAAAAATTGGGATAACCGGAGGGGATGCCTGTGATGTGAGGATCACGTGTGTTCATGGAGTGTTAATGCTTTGCTCCGATGCTTTGTTAAAAGGAGCACATTAATTACCAGTAGTTTCCCTTGAGGCCCCACTGCAAACGGTGTCGAATAGTCATCTCAACAAGTCCCTCGGATGATCCGGAAGGGTTTCGATTAACAACACATAAGGACGCTGGTGACGGTTGTCGGTTAACAGGGGGGCACAATTTACCCAGGTTCGGGGCCCTCGTAGAGGTAAAACCCTTACTCCTGCTCTTTCGATATGTATTATCAATAGACCGGTTACAATGGGGGATGCTGAAGTCGAGAGTATGATCTCGAGCTCAAGGCTTTGGTGGTCTAGCTTAGATTGGATCTCCCCCTTGGTGGTTCTCCTAGCCGTATATAGGTGGCTAGGTCTCAAACCGTGGCTGAGGGGGTTACAAACCCTAGTTTTAGGTCGGTACAAGTTTCCTTCTTGACCTGCAAGTCTCTGTGGGTGGGCTTCAGTTGGCCTTGTAGAACTGTAAGGTGGCACCTCCCCTTGGGCTTAAGTCTTGGTCCTTGGACCGGGTAGCCTCACCCGATAGGTTCAGGATTCATCCCCACGTCAGTAGCCCCCGAGTATTTATTCGACTGAGAATCAGTCGAGTGGGCAATCATAGTCCGCTTTTTGATTTCTTCGACTGGTCATTCAATCGTCTGATTTAAAGGGTGCATATCCTGTGTGCGATGCGCTTCCGTACTCGAGTATCGAGTGATAAAATGTGCCTTGTATCAATTGTTTTCGCAGAAGGATGTGGCTCAGTCGCTTGGCTCTCCTGAGAGATCAGGGCCAATTAATTGCATCTAGGGCAAACACGGTTCTGGCCTACTCAAATTCGAGACCTCCGACTCGAACTTGGCGAGGGGATCGTTGCGACTGGGCCGTGGAGGTCTTACCGATTCGAAGTTAACCTAAAGGGGTACCCGGCACGCCCGCATGGATTTTTCTTCGTGTTGTTGACACGGAAATTTACCGGAGGACGCAGCTTGAGTGTGCTTCCGGGCCCACAAGAGAGATCTTTGGGTCTTACCTTCTTACTCGAAAGAATACGACATCTGGATGTGCCTAGTCGGCCGAACGATCCAGGATAGAGATGTTTAAATACATCGTGTGATAGAATTGCGGGAGCCGCGTGTTCGTAATTTTACCTTGGTCATGTTCTTGCAGTCTTTCGGGTGAAGAAATATTCCTTCTCTGATCTTGTGCGAAAGAGATTTCGCGTTTTGAAGTTCATACGGAAGAAATTCCGTGCTACGATGAACCCATACGGAAGAGATTCTGTGTAAGGGTGTATATGCAAAAGAGATTTCACGTCTTGATGTTCCCATACAAAAGAATTTTCGTGTCAGGGAGCTTATGCGAAAGAAATTTCGCGTTTTGATGTGCCCATACGAAAGAATTTTCGTGTCAGGGAGCTTATGTGAAAGAAATTTCGCGTCTTGATGAGGTATGCAATGATGTCACTGCGCGCCTGTTTCGTTCTGACTCCTCCCGATGGGTTATGACGAGGTTGAGCAGAGCGTGCGGGCCTATTTTGTCAGCTTTTTTACCGGAAACAATAGGCCGTGTCCCGGTTTTTCCGCTGGCCGCGTGCTGTAAGTACGCACAATCTTTTCGTAAAGATCGTGCGGGGGGTAACTGTCCCCACCGCTTCGTTTCCACTTGACGCGTGGAAGCGGCAATGGATGCCCCGTCACTTAGATCTACGGCTTGGATCACCCTAGCTCGGGTATAAATAATGACCTATAGGGGAGGGGTAAATCCCCCGGCCCTTAGTCACCTTCTTCCTCCTCGCGCACACCTCCTTCTCTGTAAGCACCAAGCAACCTCCAATGGCAGGAACGAAAAAGCGTGGTGCAGCCCTGTCATCCTCGAGAGATGTGGCGAGCGCCTCCACGGCGCCTCCCGTGAAGACGGGCGATTGGCGCGCCGCGGACACCACTAGGAAGAGCATCACTAAGTTGCAGCGGGAGGGACTGCTTCCGCCGGAATCTGACAAGCGCGTGCGCCTGTCCAAGAAAGAATTAGTCCCCAATCCCCTCGCCAACGAGCGTGTCTTCCTTTCCGAGCACGTCTCCTGCGGCCTGTCGCTCCCCCTCCACCCTTTTTGCTCAGGCTGCTGTATGTCTACGGCATACAGCTGCATGATCTCCCTCCAAACGCGATTCAACACATATCGTGCTTTATCGTGCTTTGTGAGTGTTTCTTGGGGATCCGCCCGCACTGGGGTCTTTGGAGAGCAATCTTCAAGGTTCGGATTTTTCGGGAGAGAGCGCAGCCAGGCGAGAAGTTGGGGGAGCCACTGCGTACCGGAGGTTTCGGAATCCAGGCGAGTAAACACATCCCTTACATGGAGATGTACTTTGTCGACTCGGCACAGGGGTGGCGGAAGAAATGGTTCTACGTCACCGACAACAGCGCGAGTGGAGCCCCCGAATTCTAGCCATTCGCCCCTCTGAAGTGACGGAACTCCTGGATGCACAAGCTCACTGCCTAGGAAGGTAAGATTGTCGCTCCTCTACTCGCGAAGGTGGCGAGCTTCCGGAATAAGGAGTTGGGGACCCCGTTGAATGGGATACACCTGTCGGGTGTGTTCCTTCGTCGACGAATCCAGCCCCTTCAGGAGAGGCCAACTGCCATGTGGGAGTACATGTGCGTTAAGGACCTGAGCCGCATCTGCGAAGACATCCTCTCGAACGCTGAATTCGAGAAGAAGATCGCGGCCATCACCAAGCTGAAGAAAGGAGAGGTCTGTTTGGCGTCTCCTCTCGAGCCATTCGAAGCGGGAAACCCTCCGACTGAGGCGAGTTTTCTAGATTTCTCCCTTGCTTTTATTTTTACACACCTGTGCTTTTTTCGATTGATATATTCATTTTTTCATTCTTCTGTAGAATAAGGACGTGGCAACATGCTACCCGTCGATTTCTGCAGACAATGTCTCAGATCTTCTGGCGAGTAATGTTGAGGCTCCTCACGAGACTAGCGTTGCGGAAGCTGACTCAAGCTCCGAACGTGATTATATGGATGAGGAAGAAGAGTTGGGTAGCGACCAACTCCATCACCGCAAGCGCTGCAGGAACAAGGATGACGAAGTCACTTCAAAGGATAGCTCCTTGGGTGATGAGTCCGTCAAGGTGGTTGAGCCTCTCCAGATGCCTCCCCTCCGTGCGCTTCCACCCATTGGTCGTCAGTCGAAGGTTTCCACCGTCTGGAACCCAAACATTCTCAACGATGATGACGAGGACGAGTAAGTCTTGCGCGCTCCGTTCCTAATCGTGAATGTTCTTCCTTTTCTTCCCGTTCTGGTTCTTTATCTGACTTTGCTTTCAACAGAAGTCTTGCGACCATCAGCCCAGGCCAGTTCGCTTCTTATGTTCCTTCCGTGAAGAGAAATGACGCGGTCGCGGATCCTACTCCAGCTGCTGAGGTTGCCCGAAGATCTCCAAGCCCCGCAAGGGAAACTGAAACCCCGGAGTACGGGATGCCTGGTTTCGCGGGTGGAGCGTCAGCGAGCAAGGAGGTCTCGGGTAGTTCACCAGATCCTCTGTCTACTACCTAGGGAAAGGTAATAAAGGGAATGTACCCAAGAGGCAATAATAAAGTGTTTATTATGTTATTCCTTGTTTATGATAAATGTTTATTTCTCATGCTAGAATTGTATTAACCGGAAACATTACTACATGTGTGATTAATAAACAAACCAACGTTCCTAGTGAAGCCTCTCTTTTAACTATCTCGTTGATTAACAGATGATCAAGGTTTCCTGATCATGGACATTGGATGTTGTTAATAACTGGGTCATGTCATTAGGACAATGACGTGATGAACTTAGACCCTAACTAAGTATAAAAATACGATCAAGTCATTTAGTTTTGTTGTTATGTCTTACATTCGGAGTAACATTGTTCCTTAGACCATGAGATCATGTTAATCACTAATACCGAAAGAATACTTTGATGACATCAAACGTCACACCGTAGAAGGGTGACTATAAAGGTGACGTTAGGTATTCGGAAAGTGTTAGTTGAAGCTCATGTATCAAGACTAGGATTTGTCCATCCAATATGACAGAGAGATATACTCAGGGCCCTCTCGGTGATATCACATCGGCACCGCTTGCAAGCACATGATATTATCACAAGGGTGTTATATCACGGGAACGAGAAAAGAGTACTTGTCAGGTAACGAGATCGAACAAGGTATGGTTGATACCAATGATCGGATCTCGGACAAGTAAAATATCGCGAGACAAAGGGAAATCGTTACGATGTTGAAAGGTTCACACAATCACGAGAGTCATCGTTGAATATATAGGAGTCATCACGGATCCCCAGATCCCGTTGTTGATTATTAATCGGAGAGGAGTCTCGATCATGTCTATATTATTCACGAACCATAGGGTGACACACTTAAGGTTCGATGAAGCGTTTGAGAGGATACAGAATACAGAAGAATGTTTTGGGCAGCTCCGAAATTGTTACGGGGAAAATTGAAATAGTTCAAGGGGTTTTTCGTCGAATGGTTGTTAATAGAATTAACAAATGATTCGAGGTGCTGCATGCAAATGTTTGTTAATGGAATTAACATAAAAATGTTTTATTTATTTATTAAAGAAAAATCTTTTGATTTTCTAAGTGGAAAATTAAGGGAGCATGAGTGGGTGTGAGTGGGGCTTCCACTCACATGAAGAGAGGAATAGGTGGGGGCACCCATGGCTGGCCACACCCCCTTGGGCTGCCTCCCCCTCCCCTATAAAAGGAGGGTGAGAGCTCCCTCTTCTCCACACACTTGCCCACTTTCTTTTCCCTCCACCCGCTGCTCCATTCCATGGTCTCCGGCTTGGCGAAGCCCTGACCGTGGGATTCTTCACCACCACCACACTGTCGTGCTGCTGGAGTTCCGGGGGATCCTCTACTTCCGCTACCCGCTGGATCGAGGGAACGTAAGTCTTCATCGAGCTGAACGTTTGACCGATTACGGAGGCACCGCCGGATTGCGGTGCACTTCTTCTCACCCGGGATCGGCGTGAGTACGACTACGCCAACAACGAGATTTTATCTCGTACCACTTTGAGTCTTCGAGGGTATGTTATCTCAAGACTCTCTTTCTCCCCGTTACCTTTCATCTTATAGATTAGATCTTGGCCATTCGGGTTTATCACGCGTAGGAATTTTTTTGTTTTCTATGCAACGTACCCTTCAGTGGTATCAGAGTCGGATCTATGCGTAGATGATTTGTACGGGTAGAACACATAGGAGTATGTGGGCGTTGATGATCATGTTTTTGCCTCTTTGAGTATTTTATAATCTTAGTGGCATAGTAGGATGAAGCTGCCCTAGACTAAGTTTACGTGTACTATGTACGCGAGAATTGTCTCACTTGTGACTAAGGGGGTGTCCGTTTCTCCTACTATAGTTAAGATCTAATCTACAAAGGGTTGTTAAAAATATGTTTTATCAATGTTGTGGCTCTTGTACGTAGGTATGAACGGTTCTATCCTCGTAAGCCCAAGCCACGTAAAATATGAAAAAAATAATTAGAGGCGTCTAACTTGTTTTTGCAGGGCATGTGATGTGATATGGTCAATGTTACAAACGTTATGGATGAGATGATATCTTTTGTAAATTATTGGCATACCGGCTGGAGCCATATGGTTGTCTTATTTTTATGGCCTGCGTGCTGTATATCATATCCATGTGATATGTTGTAATGGAGAATCAAGATGGAGGTGCCACGAACCTTGGTGCCACGCCGGTGGAATGATGGAGACCATACCATGATGCACAAGATGGAGATCAAGTGCAATAAGGACCATATCATATCACATTATCCATGCATGTTATATTTATCCTTTTATGCATCTTATTTTGCTTAGATCACGATGGTAGCATTATAGGATGATCCCTCTCACTTAATATCAAGATAATAATGTGTTCTTCCTTAAGTATGCACCGTTAAGAAAGTTCGTCGTTTTGAGAAACCACGTGATGATCAGGTGTGATAGACTCAACGTTCGCATACAACGGGTGTTTTCAAGCCTAGCATGTACATGCATTGCCTTGAAACACACGCAATACTACGGTTCTACTTGGCGAGCCTAGCATGTACAAACATGGCCTCGAAACACGTAACCGAAAGGTAAAGCATGAGTCATATGGATGATATGATGAACATGTTGATGTTCGCCTTTGCAACTACACCGTCTCACGTGATGATCGGTTTCGGTGTAGTGAATTTGGTTCGTGTAATCAATAAAGAAGACTAAGAGGGATGTTGTTTTTGAGTGGGAGTTCATGGGATAATTTTAGAATTAAGTTGAACTTAATTTATCATAAACATAGTCTAAATAGTCTTTGCAAATATGTTGTAGATCATGGCACCACCCACCTTCAATTTCAATATGTTCATGGAGAGAGAAAAACTAGCGAACAATGGAAGCAAATTTACCAACTGGGCACTTAACCTGAGGATTCTCCTCACTGCTTGCAAGAAGCTCTATGTGCTTGATGCACCGCTAGGTGACCAGCCCACTGATTATGCTTCTGATGAAGATAAAAATATTTATGTGACTCAACAAGAATACCACAATATAGTTCATTGCGGCATCCTCTATGGATTAGAGCCAGAGCTGCGAAAACGTTTCGAGAACAACACTGCTTATGCTACAATGGGAGAATTGAAAATTATTTTCGATACCCATGCCGCAGTTGAGAGTTATGACGCTTCAGAAAAATTCTTTAGCTGCATGATGGAAGATAACAACTCCGTTAGTGAGCACGTACTCAAGATGTCTGCATACGCTGATAAGCTCATAGCCTTCGGAAAATCGATTCCCATTGAGCCAGGGATACATCATGTTCTCCAATCTTGCCACCTAGTTACAAGAACTTCGTGATGAACTATCATATGCAAAGCATGAAGAAGTCTCTTCCTGAGCTTCTCTCGATGCTTTAAACTACTGAAGTGGATATCAAGAAAGAACATCAAGTGTTGATGATCAATAAGACCACCAGTTTCAAGAAAGGCAAGAAAGGCAAGCCAAGGGTAAACTTCAAGAAGGGTGGCAAATCTGTTGCTGCTCCTGAGAAGAAAACCAAGTATAGCCCTAAGCCTGAGACTGAGTGCTTTTATTGCAAGGGTACTGGCCACTGGAAGCGAAATTTCCCCAAATATCTGGCAGATAAGAAGGCCGGCAAAGTGAACAAAGGTATATATGATACACTTGTTATTGACGTGTACCTTACTAGTACTCACAGTAGCACCTGGGTATTTGATACTGGTTCGGTTGCTCACATATGTAACTCGAAACAGGAGCTGCAGAATAAGCGACCACTAGCAAAGGATGAGGTGACGATGCGCGTCGGCAATGGATCAAGAGTTGATGTGATCGCCGTCGGGACGCTACCTCTACGTCTACCATCGGGATTAGTTATAAACCTAAATAATTGTTATTTGGTGCCTGCATTAAGCATGAATATCGTTTCTGGATCTTGCTTAATGCGGAATGTTTATTCCTTTAAGTCTGAGAACAATGGTTGTTCGATTTATATGAATAATATCTTTTATGGTCATGTTTCTGAGAAGAATGGTTTATTTCTTTTGAATCTTGATAGTATTGATACACATATTCATAATGTGAATGCCAAAAGAATTAAGTTAAATGATGATATTGCTACTTACATGTGGCATTGCCGCTTAGCTCATATTGGTGTTAAACGCATGAAGAAGCTCCATTCTGATGGACTCTTAGAATCACTTGATTATGAATCATTTGAAACATGTGAACCATGCTTATGGGCAAGATGACTAGAACCCCGTTTTATGGAACCATGGAACGGGCGACAGACTTACTGGAAATCATACATACTGATGTGTGTGGACCAATGAGTGTATCGGCGCGCGGTGGATATCGTTATTTTTTCACTTTCACAGATGATTTGAGTAGATATGGGTATATTTACTTAATGAAACACAAATCAGAGACATTTGAAAAGTTCAAAGAATTTTAGTGTGAAGTTGAAAATCATCGTAACAGAAAAATTAAATTTCTACGATCTGATCGTGGAGGTGAATATCTAAGTTACGAGTTTGGCATGCATATGAAACAATGTGGAATAGTTTCACAACTCACACCTGCCGGAACACCACAGCGTAATGGTGTTTCCGAACGCCGTAATCGTACTTTATTGGATATGGTTCGATCTATGATGTCTCTTACAGATTTTCCACTATCGTTTTGGGGTTATGCACTAGAGACCGCTGCATTCACTTTAAATAGGGCACCATCTAAATTCGTTGAAACGACACCGTATGAATTATGGTTTGGAAACAAACCTAAGCTGTCATTTCTAAAAGTTTGGGGATGCGATGTTTATGTGAAGAAGCTTAAACCTGATAAACTCGAACCCAAAGCGGAAAAATGCGTCTTCATAGGATACCCTAAAGAAACAATAGGGTACACCTTCTATCACAGATCCGAAGGCAAGATTTTTGTTGCCAAGAATGGATCCTTTTTGGAGAAGGAGTTTCTCTCGAAAGGTGTGAATAGTAGGAAGGTAGAACTCGACGAGGTTATTCAACCTTCTCTTCTTGGAATGGGAGTAGCGCAGCGCCGTAAGGTGTTCCGGTGCCGACCCCGTCAGTTGAAGAGAGAGCTAATGATCAAGATCATGAAACTCCAGAAGAGGAAACTACCGCACCTCGTAGGTCAACTAGGGAACGTACAGCTCCTGACCTGTACGGAGATCCCGTATTAAACTTCCTGGTAGATGGAGGTGATGACCCTGCGACGTATGATGAAGAGATGATGAGCCCAGATTCCAACAAATGGCTTGAAGCCATGGAATCCGAAATAGGATCCATGTACGAAAACCAAGTTTGGACTTTGGTGGACTTACCCGATGACCGCAAGGCCGTTGAGAACAAACGGATCTTTAAAAAGAAAACTAACGCTGATGGTAAAGTGACCGTCTATAAAGCTCGACTTGTCACAAAAGGTTTACGACAATATGAAGGAGTTGACTACGATGAAACTTTCTCACAGTAGCGATACTTAATTCAGTTAGGATTATGTTAGCAGTTGCTACATTTTTCGATTATGAAATCTGGCAGATGGATGTCAAAACGGCGTTCCTTAATTGTGACATTGAGGAAGAGTTGTATATGATGCAACCCAAAGGTTTTGTTGATCCTAAGGATGCTGACAAGGTGTGCAAGCTTCAACGTTCCATTTATGGACTGAAGCAAGCATCCCGGAGTTGGAACCTCCGTTTTGATAAGGTGATCAAAGGGTTTGGATTTGTCCAAACATACGAAGAAGCTTGTATTTACAAGAAAGTGAGTGGGAGCTTTGTAGCATTTCTAGTACTAAATGTGGATGACATATTGTTGATTGGAAATGATATAGAACTTTTAAAAAGCGTAAAAGGTTATTTGAACAGTAGTTTTTCGATGAAAGACCTTGATGAAGCAGCTTATATATTAGGCATCAAAATCTACAGGGATAGATCAAGATGCTTAATTGGACTTTCGCAAAGTACATACCTTGACAAGATTCTAAAGAAGTTTAGAATGGAAGATAGTAAGAAGGGGTTCTTAGCTATGTTGCAAGGCAAAACATTGAGTAAGACTCAATGTCCAGCTACAACAGAAGATAGAGAGAAAATGAATAAGATTCCCTATGCTTCAGCCATAGGTTCTATCATGTATGATATGCTATGTACAAGACCGGATGTGGCACATGCTATTAGTTTGACTAATAGGTACCAATCCAATCCAGGTTTGGAACACTGGACGGCGGTCAAGAATATCTTTAAGTACTTGAGAAGAACTAAGGATATGTTTCTCATATATGGCGGTGAAGAAGAGCTCGTCGCAAGATGTTACGTCAATGGTAGCTTCAACACTGATCCGGATCACTCTAAGTCTCAGTCCGGGTACGTATTTGTTATTAATGGAGGAGTAGTAAGCTCGAGGAGCTCCAAGAAATCCGTGGTGGCAAGATCATCAACAAAAGCAGAATATGTTGCTACCTCGGAGGCAACACAGGAAGCAGTTTGGATGAAGGAGTTCATATCCGAACTAGGCGTGGTTCCGAGTGTGTTGGATCCAATGGTTATCTATTGTGACAACAATGGTTCCATAGCCAATGCTAAGGAGCCAAGGTCTCACAAGAATTCCAAGTATATCAAGCGCCGTTTTCACTCCATCCATGAACATGTCGCAGATGGGGATGTGAAGATTTGCGAAGTACATACGGATCTGAATGTGGCAGATCCGTTTACTAAATCTCTCTCAGGGGCAAAACATGATCAACACCAGAACTCAATGGGTGTTAGATTCATCACTATGTAATATAGATTATTACCCCTAGTGCAAGTGGGAAACTGAAGGGAATATGCCCGAGAGGCAATAATAAAGTGTTTATTATGTTATTCCTTGTTTATGATAAATGTTTATTTCTCATGCTAGAATTGTATTAACCGGAAACGTTAATACATGTGTGATTAATAAACAAACCAACGTTCCTAGTGAAGCCTCTCTTTTAACTAGCTCGTTGATTAACAGATTATCAAGGTTTCCTGATCATGGACATTGGATGTTGTTAATAATGGGTCATGTCATTAGGAGAATGACGTGATGAACTTAGACCCTAACTAAGTATAAAAATACGATCAATTCATTTAGTTTTGTTGTTATGTCTTACATTCGGAGTAACATTGTTCCTTAGACCATGAGATCATGTTAATCACAAATACCGAAAGAATACTTTGATGAGATCAAACGTCACACCATAAAAGGGTGACTATAATGGTGGCGTTAGGTATTCGGAAAGTTTTAGTTGAAGCTCATGGATCAAGAGTGGGATTTGTCCATCCGATATGACGGAGAGATTTACTCAGGGCCCTCTCGGTGATATTACACCGACACCGATTGCAAGCACGTGATATGATCACAAGGATGTTATATCAAGGGAACGAGAAAAGAGTACTTGTCAGGTAACGAGATTGAACAAGGTATGGTTGATACCAATGATTGGATCTCGGACAAGTAAAATATCGCGAGACAAAGGGAAATCGTTACTACGTTGAAAGGTTCACACGATCACGAGAGTCATCGTTGAATATATAGGAGTCATCACAGATCTCCAGATCCCGCTGTTGATTATTGATCGGAGAGGAGTCTCGATCATGTCTATATTATTCACGAACCGTAGGGTGACACACTTCAGGTTCGATGAAGCGTTTGAGAGGATACGGAATACCGAAGAATGTTTTGGGAAGCTCCAAAATTGCTTCGGGGAAAATTGAAATAGTTCAAGGGGTTTTTCGTCGAATGGTTGTTAATAGAATTAAAAATGATTTGAGGTGCTGCATGCAAATGTTTGTTAATGGGATTAACAAATATAAATAAAGAAATAAAAATGTTTTATTTATTTATTAAAGAAAAACCTTTGGATTTTCTAAGTGGAAAATTAAGGGAGCATGAGTGGGTATGAGTGGGGCTTCCACTCACATGAAGAGAGGAAGAGGTGGGAGCACCCATGGCTGGCCGCACCCCCCTGGCCTGCCTCCCCCACCCCTATAAAAGGAGGGTGAGAGCTCCCTCCTCTGCACACACTTGCCCAGTTACTTTTCCCTCCAACCGCTGCTCCATTCCATGGTCTCCGGCTTGGCGAAGCCCCGACCGTGGGATTCTTCACCACCACCACGCCGTCGTGCTACTGGAGTTTCGGGGGATCCTCTAGTTCCGCTACCTGCTGGATCGAGGGAACAGAAGTCTTCATCGAGCTGAACGTGTGACCGATTACGGAGGCACCACTTTGAGTCTTCGAGAGTATGTTATCTCAAGACTCTCTTTCTCCCCGTTGCCTTTCATCTCATAGATTAGATCTTGGCCATTCAGTTTTATCGCGCGTAGGAAATTTTTTGTTTTCTATGCAACGTACCCTTCAGGTAAGCCCGTTTTACTTTCTTGCATGTTGCTTCATTTGTTCTTAATTTTATCGGGTGCACAGCAGTGCTCCCGATGGGAGTAGCCCTCGATTCTATGGTCAATTGTTTGCAGTTGGCCATGGACTCAAGACGAAGCATTCTCTTTTCGCTCGTAGGTTGGCCTTGTTTTTCATCGGGTGCACGGCAGTGCTCCCGATGGGAGTAGCCCCCGAGGCTATACTCGACTGTTTACAGTCGTGTATAGGATCAAGTGACGTATCCGTGGTTTTTTTGACTTGGAATTTTGCAGGCCCTTCTCGACTCCCTCGCTGCTTTCGGGCGCCGCGTGCTTTCGGCTGAGGCGGACTGCGTTTCCCTTAGGGCAGATCGCGGCCGGCTTGTCCAGGACGGCCTCTCCCTTCAAGGTTGTCTAGTGCGCCCTTCTTGTCTTTATTTGTCGGGGGCTACCCCCGAGTAGGGGTAAGTTAAGCGAAGAATGGAGTTCAAAGCATCGTTCATCGAGTTCGGCCGTACCGAGTTCGTACGTGCCAGATAGAGGTGCTACCCGGTTGATGGTACCCGGTTGGGTCTATTCGGCAGGATGCACAAGGGGCCAAGGGAAGATTCAGGTATCAATCTGGGTCTGCCGGGTAGCGCTCGGGTGATCCGGATAGAGGAGAAGCTGTCCTACTCGGGCACAAAGTCAATGGAGCCGTTGAGGTGAATCCCACGTATCCAGGGGCCGTGCCGGCGTGCGGTTCAACTTACTAGGTGTGTGGTTATCTGTATAGAGACGTGGGTGCATTACAGTATGGACGATGTCAAGTCCTGTCTCTGACAAGGGGGATAGGACATGTCAGTGGCCTACCGTTGAGACTGACAAGGTGGACAAGACATGTCAGCGGCCTACTGCGGAGACTTTCGGCGACGCTGTCAGCGAAGACACGGAGGCGTGCGCGGCTGCACAGTGGAGTTGTCTACTCCATCCTTTTATTCGTAGATTAGTGGTTGGCCACCAGTATATAAGGTGGCCTACCCCCTCCTGCGCGAGGGACGTTGGACACTGGCTCATTTATTGCAAGACTTAGCTATTCATAGAGAGAGAGATAGGAACTCGTGTACTCGGCAGAGCATTATACAGAGAGAAAGGCAGGAGTAGGGGTGTTACCTCCACACGAGGGCCCCGAACCTGGGTAGATTGTTGTGTTTGCAGTGTTCTGAGCGTGCCTATTAGGCATGCGATCCCTCCCTGGATTCCTACAACATCCATCGGCCCCAAACTTTAGCCATCCCATGGCATTTGTCTTCTCCACACCACGACAATTTGCGCCCACCGTGGGGCCAACAGCGGCGCTGGCTAGGGTTTCTATCCGGACGGGACCCGTTTCTCGTTCGGGGGAGCGTGTGGTATGTGGCCTTGTCCACAGATTCGGCTCCCTCGACTTCGTCTCCGACAATGCTGGGGATTTCTGCGGCAGGCCCGTGCAGGCAGGCGGCTCCGTCATCTCCTTCGGCGCGCATCTGGTGTACGTCGCCGCCACCGTCATCCGTGAGTACTCCGAGGTGGTGCTTGTTGCTGCGGACCCTCCTATCGTTCTCGCTGTCCGCGGGCAGCGTGGAGGTGATGATGACTGGCCCGGCTATCGATGTCGGGAAAGGCGCGCCCGCTGCGCCCGAAGTCGTCGACGAGTCGGCTGCTCGTCCGAGCCACAAGCCCTACGACAGGCCCCAGAACCAGCCGGGCTACAAGGATCCTTCTACATCAACTGCGATACTGGTGGCTCGTGCCGGTGTCGTCGAGCATCTGGGCATGCCTCTCGCCCCGGACGCGGATCCAGCGGTGGTGAGGGCGCAGCTCGAGCAGCAGCGCCAGGCCTTGCTTCAGGAGGCCCATGAGCTGGAAAAGGATAGGCCTGAGCTCAACCTGGATCAGAATGAGTACAATAGAGCCCATGGTTTTACTCTTGTATCTAGAAATCCTAGCAATATAGGAATCATTCGTCGCAACCTAGGTGCTGAGCTAGCTAGAGATGGTAAAGCTGCTAGCAAATCTGGTAGTATGACCTCCGCTGGTAGGCCAAAATATAGTTCTCCTGCCAAAACACTTAGAGCTGTAGAAGCAGTTGCTGCCAAGCTGCCGAACTTGACCGGTGAAGCTCGCGCTAGGCAACAAGACCGGCTCAATGAGCTTGTTCTAGAGGCTGGTAGGCAGAATGAGGCTTTCCGGAAAGCTAATCCGGGAGCTGGTGCGTCTCATGTTGTTCAGTCGCATGGGGCAAGATCCGGAAAGCAAGACTCTTCACCGCTTCCCGGTAGTGAGAGAGCTCCGAGTGTGAACTCTGGGAAGAGCAAACAGATGCAGGTGTACGATCTGGCTGTCGCTGGAAAACAGTAGGCTATAGAGCGGCAGCCCGGTCAGAAACACAATGCTGCAGGTACTGGCCACCAGGCCGCCCGAGTTCACCAAGAGGGGCAAGGAGGAAACCGAGATGGACCATCTCAGCATCATGTTGTCAACCCGGTTCAGCATGTTGTTCAGCCACATGCAGTTGCTGCGGTGGTCAACCCGGTTGCTTAACCGGGTCCTGTGTACCAAGACCGCTACAACGACTGGCGCTCGGCAATGGAGCAAGTCGGGTACGCCGACCCAAGAGATCTCGCTGCTCGGTTGGGAGCGAGGATGTTGCAACCAAGTGATGAAGGTACAAGCTGGATAGGATCTACCTGTCCGAGGAGATATAAGCAAGGGGCCCGTCTGGGCCAAGCTGTTTTGGTCCCAGGATCATGGGGGAGCCGGCAGTGCCCAAGTTCCAGCTGGCTAGAGGGACCAAGACCTATGATGGAAGCACCAAGCCAGAGGACTGGCTGAATGATTATGTCACTCCTGTGTACGTTGCCGGCGGCAACCGAAGATGGGCTGTGAGATATGTGCCCCAGATGTTGGAGGGCCCTGCCCAGATCTGGCTCAATAACCTGCCAAAAGATAGTGTCAACTACTGGCTTGACTTCTCGGAAGCCTTCATCAGCAACTTCACCAGCACTTACAAGAGGCCAAACCGGCCACAGCAGCTCTCGGCGTGCAAGCGGAGAGAAGAGGAGACTAACCGCGAGTATCTTACTCGGTGGAGCACTCTGAGGAACACCTGTGAGGGTGTGAATGAGTCACAGGCCATTGCCTGGTTTGCTCAAGGCTGCCGACATGGCAACATGCTGTGGCAGAAATTGCAAAGGGAGATGCCGAGTACGCTCGCGGAGACAATCAAGATTGCAGATATGTATGCTCTCGGCGACCCTACTCAGCCTCTGCTTGATTCTTTCGAGCCGAAGAGAAGACACCATGATGGAGCCCGGCGCAATGACCGCCAAGATTTCCGCAACAAGAGAAGAGATGATCGTCCGGATATCCATTTTGGATCGGACCATGTGGCTGCAGTTACTCAGGATCAAGCTGCTACCGGGAGCAGTCAGAGGCAAAAACCTGCTGGAGCCCAGTATGGGCAAAACCAAACTCAGGGCCAGAACTTCAAGAAGCAGTACAATGCTCCTCAGCAGAATAATGCCCCCTGGAATCCGGAGATCCTCCGAGGTTTGTCTTTCAGAACATGAAGGGCCGTGCAACTTTCACACTGGGCATCCGAGTAGGCCAACCAACCATACTACCCGGCAGTGCAGCTGGTGGGACCAGATCAAGAGCGAGGGTTTTGGTCAGCTGCCTCCTCCTCCTCCTCTTCCTCTCTCGGGCTCCAATGTGCATCCTATCCGGGCAGCTGCTCCTAGGCTGGCAGAAAATCAAAGGAGGGAACATGTGAATCAGGTGGCGCAGGGAGCCAACAACAACTACAACCGCAACTACTACAACAACAACCGCAACAACAACTACTACACCCGCAACAACAACCGCAACAAAAACAATGCCAACCAGAACAACAACAACAACAATAGTGGTGCTGGGGACCAGAACCAGTACCAGGAGCATCATGAGAGCTACATGGTGTTCATCACGGAGCCGGATGACAAGCAGAGCCAACGCAGGCGCGCGATGGAGGTGAACGCTGTGATGCCGGCGGTGCCGGATTACATGCATTGGTGCGACCAGTACATAGTCTGGTCCAGGGAGGATCATCCCAAGATAATGCCCAACCCGGGTACATATGCTCTGGTGGTGGACCCTACTTTCTTGGGGACCAAGAAGAATGTGAAGTTTAGCAAGGTGTTGATCAGCAATGGGAGTAGCATCAACATCATGTACCGAGTTACTATGGAGAAGCTCGGCATTGCCGAGAACATGCTGCTACCCAGTCGGACTACATTCCATGGCATTGTGTCGGGAGTGTCTTGTGCCCCCATTGGCCGGATCTGGATTGATGTGCTGTTCTGCACAAGGGACAACTACCGGACCGAGTGCCTGCAATTCGAGGTGGTTGATCTTCAGAGCCCCTATCATGCTCTGCTCGGCAGGCCTGCTCTGACCAAGTTCATGGCTTCAACTCATGCGGCCTATCTGAAGATGAAGCTTCCCGGTCCCAACGGCATCATTACCATCTCGGGCGACTACAAGCGCTCCTTGGACTGTGCATCTGCTGGATCTCGGGCTTGCCGAGTCTATGGTCATTGCGGCCGAGAAGAAGAAGATACATATGGTGGTGGCACTGGCACAGGCAGCTCAGCTCGGTATGCCTGGCATGCCGAGCTCTCAGTATGGAGCCACATTCCAGGCCTCCCATGAGACAAAGAAGGTGCAGATTGACCCGGAGTTCCCGGAGCGTCTGGCCATCATTGGCGTCGGACTGGAGGAGAAATAGGAAAGCGAGCTCATTCACATACTCCATGAGAATCGGGATGTCTTTGCATGATCCAATCAAAATCTGCCGGGTGTCCCGAGGGAGCTGGTTGAGCACCCTTTACATGTGCGGCCGGATGCCAAGCCGGTGAAGCAAGCTATGCGCCTCTTTGCGGCTGAAAGGAGGAAAGCCATGGGTGACGAGATCACAAGGCTGCTAGCAAGTGGATTTATCATGGAGGTGCTGCATCCGGATTGGCTGGCCAATCCGGTCATGGTGGAGAAGAAGAAGGATGACCCCATGGTCGCTGTGGTGTGGTGCATGTGCATGGACTACACCGACCTGAACAAGGCCTGCCCCAAGGACCCGTTCCCGCTACCCTGGATAGATCAGGTGATTGGTTCCACTGCCGGGTGCGAGCTTTTGTCTTTCATTGATGCCTACTCTGGTTTTCACCAAATTTCTTTAAATCCGGCTGATCAAATAAAGACTGCTTTTATTACCCCGTACGGGGCTTATTTCTATCGTGTTATGTGTTTTGGCTTGCGGAATGCTGGGGCCACTTATCAGAGATGCATGCAGAAATGTCTGCATGAGCAGATCGGCAAAAATGTGCAGGTGTATGTAGATGACATTGTCATCAAAATAAAATAAAAACACACTCTGTTGAGCGATATTGAGGAAACATTTGCCAGCTTGCGCAAATACCGGATGAAATTAAATCCAACCAAGTGCACATTTGGCATCCTGGCTCACAAGCTACTCGGCTTCTTGGTGTCCAGTCAGGGCATTGAGGCCAATCCTTCAAAGATAAAAGCTATAGAAAGCATGTCTTTGCGGAGGCCATTGAAGGATGTGCAGAAGTTCACCGGGTGCCTGGCTTCCCTTAGCCGATTCCTGGGCAGAATGGGTGAGAATGCCTTACCTCTCTATCAGCTCGTGAAGAAAAGTGACAAGTTTGTGTGGACCCCACAAGCTGATGTGGCATTCAAGGAGCTCAAGACCATGCTGGGCAATGCTCCTATTCTGGCGTCTCCACTGCCTAAGGAGCCAGTGCTGCTCTATATTGCAGCCACCAACCGGGTTGTGAGCGTGGTGGTGGTTGTTGAGCGAGAAGAAGGCAAATCGGTGCAAAGTCCGGTCTATTATCTGAGTGAAGTGTTGTCCAGCTCCAAGCAAAACTATCCGCACTACCAGAAGATGACTTATGTGGTTTACTTGGGTGCCAAGAAGCTCAAGCACTATTTCCAGGAGCATCCAATTACAGTGGTGAGCACTGCTCCCATCTCGGAGATCATGGGCAACAAGGATGCAAGTGGCCGGGTGGCCAAGTGGGCAATTGAGCTAGCCGCCTACACCCCGTTGTACGCGAGAAGAGAATCTATCAAGTCCCAGGCCCTGGTGGATTTTTTATTGACTGGGCCGAAATGCAGTATGAGCCTCCCTTGCCGGAAACAAACTTCTGGAGGATGCATTTCGATGGCTCCAAGGTAAAAGAGGGACTCGGTGCTGGAGTTGTACTCACCTCACCCAAGCGGGACCAACTCAAGTATGTGCTTCAGATTCACTTTTCGGCATCCAATAATGTTGTCGAGTATGAAGCCTTCGTCCATGGTCTGAACGTGTCCAAGGAGATTGGAATCCGGCGGATTGTATGCTATGGCGACTCAGACCTAGTGGTTCAACATGTCTCAGGGACTTGGGACGCGTTGGATGCCAACATCGCATCTTATCGGTTCCTTGTCCAAAATATGATCGGATTATTTGATGTTGTGAGTTCCATCACATCCACCGAGCTGAAAATGATGCATCGGATGCTCTATCCAAGTTGGGTTATTCTCGGCAGTTTATCCCGCCCGGGATTGCCCTGGAACATTTGAGGATGCCCTATATCAAGCCATCCCCCAACTCGGATTCCATATTCAACCCGGCTCTGCCAGACTTAGAAGTTGTTCCCATGGAGATTGATTGGGAGATCTGAAAGAAGAACCCGGGGACTGCCTCAGTAAATCCGGGGACTGTCGCATTCATTGAGGGGATCATTTCTTAGTACTTGGGGACTCGTCTCCAACTCGGAGCAAGTCATGGCAGCTGATCCAATGGAAGTGGATGAACCAGTGTTTCCTATTCGGGAGACACCGAGTTGGGATTTGCCCATATTATCCTTTCTTATGGATGGCACTTTGCTGAGTGACGAGGTCACAGCCAGGAAGATACAAAGAAGATCCAAGGGCTACACCATCATCAACAAAGAGCTGCACAAGAGAAGTGCCACTTGCGTACTCCAACGCTATGTTGAGCCAGAAGAAGGAGAAGAAATTCTCAAAGAGATACACTAAGGAGAATGTGGGCACCATGCCTCATCTCGGGCCCTAGTCAAGAAAGCATTCCGGCATGGATTCTTTTGGCTCACTGCCTTGCAACAAGCAGAAGATATAGTGAGGAAGTGCAATGGGTGCCAGAGGTTTGCAAGCAAGATCCATATGCCAGCTTCCGAGTTGAAGACAATCCCCATAACTTGGCCTTTGTTGTCTGGTGCTTGGATATGGTGGGTCCTTTCAAGCCAGCTCGGGGAAATAGGACTCACATCTTGGTCATGGTTGATAAGTTTACCAAATGGATTGAAGTGAAGCCAATCTGGAAGTGTGATGGAAACACAGTAGTGAGCTTCTTGAAGAATATCATCCTGAGGTATGGCTATCCGCATGGGATCATATCGGATAATGGGACAAACTTTGATGAAGGAGTTTTTGCTCGGTTCTGTAAGGAGAAGCGGATCCGGCTAGACATTGCATCAGTCGCCCATCCGGCTTCCAATGGGCAAGTTGAAAGAACAAATGGCATGGTCCTATCTGGAATAAAGCCATGTCTGATTGAACCATTGCTGAAAACACCTGGGTGTTGGCTAGATGAGTTGCCGGCGGTGTTGTGGAGTCTAAGAACTACCCCTAACCGATCAACTGGATACACACCATTCTTCCTGGTATATGGAGCAAAGTCCGTGTTGCCCACTGACCTTGAGCATGAAAAACCCAGAATAGCCCTCTATAGTGAGAAGCCCGACAAGATGATGTTGATCTGCTCGAAGAAGCAAGAGAATTAACTCTATCGCGCTCAGCTGTATATCAACAGAATCTGAGACACTATCATAGCCGAAAAGTAAACCCAAGGGTTTTCCGAGAAGGAGACATGGTGTTGAGGCTTGTGCAACGCACGGCCGGGATGCACAAACTTTCCCCGCCATGGGAAGGTCCTTTCATTGTGAGCAAGGATCTACACAATGATGCCTATTACCTCATCGACGCACATGCACCGCAGAAGAACAGGGCGGATAAGTCCTGAGAGGAATCCAAGCGTCCCTGGAATATAGCTCTACTCCGCCGTTTTGATATGACCTATCCGGTCCGATTTGATATGACCTATCCGGTCCAAGACAGTCTCTATGTCCTCTCGGAGCTCATGGGCAAGCTCCATCACTAGGACGGAAGATTGGATGGTCAGAGTGCCCTCCTTGCCTTTGGATCCGGTGGCGGCTAGTTTATTCCTCCTCTTCAGCTCCTCTCGCTGCTCGGATTCACGCTCCTGCCGCTGTCGATGCTCCTCCTGCAGCTCGCGCGAGTGATCCGGGAAGCTCGCAGGGGAAGCGGTTCCACTGATACCCACTCCTGCAACTTGTTGATCCTTGGGCCCGAACTGGATCTTGTGTTGCACCAGCTTGGTGTTGCGAGTGACAGAGCCTCTCTTGGCAGTCATGGTGGTCTTGGTGACGGCCTTCTCGGCTGCGGCCGCAACGTCCAAAGGTCTGGGCTGTTTTGGCCTGTTGACTGGCCAGTGTGTTTTTGGTACTCGCGGAGGAGCCTGTCACTTGGTCAAGGGTGGTGCGGCTATGGCCGCTCGGCCTCCTTGGCACCTTGTGGCTGGCGCTCGGAAGATCGCGCGGGCTGCTGCTTCTCGGGCTGCTGCTGCACAGCCTGCCCGGCATCTCGCTTGGGCTGTTCCTTGGGCGGCTGCGACTGCTGAGTTGGTTTTGCTGCTGACGGTGTTGGCTACTTCTCGCTGGCAGTTTCTGGCTGTTGCTGCTGCTCAGCCGGTCTTGTTGTTGGTGGTGTTGGCTGCCGCTCACTCGGCTTTGGTGCTGACGGTGTTGGCTGCTGTGGCTCGGAGGCAGGTTCTGGTGTTGGCTGCCGCTTCTCGGTATGGGGATCCATTGCTGGCTGCTCAATGTTGGGCTCCGGTTGCACGGGAACCCCATCAGTCTCCATCTCGGTGCTAGTGTTGTCGGCACTGAGGTCTTGTTGTTCCTTGACGGGAGGAGGCTTTTTGGTCCTCTCCTCCGGCTGATACTCTCCCTCATCGAGATCAAGATCCACTACATCCTGGGGCGCACTCGGCTTAAGTGGCGCGTTGGTAGCATCAGCATCAAGTGCATCGCTGAGAAGAAAAAAAGAAGGAATGAGAATGGTGCAAATACAAACCACAAGAACAGAGAAAGACAGAGAAGACAGGAAAATGCAAACACGGAGCATAGAGCATCTCGGTTGGACTTACCCGTCCGCGGTAGGGCGTGCTGACCTCTTGCGCCCAGTAGTGCGCTTCGAGGTTTTCTTCGTCTTCTTGGCAGGGGGTTCAACTGCTCCGTTGCCCGGTCTTTTCTTTGTTCCGGCGGGGGCGGCCATTGACACAGGTTGTGCATCAATTGGCTCTTCATCCTCCACCTTATCTGCGATCAGGAAGAGCAAATGCAAAAATAAGTAAGGGAAGAAGCTGGATTGTAGTAGAATATGTGCATTAGTGGTCTCGGTCACCTTCATCATCCTCGGACCAGTCCCAGATTGATGTGGAGACTCAGAACTTACTTTCTTGGCCGGCAAGCGGAATGTAGAGTGTGTCCTGGACATCGAACACCTCTGCATCATCTTTGGTCCAGTCCGGCTGCCAGTTATGCTCATGGATGGCCTTGTCCTCTATTTTCTGGCGAGGAATAACCTAAATATGCAAGCACAAAGCATAAGGAATAGACTATACTCAAGATAACCGAGTGGAGGCTCTACTCGGCCTAGCATGCAAACACAAAGCATATAAAGCTAAGTCCTATAAGGGGAACCGGGTTGAGGCTCTACTCGGTGTAGCATGCAAGCACAAAGCATAATAAGCTAAGTACTAACAGAGGAGTCCTACTCGGTGTAGCATGCAAACACAAAGCATAATAAGCTAAGTCCTAACAGAGGAGTCCTACTCGGTGTAGCATGCAAGCATGAAGCATACTAAGCTAAGTCCTATCAGGAGAGTTCTACTCAGCATAGCATGCAAACACCAAGAATATTAGGCTAAGCCTAAGGCAGAGAATCCAAGGTACAACCTACTCGGTGGAGTGTGAGAAACAGAAAGAAAAATCAACTAAGTGCTTATAGAAGAGTACTCACTTTGGGGGCTGGACGATCTCGGCTATACGGCGCAAAACCGTAGAATCAGGTGTCCGAGAGCGTGGACTTGAGGATAGACCGGGACCAGATCGCCACTTCCTCCTTGGTGAGCTCGAAGGTAGTGGTCCGGGTGCAGTCACGGGCTCCACCCATGAAGCACATCTTGTGCGCTCGTTCTTGGAGAGGAAGAACCCGACGCTACACCCAGGCAGCGATCTGATCGTCCTTGCGGAGTCCCTGCTCGATCATCTGTTTCAGCCGGTCGTCGGCATGGTTGGCATCCGGCACTGTCTTCTTGGGATGATAGCCCCAATTCCTCATCTCGGTGGGGGGCACATTCTTGAAGGCCGACAGCTTGATGAGGTCGACTTGCTGCTTGCCTTCCTCCGGAGTGGGGTTCTTGACATACAAAAACCTTCTCTGCCACTTCCGGCAGGTGTCCAATCCCAGTATCCGCGGGTGGGTACAGGGAGTCCGCTGAATGATCATGGTTGTCCCTGTCTGAGTCATCACCTTGGGGGCAGTCCGGTTGAGCTTGTTGGGAAGGACTTGCTGGCGGAACAAAAAATAGTTTGCCCAAATGTCTACCGTGGGTAGACACCGAGAAACGCCTCGCAACAGGTGACACATGTGGATAACATGGAAATGGCATTGGCCGGGAGATGGTGGGGTTGAAGGCCGAAGTGGCGGAAGAAATCTTGCGTAAACTTGGAGACAGGAAGGCCGAAGCCGCGTTTGATGTGGCTCAAGAACACGACGTACTCACCAGGACCAGGTGTTGGCTCCAGATCGTTGGCGGGAGGGCTGCAGATGACACCCGGAGGCACCCGGAATGTGTTGACCATCCACTGGCAGTCGCTGGCCTTGACCTCCGAGCCCTCCCAGTGAGCGCGCGTCGAGAAAGGGCCCTCCGGGTTGGGATCTGCGACAGTCTCGAGATCCATCAGGATTTCTCCGGTGAGGAAGACCTTGACGGATATGGAGATGGAGGCACGATGCGGTCGAGCGGCGACGGCGGCGCGAGGTCGAGGACTACTGCACCGCAGGATGGAGACCTTGGCGCTCTCGGGTGTTCTCCGGCAAGCGGCGGTGCGCGGATATGGATCTCTCTTCTCTCTGCGCGCGGAGCGGCAGCGTGCGGCGGAATCAAGTGGTTCGCAGCAGGGCGGCGTGCTCTCTACGCGTGCGGCAAAGGAAAGGAGAAGGCACATGGGCCGAATGGGGAGGAAGCTCAGACGATGGGCGGCGCAGGGTATTTAAGCCTCCCAAAGTGCAGTTATGGCCCGTGATTAACTATGGTGAAGATCGTGCGACGTGGGGAGTTAACACGCCCGTTAGAAACGCAGAAAGCAAATGATTCACGCGTAACGGGCGCAGTAAATCCCGCATCTCGCAGACGGAGTACTCGAGTACACTGTGCAAAGTGACGAAACAGCCCGTGGGCCCGGCGTGTAGTGGCAGGCGAGTGCCGTGCAACCGCATCAGACCTGAGGCGTCGTGGGCTGCGGTTGCGTGACACGTGCAAAGCCTTGACACGCGAAGATAGGAACGCTCTGGTTCGAGCGGCAAAGTTTTGGAAATTTGGCTAAGTGTGGGGATCTCGGCTGAATCCAGAGCAGCTTGGTCTACCCGGCACCATGAAGAAAACTCAATAGACCACAACGGAGAAGATCCAAGTTCAGATTGTGAGCAACCGAGTTGAGGTGCAACTGGGTTGAAATTCATCACAGAGGTTATTTTGGTTTAAAGCTGGCAAAGCCCAATGTCCATGTCCACCGGACCCTACCAGCTTCGGGGACTAATGTCGGGGGGCTACCCCCGAGTAGTGGTAAGATAAGTGAAGAATGAAGTTCAAAGAATCGTTCACCGGGTTCGGCCGTACCGAGTTGGTACGTGCCGGATTGAGGTGCTACCCGGTTGATGGTACCCGGTTGGGTCTATTCGGCATGATGCACAAGGGGCCAAGGGAAGATTCAAGTACCAATCTGGGTCAGCCGGGTAGATCTCGGGTGATCCAGATAGAGGAGAAGCTGTCCTACTCGGGCACAAAGTCAATGGAGTCGTTGAGGTGAATCCCGCGTATCCAAGGGCCGTACCGGCTGTGTGGTTATCTTTATAGAGACGTGGGTGCAGTACAGTATGGGCGATGTCAAGTCCTGTCTCTGACAAGGGTGACAGGACATGTCAGTAGCCTACCGTGGAGACTGACAAGATGAACAAGACATGTCAGCGGCCTACCGCGGAGACTTTCGTTGACGCTGTCAGCGAAGACACGGAGGCGTGCGCGGATGCACAGTGGAGTTGTCTATTCCGTCCTTTTATTCATAGATTAGTGGTTGACCACCAGTATATAAGGTGGCTTACCCCCTCCGGCGCGAGGGACATTGGATAATGGCTCATTTATTGCAAGACTTAGCTATTCACAGAGAGATAGATATGAACTGTGTACTTGGCAGAGCATTATACAGAGAGAAAGGCAGGAGTAGGGGTGTTACCTCCACACGAGGGCCCAGAACCTTGGTAGATTGTTGTGTTTGCAATGTTCTAAGCGCGCCTATTAGGCGTGTGATCCCTCCTCGGATACCTACAGAGTCCATCGTCCCCAAACTTTAGTCATCCCATGGCATCTGTCTTCTCCACACCACGACATTATTGTTTCTTTCTGATCGTAATCGTTGCTCCAACCGCATCTTTTCCATTGCAGATGAAGTTGCCCGCCTGAAGGCTAAAAAGGCAGAGGCTGTCTCTCTGATGAAGACCCTTGAGATAGAGTTGGAATCTTCCCGAAAGGAGTTGGAGACCACTCGTAAGCGCTCAGCCGACCTTGAGGGGAGTCTTGCGGAAGCTCAATGGGCTCTGAAGCAGCTGGAAGAGGTGGGTGCGAAAAGCGACAGTGACCTTGTCGGCTCCATCCAACCTTTGGCTCAGAAGCTCGCTGGTAAGTTGTGTTTCGCCATTTTTCGATTATGGTCTTTATTTGCCCTTTTCTATGATGATTGTTTTGTCTTTGTCTCAGATGCTCTTGGGGTTGGGCTGGAGCTTCCTGGATGTCAGCGACTGGACGCCCTTACCGACACGTGCGCTCATCTCCAGGAACATGCGAATAGAATCTGCTCCCTTGTTGATGATGCCACCCGAGTGTTGACACAGTTCCACGAGCGCCTGTTCGTGGACGCGGCGGTTCCACCTACTCTGGGTGGTTGTCTTCCTAGGCGATCAGGATCTCCTCCACAAAATTTCGCTCGCGTAGACTGAGTGTGGGGCCAAGACGGCTATCCAATTTTCTTTGGCGCATGGATTCTCGGGTGACCTGGATAAGGTGTACTCAGAGCTTCCGCGTGACGCGTTGGGCAATAAGGTAGCGATCTGTCCTTTTGAATAACATGCTGAAGAGCTCGCGAGGATGCTTTCTGCTGTGCTTTCTCGCGGTGGTCGTAAGGGCAGCCTTCCGCGAGTGGGACTACTTCTGCGGCTCCATAGGATAGCTTTTTTATTTTCAGGTGCTCTTGATGTAATGAACCCTGGGATGTAATCCCGTACTTTATTTTGCCTAATCGAAGTGTTTTCTGAAAGTGTGTGTGCTTTGTATTTACGCCTTACTTTGTATTCTCCCGATGGGAGTAGCCCCCGAGCGCCCGCCATTTTGGGTGGTATATTCTCGAGTGGGGTCTTGTATTGTCTCTGAATCTTCACTGTTCTTTTTCAGATAGTGGATTCCAACGTAGAGTCCTCGAGTGGAGCTTCTTTGCAGGTCAATCCCTTGGTCGCCGCTGCCAGGACATTTGCATCACTCCGTGATCGTGTCGCGGATGGCGATCGTAAGCTGAAGGCTCTGCGAGGTGTGGCTGATATCGCCAAGTCGAAGCAAAAACTTGGAGCGGAGCATGAGAAATATGTGATGGAAGAACTGGCGGCTGTTACAAAGGGCATGCTCTATAAGTTTGCGAGCCCCCGAGTACTTGTCGTTAGTTCCTGCCTTTGTTTTGACGCGTTTGTTGTCCTTGCAGTTGTTGAGCCTGAAGAAGTCTGTGAAACTCACTGGGTGGACAATCACATCGTCTACGAGTCGGGTAGCTCAAAACCTCATGCGAACGACTTCTGGTCCGGCCGCAACCGAGGTTTCATCCTGGCTACCCTAAAGTATCGGGCGAGTCAGGCGCAGATAATCGTCGAGTCTTGTCGCGAGGCTCTGTCTTCTGTCCATCAGGCATTTTACCCTTTGGGTGTTGTCCCGGATAGCTTGAGTGGCTTGCTTAGGATGTTCCGCCGGGTGGGGGAGGCTCGAGAGTGCATGCACCAACAACTTGTCAGTGGAGCTCAAGTGGCACTTGCCTTCGTTCGCCTGTGGCACCCTGAGGTTAATTTTCTCTCTGTGGCGCGACTTCCCGACTCGAGAGGTCCACCGGTAGATCTTTCTCCTCATTACGCAACCGTGCGTCCTGCAGCGGAGGAGATTGTTCGGCTGACCTCCCAGGAGATTGATCAATTGCTTGCGGATGCGGCTGCTCGCCGGCATTTGTAGATAAATTTGTTGTAAGGTGTTTGAAGGCGTAAACCCTGTGACCTTGTATGTTCCACTCGATATTTTTAAGGTGTTTATAAGGTGTGCACCTTGTTATACCTTGTATTATTTTTATCAAGTTTGAGTGCTCGAAGGAATGTTGTGATGCTAGCTAGGCGTAGCCCCCGTGTGTTGGGAGTGTTTACCTGTCGTTTTAGCATGTAAAGAGAAAAAATGTTAGCTATCGTTGAGAAACCATGTTTTTTATTGCTATGACTGAGAAGCCATGTGTTTGCTCGAGCTACAGAGTGACTGGTACAACCTTATTTCTTGTGAGTAAAAAAATAAAAATCCTAAGGATAAAACTTGCGGAGGTGCGACACGTTCCACGGGTTGGAGTAGATGCTGCCGTTCTTCGGGTTCTTCAAGCGATAGGCGCCTCCTGGGATGACTTCATGTATGATGAAAGGTCCTTCCCATGGTGGCTCGAGCTTGTGCCGCTCCTTTTGCTTGAGCCGCAGCACCAGGTCTCCTACCACGAAGGATCTGTGGCGTACGCGGCGACTGTGGCAGTTGCGCAGCGACTGCTGGTAGACTGCACTTGCGAGTGCTGTGTCCCTGATCTCGTCCAGTGCGTCCATTTCATCTGCGAGTGACTTGTTTGAAGTTTCTTCGTTATATGCGACGACTCGCGGATCGCTGAACTTGACGTCCTCGGGTAGCACGGCCTCAGCACCGTATACCATGAAGAATGGCGTGTAGTTTGTCGACCGATTTGGTGTTGTTCGCAGGCTCCATAACACCGATGGTAATTCCTCGGCCTAGTGCCCTGCTGCTGGGTGCAGTCGATTGAGTAGCCGCTTCTTTAGGCCAGCCAACACTAATCCGTTGGATCGTTCGACTTAGAAGTTAGTTTGCGGGTGCGCTACCGAAGCGAAGCTGAGAGTTTTCCTTTTTCCTCGCAGAATTCCTGAGTTTGTTTGGCTGTGAAGTTGCTGCCATTGTCTGTGATGATGTTGTGTGGTATGCCAAATCTGCACACGATGGAGTTGAGGAATCTCACGCGCAGTCGGCGTGCGCGGAGGTGACTCGCATAGCTTCTATCCACTTTGTAAAATTTTCGACTGCTACGAGCAGGTATGTGTATCCTCCAGGTGTTGACTTGCGCAGTGGTCGCACCATATCTAGCCCCCATTGAGCGAAGGGCCAGGCAATAGGGATCATGTGGAGCTCTGTGGCAGGGGCGTGTGGCTTGGGCGCGAACCTTTGGCAGGCGTTGCATCTATCGACTAGGTCTTTGGCGTCTCTGGCTGCTGTGAGCCAGTAGAATCCTGCCCTGAAAGCCGTGCCCACGATTGCTCTCCAACTGGCATGGTGCCCGCAGTCTCCTTGGTGTATGTCATTGAGCAGCTCTTTTCCATCTTCGGGTGTGATGCATCTCTGCAGTACTCCTGATATACTCTGCTTGTATAGCTCTCCATTGATCACCCGAAAGGATTTGCTGTGTCGTACTATCTGTCTGGCCTTGCAAATGTCAGCCGGGTGCAGTTTGTTGGACAAATAGTCGAGGTATTTCTGCCTCCAGACTGGCTCGACCAGAAAACTTGCCTTGAGATATTGTGGATTAGCTCGATAATAGCAATTTGCGGGCTGTTATCTGCTTCCACTGTTGCGGGTGTTCCTGCTGGTTTCTTGACTTTGACTAATCGTTTGATGATTCTTTCGAAGTAGATCCCTGTGGGATGGGGACGTTTGTTGACCCGATGTTTGCGAGTTTGTCTGCTTCCTCATTGCTCGATCGTGCGATGTGCTTCAGCTCGCACCCATTTAAACTTCCTTCGAGTAGGTTGTACGTGTCACGGTAGGCGACCATGTTATCCGCGATGGCGTCGCACTCCTTCATCGTCTGCTGCACTATGTGATTTGAGTCCCCGTATATCATCAATCGAGTGGCTCCGCAGGCAATCGCCATCTTCATGCCGTGCAGGAGGGCCTCGTACTCAGCCTCGTTGTTAGACGCTGGGTCATCAGGAGGGATATCCAGTCGCGGGACGTACTGCAACTTGTCGCCTCGGGGGGATATGAGAATAATTCCAGCTTCGGCTCCTTCGTTTCTTTTCGACCCTTCGAAATACATGATCCAGTTGCTCGTGTATTCTGGGGGTCCTGGTGTTTGCAGCTCTGTCCACTCTCTTAGGAACTCCACGAGTACCTGGGATCTTACCGTGTTGCGCCCTGCGTATATGATGTCCCAGGCGCCTAGATTGATGCTCCACTTCGCGATTCTTCCGGACGCCATGGGGTTGTTCATGATAGTACCGGGTGATGCGTCGTTTAGTACCGTGACGGTGTGTTCCTGGAAGTAGTGCTTGAGCTTGCGGGATGTTAGGACTACTCCATACGCAAGCTTCTGATAGTGAGAGTATCGCCGTTTGCACGACGAGAGCACTTCGCTGAATATTGGCCGCTGAACGCCGTACGCCTTTCCGTCCTCTGGCCGCTTGACGATAATTGCCGTACTGACGACTTGGTTTGTTGCGGCTAGGTCAAGGTATAGGGGCTCTTTCTCCTGTGGCGTTGCCAAGACACGCTTGCTCTGCAGCGCTCTTTTTAGGTCGATGAACGCCCTTTTTGCTTCAGGACTCCACTCGAACTTATCTGTTTACTTCAACAGCTTATAGAAGGGTAGCGCCTGCTCGCCCAATCTCGCGATAAATCTGCTCAGAGCGGCCAGTCGCCCCGCGAGCTGCTGTACGCCGCGAAGAATGGTTGGTTCCTTCATTGTCAAGATCACTTGAATTTACTCTGGATTGGCTTCGATTCCTCGGGCGGACACCAGATACCCGAGAAGTTGTCCTGCAGGAACACCAAAGAAGCATTTTGTCGGGTTAAGCTTGATCTTGTACGCGCTGAAGGCGTCGAATGTATCCCTGATGTCCTCGAGGAGTGTGTCCTCCACTCGAGTTTTTATGACTATGTCGTCAACGTACACTTGCACGTTCTTGCGAATGAGCGTGACGAGGCATTTTTGCATGCAACGCTAATATGTTGTGCTTGCGTTCTTTAGCCCGAAGGGCATTGTCGTGTAGCAGTAGACACCATGAGGCGTAATGAATGTTGTCTTCTCCTCATCCTCCTTTTTTATCCTGATCTAATTATAGCCCGAGTAGGCAACCAAGAAGGAGAGTCGTTGGCATCCTGCAGTGGAGTGTACGATCTGGTCGATCCGTGGTAATGGGAAGTTATCCTTGGGGCAGTGTTTGTTCAGTGACGTATAGTCGATGCACACGCAAAGGATGTCAGTGTTTTTCTTCGGGACCAGCACCGGGTTTGCTCACCATGTAGATATTTTGATTTCTATGATGAATTTTGCGGCGAGTAATCTATTCACATCTTCTCCGAGTGCCTTCTGTTTTGGCTCGGAGAATCGTCGGTTCATTTGCTTGATAGGTATTGCGTCTTTGAATACTTCGAGTGAGTGCTCGGCGAACTCCCTGGGTATCCCTGGCATATCTGAAGGCTGCCAGGCGAAGATTTCCCAGTACTCACGGAGGAGTTCGACGAGCGCGCCTTCTTATGCGGGCAAGAGGATGGTGGACGCCATCGCTGTCTTTGCGGGTTCTGTCGGGTGCACTTGATGCTTTCGAGTGTCGCTGTTTGCACTGAACTCGAGTTCTGGAGCGTTCGTTTTGGTGAGCGGCATCACGGAGTGATCCGTGGTCTTTGCCAACTCTTCCAGCTCCTTCTGCATCCCGAAAGATTTCGCGATCTCGTTGAACTCAATATCGCACTTATCTGACTTTTGGAAGTCGCAATCTATAGTGATGGTGCCATATTCTCCTAGGAGTTTGAGCTTCAGGTATGCGTAGTGTGGTACTGCCATGAATCTCGCGAACGATATTCGGCCGAGAATGGCGTGGTACTGTGAGGGCCAGTCGACTACTTCGAAGTCGAGGAATTCTCTCATGTAGTTTCTTGGGTTTTCGAGCACCACCTCCAAGTTTATTGTCCCGAGTGGTTGAACTGCTTTTCCTGGTACTATCCCGTGGAAGGATGTTTGTGACTCTGCGAGTATGTCCAGGTTTCTGTTCATCTTGCGGAGTGTGTCCGCGTATATGATGTTTATTCCGCTGCCACCATCCATGAACACCCGAGCGAGGTTGTAGTTGCCTATTTGCGCATGAATGACAAGCGCGGCGTGTCCTGGTCGATGTACCCGAGGGGGATGGTCTTCTTTCGAGAAGGTTATCGACTGGTCAGCCATCTTCAGGTATTCGGGTGTGGATGGTGAAGTTTGTACTACCATGATTATTTGGCGCGTATTTGTCTTCTGGGCTCTTCGGGACGGGCAAACCTTCTGGATCATTCCTAGGAGTCCCTATGGGTTCGGGTACCCACTGGCTCCCTGGTTTATGGCGGGTGGCACTGGTAGCGCGGCTAGTACCGTGTTCTGATGTCCTGGTGGAGGTAGGGGATGAGGCGGGTGGAATTCTCCCGGGTGTTGCGGGTATCCCTGGCCGACTGCGGCTCTCTTTTTTTGTGTAGGCCTCATGGATGTCTTGGAATTTCCGGCAGTCCTTGAGGAGATGAGTCGCCTTGGTCTTGCATGTGCGCTAATCTGTAAATTGATGTAGCGTGTAGTAGCCGTCAAGGTCTTCCTCGAGAGTTTTCTCATCTGGCTTTGGTTTCCATTCGCGATTTCCACGAGCCCCGCCGTCGCAATTTCTTGTGACCTCTGCCGCCACCAATTCTTCCCGATCGTCGTGGTCGTAGTGTTTCCTCCTCTTTTTCGGCCGTGGTGATCCTGCTCGAGCGCGGGTGAAGATGCTTTCTCGTTGTGCACGGAATCTTCGCTGTTAGCCCATCTGTCGGCTATCGCCATCAGCTCCCCGATGGTTTTGGGTGCAGCTTGCCCTAGTTCTTCTCGGAAAGCGGCGCGCCGAACACCTTTGGAGAAGGCTTCAACCGCAACTTCTTACGACATATTTTCCGCGGTATTTTTGAGCGTGGTCCATCTTTGGATATATGCGCGGGTGGACTCGCCGCTTTTCTGCTTGCACGCTCGCAGTTCTTCGATGGTTGCGGGTCGCTTGTACGTCCCTTGGAAGTTTTTACCGAAGTCGCGGGTGAGATCCTCCCAAGGTCCGTAATACCCACGCGGTCTTCCTTAGAGCCAACTGCGGGTAGCGCCTCTGAGGTGCAGGTTTAAGTACTGCATGGCCGTCGTCGTGTTCCCGCGCTGCCACTTCACTGCGGTAAGGTAGTCCCCGATCCATGACTTGGGTTCTATCGAACCGTCGTACTTTGGGACCTCCGTCGAAAGTTTGAATCTCTTAGGCATTGGCGCTTCGCGGATGTTGCGTCTAAATCATATGGCGCCGCATGCCTCTTCGTTAGAGGAGGTGGACAGCGATCGGTCGCGATTCTTGCGTGCTCGGGCCTTGTCGACCCTGTTTTGCATGATGCGTCCATGCGCGTCGTACTCGGGCCGGTCGCGATCGTCTTCGCGTCGTGGTTCCCGGCTGCGATGTTGCGATCGTCCTTCATGGTGCCGCGGGCTGCGGTCGCGATCCCGCGGGCTATCTCTGTTGCTACCCGAACTATCACCGCGGAGTCGGGCTTCTTTCCCTCGGGCGCGACGGGGTGATTCCTTGTCTCCACTTCTAGGTGATGTGCTCCCGCGTCTGCGGGGTGTTTTGTTCGCCCTCGGGTTTTTTTTCTCTTCTAGCGTTGTCGTGTTTCTGCGGGTTTGAGCGGCGATTCTTACGGCTGCCATGCCTAGCCCCTTTTGGGCCTTTTCACTGTTGTTCCGCACGGGGATCGTTTTCAGGCGGCTGGTTTGCCTGTAAATATGTGGCGGCTGCTAGGAGTGCTGCGGAGGGAGTCGTCGGGTGTACGTTACCCTCGTCGTTGACGTGCATGAGGGTTGTCTCGAGTGTCCTGCTGATTCCGCTGAGGGACTCGTGATCCATGCCAGCGGTCTTCGAGACATACTCTTTTTCGGGGGATTGTTCCTCACCAAGTGATTCCTAGGCGTGAGTCGATAATTTTCAACATATCTGGAGGGCTCCTCGGTTGCGATGGTGTGGAAGTTGCGATGATTGCGGCGGATGGAGCCATCGCTGGGCGCTAGGTCGCGACCATCGTCGTCAGATGGCGAGTCGGGGATCGCCGGGCTTGATACAGACTCGGAGTCTGATTCATTGAGGTCGGTTTTCTCAGGGCAGCGCAAGATTCCTTCCCTGTCGGCACGGAAGTGGAGGCTCCCGAACGTCAGGCTGGTGATTTTCTCCAACCGCTGAACGTCGGGCGCGATTCCGGTGAGTGGGGCGCGTAGATGAGTGACCCGAAACAAATCGACTTTGCTGGAGTCGAAGTTCCAGGGCTCCAGCTGAAGGTTGGCGATGATGAGGCCGAAGATCTCGTAGATGTAGCACCCTCCGTTCCCACAGACGGCGCCAAATGTCGAATATTCATCTCAACAAGTCCCTCGGATGATCCGGTAGGGTTTCGATTAAGAGAATGTAAGGACGCTGGTGATAATCTTCGGCTAACAGGGGGCACAATTTACCCAGGTTCGGGGCCCTCGTAGAGGTAAAACCCTTAATCCTGCTCTTTCGATCTGTATTATCAATAGATCGGTTACAATGGGGGATGCTTAAGTCGAGAGTATGATCTCGAGCTCAAGGCTTTGGTGGTCTAGCTTAGATTGGATCCCCCTTGGTGGTTCTCCTAGCCCTATATAGGTGGCTAGGTCTCAAACCGTGGCCGAGGGGTTACAAACCCTAGTTTTAGGTCGGTACAAGTTTCCTTCTTGACCTGCAAGTCTTTGCGGGTGGGCTTCTGTTGGGCCTTCTAGAACTGTAAGGTGGCACCTCCCCTTGGGCTTAAGTCTTGGGCCTTGGACCGGGTAGCTTCACCCGATAGGTCCAGGATTCATCCCCACGTCAGTAGCCCCCGAGTGTTTATTCGACTGAGAATCAGTTGATTGGGCACTCATAGTCCGCTTTTTGATTTCTTCGACTGGTCATTCAATCGTATGATTTTAAGGGTACATATCCTGTGCGTGATGCGCTTCTGTACTCGAGTATCGAGTGATAAAATGTGCCTTGTATCGGCTGTTTTCGCAGAAGGATGTGGCTTAGTCGCTTGGCTCTCCCGAGAGATCAGGGCCAATTAATTGCATCTAGGGCAAACACGGTTCTGGCCTACTCAAATTCGAGACCTCTGACTCGAACTTGACGAGGTGATCGTTGCGACTGGGCCGTGGAGGTCTTGCCGAGTCGAACTTAACCTAAAGGGGTACCCGGCGCGTCCGCTAGGATTTTTCTTCGTTTTGTTGACACGGAAATTTACCGGAGGCCATAGCTTGAGTGCGATTCCGGGCCCACAAGAGAGATCTTCGGGGCGCGATTCCTTCAAGGGGGGGCGTTTTGTAACATCCCAAGTATGAAAACAATCCCAAATTGTTTGCTTCTTGCTAAATTTTTGTTCTGCATCATGCATCATAAACTTTTGCATTGTCTTCTAGTGTTTTCAATTGTAATTCAAATTCAAATCCATTTCATACTTGGCATGTTCCAATTGTGAATTCAAATTAAAATTTTGCAAACATTTTCAAATCAAGAAGAAATTCATAATTGTTTGGAATTGTGGAATGATATTGATTAATTCAAAATTCCATTCTTTTGAAACCCTATTTTAAACTCAAATGACAAAATTCAAATCACTTTGCAGTTTGAAATTTTGAAAACAAAGTTAACACTTTGGGCTTTGCTGTTTTGTAACTCAACAAAAATAGTTCAGAAATGGAAGCCCCAAAATTCCTATTCTTTTTCTCTTTTCTTTCCTACAAAAAAAGAAAAGGTGAACAGAAAAAAAAACAAAAAAAAGGGGGGAGGGCAGGCCAGCCCAAGTGGGCTGAGCCCACCACACCCCCACGAGGCCCAGGCGCCCACGACCCCTGTCGTCTTCCTCCTCTGTACGGAGACAGAGGAGGGGACGCATCCCCCACCTACAGCGCCACCTGCCCCTCCTTTCTCCTCTACTTAAGCCCCGAGCAGGCCCCCTCCGAAACCCTAGCTATCTCCTTCCTCCTCTTGCCTCCGCTGCCGTTTCTCTCTTCCTCTCCCTTCCCCTTTCGCCTCTGTTCCCCGAAGCCCGAATAGCAAAAACCACCGTCAGAACCCCACCTTTCGTCGCCTCCATGGCCCTCCTCACGATGAGCTGACGGTGGGAACAGAAACCTCTCGCCACGGCGTTCCTCGTCGCTGAGAACCAGGGCCGGAGATGGACTAGGGAGGTCGCGCTCCCTCTTCTTCCCGCCGGCCACCCCGACGTCTCCTTCACGCTCGTCGCCACCTCACAGCAACATCACGCCTCCCCCCCGGTGAGAACTCCTCCGTCTCCCCTCCTTGTCTTCCCCTGCACGCTGCACGCACACGGACGCACAACCCCAGCGCCGCCAGCCGCAGCAGCGCAGCGATCGCCGTCCGTCATTTCCTGTCCTCGACGTGTTCAGTTAACTGAACAATGTTCAGTTTCGACAGTAAAGCCCGCAACGTTACCTCAAAATCCATCGCGAGCAGTACCTATCAAACCCGAGCAGCAGCCCATCTGGTCACGCGCGCGCAGCGAGCGCCTGAGGGCGTGGGATCGAGTCCTCCCCCCCCCCCCCCCCGCGCAGATAAAACCCACATTTTCATTTTATTTTTCCAGATCCAGAAACAACCCATTTTCGCACACAAGTCCTTGTAAATATTTTCTAGGTCCCTGGTTATTTTAATAAACCATAAAAATGCTTAAAAGTTTGTAATTTAATAACTTTTGCTAGGAAACTCAAAATGCAAAACTTTCAACATGAAAACCACTCCATTTTAAATGCTCTACACAAATATCAACTTTATTTCTGTTTTTGAATAATTGAAAATGCTGAAAACATTTATTACTTGTTAAATGCTTTAAATATTGCAAAATTCATAACTTGGGCATAAAAATTCCAAATTCAACAAACTAAATATGTTTTCCATACCAAATTAAATTCTCTACATGTTAAAACCATTTGTATACTGTTTTGAACCTTTCAAATGGTTTCAAAAATTCAAATTCAAACAACTCTTTCAAATTTGGTCAAATTCATAACTAATTCAAATTTAATTCAAATGGCACATGTAAAATATGTTTTCCATGCAAAATTGAACAAGCTTTCCAAATATAAACTTTGTTTCCTGTTTTGAATAATTAAAATTGGTTAAATAATTTAAATCTTGTTTAAATCATTTAAAATTGCTAAATTAATAACTTGGTCAAACTGAATTCTTTTTGAACATATAAAATATGTTTTCCATTCCATTTTTCATGAACTTTGCAAATATCAACTTTGTGTTCTGTTTTAAATAAATTAAATTGCTGAAAACAACTGTTTCTTAATTAATGCATTTAAAATTGTCCAATTAATAACTTGCTCATTTTAAATCCATTTTCAACAAATGAAATATGTATTCCATCTAAAATTGTCGTGTTCTTTCCAAATATGAATTTTTTTATCTATTTTGAACAATTGAAATGGGTGAAAACAATAAATGTTTGTGTACCTCATTTAAGAAGCCAAATTTCATAACTTAATAAATAAAATTCCAAACTTGGTAAACAACATTTCAAATTGAAGCTATTGTTGTTTTCTTATTGTTTTCATCGTCCATGCATCATTCTAATCAAATTACACATGATGGGTATTTGTAGATCACTTAATTCAACTTTAATTCATGGGCTTTTCTATATGCAACCCAAATTGCATATGGGCCCAATTAAATATGTTTACCATGTCAACTAGCTTATCTTTGATGCATCAATTAAATTGTCATGCATCATCCCATGTTTGTGCATTATGCCATGTTATTGATTGTTTGTCTCTCTGCGTTGTTTGGTTGCTTCTTCTCGAATAGACGACGACGTTGAGACAGACGAGGTTTACGACACTACTTCAGAGGAGTTAGCCTAGTACCATGCTACTGAGTTTGCAGGCAAGTATTCACTCACCTGAACCATTGTGTCCTTTCCACATTGGATACCGATACTTTCCATTGTCTATTCTGCTAGCCTTAAGATTCGTTGCTTGTGTTCCGATCCTATCACATGTTATCATGTAACCCTGATATAGCCTCACCTCCACACCTATAATCCCGTTGCTTGTTGCCTGTGTCTTACTAGCATGCTTAGGGTTGTTTATGCTCGAGTCTGATGTCCGTTATTTCTTTTACCATATTTATTATGTTCTGGGGGCTCGATACTTAAACAACCACCTGTTAATGTTTGAGGTAATGCTAATTTGATGATAAGGCACCGGCAGGAGGCCGGGTATGGTTTTGAGGCATGCTAGTGTCGAACTCAGGAAAAGTTCTTGTCCTCTGGATCCATGTTGAGCGCGCTAACCGCATGTGGGAAGCGTGTATGGGCGACCCCCGCAACTCTGATTCGATTCGCATCTCGTCCAAATCGCCACACTTAGTTCGGGCTTTCCATTTGATGCACGCATATGCAGGTACGAACCCTCGGAGCCAGGGTGGAACTTTTGTAGTCGGCATTTAGGGCGGCGTGGTCTTCTAGTGCTATGAGGGTCCCCCTTTTCTTCGTGGGGGCTCGATTAGCCGCGCACGCACAGCACGTGGTTCTTTGCGCTTGATGCGAAGAAGAGTTGGGTTGTGTAGAGTGCCTCTCTTGGTGGGTTTGATTCCCGTCTGGCGGGATATTCTTACGTGTACGGCCAAATTGGTGCACCCCTGCAGGGTTAAATCTTCTCGAGAAGCCGTGTTGTCCGCGGTTATGGATGACTTGGTGATAGGGCTGGCTAACAAGGATTAGACAACTTACACCTAATTAATACTAATTTGACTAGTAATAGGCTTATTGACACAATAACTTGAACCTTCATTAATCCAACTGTGTGGGTTATCCTCGGATTGCTTCTTTGGATAAGGGGCGAGATCCAGGATGGGTTTGTTTGAGGTTAGTGGTAGTTGGTTCCGATGCGCTATCTTATCTTTTTCTTTTAGCCGGATGTTGTAGCGTGTCTCTGTAGTTGGTTAGGGCAGCCCGCTGCCGCACCTTTGTATCACCTACCTTCCGTTGAACCCAAAGCATCTGTACTTGGTGTTGTCGGGTACTCTTTGGTATCTTGTGTGTCTTGCTTGCCAGTACTCGTCTGTACTGACCCCTTTGGGGCTGCGTGTTCTGCAGACTACGTTTCCGAGGATCCCCATGGTGGCTACTACGTCGAGTATGACGAGGCTGCTGACGAGTAGATAGCGGACCCGGGCAGGATCCGAGACTTCGTGGATGGGCTCCGTACTTTTCGTTTCCGGCCTCTTAGGCCTATTTGGATCTTGCATGTACTCAGACACTTTGGATGCTTCTGCTGTGATGTAATGATGACTTGTTGGGACATTTGTCCTCTGCATGACTGTATTTTCTATCTCTGCTCTAGTGAGAGCTTTTGCTACTTATTTCTATTTCTTTGTGTCTTAGAGATTTTTTGTGATATCACTTGGTCAAATGCCGTTGACGTACCATGTGTGTATGTTATGAAGTACGTCAATGGAAGTATTCGGATTTCTATTGGATGGTTTCACAGACGATGAATAGTAGAGGATGGTTGTCACACGTTTACGTGTTGGCCTACTCATATTGAGATGCGGTTGCAGGTAGGCCCCGTAAGCCATTTATCTACTGTTTAGCGGGCTGTGAGTATCCTCTAAAAGTCCGGGTGCGACAAATGGTATCAGAGCCTATCTGCCTGTAGGATCCCTTTTACTGGTCGCAGTTGAGTCTAGAAACTATTTTGTAGCTATATAGGAAAAATGAAACGTGAGAGTAGGAATTCTGTTCTTTTATTTCTTTCCCCACCCACCCTGCCTTTTCTGGTAAGGAAGTGCAACGTTGTTTTCTCTTCTCATCTAAACTTTCAAGTTAGGATTTCACGTATCCTGGTTTCTCTAGGATGGTTATATCTACTAGACCATAGGAATGGAGGTGGTTGTGACATGATTTATCATGTTGCCTACTCACGATTAAGAATGGAGGCACATAAGCCCCGGAAGCAAATCCTCTATTCCTTAAGCAGTAGATATTGATCCTTTAGAAGCCCGGATGGGTTTTCCGTAGTACCTCAGGAGTGTTTGGTCTCGTGTTTCCTGAATGTTGCTTCGATATCCTGTTCTTCTCAAGATCCTTTTCGTCCGTTGGAACCTTGTTGTTGCTTGCCACTTCAGTTTTTCTACCGGCGTCTAATCAAAGCTTCCCCGATCATTTGCAGATGGATCTCAGGTTCTACCCGCAGGTGGTTCGTATGACTCGTTGCGAGAGCACTGCCAGTTATTCGGAGATGCTGAGAGACATGGTCACTTTTCTGGGGTTCCGTTGGGCACCAGAGTACCAGGTCTACGAGCAGCAGCGAGAGTTTGAGCAGACCTACTACCAGGCTATCGTCTACATCCTGTCAGATGATGGCATGAGCGTAGTCCACCGCTACGAGGCAGTGGGTTCCACAGTGGATATGGCTGTGCAGCAGGCAGCTTATGTGAGCCTCACCGTCCTTCGTGCTGACTACTGGGGATTTGACGATTCTATCTATCGCCATATCCCCCGTGGTTACATCACTTCGGAGGGAGCTCACTTCACTCTCTACGACAACTTGGATGTTTACGAGCATGATAACTCCAGGCTGCACAACACCGCTCAGTTTGTGAGACACAGTGACGCAGTTGCCCGCACACTATCTCAGGAGTTGGCTTCAGTCAGAGAGCAGCTTTACCTTGCTTTGACTCGTCTGGCGACTTACACCACAGACTTTGTTGGAGACGAGCGCTTTGAACGTTTCGATCAGCCAGTTGGGCGTCGTCTGCCAGATGCTGGAGGTTACGAGCCGATCAAAGGTCCACTCCTTAACCTTGGTGCGGGTTACACTGGGATTCCACGCTTTGGAGCACAGGGATTCGTCGCTATGTACTTCACCACGCCTAGAGTCGGTCTCAGACCACGTCAGATCTACGTGGATCGTCGTTCCACCTACTTTCGTGGGCGTGCTCCTCACCGTACCTCTCGCCGTACTCCTAGCCGCCGTCCTGCGTGATGAGCATGGGAGTACCGATGTATCCATTCTTAGCCATGTTTAGTTATCCTTTGGTATTCGAACCATTTATGGTGTGTTAGAAATTCTGATGTATTTGAACATGTGATGGTGTACCTGTTGGTTATCTATTCATGTGTCAGAATAATCTCTCTTTTGGTTGCTAAGTCTATCCTTTTCTATTGTTGTGCTAAAATGCATTTCCATTCAGGATGCCGCCAACAAGGAACAACACGCCTGATCCACCGCCAATCGCGGAGCTGTTGACTCAGATGACCCAAGTCATGACGCAGATGGCCCAGTTTCAGGCTAATCAGCACATCAACCAGACAGCTCCACGAGTCAGCATCAAGGAGTTTCTCAGTCTGGGCCCAAGAGCTTTCGTGGCCACACGCGAGCCTCTGGACGCTGATGACTGGATCCGTGAGATAGCTAAGGCTCTAGAGATTGCACACGTAGCTGAAGAAGACAAGGTCAGGTATGCCTCCTATCTGCTGAAGGGTCAGGCAGCTACTTGGTGGGAAAACTTCCAGGCCATGAGAACTGGCATGCCAGTCACGTGGGATCGTTTCAAGGAAGCCTTCCTGAAGCACCACATTCCAGATGGTCTCATGGAAAGAATGCGTGAAGAGTTTTGCTCTCTCAAGCAGGGCAAGTTGGACGTCATCGGGTATTAGAGTGAGTTCAATCGCCTCGCTCGATACGCTGGGGACGAGGTGTCCACTAAAGCTAAGAAGATGGCAAGGTTCCGCAGAGGTTTTAACCCGGAACTCAAGTATGCCCTAACCAATGTCAAGGCCAACAGCTTCGAGGATCTCATTAACACCGCGCTTAATGAAGAAAATGGGCGCAAGGCGTTCGAGGAGTCTCGCAAGCACTCGCATGAGGGTGGTTCCTCCTCCAACGTGACCACCCCTCCGCAGAAGCGCCGCATCTGGGTACCAAATGGTGCTGTCACTCGGGCTCCATACGCCCAAACTTCTCCAGGCTTCGCTCCCCGCCCACCCAACCCTGCTCAGGTGCATGATCAAAGGGCTTTGATGGGGCAGCCAAGGCCAGGGCCCCCTCGTGTCGTCACATGCTACAAGTGCAAGCAGACGGGGCACTACGCCGACAAGTGCACGCAGAGGCAGCTACCTCCACCACCACCTCGTCCTAACACAAACCAGGCAATGGTGCGCGCTCCCCCGCCTAAGGCCTTCAACTCCAACAACAGGCCTGTCGGGAGGACCGCAAGGGTGAATCATGTCAAGATCGACAAAGCTGAGCTCCTGACGTCGTTCTCGGTACATTCCCGTAAACTCTATTCCAGCTAAAGTGTTGTTTGATACCGGAGCATCACATTCTTTCGTGTCAAAGATCTTTGCGACAGCAATTAAACTCCCTTTTGTTGGTTTGGGTTCCCCGCTAGTGGTCAACTCCCCTGGAGCAACTATGCAAACGTCCAAGATCAGTCACAAAAATCAAATTCTAATTGGAGGCCACATATTCCTTGCTTCTCTCATACTGCTTGGCAATTCTGACATTGATGTCATTCTTGGTATGGATTGGCTGAAGGCCAATAAAGCAAGAATTGACTGTGCTCAAAAGTCAATAACTCTGTCCCACCCTTCTGGCCAGATAATCTATTCTCCACATGAATCAAGTTCCATTCAGCTATGCACCCTCAATGCAAAACCTCTACCTTCACTTGAAAATGTTCCGGTGGTTTGCGACTTCCCTGACGTCTTTCCAGAAGAGTTGCCAGGAATGCCTCCGGACAGAGCTGTTGAGTTCGTGATGGAACTTGAACCAGGTACTGCTCCAATCTCTAAGCATCCCTACAAGATAGGAACTCCCGAGCTGAAGTTGTTGAAGGAACAAATTGATATGTACATGGAAAAAGGTTACATTCAACCTAGTTCCTCGGCTTGGGGATGCCCAACTCTTTTCGTTGCGGAGAAGGATCAAACAAAGAGACTCGTTGTTGACTATCGTCCTCTTAACGAGAAGACCATCAAAAACAAGATCCAATTCCTCGTATCGATGATCATTATGATCAACTTGCTGGAGCCTCAATATTCTCCAAGTTGGACTTGAGAATGGGTTACCATCAAATAAAGATCAGAAAAGAGGATATTCCAAAGACAGCCTTCACCGCTCGCTACGGTCTATATGAATTCACCGTCATGTCCTTTGGTCTCACCAATGCACCGGCGACCTTCTCTCGACTCATGAATTCTGTCTTCCATGAATACCTCGACAAGTTTGTTGTGGTATATCTTGATGACATTCTTGTCTACTCCAAATCCGAGGAAGAGCATGAAGAACATCTTCGTCTAAATCTCATGAAGCTTCGCGAGCATCGTCTCTATGCCAAATTCTCCAAATGTGAGTTCTGGATTTCAGAAGTTGCTTACCTTGGTCATGTCATCTCTGCCAAGGGCATAGCCATTGATCCAGAAAAGGTTAAAGCAATTGTTGATTGGAAACCTCCAAAGACGGTGAAGCAAGTAAGAAGTTTTCTTGGCTTGGCTAGCTATTGTGGTCGCTTCGTCCCAAACTTCTCCAAGATTGACAAACCTCTCACTGACCTCACAAAGAAGGACAAGAAGTTCGTTTGGTCTCCACAATGTGATGAAAGCTTCAATCTCCTGAAGACTAAACTCACTTCTACACCAGTTCTGGTTGGCCCAGATCCTTCCAAACCATTCCAAATATTCTGTGACGCTTCTCTCCAAGGTCTAGGTGCAGTTCTTATGCAAGAATGTCAAGTTGTGGCTTATGATTCACGTCAGTTGAACACACATGAGCTCAATTATCCCACTCATGACCTTGAACTTGCAGCAGTTGTGTTTGCCCTCAAGAAATGGAGACAATACTTGTTGGGTAATCGAACTAAAATCTTTTCCGATCATAAGAGTCTGAAGTACATCTTCACTCAACCAGATCTAAACCTCAGACAAAGGAGATGGATTGAAAAGATCAAATACTTTGATCTTACCATTTCTTACACTCCAGGCAAGGCTAATGTTATGGCCGATGCTCTCAGTCGCAAGTCGTATTGCAATAATCTCATGATCATGGAAAGCCAACCTCCTCTTCATGAAGAATTCCAGAAGCTCAACCTTGGTATTGTTCCTCAAGGCTATCTTGCAAACTTGACAGCCAGTCCAACTCTCGAGGACAAGATTCGTTCTGAACAACTTCGTGATGCTGAAATCAAGAAGATTATAGAACACATCAAAGCAAGCAATGAGAAATTTGAGTGCTTCTCAATTGATGACAAGGGAACTGTATTCTTCGAAGGACGCATTGCAGTTCCTCAAATTCAAAGTCTCAAAGATTTCATTCTCAAGGAGGCTCATGAAACTCCTCTCTCCATACACCCTGGAAGTACAAAGATGTACCAGGATCTCAAGACACTGTATTGGTGGCCTAGCATGAAACGTGAAATTGCTCAATACGTTTCTGAATGCGACGTTTGTCAACGTGTCAAGGCAGTTCATCAGAAAACAGCCGGTCTTCTCCAACCTCTGAAAATCCCTGAATGGAAGTGGGACATGATTGAAATGGACTTCGTCACTGGTTTTCCAAAGTCCAAGAGGGGCAACAGTGCAATCTTCGTTGTCATTGATCGACTCACTAAAGTCGCTCATTTCTTTCCTGTCAAAGAGACAATCTCAGCTAGTCAGTTACCAGAGCTCTACACAGCAAATATTGTTCCTCTTCATGGTGTTCCATTGGAAATAAGCTCAGACCGTGGAAGCATCTTCACTTCTCATTTCTGGAAAAGCTTTCAAGAAGCCTTGGGCACAAAGCTTCTGTTCAGCACAGCTTATCACCCTCAGTCTCAAGGGCAAGTCGAAAGAGTCAATCAGATTCTCGAGGATATGCTCAGAGCATGTGGTCTCTCTTTTGGCATGAAATGGGAGGAATGTCTTCCATATGCTGAATTCTCCTACAACAACAGCTTCCAGGCAAGCCTAGGCATGGCACCATTTGAGGCTCTCTATGGCCGCAGATGCAGGAGTCCAATCAATTGGTCTGGAGCTGGTGAACGTTCACTCTTAGGCCCTGACATTGTTAACGAGGCCGAAGAGAAAGTTCGCATCATCCATGACAATCTGAGGATTTCTCAATCTCGTCAGAAAAGCTACTATGACAGCAAACACAGGGACATGGTCTATGCAGCTGGAGACAAAGCATATCTCCATGTAACTCCCCTCAGAGGCACTCATCATTTTGGTGTCAAAGGAAAGCTTGCACCAAGGTATATTGGTCCCTTCAGCATTCTCTCAAGGCGTGCGGAAAATGCCTATCGTCTTGAACTTCCAGAAAAGCTATCCAAGGTGCACGATGTCTTTCACGTGTCACAGCTCAAGAGGTGCTTCAAAGATCCAGGTCGTGTAGTTGATCATGATTCCATTGATCTGCAAGAAGACCTCTCTTATGAAGAGCATCCTGTTCGCATTCTCGATGAGACCAAGCGCAAAACTCGCAACAAGAGCACCAAACTCTTAAAAGTGCAGTGGTCCCATCATTCCGATAAAGAGGCAACGTGGGAGACCGAAGAGGATCTTCGCAAGAAGTATCCGGACCTTTTCTCTTCTCAGTAGGAATCTCGGGGCGCGATTCCTTCAAGGGGGGCGTTTTGTAACATCCCAAGTATGAAAACAATCCCAAATTGTTTGCTTCTTGCTAAAAAAAATTTCTGCATCATGCACCATAAACTTTTGCATTGTCTTCTAGTGTTTTTCAATTGTAATTCAAATTCAAATCCATTTCATACTTGGCATGTTCCAATTGTGAATTCAAATTAAAATTTTGCAAACATTTTCAATTCAAGAAGAAATTCATAATTGTTTGGAATTGTGGAATGATATTGATTAATTCAAAATTCCATTCTTTTGAAACCCTATTTGAAACTCAAATGACAAAATTCAAATCAATTTGCAGTTTGAAATTTTGAAAACAAAGTTAACACTTTGGGCTTTGCTGTTTTTGTAACTCAACAAAAATAGTTCAGAAATAGAAGCCCCAAAATTCCTATTCTTTTTCTCTTTTCTTTCCTACAAAAAAAGAAAAGGTGAACAGAAAAAAAGGGGGGAGGGCAGGCCAGCCCAAGTGGGCTGAGCCCACCACACCCCCACGAGGCCCAGGCGCCCACGACCCCTGTCATCTTCCTCCTCTGTACGGAGACAGAGGAGGGGACGCATCCCCCACCTACAGCGCCACCTGCCCCTCCTTTCTCCTCTACTTAAGCCCCGAGCAGGCCCCCTCCGAAACCCTAGCTATCTCCTTCCTCCTCTTGCCTCCGCCGCCGTTTCTCTCTTCCTCTCCCTTCCCCTTTCTCCTCTGTTCCCTGAAGCCCGAACAGCAAAAACCACCGTCAGAACCCCACCTTTCGTCGCCTCCATGGCCCTCCTCACGATGAGCTGACGGTGGGAACGGAAACCTCTCGCCACGGCGTTCCTCGTCGCTGAGAACCAGGGCCGGAGATGGACTAGGGAGGTCGCGCTCCCTTTTCTTCCCGCCGGCCACCCCGACGTCTCCTTCACGCTCGTCGCCACCTCACAGCGACATCGCGCCTCCCCCTGGTGAGAACTCCTCCGTCTCCCCTCCTTCTCTTCCCCTGCATGCTGCACGCACACGGCCGCACCACCCCAGCGCCGCCAGCCGCAGCAGCGCAGCGATCACCGTCCGTCGTTTCCTGTCCTCGACGTGTTCAGTTAACTGAACAATGTTCAGTTTCGACAGTAAAGCCCGCAACGTTACCTCAAAATCCATCGCGAGCAGTACCTATCAAACCCGAGCAGCAGCCCATCTGGTCACGCGCGCGCAGCGAGCGCCTGAGGGCGTGGGATCGAGTCCCCCCCCCCCCCCCGCGCAGATAAAACCCACTTTTTCATTTTATTTTTCCAGATCCAAAAACAACTTTCTAGGTCACAAGTCCCTGTAAATATTTTCTAGGTCCCTGGTTATTTTAATAAACCATAAAAATGCTTAAAACTTTGTAATTTAATAACTTTTGCTAGGAAACTCAAAATGCAAAACTTTCAACATGAAAACCACTCCATTTTAAATGCTCTACACTAATATCAACTTTATTTCTGTTTTTGAATAATTGAAAATGCTGAAAACATTTATTACTTGTTAAATGCTTTAAATATTGCAAAATTCATAACTTGAGCATAAAAATTCCAAATTCAACAAACTAAATATGTTTTCCATACCAAATTAAATTCTCTACATGTTAAAACCATTTGTATACTGTTTTGAACCTTTCAAATGGTTTCAAAAATTCAAATTCATACAACTCATTCAAATTTGGTCAAATTCAAAACTAATTCAAATTTAATTCAAATGGCACATGTAAAATATGTTTTCCATGCAAAATTGAACAAGCTTTCCAAATATAAACTTTGTTTCCTGTTTTGAATAATTAAAATTGGTTAAATAATTTAAATCTTGTTTAAATCATTTAAAATTGCTAAATTAATAACTTGGTCAAACTAAATTCTTTTTGAACATATAAAATATGTTTTCCATTCCATTTTTCATGAACTTTGCAAATATCAACTTTGTGTTCTGTTTTAAATAAATTAAATTCCTGAAAACAACTGTTTCTTAATTAATGCATTTAAAATTGTCCAATTAATAACTTGCTCATTTTAAATCCATTTTCAACAAATGAAATATGTATTCCATCTAAAAATTTTGTGTTCTTTCCAAATATGAATTTTGTTATCTATTTTGAACAATTGAAATGGGTGAAAACAATAAATGTTTGTGTACCTCATTTAAGAAGCCAAATTTCATAACTTAATAAATAAAATTCCAAACTTGGTAAACAACATTTCAAATTGAAGCTATTATTGTTTTATTATTGTTTTCATCGTCCATGCATCATTCTAATCAACTTACACATGATGGTTATTTGTAGATCACTTAATTCAACTTTAATTCATGGGCTTTTCTATATGCAACCCAAATTGCATATGGGCCCAATTAAATATGTTTACCATGTCAACTAGCTTATCTTTGATGCATCAATTAAATTGTCATGCATCATCCCATGTTTGTGCATTATGCCATGTTATTGATTGTTTGTCTCTCTGCGTTGTTTGGTTGCTTCTTCTCGAATAGACGACGATGTTGAGACAGACGAGGTTTACGACACTACTTCAGAGGAGTTAGCCCAGTACCAGGCTACTGAGTTTGCAGGCACGTATTCACTCACCTGAACCATTGTATCCTTTCCACATTGCATACCGATACTTTCCGTTGTCTATTCTGCTAGCCTTAAGATTCGTTGCTTGTGTTCCGATCCTATCACATGTTATCCTGTAACCCTGATATAGCCTCACCTCCACACCTATAACCCCGTTGCTTGTTGCCTGTGTCTTACTAGCATGCTTAGGGTTGTTTATGCTCGAGTCTGATGTACGTTATTTCTTTTACCATATTTATTATGTTCTGGGGGCTCGATACTTAAACAACCACATGTTAATGTTTGAGGTAATGCTAATTTGATGATAAGGCACCGGCAGGAGGCCGGGTATGGTTTTGAGGCCTGCTAGTGTCGAACTCAGGAAAAGTTCTTGTCCTCTGGATCCATGTTGAGTGTGCTAACCGCATGTGGGAAGCGTGTATGGGCGCCCCCCGCAACTCTGATTCGATTCGCATCTCGTCCAAATCGCCACACTTAGTTCGGGCTTTCCATTTGATGCACGCATATGCAGGTACGAAACCTCGGCGCCAGGGTGGAACTTTTGTAGTCGGCATTTAGGGCGGCGTGGTCTTCCAGTGCTATGAGGGTCCCCCTTTTCTTCGTGGGGGCTCGATTAGCCGCGCACGCACAGCACGTGGTTCTTTGGGCTTGATGCGAAGAAGAGTTGGGTTGTGTAGAGTGCCTCGCTTGGTGCGTTTGATTCCCGTCTGGCGGGATATTCTTACGTGTACGACCAAATTGGTGCACCCCTGCAGGGTTAAATCTTCTCGAGAAGTCGTGTTGTCCGCGGTTATGGATGACTTGGTGATAGGGCTGGCTAACAAGGATTAGACAACTTACACCTAATTAATACTAATTTGACTAGTAATAGGCTTATTGACACAATAACTTGAACCTTCATTAATCCAACTGTGTGGGTTATCCTCGGATTGCTTCTTTGGATAAGGGGCGAGATCCAGGATGGGTTTGTTTGAGGTTAGTGGTAGTTGATTCCGATGCGCTATCTTATCTTTTTCTTTTAGCCGGATGTTGTAGCGTGTCTCTGTAGTTGGTTAGGGCAGCCCGCTGCCGCACCTTTGTATCACCTACCTTTCGTTGAACCCAAAGCATCTGTACTTGGTGTTGTCGGGTACTCTTTGGTATCTTGTGCGTCTTGCTTGCCAGTACTCGTCTGTACTGACCCCTTTGGGGCTGCGTGTTCTGCAGACTACGTTTCCGAGGATCCCCATGGTGGCTACTACGTGGAGTATGACGAGGCTGCTGACGAGTAGATAGCGGACCCGGACAGGATCCGAGACTTCGTGGATGGGCTCCGTACTTTTCGTTTCCGGCCTTTTAGGCCTATTTGGATCTTGTCTGTACGCAGACACTTTGGATGCTTCCGCTGTGATGTAATGATGACTTGTTGGGACATGTGTCCTCTGCATGACTGTATTTGCTGTCTTTGCTCTAGTGAGAGCTTTTGCTACTTATTTATATTTCTTTGTGTCTTAGAGATTTGTTGTGATATCACTTGTTCAAATGCCGTTGACGTACCATGTGTGTATGTTATGAAGTACGTCAATGGAAGTATTCGGATTTCTATTGGATGGTTTCACAGACGATGAATAGTAGAGGATGGTTGTCACACGTTTACGTGTTGGCCTACTCATATTGAGATGCGGGTGCAGGTAGGCCCCGTAAGCCATTTATCTACTGTTTAGCGGGCTGTGAGTATCCTCTAAAAGTCTGGGTGCGACAGGGAACGAAAAAGCGTGGTGCAGCCCTGTCATCCTCGAGAGATGTGGCGAGAGCCTTGCGGCGCCTCCCGTGAAGACGGGCGATTGGCGCGCCGCGAACACCACTAGGAAGAGCATCACTGAGATACAGCGGGAGGGACTGCTTCCGCCGGAATCTGACAAGCGCGTGCGCCTATCCAAGAAAGAATAAGTCCCCAATCCCCTTGCGAACGAGCGTGTCTTCTTCTCCGAGCACGTCTCCCGCGGCATGTCGCTCCCCCTCCACCCTTTCTTGCTCGGGCTGCTGTATGTCTACGGCATACAGCTGCATGATCTCCCTCCAAACGCGATTCAGCAGATATCGTGCTTTGTGAGTGTTTCTTGGGGACCCGCCCACACTAGGGTCTTTGGAGAGCAATCTTCAAGGTTCGGATTTTTCGGGAGAGAGCGCAGCCACGCGAGAAGTTGGGGGAGCCACTGCGTACCGGAGGTTTCAGAATCCAGGCGAGTAAAGACATCCCTTACATGGAGATGTACTTTGTTGACTCGGCGCAGGGGTGGCAGAAGAAATGGTTCTACGTCACCGACAACAGCGCGAGTGGAGCCCCCGAATTCCATCCATTCGCCCCTCTGAAGCGACGGAACTCCTGGCTGCACAAGATCACTGCCGAGGAAGGTAAGATTGTCGCTCCTCTACTCGCGAAGGTGGCGATCTTACGGAATAAGGAGTTGGGGACCCCGTTGAATGGGATACACCTGTCGGGTGTGTTCCTTCGTCGATGAATCCAGCCCCTTCAGGAGAGGCCAACTGCCATGTGGGAGTACATGGGCATTAAGGACCCGAGCCGCGTCTGCGAAGACATCCTCTCGAACGCCGAATTCGAGAAGAAGATCGCGGCCATCACCAAGCTGAAGAAAGGAGCGGTCTGTTCGGCGTCTCCTCTCGAGCCATTCGAAGCGGGGAACCCTCTGACTGAGGTGAGTTTTCTAGATTTCTCCCTTGCTTTTATTTTTTCACACTTGTGCTTATTTCGATTGATATATTCATTCTTCATTCTTCTGTAGAATAAGGACGTGGCAATATGCTACCCGCCGATTTCTACAGAAAATGTCTCAGATCTTATGGCGAGTAATGTTGAGGCCCCTCACGAGACTAGCATTGCAGAAGCTGACTCAAGCTCCGAACGTGATTATATGGACGAGGAAGAATAGTCGGGTAGCGACCAACTCCATCGCCGCAGGCACGAGGATGACAAAGTCACTTCAAAGGATAACTCCTTGGGTGATGAGTCCATCAAGGTGGTTGAGCCTCTCCAGGTGCCTCCCCTTCATGCACTTCCACCCATTGGTCGTCAGTCGAAGGTTTCCACCGCCTGGAACCCGGACATTATCGACGATGATGACGAGGACGAGTAAGTCTTGCGCGCTCCGTTCCTAATCGCGAATCTTCTTCCTTTTCTTCCCATTCTGCATCTTCATCTAATTTTGCTTTCAACAGCAGTCTTGCGACCACCAGCCCAGGCTAGTTCACTTATTTTGTTCCTTCCGTGAAGAGAAAAGAGGCGGTCGCAGATCCTGCTCCAGTTGCTGAGGTTGCCCGAAGATCTCCAAGCCCCGCAAGAGCAACTGAAACCCCAGAGTACGGGATGCCTGGTTTCGCGGGTGAAGCGTCAGCGAGCAAGGAGGTCTCGGGTAGTTCAGAAGATCCTCTGTCTACTGCCCAAAGCAAGGTAAGCCCGTTTTACTTTCTTGCATGTTGCTTCATTTGTTCTTAATTTTATCGGGTGCACGACAGTGCTCCCGATGGGAGTAGCCCCCGAGTCTATGGTCAATTGCTTGCAGTTGGCCATGGACTCAAGTCGAAGCATTTTCTTTTCGCTTGTAGGTTGGCCTTGTTTTTCATCGGGTGCACGGCAGTGCTCCCGATGGGAGTAGCCCCGAGGCTATACTCGACTGTGTACAGTCATGTATAGGCTCAAGTGACGTATCCGTGGTTTTTTGACTTGGAATTTTGCAGGCCCTTCTCGACTCCCTCGCTGCTTTCGGGCGCCACGTGCTTTCAGCTGAGGCGGACTGCGTTTCACTTAGGGAAGATCGCGACCGGCTCGTCCAGGACGACCTCTCCCTTCAAGGTAGTATAGTGTGTCCTTCTTGTCTTTATTGTTTCTTTCTTATCGTAATCGTTGCTCCAACCGCATATTTTCCATTGCAGATGAAGTTACCCACCTGAAGGCTGAAAAGGCAGAGGATGTCTCTCGGGTGAAGACCATTGAGACAGAGCTGGAATCTTCCAGAAAGGAGTTGGAGACCACTCGTAAGCGCTCAGCTGACCTTGAGAGGAGTCTTGCGGAAGCTCAGGGGGCTCTGAAGCAGCTGGAAGAGGCGGGTGCGAAGCGCGACAGTGATCTTGTCGGCTCCATCAGACCGTTGGCTCAGAAGCTCGCTGGTAAGTTGCGTTTTCCCATTTTTTGATTGTGCCCTTTATTTGCCCTTTTCTCTGATGATTGTTTTGTCTTTGTCTCAGATGCTCTTGGGGTTGGGCTGGAGCTTCCTGGATATTAGTAAATGGACGGCCTTACCAACACGTGCTCTCAGCTCCAGGAACACGCGAATAGAATCTGCTCCCTTGTTGGTGATGTCACCCGAGTGTTGACACAGTTCCACGAGCGCCTGTTCGTGGACGCGGCGGTTCCAACTACTCTGGGTGGTCTTCTGCAGGTCTTCCTGGGCGATGAGGATCTCCTCCACAAGTTTTCGCTCGCGCAGACTGAGTGTGGGGCCAGACGGCTATCCAATTTGCTTTGGCGCATGGATTCTCGGGTGACCTGGATAAGGTGTACTCAAAGCTTCCGCGCGACGTGCTAGACAAAAAGGTAGCGATCCGTCCTTTTAGCGAACGTGCTGAAGAGCTCGTGGGGATGCTTTATGGTGTGCTTTCTCGCGGTAGTCGTAAGGGCCAACCTTCCGCGAGTGGGACTACTTCTGCGGCTCCATAGGATAGCTTTTTTATTTTCATGTGATCTTGATGTAATGAACCCTCGGATGTAATCCCGTACTTTATTTTTCCTAATCGAAGTGTTTTCTGAAAGTGTGAGTGCTTTGTATTTACGCCTTAGTTTGTATTCTCCCGATGGGAGTAGCCCCCGACCGCCCGCTGTTTTGGGTGGTATATTCTCGAGTGGGGTCTTGTATTGTCTTTTAATCTTCGCTGTTCTTTTTCAGGTAGTGGATTCCGACGTAGAGTCCTCAAGTGGAGCTGCTTCGCAGGTCAATCCCTTGGTCGCCGCTGCCAGGACATTAGCATCACTCCGTGATCGTGTCGTGGATTGCGATCGTAAGCTGAAGGCTCTGCGAGGTGTGGCTGATGTCACCAAGTCAAAGAAAAAACTTGCAGCGGAGCGTGAGCAATATGTATGGAAGAACTGGCGGCTGTTGCAAAGGGATGCTCTATAAGTTTGCGAGCCCCCGAGTACTTGTCGTTAGTTCATGTCTTTGTTTTGACAGGTTTGTTGTCCTTGCAGTTGTTGAGCCTGACGGAGTCTGTGAAACTCATTGGGTGGACAATCACATTGTCTACGAGTCGGGTAGCTCAAAACCTCATGCGAACGAATTATATTCCGACCGCAACCGAGGTTTCATCCTGGCTACCCTAAAGTATCGGGCGAGTCAGGCGCAGATAATCGTCGAGTCTTGTCCCGAGGCTCTGTCTTCTGTCCATCGGGCATTTTACCCTTTGGGTGGTGTCCCGGATAGCGTGAGTGGCTTGGTTAGGATGTTCCGTCGGGTGAGGGAGGCTCGATAGTGCGTGCGCCAACAACTTGTCAGTGGAGCTCAAGTGGCACTTGCCTTCGTTCGCTTGTGGCACCATGAGGTCAATTTTCTCTCTGTGGCGCTGTAACACCCGGGTATTTTCCCCAATTAGAACTTGTGTGTTTGTTTTTCCTTTTCACATCATCATGCATAATGCCATCCATCTTCATGTTTGCATCTTTCATCTTGCATTCTAGTAGTGTTATGCATGTTCACCTAAATAATAAACATGGAACGTGTCGGGGTATTTAAATTTTACTATCCCGGTTCCATTTAAATTGTGTAGATCACCTATATCTTGTTATCCATGTTAATCAACATTTAATTTGATGGTTAGCTAAAACAACTTAAACCTATAATTGATCGTTGGGATACCGGTTCCGCTTAAATTGGCTAAGTTGCATCTTGTTTTGCACCTCGCATGTCATGCATGTATAATAGGATCATGCTGGATCTTTTGCCGTAGAAGTAATTGTGGCATCCGATGTTTCTTCTCGTGCTTTGCTTCTTCTCAGATAGGACGTTGAGATGATGTGAGCAACGACAAGTTCTTCTACCTCTACAAGCTGGATTCCAGGCAAGGTTTACTCACTTGCTACCTATGGCTACCGTTTTTCACATGTTACGGATGATTTCCGTTGTCTTTATTCTAGCCTTATGATTTGATGCTTCTGTCTCGATCCTATCACACGTTTACCTTGCAGCCATGATATAGCCTCATCCCCCATCTCCTATGACATGTTTGTTTTCTTGTTTGCCTTGCGAGTCGTAGCGCATGCTTAGGTTCTTTGCCGAGTTTGGTTATTTGTCCCCTGACTAGTATGATAGGTTGTTTCAACTTAATTTAAAAATGATCTTAATGCTTGGGGTAATAAGAAAATTTGACTTCGAGTTAAGACACCGGCGGGAGGCCCGTCGAGGCTTTTGGTCCCTCTGGTGTCACCTTAGGAAAAGATTCTTGTCCGCTGATCCAAGAATGAGCGCGCTAACCACATCGTGGGAGGAATGGGACTCCCCGCAACCTATTAGCCCCGCAACCCTCTTGTCCAGGATGCCACAACTTAGTTCGGGCTTTCCATTCGGGTACGCACATCACCAGTTCTGCATGTATGACGGCAACGATGTTGAGGATGATGATGGTATGTTACCAATGTGCGTACAACTATATAGGTTTCCGATGTATGACGTGAATCGGACAGTTCCGGTCAGGTTTGATCCGCTTCGCGCGTAGACACAAACGGCTGGGTCCTCTTCGAAGCATCGGTCGGACTCTCGATGCGGATCAACCTAGCTAGGTGGTTCCCTGGACTTGTTTGTGGTAAGGTGAAGTGTTGTGCCGACAGTCTCGCGACAGTCTCGGTGCGTGTGGCTACAGTAGTGCATTCCTGCTGGGTTAAATCTTCTCGAGAAGGCGTATCGTCCGTGCTTATGTGATGATCTTGGAGAAAGTGCTGGCTTACAAGAGTCAGATAACTTACACCTAATGATATTTTTTAACCTGTGCGATAACGAGATTACTACTTCAACATGTGTGGGTTTTTCCTCGGGTTACCTCCTAGCATTGGTTGATGGGGGGTAAATCCTGGATGGGTTTGCTTTGGTAAGTAGTTGTAGTTGGTTTTGTCACGCTTTCTCATCCTTTTCTAGTAGACGAGAGTCGTAGCGCGTCTCTGTAGATTGCTTAGTGTTGTTCACTGCCGCTTCATTACAAGAACCTCTTCCTTTGTACCCAAAGTATTTGTATCTTGTGATGATTGGTTGCATTGGTATCTTGTGAGTATTGCTTGCCGTTGTCGGTACATTCAAAGTACCGACCCCATGATTTGGGGCTGTATTCATAATGCAGTCAGCAGGTTTGAAGTCTGATGCCGTTAGCTTGGGAATCCCTCCGGCTTGGCCTGGGCAGGGATTGGACGCCATCAGTTATCTTCAGGACTCTTAGTCCAATTTGTATCTTATCCGTAGTCGGTACTGTTTTCTTTTCCGCTGTTATTTGGATCTTTGTATTGTATTAGCTGTATTCTTGACTCGTTGGAGTCGTGTTGTATATATCTTATGTTGTTGTTGCGGATTATTCGTGAACTGTTGTAATGGTATCAGAATTGACAACTCGGGATCAAATATTATGTGGATTCTGGCGGGAACGCTGAAATCCCCATAGTACCCGATCCTGGGGCTTCAGAGGCGCGACTTCCCGACTCGAGAGGGCCACCGGTGGATCTTTCTCCTCATTACGTGGTTGTGCGTCCTGCAGCGGAGGAGATTGTTCGATTGACCTCCGAGGAGATTGATCAATTGCTTGCGGATGCGGTTGCTCGCCGACATTTGTAGATAAATTTGTTGTAAGGTGGTTGAAGGCGTAAACCCTGTGACCTTGTATGTTCCACTCGATATTTTTAATGTGTTTATAAGGTGTGCACCTTGTTATACCTTGTATTATTTTTATCGAGTTTGAGTGCTCGAAGGAATGTTGTGATGCTAGCTAGGCGTAGCCCCCGTGCTCGAAGGAATGCTTTGCTCCGATGCTTTATTAAAAGGAGCACATTAATTACCAGTAGTTTCCCTTGAGGCCCCACTGCAAACGGGCTGGTAGGACAAAAGATGTTGATCAAGTTTCTCGTTGCGAGCACGCACGACTAAATATGGAACACATGCCTATGACTTACCTAGTACTTTGATGCTTTATTATTATTTATATGCAATTTCCCATGTTTTGATTATTATATGAATTATCTTATCCATGCAACATCCGTTCATCCATCCCTATGCCTACTGTATTTTAATCCTGTTGTTTCCCACATTTGGTACCGTTGTTTTTATTATATTCCTGTTGTTATTTTACTATTGCTACTGCTATAAAACTGTTGCTACTGATAAACTGTTGCGAGCAAGTCTACTTCCAGCTGCAGCTGAATTGACAACTCATCCGTTAAGGGTTATAAATATTCTTTGGCTCTGCTTGTGTCGAATCAATAAATTTGGGTTTTACTTCCCTCGAAGACTGTTGCGATCCCCTATACTTGTGGGTCATCAAGACAATTTTCTGGCGCCGTTACCGGGGAGCATAGCTTTATTTGTAAGCTCACTTGAACGTGATATTGTTTGCTGCAAGTTATTCATCATGTGTAAAACTCGTGATGGGAAAGTTCCTATACTGCCATCCACTACAAGGAGAGGTACAACTCCGAACACCTCTGTTGCTCTTGATTCACCATCTGTAACGAGTAAACTCCTTACACCACCATATACACATGCTACACACACTGCTACTTCTGCTGAGTCTGAAAATACTTCTGATAATTTTGCTGATGCTTCTACTGTGCTTGATGAGAGTGGTTCACTATGTCCTTTTCTAGATACTACAATTGCTAGAGCTAAACAAATTAGAAACACTAAAATTCTTGATGAAAATACTGGTACACCTGTTAATTCACCTGAGTTAAGAGAAAATACTAGTGATGATCTTGAGGAAACTTACATTGAACTTGATCATGACTTTATTGAAGAATGTCATGCTACTACTAGTGCAAGTGTTATTAAGAGTCTTCTTGCAAGACGTGCTGTTAAATATAAACCGTCTCCTGATGCTAAGTTTGCTACATCTCCTATAAAAATTAAAGGTAAGGATTACGATTTCTCTCTAGATTTATATTATATATGTATTGTTGAGGGAGAACCTTTTTGTGGAACTGAAAATGAAAGTGTTGTGGGACATATGAATGAGCTCTCATATTTGAGTAGTTTATTTTCTGATGATATTAAGAAATATAGTTACTTTATTGCTAAACTCTTTCTTTTCTCATTGAAAGATGAAGCTAAAACTTGGTTTAATAATCTGTCACCTGGATCTATTGATAGTCCTATTGGTTTGGTAATGCTTTCTTTCAGAAATATTTTCCTGCTAGTGCTCAACATGTTGCTTTGCAGATAATCTTTAACTTTAAGCAAATTGGAGGAGCGAAAATGCCTGAATCTTGGGCTAGATTTTGTTCTTTACTTAGAGCTAGGACTGGACATCAATTAGCTAAAATGAACTCCTTGATATATTCTATAATGGACTAACTATTGAATCTAGGACATACCTGGATAGTTGTGTTGGTTGTGTTTTTAGGAAAAGAACTCCTGAAGAAGCTAAGGAATTATTGGCTAAGATAAGAAAAGATCATGATGATTGGATTATACCTGAACCAACCCCAACACCAACACCAACACCAAGGAAGCGGGGAATGGTTGAATTAAATGATGAAGTGATGAGGGAAGCCAAAAAATCTCTTAAAGAGAGGGGTATTAAATCTGAAGATGTGAAGAATCGACCACCTATAGAAGAATTATGTAAGCCAATTCCTTACCCATCCACAATTGAGGTACACTCTCTCCAATATTTTGATAATAGAGATATTCCCTATTCTAAACCTCCTGATCAATGCCTTGATGAATTTGATAGTTATGTTGTTAAGCAAGATAACTTCAATATGAGAGTGCGGAATCATCTAATGGAAAATTCTAGAGCTATTGATAAGTTGCATGGTATTATTGAGAGAACCTCTAATGATCTAAAGAAAACATGTTTATGAAATAATCACTAGAAGTGGTGTTTCTTCTCATGATCCTTTGTATCCTGAAGTACATCCTAAAATAATTGAACACGATTCTCAACAAGCTAAAAAAAATAGTACTCCAACGAAAAAGAAGAAGAAACATAAAACTGTTGTAGAATCTCCTAGACCTGCTAAAGATCCTAATAGTATATCTATCTCTGATGCTGAAACCGAAAGTAGTAATGATAAGAATGATGCTTCTGAGAAATAAGAAATTGAAGTTGAACCTGAAAATCAAACTAAAAATGCAAATTACACCAAGGAGGATTTCATTGATAATAAACATGGTAATGAGAGAGAACCCTGGGTACAAAAATCAATGACTTTTCCTAATAAGAAACACAAGTCAAAGGAAGAAGAACATTATAACAAGTTCTGTGATTGGATGAAACCTTTGTTTTTGCAAATTCCTTTAACTGATTCTATTAAATTGCCTCCTTATTCGAAATATATGAAAGATATTGTCTCTAACAAAAGGAAGATTTCTAATGAGGAAATCTCCACTATGCTTGATAATTACTCTTTCAATGGCAAGGTTCCCTAGAAGCTTGGAGATCCTGGTATACCCATTATTCCTTGTTCTATTAAAATTAATTACGTTAGAACTGCTTTATATGATTTAGGAGCAGGAGTTAGTGTTATGCCTTTCTCTTTTTATAAGAGACTTCTTCTGAAAAAATTGATACCAACTCATATATCTTTGCAAATGGATCACAAATCTACTTCTATTCCTGTTGGTATATGTGAGAATGTTCATGTTCAAGTGGCTACTAATTGTTTGATTTTAACTGACTTTGTTGTGTTCGAAATGTCTGAAGATGATAATATGTCTATTATTCTTGGGAGACCTTTTCTAACACTATAGGGGTTGTTATTGATTGCAATCAAGGAAAAGTAACTTTTAATGTTAATGATAAAGAACACACAGTTTATTTTCCCAAGAAGATTGATAGTAAATATGGTCTAAATTCAATTGAAAATATGAAGACCATCAAGATTGGAGAATTCTATTGTCCTATTCCAATGCCACGGAAATAATATGAAATTGTCATGATTGGGACTATGTCTATCAAATTTGAGGTAACTTAATCATTTAGTGAAAAGCAAAGTTTTGCTTCATGAAAAAAAATTGGTAACAAGACTTGATCAACCTTGTTAACAAAGTGATTTTGTATGAAGAAAACAATGTTTTCAATGTGTTTTCACCTTCTCAGATTATGTTTTCACCTTGTTATTTTAGTTTACTTATGTTTTCACCTTCCCAAACAATGTTTTCACTATGTTTACACCATCCCCATTTATGTTTTGACTATGTTTTCATATGTTTCCTCTAGTTATTTGCTTATTAGAGTATCTTTGAACTTCTATAGCTTTGGTTCTGAACTTGTTTTCCATCATTCTATAATCGTTTTCCTCGTTTTAATCATTTATCAGATTCTAGAAATGACCCAAAAATAAAGTTTCTCTAAAAACTTCCAGAAAAAATATATTATTATTTTACGTTGAATATGGGGCAGAGAGGCACCTAGGCCACCCCAGGGGGACCCACCATGTCGCCATGCCACCTGGTGGCGCGGGCAGCCCCTAGGGAACGCCAGCACATGGTGTGGGCCCCTGGCCCTCCACTTATTCTCCTTCCTGCCAAACAACCCTCTCTCTCCACCAAACTCAACACCATTTCTCAAACCCGTGTTCTTTCTATTCTTCCTTGCGATTTTTCGATCTCCTTTCTCAGCCCATCTTTGCTGCTGAAATTTGGAGTAGTTTCTCTCCGGTATGTGACTCCTCCGATTATCCAAGTAGAATTTTGTTTAGTGGAGTATTTTTTTTTTGAGTATTTTGGTACTATAGGTGACAGGTTATGTGAGATTTCATGCTTGTTCTGTGTGTAGAAAATTAGTTTTGATGCATGTTTAGCCCTCTTACAAGTCTCTATAGTAGTTTCATTCATGTAGTTGCTTCAAAATCATTTTTTGTGATGCTTATTAAAAATTTCAGAAAAGGAAGATGCATAACCACACCTTTGGAGAGATCTTTGAGAGCGATGCACCTATTGTAACGCCCGGGGTTTCCCCTATAGCATCGCTTGTTGTTTTCTTTGCATAACATCGCATCATGCATCCTCGTGAATTTTAAAAATTGCTAAAATTGTTGCAATTCAACAACCTTGTTTTCTGGAATTAAATTGCATCAAAACTAAATTTTTTTAAGTGCCCAAAAACACAACTGAAAGGAATAACAACACACAGAAAAAAAATCGTTTTGGGGAGGTGGCAGCCGGACCTGGCCAGCCCATCAATAGGCCCAGTCCAGCCACCCACCGAACCGCACCCAAACCCTAGTCTGCCCAACCGATCCCCCGTTGGCGTTTTTCCACTCCACCCCCCGCCGCCTTTTCTTTTTGCCATCGAGTCCCTCCACCAACCGTAACACGCACAGGAGAGAGCAGCGCTCGACCCCTTCCCCTCCGCTCCCTCTGCTCGCTCCCGAGCATGGAGGCGCCGCCTCCCTCCTGGCTCCCTCCCTCCACCGCCTGCCTCCCCCTCGTCTCCCTCCTCCCGCACCCTCTCCCTCCCTTCTCCCCCTCGCACCGAGCAGCGCCGCCCTCGTCCCCTTCCTCCCGAGCCCATCGAAACCCCATTCCCCAATCCCCGCACCCGTCCTCGTCTCTCCTCCCCTCTCGTCTTGTGCCTCACGCGCGCCCTCGCTTGCGGCCGGAGGAGGCAGTAAAACGAGTGCACACAAAGAAACCCTAGAAGCCAATCGCCGCCCACGTCTCTCCTCCCCCAATCCCCTCCCGCTTCTCTTCCTCGTTCCCACTGCATCGGCGGCTGGTGGTGCAGAGCATGGTGAAGCCACGGTGGTCGCGCTGCTCCCACGACGCCGCACTCGTCCGTGCAGAGCGGCTGGTGGCCAGCTGCTGCGTGGCTCCTCACGACTGTTGGACGATGGTGGCCGGTCGCGCGCACAGCGGGTGGAAGATGGTGGCCTCGGCACCACCCGTGAGATCCTCCTCATCAGCCGTGGTAGGGGCCAAGATCCTGGACAGCGCGCCGCTCGGAGGCGAACTATGACTGCAGCGTCCAATGGGCGATGGTGGCTGCTTGGCGGCTGCGGGTGGACGACGACGGCCTCGGATGGTACCGGTGGGCGGGCAGCCGCGTCTTCAGGTTCTCTTGGAGGTCAGGTCTTCATCATCATGCTCAGATCTCGGAGAGACAACTCGTTTTGGAGTCTCGGCCTGCTGACCCATGCTCGATGGAGCTCAGCTGCAGGTGTACAATCAAATTCCCTTCAATGTAGACCTTAGTGTAGCGGAAAATATGGCATGGATGATCTCCATGAGGGACCTGTCCTACAATAGTCTCAGCAGTTCGGTTCCGGGGTCTTTGGCAAGGATATTCAACTTTGTAGGGTATCAACTGATCTGTGGAGCAACTAAGGAACAAGATTGTTATGGAACTCTACCGATGCCGATGTCCTACAGCCTGAATACCACGCAAGGATTGCTGTTCTGGTGGAGGCATAGGAAAAATCTGCAGGTTCTTTTCGATTTATTGGCAACACAATGACAAATGAAGCGAAGTTTGTGTGATTGACATTGCTACAAACTGCCTGCTATTAAATTTTCCCTGTCGGTTCCCCTTAGTTGCAAATAGTGCATCCAGATTCATTGGTGACAGCTCACAGAAACATCTTCAAATACAGATGTGCGGCGAGGATGTGTGGTGGTGCGGTGGCCAGGTACCGTTGTTGTGGCTCGTCGCAGGTAATGCACCTATGATGAGATGCTCCTTGTGCCGACGTCGCTGCGGTGGTGCCGCTGCTGCAACTTCGTCGACGTGGGCGGGACGGCAGTGCACGACTACAACCCCGGCGTCGACACTCATCTCCACTACCTCGACTATGGAACGAGAACGACTACTTCCCCTACGTCCCCGACGTCGTCTACTTCCTCCACGTTCCGAAGTTTCCGGCGTTGACCCCGGCGATCCTCTTTCCAACGTGCGAACCCAAACCCCAACCCTATACCCTATATGCCTATTTTCTAAATGTCATCTATGTCGTGCATATCAAATCATTCATCTTGTTGCATTGCATATTGTGGGTGCGGGCAATAATAATATCACCTAGTAATTAAATATGGAATGAGTTGGGATAATTATATATTGTCCCGGTTCCATTTAAATTGTGTATCTCATCTATATCCTTGTCACTCCATGTTAAACAAAATTTAATCTCGATGGGTAGATAAATAACATGAACCCCCTAAATTAAATGTTGGGCTTCCGGCTCAATTTAAATTGATTTAATTGCATAAATCATAACTAATTCATTTTAACTCCAAATTTGAAAAGTAAAATATGTTTTCCACACCAAATTAAATTCTGTACCTAAATATAAACTTTGTTTATTGTTTTGAATATTTTAAATTGGTGAAATATTTGAATCCTTGTTTAATTCATTAAATTTTGCAAAATTCATAACTTGGGCATAAAAATTCCAAATTCAACAAATAAAATATGTTTTCCATTCAATTTTTCATGAACTTTGAAAATATCAACTTTGTTTTATGTTTTGAATAATTTAAATTGCTGAAAACAACTATTTCTAAATTAATGCATTTAAAATTGTCAAATTAATAACTTGCTCATCCAAAATCCAAATTCAACAAATGAAATATGTATTCCATCTAAAATTTGGTGTTCTTTCCAAATATGAATTTTGTTATTTATTTTGAACAATTAAAATGGGTGAAAACAACAAATGCTTGTGTAAATCATTTAAGAAGCCAAATTTCATAACTTAATAAATAAAATTTCTAAACTTGGTAAAACAACTTTCAAATTGAAGCTATTGTTGTTTTCTTATTGTTTTCATCATCCATGCATCATTCTAATCAACTTCCACATGATGGTTATTTGTAGATCATTTAATTCAACATTAGTTCATGGGCTTTTCCATACGCAATCCAAATTGCATATGGGCCCATTTAAATATGTTTATCATGTCAACTAGTTTATCTTTGATGCATCCTTAAACTTGTCAGGCATCCATATCTTGATCATGCTGGATCTTTTGCCGTAGAAGTAATTGTTGCATCCGGTGTTTGTTCTAGTTCGTTGCTTCTTCGCGGATAGGACTTTGAGATGATGTGAGCAACGGCAAGTTCTGCGGATGTACCTCTACTTGCTGGATTCCAGGCAAGTATACTCACTTGCTGCCTATGGTTGCCTTTCATCACTTGTTACCGATTCTTTCCGTTATCCTTATCCTAGCCTTATGATTTGATGCTTGTGTCTCGATCCTATCATATGTTTACCTTGCAGCCATGATATAGCCTTCCTTCCGCTTCCTATTAACTGTTGTTTGTTTACCTTGTTGGCCCTCGTGTCGTAGTTGCATGCTTAGTGTTGTTTGCGCTCAAGTCTCGTTGTCTGTCTTATCACCTGTTTAGTTTGATAGTTGGGTTTCAACTTAATCAACAACATGTTAATGTTTTGGGTAATATTAATTTGATGATAAGGCACCGGCAGGAGGCCCGGCGTGGTTTTGAGGCCTGCTAGTGTCGACCCTAATTAGGAAAAGGGTCTTGTCCATTGATCCATGATGAGCGCACTAACCGCATGTGGGAAGCGAGTATGGGCGCCCCCCCCCCCCCCCCCGCAACTCTGATTCGATTCGCATCTCGTCCAAATCGCCACACTTAGTTCGGGCTTTCCATTTGATGCATGCATATGCAGGTGCGAACCCTTGGCGCCAGGGTGGAACTTTTGTAGTCGGCATTTAGGGCGGCGTGGTCTTCCAGTGCTATGAGGGTCCCCCTTTTCTTTGTGGGGGCTCGATTAGCCGCGCACGCACAGCACGTGGTTCTTTGGGCTTGATGCGAAGAAGAGTTGGGTTGTGTTGAGTACCTCGCTTGGTGGGTTGATCCCCCGTCTGGAGGGTTATTCTTACGTGTACGGCCAAATTGGTGCATCCCTGCAGGGTTAAATCTTCTCGAGAAGTCGTGTTGTCCGCGGTTATGGATGACTTGGTGAAAGTGCTGGCTAACAAGTACTCAGACAACTTACACTTAACGATGATAACTTGACTAGTAATATAGATTACCTCCACCATAAGAATGAATGTCACCTTAATCAAAAGTGTGAGTTTCCTCGGATTGCTTCCTTAGTAGGGGGTGACATTGGATGGGTATTGTTTGGTGAGTAGTTGTAGTTGGTTCTGATACGCTATCTTATCCTTTTCTTTTAGCCGGATGTTGTAGCGAGTCTCAGTAGTTAGTTAGTGCAGCCCGCTGCCGCTTCTTTGCAATAATCCTTTCCTTTCGTTGAACCCAAAGTATTTGTATCTTGTGATGATTGGTTACGCTGGTATCTTGTGAGTATGGTTTATCCACTTGCTAGTACTTAACCGTACTGACCCACGAATCCTTTTCGTGGCTTCATATTCCACATTGCAGTCAACAGGTTTGAAGTCTGACGACGTTAGCTTGCGAATCCCTCCGGCTTGGCCTGGGCAGGGATTGGACGTCATCGGTTATCTTCAGGACTCTTAGTCCAATTTGTATCTTGTCCGTAGTCGGACGCTATGTTGTTTCTTCCGCTGTTATTTGGATCTTTGTATTGTATCAGTTGTATCCTTGGCTCGTTTGAGTCTTCTTGTATATATCTTTTCTGTTGTTGTTGTGGAATATTCGTGAACTGTTGTAATGTTATCACAAGTGGCAACCTGGAATCGGTTATTATGTGGATTCTGGCGGGAATGCTGAAATCTGCATAGTGCCCGATCTCGGGGCGTCACACCTATGAGGTCAAGGCCTTCAAGATCAGCTACTCTATTGAGGCCATCTTACAATGAAAATCTTATTGCACCGAGTATTGATAATGCGAGGGGTGATGGAGATGCACATCCATCTACTTTCCCTTGTTTTAACTTTTTAAACGATGAAGGGATCCTTGATGATTTCTTGCTTCTTATTATCAGGGTTGGTCTAACTGAATATATGAATGAAGAAAGCGCTCAATATGCTATACTAACCGAAACTTTTGTTGAGAGCTTTACTTTTGATAACTCGACATATAACCCATCTATTGCATTCAGAATCTATGATAGTCCTTTTACCATGCCATTGGGAAGATTTTGTAGTATCATAGGTATTAACTTGTCTGGGACGACGAGGAAGATTCAAGGACGACCTGTTGATTTGCTAGAGCTCTACCGAGGGGTGGCCAATGATGATGACCGTGCAGCTCAGCGCGGCAAGATAAGAAACATTCAACTCCCAGCTATTAGATACTTTGCTTACTATCATGCTACTAGTGTGCTTGGTAGGGAAAACACTAGTAATATTTAAATTACCATTTAGCTTTTCTAGCTGCTGCACTTAATAATAATCATACGTACAACCTTGGTGCTCTCATTGCTTGATGTTTAGCTGCTAGAGGACCCATTCATGGGGGTATTAGTGTTGCGCGTATTATAACAGCTCTAGGTGTTTCGGTTGCTCCTAATGATGAGTTTCTAGCCCCACAGAGACTTGATCTTGCTGTCATGAAAGCTCATCATTTTGTTATTGCTAACTCTAGTGCTGGAAACCTAGTCTAATGAAAGGGAAGTTCCTTTCCCGCAGCCTGGTTTGTTTACTATTCGTACGGGGTCATGGTCGCGCCCAAAGGAGGAGCTGGACGAGCAGCTACGTTTGCTTGGTTTCCATGTGTAGCATGACCCCGAGTATCAAGCAGGGCACAATGCACCCTCTGAGGACTACACTGTGCATTACACCGGGGCGTCCTCGAGTTCATATCAGGAGGATGGCCCTTCCTCGTTGTAGTATGGGGGCGCCACTTCTTGGCCCTCATGGGATTGATCTCCACTTAGTACGAAAGCCTAACCTTGGGGGGAGGTACACTGACATCACACTCATTTACATATCATGTTTCTGTCGGTTTTCCGATTTCACTGTTTTTCTTTGTTTCCGCTTTGCAAAACACAAAAATACCAAAAATATTGATGTTGTTTCTCTTTATTTGTTTCTTTAGTTCCTTTTATTAGTTTGCTTTACTTTCTAGTTTCGGTTTAATATTCAAAAATCCAAAAAGATTTTGCTTTGTTTGCTTGTTTTCCTTCTGATCTTGTTTTAAATTCGAAAAGCCAAAAATATTTGTTGTTCTTCTTTAGTTTTGTAAAGTTTGCTGCAGAGTTCAATAGTCCTCTGTGACTATGTTGGAGCTTGTTTATCATTTTATAGCATTCAATCCACACAAGTGAAGAGAAATAATGACAATTTACGATAATTCAAGTTGTGGTGAGAGGCTGGTATGACCTCTATTTGTTTTCATTTTTGTACATATACTCATCTATGTGGACATGCTTAGTTTGTTCGTATAACGTGTATGTTATTTAATGGATGCTTAATAGTTCGTGCTCTCTTCTGATCAGTGCCAACTTACTAATAGTAGAAAGCATGTTGTATAAATGTTTGCTTGCATTTTTTATTCATAGAAGGGTATGACATTGTGGTATCTCCCTCTAAATGTTTCACTTGAATTGACTTGGCACATGCTCACGCATGCATAAGACTGAAAAAGTCAATTAAGCCTTGATGATTTATTTTGCATCAGAGTATTTGTATCACTTTTATGCCCCCGTTGTCGCAGGCATGATTATGATAGTTGTTGCTCTCTTGATTTTCGCTCCCAGTCTATTGCTAGCCTTCACTTGTACTGAGTATGAGCTCTACTCATGCATCCAACTCCCAAAAATCCGAAGTTTTCCCAATGTGTCCACCATACCTACCTATATGTGGTATTTCACCGCCACTCCAAGTAAATTTTCATGTGCTACCTTTAAAACCTTCAAAATACTTCTCATTTGTGACACTGTTTTGGATCATGAGGAAGTAGTAGTTGGGTTTGTTATCTTCCATACTAATTAAGTACCCCGAATTGCATACTTAATCTGCTCGTCACTAATTTTGCAAAGAGCTGGTTAGACCACTATAACATAAAAAAAAACTAAACAAATAAATAGGCACTCCTCCACGGTATGAGATTGTTGGCAGACACCTGAGGATTCGGTTAGCCATGGTTTGTGAAAGAAAAGGTTGGGAGGAGTGTCATACTATATAAAGTGCATGCAATAAATTCCTAATATAAATAATTCGGAACCGCTCTCAAATTGTTTAGTATGGAAGATAACAAGAACTTTATTACCATTCTTTGACATGAACAATCACCTCCCAAAATCATTTTACTTCTGTTTTTAATAAAATAAAAAGCTCTAGCACATGTTAATCCCTGCTTCCCTCTGTGAAGGGCCAATCTTTTACTTTTATATTGATTCTTCATCTTCTAACTTTATGCACCTTCTCGAGAGCATAGCTGTCATTCTTAGTGTAATGTGCTTGTCCCAGAACATGGTTGATTGTGGTATAACTTTGATGCTTTTATCTTTGATATCTTTACTTCTAGTATTCACTTGAACCTCAGAGGTGCCCTGGCATTTATGTTTTGCTCCATTATTAAGGGCAAGCGTGATACCACTTTGTCATATCTTATTATGAACATTGCAATCCTGCAAATTGATATATTTCATGTTGCTTATTATTAGTGTGTTGGTATCTCTTCATGGTTTGCATAACTATTAGGTGACTTTATTGGCATACTTCTTATTATGAATTTCCTAAATACTTGATCATGTAGTGAAAATATTTACATCATATGAAGCAAATGTGTTCATAAAAGTTCTTTTATCGCACTCAGTTGTTAACTGAATTGCTTGAGGACAAGCAATAAGCTAAGCTTGGGGGGAGTTGATACGTCCAAAACGTATCTACTTTCTTTTGCTGTTGTTTTCCTCTAAACTTGTGAGTTTTGAATACAGCTAACACGGACTAACGCTGTTTTCAGCAGAATTACCCTGGTGTCTCATTTTTCTGCAGAAAATCAACTTTCAGGAAAATGCCCGGAAAAGATCCCAAAGTTCTTATTTTACCCAAAGACCCCTGGAGCCAGAAGACGAGACGGAGAGGGGCCACGAGAGGCCCCAACCACCTGGCGGCGTGCCCCCCTAGGCCGTGCCACCACATGGTGTGACCTCCTCGGGCACTCCCTCAGGCTCCCCTTTCGACTACATATACCTCTTGACCTAAAAACCCGAGGGGGTTTGTCATATTCCGGAGAAAAACACCAGAGCGTTGCCACCACCTCGAAACCCAATTCGGAGATCAGAAGTTCCTGTTCTGGCACCCAGCCGGGACGGGGATTTGGAGAAGATCATCGCCATCGTCATCGCCACCACCTCTCCATCAACCATCCATGATTCCCCCATCCATGTGTGAGTAATCCCCGCTGTAGGCTAAGAGGGATGGTAGGGATTGGATGAGATCGTTCATGTAATAATGTCAGATTGTTAGGGCATGGTGCCTAGTATCCATTGTTAGTGCTATCTATCGTTGTTGCAACTTGTTATGCTTAATGTTTGTCACTAGGTCCCGAGTGCCATGATCTCAGATCTGAACATGCTATTGATTCATGAGGATAATTATTGTTTTTTATCATACCTACAAGTTGTATACTGATACGTCCATTTTGCATCACTATTTTATATTATTATTTTCTGTTATTCATCGATATATTTCATGTTATGATGCATTAATTATGTTATTTCATCTTATTTTGCATGTTTCATAATTTTTGGAGAATAAACACCAGGACCAGAAATCTGATGGAAAAAAGCACCGTCAAGATACCCATTTTCAGAAGATCAGAAGAATCAGGGGGCATCGGGGATGTCTTAGAAGTCCATAAGAGGGAGCTAGCCATGAGGGGACCCGGAGGGGGCGCAGGGGGCCCACGCCATCGGGTGGTGCGCCCCCTGGCCGCGCAGCCAGGTGGTGTGGCCACCCTGGCCCACCTCTAGTCGCCCCCTTTCTCGTACTTTACCCCCAGGGAACCCTAAGCCCCAGGGCATCATCGAAGAAATATTCCGCCACCACCTTGGGGCGAAAAACAACAGAGAGAGAAAAGCTCTCCGGCAGGAAGAAATCTGCCGGGGAAATTCCTCCCCGAAGAGGGGGAATCATCACCATTGTCACTGTCATCGCTCTGGGCATCATCAAGATCATCATCGTCATCATAACCACCACCAGCACCATCACCCTCATCATTCACCTTCATCCGGTTGTAGCAATTAGGGGTCTTTACCGTTGTTCTTCACTAGATCTCTCTCCCGGTGTGGATGACTTGTTAGTAGTTGATGCTTGTGAGATTTATCGGTGGTTACACTTTATGACCAGATTGTTATTTGTCATTATATCACCTCTGATTATGATCCATATGATGTCTTGTGAGTAGTTCGTTTAGTTCTTGAGGACATGAGAGAAGTCATGATGTTAGTAGTGGAATTATGTTGAAGTAATATCTAGTGGTTTGATATTTAAGTTGTGGTGTCATGTGAACGTCGACTACATGACACTTAACCTTTGCGGGCCTAGGAGGATGCATTGTGTATTTGTCTACTAACTGTGGGGTTGCTAGAGTGAAAGAAACCTAACCCCCGTTAGGAAACCAATGCACGAGGGAGTGTAGGATCCCAGAGTTTTAAGGCTGTGGTTAGATTTATCTTAATCACTTTCTTGTTTTTACGGATGCTTACAAGAGGTAAAATCACAAGTATGTATTAGTCCTAGTTGGGTGGCTCATTAGCATAGGTTCACCCACACAACACCTATCGAAACAATAAATATTAATCAACCGTATGAAACGAAAGCACTTGACGCAATTCCCATGTGTCCTTGATACGTCATAAACGTATCTTTAATTTTTGATGCTCCATGTTGTTTTCATGTTATTTCCTACATGTTTCTTATACACTTTATGTCATTTTTATGGATTTTCTGGGACTAACCTATTGACAAGATGACAGAGAGTCAGTTCCTGTTTTCTGTTGGCTTTACTTTCAGAAAAGTTGTTCTGAAAATATTATAGGAATTGGACGATTCAAAAGCCAGAAGTCTTAGAATTCCCGACACGTCCCGAAGTCCAAAGGAGACCCGGGGGGCTTCGAGTCAGCCAAACCATGGGGCCGCGCGGGCTCCCCCTAGTCATCCCACCAGGTGGTGTGTGCCCCTTGGGCGCCCACCACCATCGCCCTCTCACCTATATATGCCCCCGAGGCATAAACCCTAAGAAAAAGGGCCCTTTACACCAAAAACATCCCTTGCTTCGCCACCACCGACGACAAGTTTCGGGGGAATAAATCTCTGTTCCGGCACCCTGCCGGGACGGGGGAGTGCCCCGGAGCCATCGACTCCACCGCCATCTTCATCGTCGTTGTTGTCTCTTATGATGAGGAGGGAGTAGTTCTCCCCCGGGTTTGAGGGCTCTACCGGTAGCTATGTGTTTCATCTCTCTCTCCCATGGTGTGATCCTTATGTGATCGTGAGCTTTGTAATCTAGTTGAATTAGTAGATGTTACTCTTCATCTGTTATGCTACTCGAGTTGTTTTGTTATGAGATCTCCGTAAACACTTTGATCACAGTGTAAAGGTGATAGTGTGTGCACCGTGTGGTTTAGCATGATATTTAGATCTTGTGTTGGATGACCCTATGAAATTGTGGTGTTTTTCTAGTACCTTCTAGGGCGCTCATAGTGATAGCGTGGGGTTAACTAGACATGGGAATGCGACTTTGAGGGGTGTTGTTACAGCCCTACGCAATAAATTGGTGTTTGTTATTCGACCGGAGAGTTGTTCGGAGTAGTGTAGTGAACAAAGATATTTATGCATTCAATTATGTTATCATTGTTGAGAGTGTCCACTAGTGAAAGTAGGATCCCTAGGCCTTGTTTCTAAGCATTGAAACACCGTTTACATTCAGTTCTGCTACATGTTTGCTTGCTGCCATTTTTATTTCAGATTGCTATTATCATTTATAAACATCCATATTACTTGTATTTCACTCTCTCTTCACCAAACTAGTGCACCTATACAACTGACAATTGTATTAGGTGTGTTGGGGACACAAGAGACTTCTTGTATCGTGATTGCAGGGTTGCTTGAGAGGGATACCTTTGACCTCTACCTCCCTGAGTTCGATAAACCTTGGGTAATCCACTTAAGGTAAACTTGCTGATGTTCTACAAACCTCTACACTTGGAGGCCAAACACTGTCTACAAGAGTAGAAGCGTGCGTAGCCATCAAGCTCTTTTCTGGCGCCGTTGCCGGGGAGGTAAGGTAAAAGGTACTCACATCCTCGGGTGTGAGTGCTCAAAGTTATTTCCTTTAGATTATGCAATTATATATTTTTGTTTCTTGTTTTCACTAGTTAGGCTTATTTTTACTTGTTCCTTCTTTTTATTTTTACTAGTTAGGATTAATGGAAAACAACAAAAATATGAGAGAGCTTTATACTCTTTATCTTGAGTTAGGATGTGAAGTGTTTGAAGAGAAAATTAAATAACCTATGGAATTATTTGCATGCTAGTAGTAATGTTATTAGTATGAATTCTTTGAACATCGTTATTGCTAATTCTATGGAAAAGTCTAAGCTGGGGGAAGCTGGTTTTGATGAATATGGTATTTTTAGTCCCCCAAGTTTTGAGAAGGAAATTTTCTTTGATGATACTTTGCCTCCAATATATGATGATTACAATGATGAACATGCTAATTTAATTCCACCTACTATTGAGGAGAACATCAATTATGATTACAATATGCCTCCTATATTTGATAATTATGGTGAAGAGAATTATAATGATAGCTATTTTGCTGAATTTCTCCCACTACTATTAATAAGAATGACTATGCTTATGTGGAGAGTAGTAATTTTTTATGCATGTGTCTCATGATAAGAATGTTTTATGTGATACTTATATTGTTAATTTTATTCATGATGCTACTGAAAGTTATTATGAGAGAGGGAAACATAGTCTTATGATTCTCAAAAATAAGTTTCCCCTCTCCATGTTGAAAGTTTTGAAGTTGCACTTGTTTTGCCTTCCTATGCTAGCCACTTTGTGGTTCATTGAGTTGTTTTTCTATAAGATTATTTTTCATAGGAAGTGGGTTAGACTTAAATTTGTTTTACATTTTCTTCTTCATGCTCTCTTTTGCTTCCATTAATATTTCTCATGTGAGCATCTTCTGAAATTATCGTGCCTAGCTAAAAGGCTTTAAAGAAAAGCACTTCTTGAGAGATAACCCATGGTTTTATTTTTGCTTTGTTTTTATATGTTTTATTTGAGTAAAGGGTTTGTATACTTTTGTGGCAACTCCTTTATATCTTTCTTTTCATGTTTTAGTAGTGCCAAGTAAGGTTTCTGACGAGACTTGGAGTTGGTTTTCGGATTTCTGCGCAGGAAACAGATTTCTGCTGTCCACCGTAAAAAATCGTATAAATCATAGAAAAATCAGAATGACCTGCAATTTCTTGTGATTATTCCACGGATAATTCCAAAACTTTTTCACTCTTTAAGTTTTTCAATATGAGCACTGTAAGTGCCCCGAAAATATTCGTCTTTACAGACTGTTCTGGTTTTGACAGATTCTGCCGTTTTTCTTGCATTTACTCTTTTACGATGTCAAATGGATTTCATTGCTTCACGAAAAATCAGTTGCTGTAGCTAATGTGTAAAAGTATCAATAGAACTTGTTCCATGCATCACTCATGAATTTTTTATTGTTGCACTAACCCTCTAATGTGAATTACTCTTTGAGTGTGGTGTGAAGGAAGTTTTCAAGGGTCAAGAGAAGAGGGTGATATAATATGATCAAGAAGAGTGCAAAGTCATAGCTTGGGAATGCCCCCATGGTTCATCCCTGAAAATTATAAGAAGACTCAAGTGTCTAAGCTTGGGTATTCCCAAGGCATCCCCTTCTACATCAACAATTTATCATGTCACTTCTAGTGAAACTATATTTTTATTCGGTCACATCATATGAATTTTTACTTGGAGCGTCTTTTATTTTCCGTTATGTTTTCTTTTGTTTCCTTGCTGCAATAAATATCATTGCAACCTATTATACTTGTGTGGGAGAGAGACACACTCTATTTTTATTGCTTAGAACACTCTAGTTTATACTCTTATTGTTCTGTGAGTGTTCACCTTTTGCTAGTAGTGACTTTAGCTCTTGTTTTTCATGCATCTCTTATTCAGAGCTGTTCGTTTTAGTAGAGTTGTGTTAGTACTCTATTGTTTCATTGCTATATCTTTTGGAGAGTTTTTCTTGTTTGGTTTTTGGTAGAAAATGCTACGTGTGGTAGATGGTATAAAGAAAAAGCTTGCATATTCTTGTAGATCGTTAAACTATTTCACTTGATTATTTGATGTTGTTTTGAGGTATTAATTTTCTTAATGGTAAACCTGCTGGTCTAGTAGAGTACAATTAATTAATGTTTGGTCTAGAAGCTTGAAATTGTGCCACACTCAAATAAACAGTTGATAGGATAATGGTATATGACTTCCTTTGCTGATAGCAATCGTAATGGATTTTTGTTACGCGCTACGGTCGGGGTAGCTAACAGTGACTTGTCACTGCCACGGACCCTCTTGGAGTGATTTTCATTATGCCTTGTGAGATCATGATTTTATTTGGAATCTTTTAACTTGTGAGTTCTATGTTGCGGTTTTCTGGCACTTCCACCATCCATATTTGCTAGCCTCTTCGGTACTGTGCATTGCTCATTCTCACATTGAGAGTTGGTGCAAACTTCGCCAGTGCATCCAAACCCCGTAGGCGAACTGTCTTTTTCTACACATAAGCCAAAATTTATCTTCCTCAAAACAGACACCATACCTACCTACCATGGCATTTCCATAGCCATTCCAAGATATATTGCCATACAGCATCCATCATCATTATGCCACTTATCATGCTTCATTGTTATTTTGCATACTGCTACACTCGCAGAAGCATTTAGTTTTATTTACATCAGAGATATTTCAGTTTGACTTATGAGTACTAAAAGTGTGATGATTCATTGTAAAATAGAGTGTTTCCCCTACCAGTGAGGTTATATATCAAAAAATAAAAACATAGAAAAAGCCCAAAAAGAAAAAAGCAAAAAGAAAGAGGAAAAAGAGAGAAAATAAAAAGAGAGGGGCAGCATTACTATTATTTATTCCACACTTGTGCTTTGTTTAGCATCATTACTTTAGTTTGGAGAGAGTTTTCGTATTATGACTTGCATAACTATGTGGGGAACTTACATTACAGAACTTGGCTTGTATATTCCAGTGATGAGCCTCCTCAAAAGAGCTCTAGGTCTTCGTGAGCAAGCAGGTTGGATGCACCACCACTAGTTCCATTGGAGAGCTTTCATACACTTATAGCTCTGTGTGCATCCGTTGTGTGGCAATCACTACTCCTTGCATAACTTCGATTATAAGGGCGTGTTCGGAATCCCTCCAGCTTCCAGCTTCCCAAAAATCCGTCGTGGAGCAGTGCCGAACATCCCAACTCCGTAGAGCTGGATCCGAGAAGCTAGCCTCACTTGCTGTACAAAACGCGGAGCACCACTTTGGGGAATCCACGAATCAGCAAATCGCGGAGCAGCTTGTAATTACGAAGGTATGCCACCGCCAAGTGAAGAAAACGTTTTGATCGAGTCCTAGTTCGCTTGCCCGCTCGCGTCTTCCTCGTTCGTCCACCACTGATGCGCGACTCCCCACACCTTGGCGATCTCCTCTTCTAGCATTTCTTCGCCCCGGTCTGCTCCAAGCACTACACCGACCAAGGAATCTTCATGACACGAGGAACAACTCCATCCACTCCCTGAAAACTGCCTCCATCTTCTTTACCGGCGGCCGCTCTGGCTGACCCTGTCGAAATCGTTGTTCACTGGATTTAGAACTCGAGAGGCGGGGAAAGGGGGCAACGAACTGGTGCTGCAACTACCGGCCGTCGTCTGTATCACACTGAGCATGGCCATGACCACCAGCGCATGGGAAAGTATGAATCCGAGGACAAGGGGCAGCGGGGCGGGACACGCAGGACACTCGCCGCCGGCGATTAGGCCAAATCCGGGGGACAAGGGGCAAAGACGCAGGACACTTGCCGCCAGCGATTAGGCCGCTGGATGACTGGAATCGACGCATCTCTGTGCGTCACGATGCTGATTTGGAAGAGATGTGGAGAAGAAGATCCCATGGGCCGCTCCTGGTTGGGCTGCGCTAGCATTTTTCCTTCAGTGGGCTGTCGGCCCGTGCGAAAAATGGAGAAGCTATGCCGAAGGTTTGCTGCTCCGTCCCTGGCGCCGGAATCGGCTCATGAAGCTGGATCGACAGATTTGTGCGAAGCAGGACCGTTCCCGAACACGCCCTAAGACTTCCTCTTGTCTAATGATCACTTTCAGTTGTGTGAGACTTTCTTCCATTGACCATCCAAACCCCCATAATGTTCTTTTAGCCACAACATCCTGGTGTCAAGGAACAAATATAGAACGCTTGCTTGTTTTAAGTGCACAATTATTTGAATGATTTTCCTATGTGCATATTGTTGTCACTTGACTTGATCCTAACAGGATTTGTTGTGAGAGTTTGATGCCTTGGATGATTATATTGTTGTTCTTGAAGCTTAAATCATGTTTAATATACTTTACACAGTGGATTATCTTTTAGTATTGATTCATTGAAAGGTTTTACTTTGTTTTTCCTAATGGTTTATACATTACTCTTTGATATCAACTATAAACCATAGCCTTTATTCATTTGATCCTAGTTTACATGCTTTACATTACTATGATGATAAATTTTATGTTGGTAGCATGTCACCTCAGAAATGATTTGTTTTGTTGTCTACCTACTCGAGGACGAGTAGGAACTAAGCTTGGGGATGTTGATACGTCATAAATGTATCCATAATTTCTGATGTTTCATGTTATTTCCTACATGTTTCTTATACACTTTATGTCATTTTTATGGATTTTCTGGGACTAACCTATTGACAAGATGCCACAGAGCTAGTTCCTGTTTTCTGCTGTTTTTAGTTTCAGAAAAGTTCTTCTAGAAATATTTTCGGAATTTGACGATTCAAAAGCAAGAAGTCTTAGAATTCCCGACACGTCCCAAAAGTCAAAAGGAGACCCGGAGGGGGCTCCGAGTCAGCCACACCATGGGGCCGCGTGGGCTCCCCCTCGTCGCCCTACCAGGTGGTGTGGGCCCCTCGGGTGCCCACCGCCATCGCCCTCTCGCCTATATATGCCCCCGAGGCATAAACCCTAAGAAAATGGGCCTTTTCCACCAAAAACATCCTTAGCTCCGCCGTTGCCACCGACAAGTTTTGGGGGACAGAAATCTTTGTTCCCGCACCCTGTCGGGATGGGGAAGTGCCCCCGGAGCCATCTCTATCAACTCCACCGCCATCTTCATCACCGTTGTTGTCTCCTCTGATGAGGAGGGAGTAGTTCTCCCCCGGGGCTGAGGGCTCTACCGGTAGCTATGTGTTTCATCACTCTCTCCCATGGTGTGATCCTTATGTGATCACGAGCTTTGTAATCTAGTTGAATTAGTAGATGTTACTCTTCATCTATTATGCTACTCGAGTGGTTTTGTTATGAGATCTCTGTAAACACTTTGATCACGGTGTAAAGGTGATAGTGTGTGCACCGTGTGGTTTAGCATGATATTTATATCTTGTGTTGGATGACCCTATGAAATTGTGGTGTTTGTCTTGTACCTTCTAGGGCGCTCATAGTGACAGCATGTGGTTAACTAGACATGGGAATGCGACTTTGAGGGGTGCTGTTACAGCCCTGCGCAATGAATTGGTGTTTGTTATTCGACCGGAGAGTGATTCGGAGTAGTGTAGTGAAGAGAGATATTCATGCATTCAATTATGTTATCATTGTTGAGAGTGTCCACTAGTGAAAGTAGGATCCCTAGGCCTTGTTTCTAAGCATTGAAACACCATTTACATTCAGTTCTGCTACATGTTTGCTTGCTGCCATTTTTATTTCAGATTTCTATTATCATTTATAAACATTCATATTATTTGTATTTCACTCTCTCTTCGTCGAACTAGTGCACCTATACAACTGACAATTGTATTAGGTGTGTTGGGGACACAAGAGACTTCTTGTATCGTGATTGCAAGGTTGCTTGAGAGGGATACCTTTGACCTCTACCTCCCTGAGTTTGATAAACCTTGGGTAATCCACTTAAGGGAAACTTGTTGTTGTTCTACAAACCTATGCACTTGGAGGCCCAACACTGTCTACAAGAATAGAAGCGTGCGTAGACATTAGTCCTCGAGAACGTTTGGTAATCATAAGTAGAACAATCGGCTTGTCCTTTGCTCTCAAAAGGATTGGCCACTCGCTGCAATTATATTTAATGTATTTTATTTACTCGCACTTTATTTATCTGCTATATTAAAAACTACAAAAAACCTATTTGCTAGTGTTTACAGTGAATCCTCTATCCGACCTACTTGTCAACACCTTCTGCTCCTCATTGGGTTCGACGCTCTTGTTTATCAAAAGTACTAAGATACACCCCCTATACTTGTGGGTCATCAAGACTATTTTCTGGCGCTGTTGCTGGGGAGTGAAGCGCTATTGGTAAGTGGAATTGGTAAGAGAAACTTTTACTGTGAGTGCTGTTTTTATTTCTGTCTTCTACTTTATTTCATTATGGAGAATTCTTTTGGTTCTCTATTTATGGGTACTACTACTGTTACTTCTAGGGTAGTAGGTGACCCATTATCTACTGAATTGGATCCTTATAGAATACCTATGAAAATTGGTGGACGTGTTATGGATAACTGCTATTATGGAGATGGAACTGTCCATTCCGATGATCATTTGCTCTTTATACATGAATTATGCGAGTTATTCAGGTGTGCAGGTATTACAATGGATCAAGTTAAAAGGAAATTATTCTCTTTATCACTGAAAGGTAGAGCTGCTAAATGGTTTAAATTACTGAAGAATGGTGAATCTATTGGATGGGAGGAAATTGTACCTCTCTTTTATTCCAAATTCTATCCTCCTAGTGAGATTCATAAAGACCGGAATCAAATATATATTTTCTGGCCTCATTATGGAGAGAGTATTGCCCAAGCTTGGGGGAGAATGAGGTTATTAATGCTTAAATGTCTCGTTCATAATCTCCCAAGTAATATTGTTATCAATAATTTTTATGCAAGGCTTTCTCTTCATGATAAGGATTTACTGGATGCTTCTTGTTCTGGATCATTCACACGTATGAAGGAAGAAGCTAAATGGGTTCTTCTTGACCGTATTCAAGAAAACACTGAAGGATCGGAGAATGAAAAAGGTAGAAAGTCAGGTATAAATTATGATTACGAATGCATTAAAGCTTTTATGGGAACTGATGATTTCTATAATGTTAGTGCTGTTTGTGGTCTTGATTCTCAAATCTTTGCAAATTGTCTTAAAACCTTTGCCTCCTATCTTGATATTCCTAAAGAGGAGTTGAGAAAGTACCATGCACCTTATAAAGATATTGTTCCTGCTAGAAATATAGAAGTGCATGTCGTTAATCCTGCTATGCCTGAGCCTTATATTGAGAAAATGCTTTTCCCTGCTAAGGTAAAAGAACACTCTATTGTAGCTAGCATGGTTAACAATAGTATAAGGAAATCTATTGAACCTGATGAACAAATAAATGTTGAACCTGCAGTAGCAATAGTGAAAGACCTTATTTGTGGAAATGTAGAGGATGAACATATTGTCTTCTGTGAGGATGCTTCTAATATTGTTTCACATCCAAATAGACCTAAGAAAACTAGTTTTTCTGCGCTTTCTGTTAAGATTGGTGATCATTGCTATTATGGTTTGTGTGACATAGGTTCAAGTTCTAGAGATATTCCTTACTAGCTTTATAAAGAAATTATGCATGAAATTGGTTCTTGTGAACTTGAGGATATTGATGTGGTTATTCAGCTTGCTAATAGAGAAACTATCTTTCCGATTGGTATTGTTAGGGACGTGGAAGTTTTATGTGGTAAAACTAAATATCCTACTGATTTTATAGTGCTGGGTAAGGCTGCAGTAAAACTTGTGCTAATATTTTTGGTAGACATTTCTTGAACACTTGTGGTGCTATTATAGATTGTAAGAAGGAGAAAATATTGACTAAATTTGATGGAAAATCTTATGAGTTTAATTTTTCCAAATTTGCTAGAACTCCTTATGAATCTGAATTGCCTAATGAAAATTTTAGAGTTGAACATCTTGCCTCTATTGCTCTTGATCCTAACAATGCTTTGCAGCAATATGTGGAGGATCATGAAAGTGAGGTCTTTATGGAAGAGAGAAATGAGATTGACGATATTCTTCTTCGTCAACCGGTGTTACTGAAACATAATTTACCTGTGGAGGACCTGGGTACCACATTACCACCCAAGGAGGATCATGTTTTTGATTTAAAACCTTTGCCTGATGAACTTAAATATGCTTATATTGATGATAAGAAAGTATATCCTGTTATTATTAGTTCTAAACTTTTAGGTGAAGAAGAGGAAAGATTATTAGGAATATTGAAGAAACGCCGTGGAGCTAATGGATATACTCGGTTTGAAAGGGATTTCTCCCTCTATATGTCAGCATGTTATTAATATTGAACCTGATGCAAATCCAATAGTTGAACATCAACACCGTTTAATTCCTAAGAGGAAGGAAGTGGTAAGAAATAAGGTATTAAAACTCCTTGATGCTGGTATTATTTTTCCTATTGCTGATAGTAAATTGGTGAGCCCTGTGCATTGTGTCCCTAAGAAGGGAGGAATGACTTTTGTGCCTAATGAAAATAATGAGCTTATTCCTCATAGAGTAGTAGTTGGTTATAGAATGTGCATTGATTTTAGAAAAGTTAACAAGGTTACTAATAAAGATCATTATCATTTTCCTTTTATTAATCAATTGCTAGAGGGGTTGTCTAAGAAAACTCAGTTTTGCTTTCTTGATGGTTATTCTGGGTTTTCTCAAATTGCTGTTAGGAAGCAATATCAAGAGGAAACAATCTTCACTTTTCCTTATGGTACTTATGCTTATAAACGTATGCCTTTTGGTTTGTGTAATGCTCCTGCTATGTTTCAAAGATAAATGTCTGCTATTTTTCATGGTTTTTGTGAAGAAATTGTGGAAGTACTCATGGACGAGTTCTCTGTCGATGGAACTTCTTTTGATAAGTGCTTGCACAACCTTGATAAAGTTTTGCAAAGATGTGAGGAAACTAATCTTGTTCTAAATTGGGAGAAACGCCACTTTCTGGTGAATGAAGGAATTGTTCTTGGACATAAAATTTCTGAAAGAGGTATTGAAGTTGACAGAGCTAAAGTGGAAGCAATAGAGAAAATGCCCTGTCCCGGGGATGTTAAAGTTACTCGTAGTGTTCTTGGTCATGTTGGTTTATAGGAGGTTTATTAAAGATTTCTCTAAAATATCAAAGCCTCTTACTAATCTTCTTTAAAAAGACGTACCTTTTGTTTTGTATTATGATTATAAGGAAGCTTTTGAAACTTTAAAGAAGTCTTTAACTATTGCTCCTATTGTTTAACCACCTCATTGGAATTTACCTTTTGAAATTATACGTGATGCTAGTGATTTTGCTGTAGGTGTTGTTCTTGGACACCGAGTAGATAATAAATTGAATGTTATTCATTATGCTAGTAAGACTCTTGATGCTGCTCAAAAGAATTATGCTACCACTTAAAAAGAGTTTTTAGCTGTAGTCTTTGCATGTCACAAATTTAGACCTTATATTGTTGATTCAAAAGTTACTATTCATACTTATCATGCTGCTATTAGATACCTTATGGAAAAGAAAGATGCTAAGCCTAGGATTATTAGATGGGTTCTGCTTTTACAAGAGTTTGATTTTCATATTGTGGATAGGAAGGGTGCTAAAAATCCTGTTGGTGATAACTTGTCTAGATTGGAAAACATTGCCTATGACCCTATTCCTGTTAATGATAGTTTTCCAAATGAATAGTTGGCTGCAATAAAGGTAAACTCCTAGGATAGTCCATGGTATGCAGATTATGCTAACTTTATTGTTTCCAAGTATTTGCCTCCAACATTTACAACTCAACAATGAAGAAAATTCTTTTATGATTTGAGGCATTATTTTTGGGGTGACCCACACTTATATAAACAAGGAGTAGATGGTATTATGAGATGATGTGTCACAGATCATGAACAATGTGAATTATTGAAAAAATGCATGGTACTGCTTATGGAGGACATCACGCTGGAAATAGAACCGCACAGAAGGTTCTGCAATCAGGTTTCTATTGGCCTACTCTCTTTAAAGATGCACGTAAATTTGATTTATCTTATGATGAATGTCAAAGAGTTGGTAATATTTCTAGACGTAATGAAATTCCTATGAGTTATTCTCTTGTTATTGAACCTTTTGATTGTTGGGGATTTGACTTCATGGGTATGTTTCCTCCTTTGAATGGTTACACTCACATTCTTGTTTATGTTGATTATATTATTAAATGGGTAGAAGCTATGCATACAAAAGGTGTTGATGGTGAGACCTCTTTAAAAATGCTTAAAGATGTTATTTTCCCTAGGTTTGGTGTGACTAGATATCTTATGACTGATGGAGGTTCTCACTTTATTCATGGTGATTTTAGAAAAACTCTTGCTAAATATGATGTTAATCATAGAATTGCCTCAGCTTATCATACTCAACCCAGTGGGAACGTAGAATTATCAGATAGAGAAATTAAACCTATCTTGCAAAAGACTGTTAATAAATCTAGGAAAAATTGGTCTGATAAGTTGAATGATGCTTTATGGGCTTATAGAACTGTTTATAAAAATCTTTTCACTTGCCTTTAGAATTAGAACACAAAGCTTATTGGGCAGTGAAAGAACTTAATAAAGATTTTAATCTTGCTAGTAAGAAAAGACTGCTTGATTTGAGATCTCTAGATGAATGGAGATATGAAGTGTAACATCCCTGATTTTTGGAAAACTCAAAAATCACAAAAATTTGAAACTTTGGTTTTCATGTCAATACAAGTCACCAAAAACAAATAAAATTCAAACACAAATTTAATATTAGGTCCTATACCAAGTATATTGGATTTGGAAGTCCAGTTATGACTTTGTTCCTTAAACCCTAAAACCTTATTCAAAAATAAATTTCTTATTATATAAAGGGAATATCTTTTTATAAACAAACCCTGACCTAAAATGTTTGCAACTCCAATATTACCTTGAAGATTTTCTTATGGCAACATTACTCAAATATTTATAACCCTTAATGAAGTTCTAAGCCTCAAAAGTATTTGATGAGAATAAAAGTTGCTAATAATAACTTTTAGTTGTTATTTCAAGTTTTAAACATAAAGGTGTGAATAAAATGCATTGCTTGAAAATAACATAAAAGAGGGTTTTGAAAACAATATTATGACTTGTGGTTTTATTCTAAATTTTATTGATCAATAATATTAATTATTTGATATGAACTAATTAAATAGCATTAAGTTACTATTAGTAAATCCTTCATATCCTAAAATTATAAAATGTGAAAAAGGTTTAAAAATGGCTTTCCAAAAATAATATATGACATGTAAAATGTCTCTGAAATTTTATTTAGACAATAACATCAATTTATTATTTTCTAAATTTTAAAATGGCATTAAAATACTATTACTGTTTTATTTATATTTTCAAAATAGAAATTGTGAAAACAAGATGAAATGACTTTCAAAATATGTTCTCAACATTTAGAATGTCACTAAAATTTTAATTGACCAATAACTATGTTTTATAAATTTTTAAATTAAAAATCACATTAAGTAACTATTAAGGAATTTTTCAAATTTCCAAAATTAAAAAATATAATATGTCGAAAAGTTTACAAAAATGTTTCTAATTGAAAGAGTTTATTTATACAAAAAAAATTGCAATTGGTTTGAGGTCATTTGGACTTGTACTTTAAAAGATATTAAAAACAGAAGAAAAAAAATGACGTCATTGCTGACATCATCGTCTTCTTCCTCCAAAAAGGAAACCGCATGTGTTTCGGACGAATTCAATCCCGCCGATTTCGCGCATTTAAGCCCATTAATCCCTCCTCCATCTCGCTCTTCAAATAGGTCGTGCTCTCCTCCCCGTTTCCCTTCTGGATTCAAAGCAAGCCGTGCCCCCAAGATCTGCAATTTTCTCACCGGAGTCTGTGCTGCCTGCTGGCCGTTTTCATGAATTCTGCCACTGCAGCCACCCTCTGTCGCCCCCTTGTGCCCCATTCTTATTCCCTCGCCCGTGCGCACAGATCTAACCTTTTGATTTTTTTTCGCAGCGGATACGTGCGGGGTGTGAGCACCCGAGGCTCACCGGAGCCAAGCCTCCTCCGTTCGCGCGCTCTCATCGACAATGAAGCTCATCGAGCACGCCATCGCCACCATCTGAGTCCCCACATTCCTCCGGTCCTCGTCGGGGTTTTCCCGTGGCCAGGGACCCCCTGCGACCTCGCCGCCGTCCGCTCCCGTGGGCGCAGCGCCGCCACCGTCACCATTTCCGGCGGCCCTTGCCGGCCAGGTACGAACCCTAGCATCTGAGCCGTAGGATCCAAATCGGAGCGCCCACGGTAAGTTATTAAACGAACCGGTACCGACCACTCACGTCACGCCACGTGTGCCAGCCCAGTTAGCGCCTCCGCCAGCCCGCACCAATCTCGTTGCGCCGCGTGGCCCACCCAGTCAGCACCAGTCAACGCCCCGGTCTAATTTGATTTAAATTGTTTTAAAAATCTAGAAAATTACAAAAACTTGTAAAATCCATAACTTTAGTTCTGTAAGTCCAATTTTCATGATTTTGTACTTTTTGAAATCAGCACTTTGTGTAGAACACTGTACAATCAATAAAATTCAAATTTGATACGTGCACACACTTGCTATTGTTGAATCTTCGTAAAACTTGTTTTGTTGATAACTTTTGAACTATGACTGCAAATTCGAAAAACTTGGACTTTTTGTAAAGACCTGAACTTGTAGACTCTGTTAGTTCTGACCAATATTAAAATTAACTATTTTAAGTATTTTCAAATTCAAATATGCTTGTTTGATGAACTGTGGCATAATTCAAATTCTACAAATCCAAAAAATGCAAATAAAATATATTTGGAAACCCTAGGATGTGTACTTTCATACCCTTTGTCCCGAAATAAATTTTGATCAAATTACAATTGAATTTAGAATTAAGTTGTCTATTTGAGTATTTTTTTACATAGAATTATTTCTATAAATAATTAGAATATATTCCCTTAAGAAAAATTGCTCCATTTGGTAACCTTGAACCAGAAACAACCTTGCCCAACCATTTGGACATCCTTGGACCATGGCCATGAGTATTTGACCAAAAACCCAACATAGTGATACATCCATTTTCACCATGTCTTAGGAATTGTTTTCAACTGTTATTCCTTGATGTTTTGTCTATTTGGAGCCAAGCCAAGTCCTTAGAATGTGTCAATCACATATAGTACCAAGTAGTGA